>CM037597.1:93542935-94255435 GCA_021018995.1 Chloranthus sessilifolius | reverse complement strand
GGTATGGGGGCCCACTGTACCAAATAAGGTTACACTTTTAAAAGTTAAATACCCTTCCAGACGTCATTCTTGACTTTTTTTAAGTCTCTTTCTTTTTTCTATTTTCTCAAAAAAATATCAGACTTACTTTTTCATACATATTATACTCAAAAAAATGGTGCCTGATAATGAAGCACTAGCACCTCGGGGAGCAAAGCGCCGACACCCCTAAAACAAAGCGTCAGCGCCTCGTTTTAGAGGCGTTGGCGCTTCAAAAAAAATAAAATAAAAATTATTGAAGTGTCGGCACCCCTAAAACAAAGTGTTGACGCTTCGTTTAAGAGTGTTGACGCTTCCATAAAAATAAAAATAAAAATAAATAAATAAATAAAAATTGAAGCGCTGGCGCTTTGTTCTAGCGTTAGCGCTTCCATAAAAATAAATAAATAATAAAAAAAAAATTAAATTAACTTGAAGGGTCATCACCCCTAAACAAAGCGTCGGCGCAGCTAAAACGAGGTGCCGACGCTTCTTTGTAGAGGTGCTAGTGCTTCGCTATTGGGCGGCGGACGCATATGTTTTTTGAGTAAAATATACGTGAAAAAATAAGTATGACACTTTCTTAGAAAAAGAGCGAAAAGAAAAAAAAAAGAGTTTAAAAATACTTTTAAAAACGTCAAAAATACAGTCGAAAAGGGATATAACTTTTAAAATATTTTAAAAGTTTAACTTTAATTAGTAAAATGGATCCCATGTCACGTGTTAAGAGATTTTGGGGTTTATATATATATAAACCCCAAAATAAGGTGCCCCGATTTTTCTTATGGTCGCATTGTTAAGAGATTTTCCATAATCTCCTTTTAAAAAAAACTGAAACTACAGTAGATGTAACCCATGCTCCGCGCCACCAAGAACTCCAAATCATCAATCTAATATAAACATATTGGGCCAGCCGATGGAGAATACGGATCAAATGTAGAAGACCACGGATCAAAATTAGAAGACCGTTTACGCAAAGATGGTGCTAAGGACGGCTAACGGAGAGAGCGACCATACATACATACATACATATATATATATATATATATATATATATATATATATATATATATATATATAAGAGTAGCTATCTTAGAGGCTTAGCGTTATACTAGTGCTAAGATCACGTGGCACATGACATGTGATCCCCAAACACACATTTTGCAATCATTATCCAAGTGATTCTACAAAAGATATTTCATTTTTACCATTTTTTATCCCTTCAAATACGTGATTAAAGTTTGGCCTCCACCCCATTAACCTAGTGCAAAGAATTTTGTTCAACTTTAGCCACATTTTGGATAGGAATGGGACTTGATTGACCTTGTGCATATTGCCACGACATCCGCTCTTTGGATTAGGTGCCACATAACACCCAAAATGACACTAAGGTAGCGTTGTACGCTACTTACTGTGGAGGTAGCATTGAACACTACCTCCACCACCGCCACCGCTACTACCATGTCCACCGCCACCACAAAGAGTATATTCTCAAATTGGTATACATCCAAATGTAAACTATTTTCATTTTAAAAATCAGTGTGTTTAATAACCTATATAAACGAAAAAGTTCACCCTGGCAATTAAGGGAGTTCTTGTGATTAGCAGACTGTACATTTGATTGGTTATTTACTTATCTTACAGAACCTCCACTTACTGAATTGCTATAGTGGCTACTTTACATCTACTTGTGCTTGCACCCACATGTACAAGTATTCCTGGAGGGAAGACTCATCTCATTCAACTTCCATGCAGAGATCATAAATAACCTGCAATGCACACAATAAGTGAGCCCTTAGAGCGCCTTCTCTTTTGATAGTTAGGCTGGGATTGAAGTCACTGAAGCGTCGACCTCGAGGTTGGAATATTATCTACCTCACATTGAACTACACGCTCAACCCCATCAGAGTGCCTTCTCTTCTTTTTGTCCTTTAGGTGCTCTGTCAAAAATTTGAAGCACCCTCATCCTACATTGCATGAAAAATAGAAAATATATCAAAACTATAATTCAAGCTCTGAAAATTCATGATATATAAACACCAATTGTTGTTGAATCGGACTTAAATTTCAGATTCTTGCATCCAAGGATCAAAATTTCAGCCAAAATGACCGAATTTTCGGTCCCCACCGTAACCAAAACCGAAATCCAAAAATTCGGATTTTTTGTATGGGATTCAAAATTTCGGGTTTTAGTTTTGGTCATGCCCGAAACCGAAATTTAACCCGAAATTTTGATCCTTGCTAGAATCAACGGTTTGATTCGGAAGATTCAAACTCTTGTTGGCAATACATTTGGCCAAAAATTACATGACTGGCTTTGTTTACATGTAGATACGTACATGCAAGCGACTGCCAAAACAGTCAGGGAAATAAAATCCTGCCACTGAAGAAATGGCATCTTTAAAATCAATGGTTTTCAAAATGAGGGCCGGGTATATGAGTTCGAAAGCATGGTGGATCCATGTGTTCAGACCAGGTGAGCTGTGCATGTGGCACCCATCCAGAGGAACGGGTGCCACGACGACTCCCCAAGGACAATTAGGTCCATTTACAAAAGAAAAATTAGAAAGGGAGGATTTCGACCATCGAAAATATGGTCAAAGGTCCTAAAATTCATGCACCAGGTTTGCCAGGAGGTAGGCAAACTTGGACCAGGGTTTAGAAGGGAAAAACAGTCCCAAATTGTGTTTTTTTAGATTACATGCCATGTGGCATGTGAACCCAAAATGGGTCTTGCTTTGCCTGATGATTTCAAAAGGTTGGATATCTATGATGCTAAAGGTCCGTTTGGATGTATTAGTCATGCAAATAACTCTATTCATAAAGAAAGTTATTTACAAGTAAGACTTATTTGTTATTCATTTATGATTGATAAGATTATTTGTCAATTACCTTATTTCAACTAATAAGTGCTATTTGCAAGTAACACTATTTGAGCAAATACCTCTTTTTTTTTAATTCTCAAATAGCCTTTCTGGAAATCATCAAGCAAGACATCTCTCATTTCTCACTTCCTCTATTTTCTTCCTCTCCCACACCATAGTTGCCACAAAACTCTATTTTATCCCATCTTACCAGGCCCTAGGCATGCTAGTGCCAGGGACCAGAACAAAACATTTAGAAAACCTTTTGAGAAATCAATTTCATCATATGAAAGAAACTTGCTTCCATTTAACTTGGAACTTGTTTCTATCTAAAAAGAAACTTGTTTCAATTAAAAACGAAACTTGTTTCTTGTTTAATTAAAACTCATTTCTTTTATATTTGAAACGAATTTTATTCATTGACATCACAAATTTTCGGAGTCACTAGATTAGTCAAAGTCTAATTGATTTTATAGCCCCTAAAATCTGTGTATATCAGCTTTTGATAGGATTGATCGGAAAATCTAATGATGATTATGAAACCCCCATTAATCCTAATATATAATTACATTAAACAAATTTGTTTTCATATATCATAAGTAGGATTATTTGTTTAACGAGTATCGTCTTTTGAGTTTTATCTTTGCTTATTGAGTATTTATATACTTTGTAGCTTTATTTATTACCTTTAAGTACGCAATCAGGGAATGAGTTTCATGTGCATGCAATTGCAAATTGTATTTACATTGTGAAATTTTTTTAAACAATATGTTTACAATAAGTGACTTAGATATTATATTATATTGATACAATATATTAGATAAATTTACATATGTGTTTTCTTACCCATTGATAGATGACTTAGTGAAATCATGTATTTCTCACCTTGATGTTATCAGTTTTTAACCTAAAGTTCAATAGTGTAAATATAATTACTAGCCTACAAACATAAATATCATGCACACACAAAAGAAATAATATAGAAATATTGAATCTATTTTGTATTTATGTTGTATTATTTCGTACCAACACTATACCAATGATGTACCACTAAAAATGTATCCGAGTCCTTTTACACTTTATGTACCTATACTGGTATCTATACTAGTACCTCGTACCAACTCCTAGAAACTATGTCCCACACAGCTAACATCCTTTATTGTGGAATGTTATATTACTCGAGGTATACTAGTACCTCGTACCGACTCCTAGAAACTATGTCCCACACAGCTAACATCCTTTTATAGTGGAACGTTGTATTACTCAAGGTCAAGGGTTCAAACTCCCTCTATTGCATTTAAGACTTAACTTGAGTGAATAAGTCTAGGGATCAAACTCTATAAGAACTAAAAAATGTCTAGGTGAGGTGATTTCTATCTTGTTGGATGATAAGCACATACATACGTGTATAATTCCCCTTTTTATGACTTAATGGAAGGGACAGAACCCATACAACCTCAAGCTTCACTAACCATAAAAAATAATAAAATATTGTGAGATGCCACCATCATTGTTGTCGCCGATGCCTTCATCGTTGCCACTGTTGACGCCCTCACCATCACCGGAATACACCATTATAGATTTCATGTTTCTCTACTTTCATTACTCTTGACTTCCTCTCTTTCCATGTTGTCCCATAACTCCTCTTCAAAAACCCCAATTTCAAGAATCCCATCCACATACAGCTCTCATCTTTAAAAGCTCACTTTAACAGCTATCTCTCTGCAATCACGTTTCTCCATTTTTCAACATCGGCTTGAGTTTCTGGCTAGAAAAATCACCACAAATTCACTCCATTGGCTCTTCACATCCCCTGTCAATTCCCTGGCAACATCTCACAATCCAAAGACCTCCATGGCTTATAACTTCATTGGAACATCATTATCTACCAATATAATTTCCAAGAGGCCATACCCACTCCCTTTTTTCTAGCATCCCACATTTAACATAGTAGGCAAGGGGGCCAAGAGGGACTGGTGAATCCTTAGAGGATGTGGTGCAACTCACAATCATGTGCCACGTGGCACGTGATCTAGCACTCAAGTCTAGAGTTGAAATCTACACTCTGAGTGCAGGCCCCCCTTAACATATATATATTTGAAGAATAAACAAATTCTATTAGAAATTCGAAGAAATACAACAAGAAAGAAAGCTGCTTCTCTTCATTAACCGAGCTTCAGCATTGCGATCACCCAAAATGATAACAGAAAAGCTTCCCAGAACAATACAAAATCAATCAATCATATGGAAGTTCTACAAGTAATGAGATAATCATGAGAGCACTTTTGCAAAATCAATCATGAGAGCTGTTTTGCAACTGTTCTGCAACGAAGCGCTTGAATCAAAAGCAGTGTCTAGTTGAGTAGCCACAGCTAATTTTAGCAAATCTATTAGCAACCTTGTCACCTTGACGATAAATAAGAGTAGTTGACAGTCAAAATTTGCAAGCTGTGCTTTGATTTTCTGAAGCCAAGTGCTTAAAGTCCAGGTAATGGATCCCCCTTTCATTTTTGCTGAGGAAAAAATAAAAAATGAAAACTACCACTATTACAGGTATTCATTGCTGTTTCCCTCATTCTTATTATTTTTTCACGATTTTTTTAACTCCAAAGATAATAAATCACATATTATCCATCATACTGAATTCTAAATTGCAGCTTTGATGTCGTCCATCATCTTATCTTAGAAAAAGGATACATGCCAGGATCACTTCAATATCCCACCTAGTGCCCCTTCTAACTTTCTCTTATAGTAATAAATTCTCTCTTAAAACATAAACTGAATAAGTTTACCACCAAACAACATATAATATGACTGTAAATACTGACACAAAAAACTACTGATTCAGCTAACAGCTAATATAGAAATTTACAAATAAAGTTAATCTTTATTCATGTATCAACTTATTTGCAAATTTGATAATATTCGAATAACGCTATTTGTGCGTCAGAACAGCCCCTAAAGAAGGTTTCTATCAGAAAACTTGCCAAAATCCTATACATAGGTAAATGGAACAATGTCCCAAGCTCCAAATCATAGTTTTATTGGAATCTTATCGGTAGGTAGATGAAGTTACACTACCAACAATTATTCAAAGTTAGATAACATCAATGCTGTATATATCATGCGTTTGAATGAAATAATTCCTAGGTATTAGTATGGTTTTTGCTCTTCTATTTAAAAATAACAGTTTCTGTACTCAAATTATTTAAACAAACTATAAAAGATCATTTAGAAGGTAGTAAATTGAATGGTGGCTTACGATAAAGTATCTGCTGCATAAAATATCGGAATCTTCCTGGGGCCTCCACCTTTCCATGACTTTCTATGGGAATCAATAACTATATCTTCCTGAGATCCTGTTGCTGTTAGAACAAACTGAACATCACATTGGTCAACGATGCTGTGATCATCATAAACCAAAAACCATTGTGTATGCATGTTTAATGAAGATAACCAATTCATTACAGGAATAAAATTTACTCAGCCAAATTCATAAAAAAAAAAAAACATTTACTCAGCCAAACTACTTTAGATGTAGAGTTTCTCATGAGGGAGAAATCCATGACTATAGTAATGATATAACTTAGCTCATAATCTGTGCTGCTACAAACAATAACCTGACATGTGATCTGGAATTGAAGTATATAATAAGGTTCATCTAAAAAGGCTTAATGCAACTAAATTGTTTTATCTTCCGATAATCGGTAATACTGGAAAACTTTATTCAATGGTCTCATTTTAGAAGCCATCGTAAGTTTATACTGTTCCATTATTGTTGAAGGAAACTGTATGTTGTTGCACATATGAACCTTTTGCACCTCATTCTATACCTAATGTTAGTGCCTGGAGCTAGGGGTGCAAATTAAAACCGAAACCGACTTATAACAGACACCAAACCGAACTGGTCCGGCTTGGTTCGATTTTGGTGGCCGAAAACCGAAACTGAAATATAATCACTTCGGTTTCGGTTCAGGGGGGAGGGGAGTTCGGTTAACCGAAACTGAAACTCTTCGGTTCACGTTCGGTTTTAGGTGAAATGACACCAAAATTTCAGTTTCGGTTCGGGTCAGTTAACCGAATCTGCACCCCTACATGGAGCTAAAATAACCACATAAAAGTAACCAATAAATATAACAATTGCAAGAATTTCGAATTTCTTCCAACAATCACACTAATATCTTCAAGTGAGTAAAACAGGCACCAAGATTATTAAGAAAAAGGTGGCAATGGAAATCTAAATAATTCTTTCGCTCTACATTTAGAAAATATATTTTTTTAGGTTGTGTGATAATATGTAAATGGAGTAAATGGGTAGAACTGAATTAGCATTTCCAAATATCTTGCTTGCTGACGGAGACTTTGTTGGGACTAGAAGCCATGTGTGGTGCTCTAGACAATTCATTGTTGTTACAAATTTTTTGAGATCATGATACTGTTTTAAATAGATAATTTTTGAGGTCGGACCTAGTGGATCCAGATATAGACTGTAATAGGGCAACAAAAGTTTTCTGATGAGGGACATCAGATTCAAGCAGCCGCCAGTGATGTAACAAAGCGAAAGAAGAACATCAAAGTCCTCAGAAAGAAGAGCACCCCAAGTCGCGGAGTTGAAGACTAGTTTAGTCGATCGATTGAGCTCCAACAGTTGATCGATTGGACTGCAGAAGCACCCAGTCGATCAATCGACCCTAGCCTTCGTTCGATCGATTGAGGACAGGAGTTCTACTGTTTTGGCGTTGTTAAATTTTCTCAGTCGATCGATCGACCTATATTTTCGATCGATCGATTTTGGACAGAGACTTTGGACAAATTATATGTATATAAATCGATCGATTGACGCCAAGACCGATCGATCGACCGATCGCGCAAAATTTAACGGAATTTTACTTATTTCAGTCAAAACCTCCTTTTAGTGTTTTAGTTGAATTAGGACTTTTCTAACTTCGTATTAGGGTTTTGGTTAGCCTATTTAAAGGCTTGTAACATTATTTTTAATTTTATTGGTGAATTAAAATTGCTTTTGCAAACTTGAGAGTACTAAACTTTCGTGAGGGTGTGATTCTCTTAAAAACTGAGAGCGATTCTTCGATCCCGCGTGCAGTTTGATGTGAGGCCAACTCTTATTCCATCTCTATCTTATTTTGATCTACGAGTTGCATAAGTAGCGTAACCCTAGCCTAATTATTTCCCTATTAAATTCAAATTTAGCTTATTTATCTCATAAAAATAAAAAATCAACCCACCTATCTTCATTAAATCTTTGTTAGCCTTTTATTTTCGTATGGTGTCGAGAGAACCCGCTTGGAAGCTCGTTCAACGCCCTAAAACTATCGGAGATCTAGCCGTTCGTAGGAGCCCTAGTCTTCTAGATCCGATAAGGAGCGTACACGAAAAGCAACGCTATTTTGGGCCCGAATTAAATTATCCAATTGAATTTATTGAATATTTATGTAACAATTTGTGGAGAAATTTTGTTATTTTAATTATTTAAATTAATTTTAATTTTAATCTCAGCCCTAATATTGCATGTGTTAATTTCCGCACCAGATTTGGTATTAAAGCTCAGTTTTAGTTTTAGGGTTTTAGTGTTCATATAGGTTCTAGGGATTATTTCTTTTATTGTTTTGTTTTGCATCATTTCAGATTTGTCTTTCATTGTTCCATATTTGTCTTGCATCATCTAGTTTTTGTCTTGCATTGTCATGGACCCCTAAATATGGAAGCCCTAATTAGAGACCTTACGTCTAAGTTGACGAGTCAAGCCGCCCTTCAAGCCCAAGTAACGGAACACCAAAATCAATTGCAACAACAATTGTGTGATCAACAAGCCCGACATGAGGCTTTAGAAACCCATGTTGAAGAGATCAATGAGTTTATCACCAAAAATCACAATAGAGTCAACACCAATGAACATAGGAGGGAAGGTCTCCATTGTCGTGAAGTCCAAACCGATCAGGACGATAAAGTCATGAAATCTGTGAAAATGGGCGCCCCTACTTTTGACGGGAAAAGGCAACCTAAGTCTTTCTCGAATGGGTCCCCGGCATAGAAAACTACTTCGAATGGTATGTCATGTCCGAGGAGCGAAAAGTCTGACTTGCTAAGGTAAAGCTTATGGGTAAAGCTAGACTTTATTGGTTGGGATTAGAGCGTCGTAGGCAGGCCCAGGGTCTTCGTCTCATTTCTACTTGGAGAGAGATGAAGACCCAATTGAACGAGAAATATGTTCTTCTATCCTACGATGAACATATTCTCGATCAGTGGCAATCATTGCGCCAAGGGAATTCACTAGTCACAGAATACACCGACAAATTTGAAAACCTGATGACCCAGGCCGATGTGGATGAGCCGGAAGGAGTTACCCTTTCCGGATTTCAAATGGGCCTTCGCCTAGAACTATAGAGGGAACTCATTCCATACTCTGTTACCGATCTAGAAGAATGTTTCTCTAGATTCGAAGAGTTGGAGCGATATCTCAAGACCACACAAAACAAGCATTTCGACACTAGTGGGTCTAGTTATAGGTCTAATTTTCATGAGTCAAAGCCCAACACTAATACCCCATTTGCTAGGTCCAACCCAGTGGTGACACCTGTAGCTAGAGTCGATAAGGATAAAGGCTCAATGCTTGAAGGCCCCAAGAGTGGTGGTCAGAACAAGTGTTATAAGTATCACGACATCGGGCATTTTGCAGCACAATGCCCATCTTGAAACTTGTTTATAGCCGAGGACACTGAAGATGAGCGCGATGAGAGTACTGTTGAAGTTTACGAGCCTGAGTCGTTCCCTAGTGATGAAGAAGATTGTGTAGGGGAACGAGTAGTGGCTCGCCTTAGGGAGATCTCTTACCCCGTTGAGGATAATACCTCGTGGGCTCTTGTGGTTAGATGTGCTCTAGCCCTGTTAAAGGAGAGTGATGATTGGCGGCAGGATAACATCTTCTATATCGTAGCCAAGTCTGGTGAGAAAGCCTATCGAGTCATCGTTGACAGTGGAAGTTGTACCAATGTGGTTTCTGAGAGTACAGTCTCTCGCTTAGGGCTTGCGCCCGTAGCTCACCCACGACCCTAAAAAATTGCTTCGGCAGATTCATCATCCATCCTTGTTTCACGAAGGTGTCAAGTTCCTATACAATTCGGCTCGTATAAGGACACATTGTGGTGCGATGTGCCTATGGATGTAAAGCATATCATCCTAGGGAGGCTGTGGTTGTATGACATGGACACTACACTGTTCAGGAGATCGAACGTGTGTTCATTAACTCACAACGGAAATAAAATCAAGATTAATCCTTTACCTCCTAAAGCACCCACAGTGAAACCAACCAAGTCTAGTGAAAAGGGCCTGATAGAGAGAGAGAAGACATCTAGGCCGTTCACATCGTTAGCCCTCTTGAATTTGAACGAGGTGCTAAGGCGGAGGATGTCGTATATGTCCTTGTCACAGTTGAAAAATCCAAAGAGTCGGGCGTTGAGATTCCAAAAGAGGTTGAACCAATAATGAGTGAATTTAGGGATATCTTTCCTGAAGACCTTCCGGATGAGTTACCACCTGTACGGGACATCCAACACGCCATTAATCTGGTCCCCAGAGCTACCTTGCCTAACATGCCCCACTATCGTATGAATCCATCCAAACACTCGAAGTTAAAGAGGTAAGTTGATGAACTTGTTCAAAAGGGGTTCATAAAGGAAAGTTTGAACCCATGTGTCGTGCCAGCGCTGCTCACACCCAAGAAAGATGGAACTTGGAGGATGTGTATTGATACCCGTGCTATTAATAAAATCACGGTCAAGTCTCGATTCCCTATATCGAGATTGGACGACATGTTGGACATGATGGTCGGTGCCACGATATTTTCAAAGATCAATTTGAAGAGTGGGTACCATCAAATCCGAGTTTGTCCCCGAGACAAATGAAAAACTGCTTTCAAAACCAAAGAAGATTTGGACGAGTGGTTTGTCATGCCTTTCGGGCTATCAAATGCCCCGAGCACATTCATGTGTATCATGACACAGGTGTTGAGGCCTTTCATTGGCAAGTTCCTTGTGGTATATTTCGACAACATCCTTATCTATAGCCACAACAAGGAACAACACCTAGGCCACTTAAGGCAAGTTTGCATGACTCTCCCAGGAGAGAAGTTATATGTGAACTTGAAGAAGTGCACTTTTATGTCACACAGCGTTGTCTTCCTAGGTTTTGTCGTTACCTCTGAATGAATGGCTACGAACGCGGAAAAGGTCAAAGCCATCGTGAAATGGCCTGAACCTCGGAATATTCACGAAGTTCGTAGCTTCCATAGGTTAGCCATTTTTTACAGGCGGTTCATCCGTAACTTCAATACGGTAACTTCCCCAATCACCAATTGCATCAAAAAGGGGAAGTTTCAATGGACACCTGCTGCGGCTAAGGCTTTCAAAGAGATTAAGTCTCGAATGATGGAAGCTCCTGTCATGCGCCTTCCTAACTTTTCTAACGTCTTCGAGGTGGCGTGTGACGCGTTAGGCGTAGCTATTGGAGGTGTGTTGAGCAAAGAGGGCCACTTGATAGCTTATTTCAGTGAGATGCTAAATGAGGCTAGGTAGAAATACTCGACCTGCGATAAAAAATTCAATGTCACAGTACAATCTCTTAAATATTGGAAACACTATCTCCTACCACATGAATTTGTCTTGTTCTCGGATCACGAAGCCCTTCGATTTTTGAGTTCCTAAAAGAAGTTGAACACGTGACATGTGAAATGGGTTGAGTAACTTCAAGGGTTCACCTTTTTGCTGAAACATAGGGCTGGTGTAGAGAATTGAGCTGTTGACGCGCGCCGTAGAGTGGCAACGTTACACTCCTTAAGCGTTGAGGTAACCGGATTCGATCCCCTCGTGGAGGATTATCCCACATGTCCGAATTTTGGTGAAGAGTATACTTCGCTTATGAGTGGACAACCTGTCAGAGAGAGTAAGTATACCCTGCAGGATGGGTACTTGTTTCTAAAACACATTTTGTGTCTTCCCCACACTTCTTTGCGAGACTTTCTTGTTTGGGAATTACAAGCTGGAGGGGTTGCCTGCCACTTTGGTCACAACAAAATAGTCGCATTGGTTGAAGACTGATTTTATTGGCCCAATCTCACCCAAGATGTTGCCAAAATATCATCCAGTATCATGTTTGTCAACTGGCCAAACAAAAGAGGCAAAACACCGGATTATACAGGCCTTTACCGGTGCCACATTACCCGTAGCAAGACCTGTCTGAATTTTGTGTTAGGCCGCCCCAAAACCCTCTGAAAGCATGACTCGATGTTCGTCGTTGTGGATCGTTTCTCAAAAATGACCCACTTCATTGCGTGTTCGAAGACCTCCGACGCAAGTAACATTGCTACCATTTTCTTTAACGAGGTCGTTCGTCTACACGATTTGCGTAAGACTTAGTGTCTAACTGCGATGTTAAATTTGTCAGTTACTTTTGGAAGACACTGTGGCACAAAATGAGGACTCGACTTCAATTTTCATCTGCATATCATCCCCAAACTGATGGGCAACTCGACGTTGTCAATAGGAGTTTAGATAATTTGTTGTAGTGTCTAGTAGGTAAGCACATTAGGAGTTAGGATTCCACCTTACCTATCACTGAGTTTGCATATAACAATTCAAATAATAGAACAACAGGTATGAGTTCGTTCCAAATTGTGCATGGGTATAAACTGAGGACACCCATAGATCTCGTTTCAATGTTCATTCATCAAAGGTCATCAGAGTCTGCATCTACATTTGCACATCGCATTCACGAGTTGTATGCTGAGATTAAGAAAAGAATTAATGCGAAAAATAAAAAATACAAGTTTTCTACAGATTCTCATAGACGGTTTAAAGAATTTCAAGAGGGTGATTTTGTAATGATTCGGAATAGACCCGAGCGATTCCCACAAGGAGTTGCAAAGAAGTTACAAGCTCGTGGTGATGGATCCTATAAGATCTTGAAGCGTGTCAATTCTAATGCTTACATCTTAGATCAACCTCCGGAATTGGGGATTAGCACGACTTTCAACATGGAGGATCTCGTTCCGGTCCATGGCCATTCCACCATCCCTACCAATCCCTTTGAGCCATCTGCATCCGATGCCCCAATTATTCCCCTACCTACACCATTACCTCCACCTACTCGTCAATCTCGTGAGATCATTGAAGATATTTTAGAGGATCAAATTATGTCCACCAACCAAGGGGGACTTCAGAAATATTTGGTCAAGTGGAAGAATAAAACCGATTCAAAGAATACGTGGATTACAAAGGAGTTTCAGCAGATTGATCCAGATCATTTAGACCTCTATCAAAACTAGTATTCATCAGGGACGAATCCTTCTAAACCAAAGAGAGTTTATGGGGACATCAGATTCAAGCAACTGCCAGTGACGTATCAAAGGCAAAAGAAGAACATCAAAGTCATCAGAAAGAACAACCCAAGTCGAGGAGCGGAAGACTAGTTTAGTCGATCGATCGAGCTCCAATAGTCGATCGATCGATTGAAGCAAATTTGAGGGACTGAAGAGGCACCCAATGGATCGATCAACCTCAGCCTTCGATCGATCGATTGAGGGCAGGAGTTCTACTGTTTTGGCATTGTTAAATTTTCTCAGTCGATCGATCGATCAACCGATCGTGCAAAATTTGACAGAATTTTACTTATTTCGGTCAAAACTTCCTTTTAGTGTTTTAGTTGAATTAGGACTATCCTAATTTCGTATTAGAGTTTTGGTTAGCCTATTTAAAGGCTTGTAAACAACATTATTTTTAATTTTATTGGTGAATTAAAATTGTTTTTGCAAACTTGAGAGTTCTAAACTTTCGTGAGGGTGTGATTCTCTCAAAACAGAGAGTGATTCTTCGATCCCGCGTGCGGATTGGCGCGAGGCCACATCTTCTTCCATCTCTATCTTCTTTTGATCTACGAGTTGCGTAAGTAGCGTAACCCTAGCCTAATTATTTCCCTATTAAATTCAAATTTAGTTCATTTATCTCATAAAAATCCAAAATCAACCTACCTATCTTCGTTAAAACTTTGTTAGCCTTTTATTTTCGTACGGTATCGAGAGAACCCGCTTGTGAGAACGTTTGAAACCCTAAAACTATCGGAGATCTAGCCGTTCGTAAGAACCCTAGTCTTCTAGATCCGATAGGGAACGTACACGAAAAGTAACGCTATTTTGGGCCAAAATTAAATTATCCAATTCTGAAGAGGTTAGATGGAAAAGCTTTGAAAGAGCCATGTTTTGTTACCAAGGTAAAGACACACCAAGGATATCGAGAGTATCTTCTTAAGTGAAAAGGTAAACCGAAAATTGACAACACTTAGACTGCAAGGAGAATGCAATCTGAGAAACATCAAGCATACCTCATCCAGTGGAAGGGTAAGCTGAATAATAGAGCGCCAATAGATTTGCTCCCGATGTTAGTTCATCATAGGTCATCAGAGTCTGCGTCCACATTTGCAAATCGCATTCATGACTTGCATGCTGAGATTAAGAAAAGAATTAATTTAAAATTTGAAAAATACAAATTCTCTGCAGATTCTCAGACGATTCAAAGAATTCCAAGAGGATGATTTTGTGATGGTTCGGAATAGATCCGAGCGATTCCCGCAAGGAGTTGCAAAGAAGTTACAAGCTCGTGGTGTTGGACCCTATCAGATCTTCAAGCGTGTGGTTCTAATGCTTACATCTTAGATCTTCAGCCAAAATTGGGGATTAGCACGACATTCAATGTGGAGGACTGACGCGGGACAAACGCTAAAATCCTAATATGCGAATTTGGGATTAACTTTAGAATGAATTGAATAGCGGAAATATTCAAAATCAAGCAACACAAAAAACTAATTCAATGAAATTAATAAAGCAGTTACATTAATCCATTCTAGCGCTCGCATGTGTGAAGATTTCCCAATCTAGAAAAATGACTCCGATGAAGGAACTCGAGTTTCGCTCTAATTTAGGGCATCAAGCGATAATTGCAATATCGTCTTTTGATTCCTCGGGAATTTTGAATGAAATAAAACTTCAATAAATAGTTCAAAAGGGGAGATTAATGATATCATGGGATACGATTCTTTTGGGATTTTTGGTCTTTTATCAATGGCAATAAAGAAAGATAACACCTGACAATAACTAGAGAAAAGACAAACTCAAAGGATAGATTCCAAGGCTTCACACCAAGGGTTTTCCGAAGCTTCACACCACGGCTGTACGTCGGCTTCGCACCAAGTTGCACGAGAAACGATCGCTCACTCCTCAAGGTTTGAAGGATTCACTCCCTCGATTGAAAGCTTTTCACAAGCTCTCTAGGGTTTACACAAAAGCAACTCTCTTTTCATTATTCAAAAACTAACTAATTACATTGTTTATCTTAATGACCTTATATAGGAGGTCTTACAATAAAAGAAAACCCTAAAACAAATACTAAATTAAAGACAAATAAGCCCCTAAAACTTAAGTTCGAAATAAAAAAAATAAAAAAAATTTAAAATAACTCGGCGCGATTTTGATCGATCGAATATACGATTCGATCAATCGAATTATATATATGTATGTCGCTCCAGAAGTAGTGTTTTCTATTGACATGGTTCGATCGATCGAAATAGGTCTTCAATCGATCGAGAATTTCGATCGATCGAAATTGTGGTGTTTTATCCAAATTGCCAAAATTTCATCTTTAAATCCCGCAATTTCGTCTTTACACCTAGTTCTGATTTTCGTTCCGTTTCTTTCGACGTCGGTACACTCGAAACGGTCTGTACCCGATGTCTACAATGTCGGCGTCCCCGTCAATTCTCCTCGGGTGAGAAAAATTCATCTCCGGTGAGTTAGGGAATCCATGGATGGCACACTTCGGAAGCTTCATTTGTGACTTTTCCACGTTGTGAAATACTCATGATGTTTACCTGTATTAGCATTGAAGCTTGGGAATTCTATAACCTTCTCATTCGACCTTTTCTCATGTTGCATAGGTAAGGTACGAGATAGAAATTGGGAAAATGGGTGTAGTTCGATTGGATGCTCAAAAAGGGATGGATCAAAGGGCGGGGTAGTGGGATCAAGAATAAGCGTAAGAGCCGTTATGGCAACTATCAGATGGTTTCCCTTGTCTAAAGGAAGATCTAGATCTCCATCATTACCCTTTTCTGAGAATGGGAAAGATTTCACATGTTCAGAGCCATCAGGAATTAACACAAAATTGTTAGTATCAAATCCATTAAACATATCCAATGTGTTAGTACGATCATGCGTATTTTCGATGCTCAATAAATTCAGCCTGCTAATCTCATGCAAATCAAAATGAGGATATACTCCTACCAACTCTCTAGACTCACTTGGGGTGGACACACTATCAACACCGTCCTCGATAATAAGAACTGCCCTAATGCAACCAACGGCTCTGACCGGAACTTCACCTTCATCATCACTTGGTGTTTCACACGGTTCATACACTGCTTCGTGTAACTCATTACCTTCTTTCTCGGCATGCTCCTGAATAATCAAAGCTTGACTCTTACTAGGACATTGGGATGCAAAGTGCCCAAAACCTTAACACTTGTAACATTGTTGCGGGGCACGCCTAGAACTCCCGATCAATGGTCCTTTTCCTTTTATCAATATGCGGATTCACGGGTTTTGAGGATTGAATAGAGGCGGTATATACCTTATCCGTAGGATTAGAGCAATGCCCAAGTTTGAAAGATTTAGATCGGCCATTACTGGGAGTGTCGAGATACCGTTCTAATTCTTCAACTCTAGCAAAACATTCATTGAGACCCGCAACAGGATAAAGAATGAGTTCCCTCTGTAACTCTGGTCGAAGACCATTCGGAATCGGGAGAGGGTAACTTTTGCTGGTTCATCGACATAGGACTGGGTCATCAGGTCTTCAAACCGATCAATGTACTCTGTGACTGCAGAATCTCCTTGATGCAATGACTGCCACTGATTAAGAATACGTTCATCATATGCTACGGGAACGTATTTTTCGTGCAGTTGGACTTTCATTTCAGTCCACGTGGAAATAGCACGAAGACCCTGGATTTGCCTACGACGCTCCACTCCCAACCAATAAAGCTTGACTTGACCCATAAGCTTGACTTTGGCAAATCTGACCTTGCGCTCTTCGGACATGGCATATCACTCAAAGTAGTTTTCCATGCTGGCGACCCATTCGAGAAAGACCTTGGGTTGTCTTTTCCCGTCAAAAGTAGGGGCATCCATTTTCACAGATTTTATGACCTTATCGTCCAGATTGGTTTGAACCTCACATCGGGGAGGAACATCTCTCCTACGGACACGATTGCTGACTCTATTGTGATTCTCAGTGATGAGCTCATTGATCTCTTCGAAACGAGTCTCTAAAGCCTCATGTCGAGCATGTTAATCAGCGATGTGCTCATCCATCCGGGTTTGACTAGCGGTCACTTTAGATGCAAGATCTCTAATAAGGGCTTCTAAGCAACTGGTATCCATGATGGGGTTAAGCAAGACTAGATGGTGTAAGACAAAGTATATTAAAATCAAGTGAACCTAAAATCTATATGGCATGGGCAACCCTAAACTAACACAGTGCTCTGATACCAAAACTGACGCGGGACAAACGCTAAAATCCTAATATGCGAATTTGGGATTAACCTTAGAATGAATTGAATAGCAGAAATATTCAAAATCAAACAACATATAAAATTAATTCAATGAAATTAATAAAGCAGTTAGATTAATCCATTCTAGCATTCGCATGCGTGAAGATTTCTCGATCAAGAAAAACAACTCCGATGAAGGAACTCGAGTTTCACTCTAGTTTAAGGCATCAAGCGATAATTGCAATATCATCTTTTGATTCCTCGGGGATTTTGAATGAAATAAAACTTCAATAAATAGTTCAAAAGGAGAGATTAATGATATCATGGGATACGATTCTTTTGAAATTTTTGTTCTTTTATCAATGGCAATAAAGAAAGATAATACTTGACAATAACTAAAGAAAAGACAAACTAAAAGGATAGATTCCAAGGCTTCACACCACGGATGTACATCGGCTTCGCACCCAGTCGCATGAGAAACGATCGCTCACTCCTCAAAGTTTGAAGGATTCGCTCCCTCGATTGAAAACTTTTCACAAGCTCTCTAGGGTTTGCACAAAAGCAACTCTCTTTTCATTAATAAAAAACTAACTAATTACATTGTTTATCTTAATGACCTTATATAGGAAGTCTTACAATAAAAGAAAACCCTAAAACAAATACTAAATAAAAGACAAATAAACCCCTAAAACTTAAGTTCGAAATAAATAAAAAATAAAAAAATTTAAAATAACTCGCCACGATTTCGATCGATCGAAATGAAACTCGATAGATCGAAATTGAAATTCGATCGATCGAAAGTGAAACTCGATCGATCGAAAAAACATATATCAATTATTCGCTGCAGGAATTCGATCGATCGAATTGAAGTCGATCGATCGAAATGGACATTCGATCGATCGAATATACGATTCGATCGCTCAAATTATATATATGTATGTCGCTCCAGAAGTAGTGTTTTCCGTCGACATGGCTCTAAATTGTGGTGTTTTCTCTAAATCGCCAAAATTTCATCTTTAAATCCCACAATTTCGTCTTTATACCTAATTCTGATTTTCGTTATGTTTCTTTCGGCGTCGATACACGCGAAACGGTCCGTATCCGATGTCTATAATATCGGCGTCCCCGTCAAGGACCTTATCCATTCCATGGCCCTTCAACCATCCCTACCAACCCCTTTGAGCCCTCTACATCTAATGAACTACCCACACCGCTAACCCGACCTACTTGGCAAACTCGTGAGATCATCGAAGATGTGCTGGAAGATCAGATTGTGTCTACCAGCCAAGGGGGACTTCAAAAGTATTTGGTCAAATGGACGAACAAAACCGATTTAGAGAATACGTGGATGACACAAGAAGAGTTTCAGCAGATTGACCCGGATCTCTTGGACCTCTATCACAACCAGTATTCATCGGGAATAAATCCTTCTAACCCGAGGAGAGTTGATGGAGACGTCCGATTCAAGCCGCTTCCGATCGAGGTTCCCTATATCTTGTCTATGATCGTAGCCGTGAAAATCCATGTCAGCCAGAGTTCGAGGTCAAACTTCTTCAAAGTAGGGGGAACTAATGCGGAATTGAACCTTACACGCCAAGATCGTGGTCGGACAAAGAGGAAGCGTCAAAAGAGAAAGAGGACTCATGAATGGATTTTTAAAAAAGGCCCGTTAAAGACCCATTTGATCATAAAGAAGAAAATCCAAAATTTATTAGGGTCTTCAACTTTCAATCTCGTTGCTGTTATGTTTGGCCTATTTTGAAGTGTCAAACAAAGTCGGATTGTATGCAAAATTAATCATATTTGAAAGCTTATCGAAGTAGCTTTCCAACGAGCCAAAAAACATGCAATTCCGACAAGTATTGAAGATGTTATGGTCAATTTTCGGAAGCTGCACAGAAAGTGACGAATTTCAAGATTCCTAATTGAATTAGGATTAGTCTCTTATTATTTTATTTTAGAAAATAGAATTTGTTTCTTTTATTAGAAATATGATTAGTTTCCTTATTGTTTTATAACTTTATTTTATTGTTTTAGAAGAATTAGGATATTTCTTTTATTTGAACAAGGAATTAGAGTTACACTAGGATTTCTAGTTTTATGCATTGATTAGCCTATTTAAAGGCTTGTATTACAACTTTTTGGTTAATGAAAATTGCTTATGCAGAATTGAAAGTTCTAAACTTTCGTGAGGGTGTGATTCTCTCAAAGAGAGAGCCATTCTTCAATTCCCGCTTGCGGTTTGGTGCGATGCCAACTCTTCTTCCATCTCTATCTTCTTTAGATCTACAGTTTGCGTAAGTAGCGTAACCTTAGTTATTTTATTTATTTCATAAAATCCAAAATCAACCTATTTGTTCATCATAAATCATTATTAGCCTTTTAATTTTGTTCGGTATCGAGAGAACCTGCTTGCGAGTTCATTCGACGACCTAAAACTATCAGAGATCTAGCCGTTCATAAGAACCATAGTCTTCTAGATCCGTAATAGGGAACGTACACGAAAGTAACGCTATTTTGGGCCGGAATTAAAGCAATTAATTGGATTTCTAGAATTTTCCATGAGAATTTGTTATGAGAAATTGTTATTTTTTAATTAATTAAATTATTTTTAACCATTTAGTAAGTTCCCACATCAAATTGGTATCAGAGAGTCAGTTTAGTTTTAGGGTTTTAGTATTCATATAGGTTTTAGGGTATATTTTGTTATTAATTTAGAATTGCATCATTTCATATTTGTCTAGGGTCTGTCTAGCTCATGTATGGATATTGTCTAGTTTTTTGTCTAACTTTCTGGTTTTTATCTAGTTTTTTCCGTCTAGTTTTTTTGCCTGGCTTTTGTCTGAATTTTTTTTATCTAGTTTCATCTAGCCTTTGTCTAATTTGGTCTTGCATTAATTTTAGGGATTTTTGCATATCATTTCAATCTTATTGCATTTTATTTCATTTGTGTTCATTAGTGTGCACGTCTAGTGTTTGACAAAAGTCCTCATCCATTGTTGGTTCATAGTGTGTGACTTTTCTAGTATTGTGTCTGAGTTATGTTTGTGTCAAACATCATGTATGAGTCACTTACACGTCACCGTGAGTTCCTTACCCGTCATGAAAGGGTACTAGCCGAAAGAGGAAACCACTACACTCTAAATTCTTGGCGAAGTCCCAAAAATCACAATGAGATTAGAGTAAAGGGATACTCCCATCATTATGAGCCCAAATTTGATCTTGATAGTGAATCCCTAAGGTTTATTCAAATTGAAGTCCCAACTTTTAAGGGTATGACGAACCCTAAGACCTTCGTGGGATGGTTATCTAGCATAAAGGAGTATTTTGACTCGGATGACGTGTCGGAAGACTGTAAGGTTAGGCTCACCAAAACGAGGTTGGTGCGCTATGCAAAGAAATATTGGGATGGTGTGGAGTTTTGATGCAAGTTTCGAAATAAGCCCATCACACGATGAGAGGACATAAAGGAATGACTCATCAACTAATATGTTCCTTTAACGCACCTCCACCTTCTAAGGTGTTTGAAATCTAAGGTGGGTAAGTGTCATAAACACACCCAACTTGAGTCAAGCAGCACCTACACTAAAGAGAGCTCTAATTTCGGGGTTCTACCGTTGAAACCCATGAATGCTCCTACAAGGCCCCAAATTGATCACGGGAAAGGACTTGTCCATGAGAAACATAATTTCGGGATTCAACCATCAAAACCTGTTATAATTCTTCCGACTCCCCAACTCGATAAAGGGAAAGGGGTGATTATTGAGAGCCCCAAAACTAGTGGTCGCAACAAATGTTACAAGTGTCACTGATGTGGACACTTTGCTTATCAATGCCCAAAAAAATTTCCGCTCAAAATTTATTGACTAAAAGAGAGTTTTGAAGGGCCAGGAAATGTGAGCGGGGAAGAAATTGTGTATGACCCTAGTACCGTGATGACTGAAGCTGAAGAACATCTAGTTTGTGTTAAAGAGACTTCTATTTTCCTTGTGAGTAGTGATGTTGAGTCACCCACATGCCAGTCAACCAAGTCACGTACGCACGATTGCTTAGTGCCCGTAGAGTTAGTTGTGCAGGAGTTCTTGTTGGTAGAGACGAGTGCACGTGAATGTTTGAAGTTGATCGAACCAAGTACACACAAACCAATTGAATCACTTGCCTATGAGTCCATCGAACTGGGCACACAAGAACCACTAGTGTCAATTGAATCGAGTACCGCCGAGTCTTTGGTTTTGGTTGAAGCGAGTACACACGAGTGAATCGAGTCAAGTGTACATGAGCTATTAGTGCCCCTTGTGTCATTCACACATGAGTCGTTAGTATCACTTGAGTCGATTACACGGGAGTCGTTAGTGTCAGTAGCATCACTCACACACGAGTCGTTAGTACTAGTTGAGTCGAGTACACATGAGTCTTTAATAGTGTCACCTACATAAAAGCATATAGTCTATAGATACGCGCACTTTTTTTTTGTCCGACAACAAAACCTTCAGACCCATTCTTGGATGCCCATCCACCTGAGCCCAATCTTATCTACTCATGGATTTCCAAATACAAACCTGAACAATATGTGAAGAGGTTAGATGGAAAAGTTTTGAAAGACCCATGTTTTGTTACAAAGGAACACCAAGCATATCGAGAGTATCTTCTTGAGTGGAAAGGTAAACCGAAAATTGACGACATTTGGACTGGAATGAGAACGCAATCTGAGAAACATCAAGCATACCTCATCCAGTGGAAGGGTAAGCCGAATACTAGAACGCCCATAGATTTGCTCCCTATGTTAGTTCATCATAGGTCATCAGAGTCTGCGTCCACATTTGCAAATCGCATTCATGAGTTGCATGTTGAGATTAAGAAAATAATTAATTTAAAGAATGAAAAATACAAATTCTCTGCAGATTCTCACAAACGGTTCAAAGAATTCCAAGAGGGTGATTTGGTGATAGTTCGGAATCGATCCGAGCGATCCCGCAAGGAGTTGCAAAGAAGTTACAAGCTCATGGTGTTGGACCCTATCAGATCTTGAAGCGTGCCGGTTCTAATGCTTACATCTTAGATCTTCCACCGAAATTTGATATTAGCACGACTTTTAATGTGGAGGACCTTATTCCATTCCATGGCCCTTCAACCATCCCTGCCAACCCCTTTGAGCCTTCTACATCTGATGAACTAATAATTCATCTACCCACACCGCTACCCCCACCTACTTGTCAAACTCGTGAGATCATCGAAGATGTGCTGGAAGATCAAATTGTACCCACCAGCCAAGGTGGACTTTAGAAGCATTTGGTCAAGTGGAAGAACAAAACCGATTTAGAGAATACGTGGATGACACAAGAAGAGTTTCAGCAGATTAACCCGGATCTCTTGAACCTTTATCACAATCAGTATTCATCGGGAATGAATCTTTCTAACCCGAGGAGAGTTGATGGGGACATCCGATTCAAGCCGCTTCCGATCGAGGTTCCCTATATATTGTCTGTGATCGTAGCCGTGAAAATCCATGTCAGCCAAAGTTCAAGGTTGAACTTCTTCAAAGTAGGGGGGACTAATGCGGAATTAAACCTAACACACCGAGATCGTGGTCGAATAAAGAGGAGACGTCAAAAGAGAAAGTGGGCCCACGAATGGGTTTTTTAAAAAGGCCCATTAAAGACCCGTTTGATTATAAAGAAGAAAATCCAAAATTTATTAGGGTCTTCAACTTTCAATCCCGTCACTTTTATGCTTGGCCTATTTTGAAGTGTCAAACAAAGTCGGATTGATGCAAAATTGGTCACATTTAAAAGCTTATCGAAGTAGCTTTCCAACGAGCCAAAAAACGCGCAATTCCGACAAATATTGAAGAATTAGGATTAGTCTCTTTATTATTTTATTTTAGAAAATAGGATTTGTTTCTTTTATTAGAAACATGATTAGTTTCCTTATTGTTTTAGGACTTTATTTTATTGTTTTAGAAGAATTAGGATAATTCTTTTATTTGAACAAGGAATTAGAGTTACATTAAGATTTCTAGTTTTATGCATTGGTTGCCTATTTAAAGGCTTGTAAACAACTTTATTAGAACTTTTTTGTTAATGAAAATTGTTTATGCAAAATTGAGAGTTATGAATTTTCGTGAGTGTGATTCTCTCAAACGGATAGCAATTCTTCGATTCCCGCTTGCGGTTTGGTGCGGCGCCAACTCTTCTTCCATCTCTATCTTATTTAGATCTACGGTTTGCGTAAGTAGCATAACCCTAGTTATTTTATTTATTTCATAAAATCCAAAATCAACTTATTTGTTCATCATAAATCATTATTAATCTTTTAATTTTATTCGGTATCGAGAGAACCCACTTGTGAGTTCGTTCGATGCCCTACAACTATCGGAGCTATAGCCGTTCATGAGAACCATAATCTTCTAGATCCGCGATAGGGAACATACACAAAAGTAACACTATTTTGGGCCGGAATTAAAACATCTAGTTGGATTTTTAGAATTTTCCATGAGAATTTGTTATGAGAAATTGTTATTTTTTAATTGATTAAATTAATTTTAACCATAATCTCAGCCCTAACATTGCATTTAGTAAGTTCCCGCTTCAAGGGCTCATAGCCATACTAATACACACTCTTCCTTCCTCCATCTTCCTTCCTCCATCTTCAATCTTCCAGTATAAAGGGAAGCATCACTTAAGAGTCAAGATTCAAGAATCTAGTCATCTCGTCTCTTGTGGGAGTTTTGACTCGTACTAGTAGTTAAATTTACTATTTAATATTGTTTAAATTCTGGTTCTCCTCAGAACACCTCATTTCTTTGAATTTTTTCCTTTTTTTGTGGATACCCAATCGTACTATTAAGTATTACCCACTCGACCCACTTCTTTAAATTACATTGTCAATATGTCTACGTCTTCAAGCGATCCTCTTAGACCGAAGTCTAACAATCCAGGTTGGAAATATGGATGTTACGAAAGTATTACTGAAAAACAAAAAGCAAATATGGACGATTCGAGTGGTTTTTTATATTGGGGATTTGTTTGGATATTTTTCAATTTTTTCTTATTTTTTGGAGAAAAAAAAAATAGTGTGCGACCGCACAATCGCATATGCGATTGGGTGTGTTGGTCGCACACAACCACATATGCGGCTTAACAACACTGAATTACCAACTCTCTAAACATTGTCGGAATTTTTATCCTACTAGCAATAATAAATGTTATGTTCCCTTTGGACTAGTTCATTCTGACGTTTAGAGGCTCCCTCCCATCACCTCATTACCTAGTTTATGGTATTTTGTTTATTTTGTTAATGATTGCACATGTATGGCCATGCTATACTTGACAAAATCAAAGGTGGAGGTGGCTTCTACCTTTCCACATGCTAGTTGGCACTTAATGCAATGCTACTATCAGAGTTCTACGATCTGATAATGGTAGCGAGTATGCTTCCCACCATCGTCAATCATACCAGACGGGACATGGTATTCAATGACAAACCACTTGTCACTACGCACAGAAGGAGTTGTAATCTATTACGGCCATTCACTTAAAGGGTCGGGAATCTAACCCCTCCCCCTTTCAGTTCACCAACAAAGAAATCATCCTTGACTTCTTCGTTGGACAAAAAGTCATTTCTTCCACAATCAGAGTTGCAAGACCTAGTCTATTGGATATAATACGTCTTACATACACGATCAGTTATATCAGACACGTAATTGAACGGTGGATCTATAATATCATACAAGCTTAGAATTTCTGGCTGCACTGGGATATGTTTTTCGAACTTACTCTTTTTCTGATAATTTGCTCTTGACGGCTCTCCAAAGTAATATTTCCATCATATAAATCAAACAAGATGATTTATGAAGGTGGGTCCATACAGAAAAGAATGTGCATTAGGTACAAGGTCAATATACCTACAGCACATTTGCTAGTCAACAGTGTAGCTGCACTGGTTGCGAGACTCTAAAATGAGAACTTTACCCACGCTAAAAACCATTGACTGCTTTGAATCAAACGATGGAGATCATTTTTCATCCCAATTTTTCACATGATGGATCCTGACATCATGGGCGTGCCATCAGACAGTCAGTTCAGATTTCACATGATACACGCCCTAAAAAGTGAACCTTATTTGAGCGTGATGAGTTTCACGTGATGCTAAGGTCATTTTTTGGAATGTGTGCTATGTGAAATAAAAAAATGACGGGTGGATGGTACGCCCATGATCTCACGATCCATCATGTGAAAAATTGGGATGAAAAACGATCCCCATCGTCTGATTTAATGTAGTCAATAGGTTTTAGCGTTGGTGAACTCAAAGATTCAGCGGGTGAATTTAAAGGTACTCCTCTAAAAATTGCACGCATCATAAGTTTGACTGTGCAGGCAGAATGAGATTGGTCATGAATAGACAACTCATAGAGATCAATCTAACAAGTAAAATAAGCACGAGAGATTTAGAATGTACCAGAGGAAATAGAATAGCCATAACTCCATAGCTCACAAGTGGAGGAAAAAAGAAAATCGCCAAAACGCATGGACTTCCTGACAAAAGAATATAAATACATAAAATAATTTAAAATTTAACATCCCAACATCCTAAAAGGATCGAAAACCTTGAGAAACATGCAAGAGTGATGATAAGTTATATTTAACAAGTTTAATGGGACAAGGATTGCGTAGTACATAGCTAGAAAGGGAAAATTTCTTGAAGCATCAAGAAAAGCATTTTTTTTTAAATAAACTCAGTACACTACATGATCTAATACCCAATTTTACTTCTAAAACAGAGATATATAGCTAGGCTAAACATGTTCTCAAAATGAATACCGAATCAAATTATACATAACTTAGTAAAATGAAGACCGCTATAAGTGTAATGAATGCTTGCTGTAGAAACAGAAAAAGTTTGATAGAATAAACAGACATTTTACAGTAGCAATCTTCAAAATCGACATTTCTATTCGAAGAACTTTCACAACCCGACTTGCTTCTACAAACGACATTTACGAAGTAGAAATTTGACAGAAAATAATGAAATTGACACCAATGGATTTTTTAGTATCAAAACAAATTCGCAACTTAGACTCGATCATATTCGTAAGTCCTCAATCCATTTGCTTATGTCATCACCCTGCCTCGCATCCATATGGTTTACCTACAAACTTATTGACACTGAAACACTAGTGTTCCTTGACACCTCAATAACAGCACTCTCCTGCTACCAATTGGTTTGCTCAAAACAACTAAGTCTAGCTCTCATCTAGCTGGTCCCTTTAAGTAATTCCTAACACAGCTCATCTATTTGTTCATCAAATACACATTGTCGGCTCATCTCATACAACATTCAAGTACCATGATTTTACTGGTTTTCACCAAGGCCTGCTAGACTTGATTTGCAGCACTCAAGTACCTTTACACCAATGACTCTTCACCCTAGTCTGCTTGAATCTACACACGTTTGTCGCTCTCACAACACCTTAGTGCCTAAACACCCCTATGTCATCACTCTTGTGCGCCTCAAGCCTTCATTACAGCTGCAGTGATGGTCCAATTCATTGCCCAAAATATGGTTCTAGTGACTAATGAGATGTTCAATTCTTTAACTTTCTAGCGGTTTCCATCCCTTGGTACCCCACTCTTGTCCATAAATCTTTAGATAGACTGATCCGCCACACTACTCTAATTGTTGCCTCTATAGTTGACTTTTAGGGTTTGCAGTAGTGGATTAGTTAGGTGGTTTTAGAGTTTGGTTAGTGGTTTAGACCGTTCCGCAACACTACTCTAATCGTTGCCTCTACAGTTGGCTTTTAGGGTTTGTGATAGGTGGATTTGGAAGGTGGGTTTAGGGTTTGGTTAGTGGTCTTAGGTTATGGGTTTAGAGAATAAGAAAAAGAGAAGAAAGGAATAATGAGAAGGCTTTGTGGGTGGAGAGATCCTCCCAAGCATTTAAATTAAGTTGGTAATATTACATACATGCATACACCCAAAGATACTACACATGAGAGATAAACGAAGAGTCATCTCCCGTGAGAATATTACCATCCACATAAACAAGGAGAATAGTATGACTAGCAGCCCAAGGGATGAATAAACTGTGCTCAGAGTGACATCTCTGAAATCCTAAATCTTTAACCCCGCTACCGAAGCGATGAAACCATTCTCTAGGCGATTGCTTCAACCCATAAATTGACTTTTGAAGTCTACAAACTTTCTCTGTTTCCCCTTGAGCAGGAAGCCAGGTGGAGGGTTCATATAAAACCTCCTATGTTAGATACCCAAGCAAAAAAGCATTCTTAGCATCTAACTGGTGAAGGGGCATTTTGATTTGCCAAAACAGAGGTGAGAACCCAAACAAAAGTGATCTTAGCCAACGGAGAAATGGCGGCATCATAATCAATACCTTCAGCCTGCATGAATCTGCGAGCAAGAAGGCGAGCTTTATACCGTGCAACACTGTCATCAGGTCTATGCTTTACTCCAAAGACCCACTTATGGCACAAGCCCATAGTTTTCTTCCCATGAACTAGGGGAACCATGTCCCAAATATAATTACCCTCAAAATCACTCATCTCTATGAAGATGCTTTCCATGAAGGATGGGAGGGGGCAGCATGAACAATGCGGAGTATAGTAGCAGAATCAATAGCAGAGAAAAAGGTCATGTAAGAAAAAGAAACAACATGATAACAAACGCATTTGGCAATAGGATACGGGGTAATACACAAATGAACCCCCTTGCTACATAGGTCAGATGGAGTAGAGAACAGGGAGCAGGTATTGGAGTAGAGCGCAAGATTTGATCTTCCTGAATAGAAGGTTGAGGTGGAGGCATGATAGAGGAAGATCCATGCATGTGTTTGCGAGCAGCAGTGTGCAACTGTTTTTATTGTTATAAGAGAGGCTGAGTGGGATATGGGGTGACTGTTGTAGAGGTGGAGGCATGATAGATTGAGGTGGAGGCATGATAAGGTTGAGGTGGAGGCATGATAGAGGAAGATCCATGCATGTGTTTGCGAGCATCAGTGTGCAACTGTTTTTATTGTTATAAGAGAGGCTAAGTGGGATATGGGGTGACTGTTGTAGAGGAGGTGGAATAGGAGTTTGGGATGTTGTTGTGTTGCAGTAGTGGAAAAAGGAATGGAAGGCTGTCGTGTAGAAATGGTGGAGAGTAATGGTGGTAATGACTGAGCAAAGAGGTTGAGGGAATAGAGAATAGATTAGTAACAGGTGTAGAGAGATGAGATGACTCAGACTGATGAGAGGAAAATAGGAAACATGCTCAAAGAAGGTAACATCCAAAGAAGTAAAAAAAATTACGTGATTTGGGATTGTAGCACCGATATCCCTTACGCACCTCAGAGTTACCAATGAAGAAACACTTAATACGTTGATCATCTATAATTTCCGATTTGGATGGAGATCCTAAACAAAGCAAGTACACCCATACACCTGTGGCTCAAGGGAAACATATAATTGGTAGGGCAAAGAACCAGAAGGGGAGTATAGCCATCAAGAATCCTTAAGGGAGTATGATTAATTAAGAAAACATGCAGTAAGATCAGACCAATACGACTTATGCACAAGCACACCCCTCAATAAAGAGCATGTAAGCCCAATATAATGTCTATGTTTGCGTTCAGCTGCACAATTTTATTGGGTATAGGGACACAAAAACTGATGAATAATGTCATGCTCCCAAATATACTAGGCAAAAGAATGCAAGGTATACTCTCCACCATAATTCGATCGGGAAGATTTAATACATGAACCATATTGAGTCTGAACCATGGAATGGAATTCTTGAAATTTAGCAAATACATCATCTTTTGATTTCATGAGGTAAATCCAAGTGACGCACTGTAATCATCAACAAACATAACATGGTAAAGAAACTCCTCAAGAGAAGTAATTGGGAAGGACCCCAAACATCGTAATGAACCAAGTCAGAGGGACCACTGCACTTTTGCATGCAAGTAGGGTAAACACTTCTGGCATGTTTTGAAACGGTACAAATCTCACATTAAAATATAGAAGATATGCAAATAGTTTGAAATGAGGGAATCAATGGGCACAAGGATTCCAACCCAACATGCCCCAATTTGGCATGCCAAAGGGAAAGAATATTGTGATTGGCATTAATAGGAAAATGGGAAAGATTTAGAGAGGAATTAACAGTAACAGTAGCAAAAAATAGCGCACTGATGGTCAACATCCAAATTGTATACACCCCCTTTACCAATGCCTTGACCAATAATCCTAATAGTCGTAAGATCCAACAATGCAATGTGAGGAATAGAAAGTAATGGAACAATTTAAATGTTTAAATTGACATCCAACAGAGAGTCAATTTGTAGCCAAGTGAGAAACGTGAAGAACATGAGACGGATAGAGAAAATGATCTTGGAATGCTACCAAAATCGATAATCTGGATAAAGGAGCAATCAGCCAACCGAACCTGACCAGATGAAGTTGGAGGAGAATATGAAGAGAAGCCCTGGCCATATGGTCAGTTCTCCAAAATCAATGACCTAGCAGTGGCAGCACAAGAAGAGGTACTTAAAGGGGTACAAACACCAGCAATCCTAGCAATACTAGTGGCAGATTACCAATACATTATGGACTTGCAGTCCTCTGTCATTTTGATGAGGCGGAGAGGAATGCACCCTTTAAAAAAATACGTGGAGGGTAATCAAAGCCTGAAATAAACACTCACAAGCAACACAGAGAAACAAGAATCACAACAGGTTACTTTAACATTCCAAATCATTAAACAAATTTTGAGCATATTAAATGAGCCATACTCACTAGCAGCTCATAGAGAAAAAAAGGTAGATCACAGATCTTGACTACCCATGAGAATCATCAAAAAACTTATCCCAAATTGCAACATAATTGCACAGAACCAGATTTAAGTGCATCAATCATGAAACATAATCCACAATAATGCCTCTTTTGATGGCAAAGACCACCTCCCAGAAGTGATTGAATACTGAGCATGGTTTTAAAACACGAAAACTCGACTCGACTCGAAAGTCAGCTGAGTAGAGTCTAACTCGGAAACGCGCTCCAACTCGACTCACTCCGACTCGGATTATTTAATAAATTTTTAAATATATATTATATATAATTACAAAAAATATTGCACAAAATATGTGCAAACAAAAATAAAAAAACATAATGGGAGCCATCTAAGCAATATGATATGAAGATTGAAGAATATGTTGTATCGTGGTACATGTTTTAAAAAAAAAAAGACAGTTTTGGGGATTTGTGCCACTTGGAACACCATCTAAGCCATATGATGTGAAAAGCATTCAATCAGATGATAATTGATTTCAATCAGATGATACAGATTGTGTTTCGTGATAAGTGGCACAGATCCCAAAAAAATGTCTTTCTTTTTAACCATTTCCCATGGTGCAAATCCCGTGCAAGGTTTAGCTCCCAAAAATAAAATGCTTCAACAAAATGAAAAATACGAATTCAAACAAAAAAATAATGAGATTAAGGCTGCTCCAAATGAATCATGAGATTAGGGCTGCCTCCAACAAAAATAAAATAAAATAAAATACGCACAACAGCCAGGTACTTCTTCTTCTTCTTCTTCGCCGCAAATTGGGGCTGAGGGTTGCGGTGTGGGATGCGAATAGGGCTGCAATATCTACTCTTAATCTTCTTCTATCGAGATTTTGGGGTTGGTGAGATTTTAGGGCTCGAGAGACAGAAAAAGAACTTACGGGTAGGGTCTTCTTTTTCTTCTTTGGATTATTTTTTTTGCACAGGGTTTTATTTTTCGCAAGGCTGCAAGAGGGCTTAGGGTTTTTTGCAGGGGCCTTGAGAGGATTAGGGATGAGAAGCTTTAAGAATAGCATCGAGACGAGGGTTGGGTTTTATATAAAAACATGCATTTTACTTAAATGCCCTTTAAAATTAATGAATAAGTGGCTTGAGTCGACTCGCCGAGCCAACAAAATCAGTCGATTTTCTGGGTCGACTCAGCGAGTTGACCAAATCTTAAATCCTTTCGAGTAGTATGAAGAGTAGTCTCGAAACTTGGTCGAGCCGGGTCGACTCACCTGAGTTCCGAGTCGACTCATCGAGTTTTAAAACCATGATACTGAGAACCAAGATATCTCTCAGATTTCAGAGATGCCAAAGAAGCCTTCGAAAAATGTTGTACTCCAACAACCTCGTGCAACAAATTTCAAGCACCAATGAAATCATGCAGCAGAAATCATGGACCACTGAAATCATGCAACAGAAATTGGGCAGACACGGTTCGCAGAGAATCGTTAGTCGCAGAGAATGAGACGGTCTGTAGAGAACCGTCAATCGCAAACAATAAGATCACTTGGATCTCACTCAATCCTCATATAGATCCCTCAACATGGAGTTTATACAACTTCAAGACAAGAACCGATGATTTCCAGATGTTACTCAACACGATTGCCATGGAGTAGAGGTCTGCATCATTGGAAACCATTGATCTAGCCAAGAAAATAGTGACTCAAAGATTGCATCAAAATACATAGAAAACAAGGTCAAATCGAAGACTTGTAGAAGAAACGTTTGATCAACATGAAAAACGATGCTCTTCGTGGTGGTCCCTAGTCATTTTGAGGTCAAAGGTTGATCCGGTTGACGTCAGCAGGGAGTGTTAACCGGTGGCTCCCATAAAGTGTCCTGACAGCCTTGCTCTGATACCAAGTTACTTTTAGGGTTTGTGGTAAGTGGAGATGGTAGGTGGTTTTAAGGTTTGGTTAGTGGTTTTAGGTTTAGGGTTTAGACAGTAAGAAGGGAAGAGAAGACAAGAGAAGAATAATGAGAAGGCTTAGTGAGTAGAGAGATCCTCATGAACATTTATATTAAGTTGGTAATATTAAATACACATACCCAAAGATACCACACACACACACCATACATCACAAGCCCTACTATAATCATATTATGCTTGACATTGCCAAAATCACCTAGGCTAGCTTCTACTCAAGATACCCAATCCAGCTATCACAATGATCCTCTAATCCAGTCTCCCATCTCACAAGAATCGACAACACTTTGTTGCCACCTAACAGATCAAGTAAACTTTTGGCCCAACCGGGCCAACATAGCTCATCATTTTGTTTCTGATCGGTAAAAAGGCACTATAATTAAAAAATAAACATAACGAATAAAGAATACATACTTACAACAAGGAGCTGAAGCAGAAAGCCCAAAAAAAGAGAGAAAAACCTAACCCATACAAATGTACAAACGAAAACCAATCGAGCAGGCTGGGCATAATTGCACAACGAGACCCGAAAAAGACTCACACCGTCAATAATAGTTAGTGGTGCAATCTATCCCAAACATTGTCAATATCCTTACCCCCAAAACTATCCAATATCATCCAAGAAATGACTAAGTCTTTAATCCCATCCATAATCACCGCAATCAGCTTATGAACTTTCCGGAAGATCATATCATTCCTATCTTTCCAACTAGACCAAATAACCGCAGAGAAACAAACTCTCCAAAGGGAACCCACTTCACCATCCAGCTGGACCCCCACCCACATATTAAGCTTGTGTATTTGGTGCTCCTGCTATACCCAACTCATATTAAATAAACGACAAACAATTCCCCCAAGTTCATTAGCCACCCAACAATGAATGAAGCGGTGATCAATGTACTCTTCCTCTTGTAGGCACATGACACAACTATTATTCATTGCTTTTCCTCTTTTAATGAGTTGGTCAATAGTTAGGGTACGACCATTGCTTATCGTTTTTCATACCACCCAACATAATTGGCTCATTTTAACATACTCAATCCTACCACCATCGCAACCAATTCAGGTCCAACTTACTCTAAGGTGAGAACAAAGCTATGATTATGAACTAGCACTTTTTAACCTAACACTCGTGTTCTCACATCAAATGTGACTCTACATCCCTCGTCAAATAAAAAAGATTTTGTCTTAGAGGCTCATTGCACTCAGATTCTCACAACCTGGAGACTCAACCCAGATCATATACCAATTGCCAGGAGTGGACAGATTTATCAAACCCCATCCCATGCGATGCCCCTACATTTCCCTTCCAACCCTTTAGTGTTCTAATACAAATTATTATGGAGGCACAAATTTGTCGCTGCCAGCCCGTGTGGCACTCCAATGCCTCCACAACAAAGTCAGCATTTACTCTTATTCGCTTCGATACCATTACACTTACGTAGGGAATCATGTTGCTCGACCTTCATACAACGTCATGAACCCTCTACAATCCCACAACCCCTCTACAACACCACGGTCCATCTTTGCCAGCTTGGTGCATGTTTATCTACCACTCACAAATGTCCCTCACCGTTGTGCCATCTTTGCATAGAGCGTCACCCCTAACATCGATCGCAATCCATGCTTGGCATGTTTATGCTTCGCTATGTAAAGGCCACACTAATACCACACACCCAACAGAAGCATGCTAGGTCACGATGTAATACCATCCTAACAAATCTCGTTTGCAATCCCGAACAACAAGTAGCATTGTTTTTGTCATACTCTACCAACACAATCCCTTGCTTGAGGCCTCAACACCATCCATCGAGCCATAAGCCATTTATTTAGTCCCTCGCATACAGCTTGTGTCAAAACTGCATGCACGATGGTGTCCCACATAGCCAGTAATTGTATCTAACCAATTTATTGAAAGCATCGCCACTGAGCCTCAACCATGTTGCGACCTCGAGCATTGCTTGTTTATCGGACTTTTACATTGAATTGAAAGACTACCAACGCATAAAGGTTTCGATTCGAGTGAGAGCGGATATTATAGAGATCACTGATCCTAATACATCCCCACACAAGCCCGCTCAACTACTAGAGTTTTTTCCCTAAGCTTACGCAACACTCGCCATCCCAAGGAGGTCACCCATTGTTGCAGCCTAAATATGTTGAACTAAACAAGTACTGCATGTATAAAGTATACCAACCGATATGGAAACTGTGACATCTGAGCCTCATGTTGGCATGACATTAGTCCTTCTAAGCATCATCCTATGGCCATATCTAAAATTTTAGGAGACCATGGATGCGCCCTATAAAAAGTTGAGGCCCCCCAATGTTTGTAGTAATCCTTGTGAGTTGCCCCTAAAAATATATGGTTATGGATCCAACCTTATTAAAGTAGCAGGGAAACCTCAAACATATTAATATAGCATACAGACCTTGCAGGCCACCATTAGCCCCTTTTTAGGGCCACACAAATCCTCGGATGCACAGGCCAAAGCTCCCCCAACACCCTCGCACTCACACCCTATGAGGCTGTGACCTACTTGCATGCCCACCCCATTGCATTAGACACCACCGTTTACCAAGATCATGCAAGGCATCTATCTTCCCACATAAAGGCCATGTAACACTGCCAACGTTCTGAAAATCGGTTGGGGCGGCCGCCTGGGCGAATCGGCTCTTCGGGCGCCTCGAATCAGGCCTGGGAAGGCGGTGTGAGCCTTGGGCGCCCGCCTGGGCGCTATAAGATCGGGGCAGGGCAGGGCTGGTCAAGGGCGGCCCTACTTAAAGTTATAAAGCCTAAAATTTTAAAACCCTTTTTTTTTCAATCTAATCCCTCTCCCTCTTCCTTCTCTAATCCTAGGACCGATAGCGACGACGTCGCCAACACACTCCCTCTAGCGAATCAGATCGACGACGATGCATTCCCAGCGACACCACAAATTTCCGGCAAGATTGATAAGTGGTTTTTTTCCTTCCTTTTTTTCTAGTGTTTTTTTCCTTTTTTTCTCTCTTCTTCTCCGGCAACAACCACCTTTTTTTCTATTTTTTTTCTTCCGGCACTAACCCGACTGGTAAGTCGCTGCCGGAGAAGAAGATTGCTATTTTTTTTTCTCTTCTTCTCTTTTTCTTCTTCTTCGTTTCTTCTCTGGCAACAGCAGTCAGCAGCTACCCTTTTTTTTCTTCTTCTTTCTTCTTCTTCGTTTCTTCTCTGGCAAGGTGGCAACAGCAGCTGCCTTGTTTTTTTTTTCCGCAATTGCCTTATTTATTTTATTTTTTTTGTTTCTTTTTCTTCTTCTTCCTATTCCGGCTGTTGTGGTTGTGCACATTGCACAACACTTTTTTTTTTGACAACTGAGCGCAACTTTTTTTTTGTTCTTCGTCTTTTCTTTTTTTTCTTCCTCCTATTCTGACAAGTGGCAACTGAGCACATCAGCATCAGCACAACCCTTTTTTTCCTTCTCCAGCAAGGCGACAACTAGCTGCCATGGTTGTATGCCTGTATAACAGAAAATGTATATATATATATATATATATATATATATATATAAAATTGTATATTATATCTGAATTCTGGAATATATATATATATATGTTATATATATCTGAAAGATTGAAATATTCACCGTACTCCGTTGGCCGTTGGGGCACCTAACCGTTCAACCATATATATACTAATAGAGAGAGAGAAGTACGATCAAACGGCAAAAAACTAGTTTATTACAAATTGGTTGTGGCATTGTGCAAATTTTATTGAAATTTTTTATATGACCGTTTGATTTATTGAATTTATTTTTTTCAAAATATGTCTTCTATAGCATTGACTGGTGCATCCGGAAAAGAAAAAGACAATCCTGGTTGGAAACATTGTTTTCTAAAGGATCCAAAAGTGACAGGAAAGATTACATGTATTTGGTGCAAGAAGGAATATACGGCGAGCATCAACCGATTGAAGAAACGTCTCGCCGGTATTAAGGGAGACATAGCCTCTTGCATGTCCATACCAGCAGATGTTAGGCAAGAGATGCTTACTGTTTTGAACTCGATTAAATAGAAGAAAGATGCAAAGGAGAAAGAAGTTCAATTATTACAAGAGTCTGTGACGATTTACAATGATGGGGACTCCGATTCTAGTGATGATGAGATTAGTAGAGAAAGTAATCGTTTCTTCCCAAAGAAACCACGCACCCAGGGGCCAATGGATAGTTTTATGGCTCGTAGATCATTGGAGGAAGTAAAAGGAAAGGGAAAGTTACGGCAAACAGTCATTCCAGAGCTTACGAAGGAGCTGAAGGGATGTGTAGATAGTCATGTCGCAAGATGATTTTATGTAAACGGTATCCCTTTTCACACAGTTTGCAGCAAATATTTCTTGAAGACGTGTGAAGCAATAGGCCAATATGGTCCATGATACATTCCCCCTTCAGATTTTCAATTGGGGAATACTTTGTTGGCAAATAAGTTGAAGAAATTGATCTCACACATGGAGTCATGAGAACGGCTTGGCTATTCCATAATGACGGATACATGGACAACACTGAAATAAGATTTCGAATCTTTTAATAGCTCTCATGCTTAGGGCGGGTGATTGCATTTGCGCGAGTTGTCGCAATCATGGTTGTCAAGGCCACGCTATAGCCTCGTTGTGGCTTCGCCATGGCGAATGGTGATGTGCAACGCCATATATAACCAAGTAGTCATGATGGCTAAATAGCGACGCCATAGCGTCGCTATGGCGGAATAGCATTGTGGCGTAGCTATGCATGCTATTTTATTTTTTGGATAATAGCGTATAATACTTATAATTTATGGCATTTTTATAATATATAAGTTACAAAAATTAACTTACAAGTCACAAAACCTCAACTTATAAGCTTCAAAATCCTCTTTCTCAAAAAAAAGGGACAAAATCATCGACTCTCTCTCTCTCTCTCTCTCTCTCTCTCTCTCTCTCTCTCTCTCTCTCTCTCGCCACAGCAGCTACCAACACCAGTGTCTCCGAAACCTCAATGTCGGCACTACTATATGTGTACTTAATATTTGATTTGTATTTATTGATATTTGTTTATTCCTAAAACATGAAATCTTTAATATTAGAATCAAAGTATGATGCTTTAGTAGTTGAATTTTTTTCTTCCTATATTTTTTATCTTATATAAAAAATATAAAAAAAAAAACTACCACTAAATAATAGCTACAATAAATTTTTTTATATTACAATAATAAATAGTCTCGCCATGGCTTCTCTAAGGTCACGTCATGGCATAGCGAGCCTCTTCGCCATGACCTCGCCACACCGCCTTAACTACCTTGGCCGCCATATCAATTTCCGACGTCGGTCGGTCTGTCATCGATATAGTTATGCCTCGACCAGAGCCGAGGGAGTTACAGTCAAGTCTATCGATGACCGCATTCCCCAATTGGGTTTCGACCATCAGATAGTTATTAACGGGGCACAAGCGCGTGATTTACGCCAAGGATGGTCTATCGAGGGGAAAAAATACAACCAGGTCAGTGGCTTGAAAGCAAATCCGGCAGGCCGACGGGAAGGGGCCTCCTACGCTGAGATGGTGGGGAGAGGAGGAAGGGAGACTAGGGAGCAAGGCACCTCTACTTCCTGGGTAGAGCAGACCGTTTCTAACCCGCCATAATGGGGGATTAGAAATGCTCCGATCAATATTGGCTCGCCTCACTTTCTCTCTCTCGCTAAGAACCTTAGAAGCTATTGGGTGGTGCTTTATACAAACAAAGACTCTCTAGCTTTGTTTCATTTACATAGATGGATACAAACTACTTGGGAAATCACAAACAGGCCTACTCTATCAACAATAACTAACACAAAATTCCTTCTGCGTTTTCGATCTGAGGAGGCAGCCACGGCTATATGCATAAAAAAAAATTCCTGATTGACGGGATTCCGGTCGAGTGCGGAGCTTGGGATCCATCAGTCGGTAACCTACACCTACAGTGCTGGGGGGAGGCGTTTGGATCTGACTGCTCGGGCTCCCTATCCATGCCTGGTCCCCTGAGGTGCTCAAAGAGATTGGAGATCGATACGGCAGCACCTGGTCGACCGTTGCACGGATGACCTCTGGGATACTGGAGCTGCCCGAATTCTCGTCGCGATTGATAGGTTGGATAGCATCCCCAGGTGCTGCTAGGCCAGCGTCGGCGGCCAAAAATATTGGGTCTTCATAGAAGTGACATTGTTGGAGAGGGTGCTCGTTCCTCATCAGTCGCACGATGAATCCGAGGGGACCTGGAACACTGACGTAGACATACTCTGTCGTTCCACAAAAAAAGTCTCGCAGGAGATCGAACCACTCAGACTGGGTAGAAAGGCCCAGCAGGCCATTGTCAAGATGCTCGGAGGGGTGCCCACGGCTCCGTTTGATGCCATAGAGGTGGGCGTTTGCGCCGACGAGGGGCTGTTGTTCCTCGGGGTTCACTACGGTGGCTCATGTTGCACCTTCTGATATAGAGGAAGGAGAGATAGTGGCTGATGTCAACAACCTACAGCTTCACGTTGTCGACGGCGAGGCTTCTGGCAATTAGCGACAAGCCGTTCTGCCGGTGATGCAGAAGCAACAAACAAAACCCTCACACCGTGATCTGATACCGTCGATGATATCTACAGCTGAGAGCTCCTCGTACTCTTACGTGGTCGCTTGTCAGCAGTTGTCGGTTGGGGTTGGTGAGCAGGCTTGGCAACCTGACGAGAAGGACGACATTGAAGGTTGTAGATGGGATCCGATGGCGATGGAGAACTCACTTTGCCCCAAGAAGAAGATGGAGATGGGAACCAAAAGGAAGCTTTTAGTCTTCCACCGCCAGAGATGTAGAAGTAGTCGGCTTCGAGTATTGTGCTTGGTTGGGGCGAAGCCACGTGTCACCATCCATGAAGATGCTATAGGAACTTCAAAGGTTTCTAAAACCCAGCCAACAGTTCTACAACCGCTTGTTAACCGTTGCTACTTAAAAGTGCAACGACATGCTAGGCACGTGCCTCTGACAATTGAAGTAACTGGTCTCGCTACATAGGCGACATGTGTTATTCACAATGCAGTGGTAAGACAGCTGTCATGGAATGCTCTTTGGGCCTTAAGAGGGATATATTCCTATACTTTCTCTTTGAGTTCCACACTTGGACTCGACATAACTCTTACTCTAAAACTAATGAGCCCTTACAAGTTGAGTTTGAGGTCCTGGGCCCAAGACCCGATCGGATCTGAGAGCTGGGGCGACATGGTTAATGCTGGAGACCCGCATGAATCTGTCGTCTCCTCCCTTCGACGAACAACAGCAACAAGCAGGATCGATGCTCTCAAGATTATAACACTCATCGACAGCTCAACTGCAGCATCACTGACGGCGACTGTCAACAGCAGTTATTCTACGTCACTTGATGAGAACAGTGTGTGCATTGGAGACGTAAAGGAGGTTGATCACCTCATCCGTGTTGGGGGCGACCTAGGAATGACATTCAAAAGGGCCGGATGAAAACCTCAGGGAGGTGTTTCGATCCATCCTTGGTTACCGCCACAATAGTAGCAAGAAGAATCGCAGGGACATACCTAGGGAGCTCGCTCGACTACAGTGGGGAATGTCGGATGGGAAGGGTGATGGCGGTGTTTAATCACCCTCCGTCACGAGTGGGCGGGCTTCGCGTTGTTTACTGATGAAGATGTTCTCCTGGAATGTGAGAGGTATCTGTGATAAGTTTAAGTGTGCCACTGTCAAGAGAATCATCACTTCTATCAACCCGATTGTCATTACCCTTCAAGAGACCAATTGGGGGAGTTGCGACAAATTCAAAGTCGCATCAGTTCTTTGAGGGAACCGATGGGATTGGATAGGGGTCGATTCTGACGGTGCTTCGAGTGGCATCCTTGTCGCCTGGAATTCGGTTTTGTTCGAGAAAATGGATGATGGAGTGGGATTATACTCGGCTTCTGTACTACTTAAGGCGCAGAGACACGGGCAAAGTGTGGTCTTTTTCCGGAATCTATGGTCCATCTCAAGATAGACAACGGGGTGACTTCTGGTTTGAACTTGTAGACATTACCGCTAGGTGGGACCATCCCATATGCTTGGGGGTGACTTTAATGCTATAAGATGGGAACACGAAAAGAAGGGCGGTGTGCCAAATAGGGCGGTGATGGGAGATTTCAATTCCTACATCTTGAATTGGGAGCTTATGGACATTCCGCTCATGAGAGCCACATACACTTGGTTCAATCTTCAGGAAATCTCGTCGTTAAGTCGGCTAGAAAGGTTTCTATGTACCTCCGGATGGTTAGACATTTTGCCGGCTGCGAGACTTGAAGGTTTAGGAAGGGCAGTATCCGATCAGCAGCCTTTACTACTCACGTGTGAGTTGAGGGGTAGAGGGTCGATCCTGTTTCGCTTTGAGAACATGTGGTTGCTGGACGATCAATTCAAAGCACTAGTTCCTACTTCGTGGATTCAGCCGACCCCCTCCGGGACGGCTATATTCCGGTTCATATCTAAGCTTCAACGTCTTAAGGGTTGTATCAAGACTTGGAACAGAGAGGTTTATGAGCTAGTGCAGGTGGCGAAAGAGGTCTTGCTCCATAGGCTGAATGAAATCGACAATATCGAGGAGCATAGAGTGCTCTCAGACGAGGAAAGACTTGAAAGAATCCAAAAAAAACAGGAGTTCAATGACAAGTGCATGGCCGAGGAGGTGTGTTGGAAACAAAAGTCCAAAGGTTCAGTGGCTGAGAGAAGGCAGTCACAACACCAAGTTCTTCCATGTTGTTGCCAATGCGAGGAACAAATTAATTGCATGGGCAACATTACAGTTGATGGTGTATCTTATTCTGACCAGGACCAGATTCGAAATTCTGTCATCAGCTGCTACTCTAACCTATACACTGATGAGGGTCTTGCTCAGCCGGAATTGAATGGGCTGCCGTTCAATTTGATTTCAGAGGACGAGTGCACTGATGTCAAATAACCCTTTACGGAAGAAGAGGTGTGGCGGGCGATCAAGTTCAGGGGGAATAACAAATCTCCGAGTCCGGACGACTTCACCATGGAATTCTACCGCTCCTTTTGGTCGATGCTTAAGTTGGATCTGATGGAGGTGTTCCATGAGTTCCATGCCAACACATTCATTGGCCGAAGCCTTAACTCTACTTTCATCACGCTCATTCCGAAAAGAAGTGGGGCTGAGGACATTTCTGAATAGCGGCCTTGTCTCATAAATTGTCTATATAAAATCATTTCCAAGGTGCTGACTAATAGAATCAAACAGCTAATGGGCAAGCTGATTTCTGACAATCAAGGAGCGTTCGTTCAAGGAAGGTAGCTGGTGGACCTTGTCGCAGTGGCCCAAGAAGTGATTCACTTTGCGCACCATGCTCGACGATCAATTGCCCTGTGGAAGGTGGATAAGGAGAAGGCTTCTGACCGGCTAAGTTGGGGATGTTTAGACTAAATGCTCAGCAGATTTTGGTTTGGGTCTACCTGGAGGAGTTGGATGCGGGCCTGCTACTCTTCGGCCTAGTTTTCGGTATTGATTAATGACATGCCAACAGGGTACTTCAAAACCTCTAGAGGAATCCGCCAGGAAGACCCACTATCCCCCTACTTATTCATCATGGTGGGTGAAGCCCTGACTGGTCTCATTACGCGTGCGAGACAAAGGCTTCTTATTTCAGGGATCTCGGTGGGATCGCAAGGTCGCTCTATCTCGCATCTCCAGTATGCCGATAACACCATCTTATTTGGGCATGCGGATGAGGGGAGTTCAGTGTTTTAACTTACGTCCTTTCAGTTTATGAGGCTATTTCGGGGCAAAGAATTAATTTACACAAGTCAGCGATAACGGGAATCAGAACCAGCGACCAGCAGTTGGCCAATTTAGCGACAATAGTAAATTGTGAGATCGAGAAGCTCCCCATCAAGTACTTGGGCCTGCCTCTCAGGGTCAAGAAACCATCGATGCGGGCATGGGAACCGGTTATTCAAAGATTCGAGCAACGGTTGTCTTTATGAAACAAATCAAGAGAAACTTTCTGTGGGAGGGTTCAAGCCTAGATAAACGTTATCATCTGGTAAACTGGGACATCTGCCAGCTCCCCTTGAAAGGTGGCGGCCTTGGCATTCAAAGTATGAGGGGCACAAATGTCGCTCTTCTTGGGAAATGGTTTTAGAGAGCTGGTTCGAAGGGAGATTCGGGTAGTCTTTGGTGAAAGGTGCTGGAGGAAAAGTTTGGACAGTCAATAGGTAATTGGGGCATCAACACAATAGTTCACAGAGGTACATCAGCCTAGTGGAAAAGCATCTACGGAACCTGGCCTCTTTTCGCTAGATGGGTCCGATTTAGCTAAGGCTGTGGTACCCGGACTCAGTTCTGGGAGGATGCTGGGTAGAGGGTGATCTGCTCAAAGTGTCATTCCCGGAGATTTTTGCGATATCAACTAATCAGCAGGGACTGATTTCTGAGTTTCTTTCGGGCCATAGTGGGGAAAGGGCGTGGGATGTCACACGCACAGACTCCTGAAAAGCGAAGAGATGGCCTCCTTCACTAGTCTACTCTTCACGATCTACAAGCTGCTCCCAAATCGGTAAGGTCAAGATCAGCGGGTATGGGCTACCTGTAAAGATGATAGATTCAGCGTTAAGTCCTACTACTGCCTTACGTGTCATCCGCTCATCAGATTCCAAGGCGCAATGTTGTGGAAGGCGACAATCCCACCAAAAGTCAGATTCTTTGCTTGGACCCTGCTCAAAGGAAAGATCTTAACTATCGATCAGCTGATTCGGCGAGGGAAGTACACTTCCAATCAATGTGTAATGTGTCTCCAAGACGAAGAGTCTATTGCCCACCTATTCCTCCACTGTTCGGTGGCACACAAGATTTGGAGTGTTATTCTCATTTCTTTCAGAATGCGTTGGGCCACCCCGTCCAACCCCCATCAGCAATTCCTAGCTTGGTCGTCGGTCTCTCTTGATAATCCCATCGGGGACTACTGGAAGGTGGCTTTCTTCACGTTAACTTGGAGCATTTGCCTCAAGCGAAATGACCAAACCTTCAACAATAAACGTCGGCCGGTTGAGATGATCATCAAGTCTGTCAGGGACTTCATGTGGTTTTAGGTCACTAGAAGTTGCGTTGGAGGTTGGGGAGAGATCGCCCCCTGGGACCCGGGATAGGAGTGGGGCTGATTGCAGTAGCCTTGGGTTGGCTCTATCTTTATGTATTTTTTTGGCTTTGCCTTTGTTTTCCCTTTTTGTTCTCTTTTTTATCGTGCCTGTGTATGTTCTTTCAGGGCCTTGCTGGTTTTTCAATATATTGCTCATTACCGATAAAAAAAAATGACGGATACATGGACAGACAGGAAGGGGAGAAGTATAATGAATCTCTTAGCGGATAGTTATTTTGGAACGACTTTTCTAAGGTTGGTTGAAGTGTTAGCAGATGTTCATGATGCACAATTCATTTATGAATTGGTGAAGTGCATTCAACAAGTGCGAGAGAAGAATGTTCTACAGGTAGTTACTGATAATGTTGCAAATAACTTAGCTGCAGCGAATCTATTGAAAGTAAAATACCGAAAGATTTATTGGACTTCTTGTGCTACGCATTCAATAGATCTAATGTTTGGGGATATTGGGAAGCTATTGAAGGTAAAAAGAGTGGTTCAAAAGGTAAAGATTGTGTCCACATTTATATACAGCCACATGAGGGTATTGAGTATGATGCGGAAGAAGAAACAAAAAAGATATCTTGTTAGAGTCGGGGTCACACGCTTTGCTACTGCATACCTCACTTTACATAGGTTTTTAAAGTTAAGGCTCATGTTGAGGGAGATGTTCTCGTCTGATGATAGGAAGAAATGCAGATGAACACGGAAATGGCAGAGAAACAAGCATAGAGTATTATATTGAGCACCACTTTTTGGAATGAAGTTATGTATTCATTGAAAGTTTTTCAACCGCTCGTAAAGGTGTTACGAATGGTCCATTCGGATGTCCCTTCAATCGGGTTCATTTATGCTTCCATAGAAAACGTAAAAAAAGAAATTAAGAACTCTTACCAAAACAATGAGGCCCAAATTGGAGCGGTGATAAAAATTATTGAAGAAAGATTTAAAAAACACCTTGAACATCCATTGGTAGCAGCGGGACAATACTTGAATCCTCTCTATTATTACAGAGAAAGAGAGGAAACTGGACGAGGATAATGGTTTATGAAATGAGTGAATGATTGCATATCAAAATTTATTGATCCCGAAGTTAGTGACCAAATTATGGATGAGATGGATTGTTTTATGGATGCAGAAAAATCTTTTGGAGATCTCATGGCAATTACGCAAAGGAATGTGGAGAAGAAGAAGCTTCAATTGATTCATAAGAGGCCTAACGCAGGTATAATTAATTTATTTTAGAAGTTTTCAATCTTCAATTGAGTAATATAGGTAGCTAATGTTTCTAGTTAATTAATTTATTTTTTAAAATTGATTAACAACTACTTTGTGGGAAATATATGGTGTGGATGCTCCTAACTTGAAGAAGAAGGCCATACAAATTTTTAATTTGACATGTAGATCTTCTGGATGCGAGAGAAATTTGAGTACTTTTGAGATGGTAATAGACTATAATTATTTATTTATGTTATAATTATGTATTTATCATTATTATTCATAGGTAAATTATTGTATTATTTACGCAATTTCACAAGAAAAAAAAAAAAGAAACAGAATTGGAGCATCAAAGTTGAATGATTTGGTGTATGTGTAATTCAATACGAAGCATTTAGACCGCAACTCTAAAGGAAAGGAGAAAAGAGATACTCTAGCTTCTGAAGACAATGAAGGGGTGCTTGAATGGTTACTTGAACCCAATGAAGAACAAGTATTTCCCGAAGAGTCATTGACGTGGGGTCTTGATGGTGAAGCTTTGGGTGCAAATGTAGTAGCACAACAAAGGAAGAGCACCAAATTTGCAGCACAAATATGGAGGGAAATAGTTGAAGAGGATGTTGATAGAGAGCCAACAAACGAAGGGGATGATGATATCAAGTTTACTCCTTCTAATGACGAAGATCTTCAAAATCAACTGTTAGATGATTTAGAAGATGAAATTTGAAATGAACACTACTATATAAGTGATATTTCATTTTGGGGTTATGTGGGATTGTGTAGTTAAACTTTTTTTTTTGCTAAGTGATTGTGTGTTTGAACTTGAATCATGAATGTTTTTTTTTTGAAAAATAATAATTTATTTTGATGCTCTAAGCCACTAATAGTATAATCTAATGTTGTGTTTTTCATATATATATAAAAGTGAATGTATATATTAAAATACATACATTTATGATAAAATAAGAAATATATATATATATATATATATATATATATATATATATATATATATATACATAGCGGCAGCCCGGATCTTGGAGCGCCGCCTAGCGATTTCCCCACGAACATCCCCGGACCGCCCAACAATTTTAAGAACATTGAACACCACTGAGTCCCACACCAAATCCATGAGACAGACACGACCTAGCAGTCCTAGCCACTTAGCCACCTCATGTGCCCACCATCTCGCCAACTTCTTTATTAGCCCACACGCAAGCCTCACCATGAGGCTACGCAACTCGCTAACATGCATCATCTCAGCATGTCGCTAGGCATCTTCATGCCTTATGTTTTAGATAACTTGTCGGATGCCTTTCCAATGCGCCAAGGACCTAGCTCTCAAGCCTCATGTCCCCATGTCCTAATCCACCATGGCCCTTTGTGATAGTTCAACTTAGCCTTGAGGCATATGCCTCTTGAAAACTCATAAAGATCATGATTTCCCCGAGCTTGAAACTTCTTTTGTCTTCTTTGTTTCCCACTTAACTATTTCAACAACTCTTTTGATTCTTCAGAAAATTATAAATACAAAAAACGTTTTAATGTCTTATTTATCCCCATCACTCAAAATCATAACCCACAAACCACTATTGCTATTTTTCATGGTTTCTTTGGGACAACACACTGAATTTCAAATTCATGAGTTGTTTATCATCTACAAGAAGCACCAAACATCTTTGGTAAGAGAGTATATTTTTTTTTTAAGTGCTCCATTATATTTTTCACTTTCGTTTTTTCCTACATAGTTAAATATTGTTTTCTATTTTCTTATTAGTTGATTTCGTTCAATCCACTAATCACTTTTCGTACCTTTCATTCTTGACTAGCATGTTGCTTACCATTAAGGTAGGGTTATCATCGGCATAGCTAAGTTTATAGTCAGTTATTTTCGATTAATAGTCCTGCTACATAATTCTAAGTTGCGGATTTTCAATTTCTAAATTTTTCTAGTTATTGTTTTATTCTTGTTCGTTTATTTACAATTTATCTACTAAAAATTTTCAAGCAATTGTTGTATCCTTGTTTATTTATTTACAATTTATCTACTTTGCTTCTTTTTTTATATTTTTTTAAATAATAAGTTAATTAAAATTTTCGAGGCTTATGCCCTGAGGCCTACACCTTGTCTCACTATGCCCAACAATCTCCACTCTGCCTTTCGTTATTTTAAGCCTTAACCATATTGTCGTTGAACTCATCATCATCATCATAGACGTATCCCATCTAATTGGGATCGGCTTTGGGAGTCCTATTTCTCTACTCATTTCTGATCAGCGCTTAGCTCTCGGGAGCATCGCATCCTTCATGTCCCTTTCTCACTATTGTTTAACTAATCTAGGTAAATAACTCTGCAAGTGCGCGTGGCCTTAGAATTGCCATAAGAAGATATATTGTAGCAATCAAGCCAAAATACACGTCGAAATTTATGAGCAGATGTGATATCAAGGCAGGCTGCCCAGTTGTCAAAGAAAAGTAGTAGTTGCCAAAGAAATCAGCAATCCATACTCCGAATCTGAAGATCAATGTGCTCATATCTTCGTAAAGGTTAGAGGCGCTGAAAACAAAGTATTTTGGACAAACTGTGCACAGTTAGCATTTACGCACCTAGTTCAAAGGGGGCTGACTGTAAAGGATTTAGTTCTACATACTTAATTTGCAATTGATAGATTAAGGGTGATTTAAATCATTAGAAATATTAAATTACAATCCGGCACAAATATAATTTTCAATTTCCTTTTCTCGGGAATGATGATGACGTATGCTACAAAAATAATCGAACTACAATTTTGTTCAATTTTTTTATATAAATATATTAAAAGACTTGGAATGATGACCTATGCAACAAAAATAATCGAATTACAAGTTTTTTCGTGTTTCCTCCCATTCTTTATACCATGAGCACATCACATTTTTAGCCATGAGAGATCTAATTCATTATCTTCATTCCCTATTTGCGAAGCTTAGAGCACTAGCATTAGGAGGATGGACTTGAACCATTTTAATCATTTTTCCCATAGCAAGAAACAAATTGAGCAGGCCCGTTGTAACGAATGGCTCAAATACAACCGATAAAGAAATAATTATCAGAGCAGGGTGATCAGAGAAATGACAGGAAACCTGAATGAACCAAAATGATTAAAAAAATTGCACCAGATGCCAGACACTTGCAGTGTAGATTCCATTGTCTGGTCATTACTGCAGAAATTAAAGAGAGAAACTTCTAAGCATAGTTGTTAAATGCATCAGGCGGGACCTAGGCGGTAGACTCCCTTTGGAGCTAAGCGGGGCTTGGGGGGGGTGAAGTCTGCCAATATTGCAATTATTTTATTACTTGTCATATTAATTTATGGAGGATTTACAGTAAATAATATGTATGTGGGATTAACAAATAATCATAAATATGTGATTATTTACTCAATAAGTATCAATCTTCATGTAAATTATAGGTTGAAAGTCTAAAACAACAAATGATAATTAGCAAACAACAATTAAAAAATTAAACAGACAAAATATAATACTAAGTAAATCCTTTGTTTGAAAACATAATATTTTTAAAAATTTTGGATTTCAAAGGCATATATTGGTCAATGATGATCAAATATAAAGTTAAACTCGATACATTGACAATTTTCTCAAAAAAATCAAGATAGTAACGTGACCTTTTTTTTTTTTTTTGGATCGGTAACGTGATCTAATTTCATCTGATTATATAATAAAAGAATAAAAAATTAGGGTTCTTATGGGATTGAGCCTTAGCTCAAGTGGTGATGCACATATAATTTGAGGTCAGGGGTCTAAATTACATTTCCAATCTATCATTGTTTAAGAAAAAAAACTCAAATCATTTATAAAGTTTGGTTGCAGTGTTTATCATCTCACTTGTTATATTGTAGCTGTCCTTAGTAGGCCCACCTAAATGCCCTCTAGAAGTCTAGCTTCTCTCCTTATGATACCCAAGACGGATAAAGCCGAAGCAGGCTAGGGCTAGGCCTAGGTGATCACCCTCCCTAAGCAGGGCCTAGGTGGCAAAGCGGGGGGCCTAGGCGGGGCTTTTGACAATAGAGCTCACAAGGCACTTTTTTTTGCTGGGCCAGCAGGGTTGTGAGGTCCCCTACACCTTTTATTAATCAAACAAAGAACAGTCGTTGCAATCGTGTATAGAATCTTATAAGATACTTTAATCTCCTGCCAATGACTACAACTAAAACCAAATTTTGCCTTCAACAGGTAAGTGGCTTGTATAAAGATAATATGTCAAACTAATGACATCACATCGAAGAAGCAACCACCATGAAGGTACCATTTGGTTGCACAATCGCCAAAAATTTAAAATAAAATTAATTACAAAATGGTTTCACATAGATCACAAACTTTTGTAAAATGTTATCATTTTGCTAGAAAACATAAAATTAAAAGAGTTAACCAAACACAAAATAAATTAAATTAGATATCCTTGTAAAATCTTTTATGATATGGTGTTTTTTGCAAAAAAAATTGGGTGTCTAAATGGAGCCGAGAGAAACAAAATTACCAAAGCCAGCAAAAAAGGCCCAGTTTGATTCAAAAAAATCAATCCTCTTGTCCAGTCCCAGTTCAGTAAGATTCCATTTGTACCTAAGAAAATGGACATTGCAATTTAGTCTTCATTCATACAAAATATTAAATGCACATAAAGAAACAGCGAAAATTTTGAACATACTCAAAGCAGTAATAGGCATACATCCAGGATAGAAGGATAAAATTAACTGCCTTCCCAATGTGAGGTATGAATCCTGTAGCAAAGACCTGCACATAACCCCCTAAAAACATTCAAATCCAGTATCCATTCAAACTATAATATCATTTTCACATGACAGGTAATTAAATTCATATTGAATTTTACCCAATTTTCTAGTATAGATGTTTTAAAAAAAAAACAAGACAAGATGAAAAATCTATATATAATCTTAAAAGAAAAACTTCCAAAAACAACTCATACACCACAGTACCTCTAAGAAGAAAACGCTCAGCAGAAGGAGTGAATAGACTTGTTCGCCAATTCCAATCATGACCCTATTGGGGAAAATATTAAGAACATTATATTATTGAGATAATGGTTCTTGACCGACATTTAAACACCAAATGGTGTCTAAACAATCTTCCACCATTAAATTTAAAAGTTTGATCTCACACCATTGAAGTGTAGTTTACTATTGCGATATGTGAAGCACATTTACGATCAATCTAAATTGCCCAGGTGGCAATCCATCATTAGAAAATGTTTTAGCCAAAGAATTATGGCCATTAGTGAATGTGAACCATCCGATTGGCGAACTTTAATATCAGCTATTAAAACTAAGCACAACAGTTGGTAGTAGAGTGCACAGATCGGATGGGTTAAAACTCTAAAAAAATGTGATTTTTCGGCCCAATGCTTTTCAAACTATGATCTATCACTTTAGTGCCTTTCAATGTATGATCTATCACTTTGACGGTGTGGATTACCCACATCTTACACTATTAATGGTATATGATCATTTAAGCACCATTTTGGTGTTTAAATGATGGTCAGAAGTGCCGGTCCCTCTATTAATATGTTTCAAATAACATGTGCGATAATTTGGTGGAAAAAGCCTCACATAAAACTAGAGAAACCAATTTAACTAGGAAACTCACCCTCCTAACCCAGCGGGCCGGTCCATATGGGATGCACTCGGTGAGTTTGACATCTTATTTTTCTGAGATGATTCTACTATGCCAGGTTCATTATTTTCCATAACAACAAAACCATATTTGGCAATGTCATTATACCTGGATAGAGACCAACATTTAGAATGGTACAACAAAATACGCAAAGAGTAGAATATGCGCTGCAGAGTAGCTAATAAAGGTAATTCAAATCGATCAATCATAAGAAATAGGTAAATGAAATTATATCGCAGCTAGATCACTATAAAAAAATGAGGTAGGGACACTATAATGCATATCTGAATAACATACAAGATATGTTTCCAAACTTCTACAACATTTTGCACATGTAGGAGACTAAAATCCAAGTTCAAACCTCAGATGTGCCACATGTAATTGAAGGAATAAACTCAATGATAGTTTCATATACTAAGTACTTTTTCCTTACCAAAAACTAATACTGTTCATAATTGATGGTGGATATTTCAGATATGTAACCATATTCATATGAAAGGAAATAAAAAGCTCATCTAGAAGTTTCTCAGGTTGATTAAGATGTTCGGAAAAAAAAACCACAACAAACTGCAGTATAAACTTTTAAACGTTCAAGGAGTGTTATGGGCTATCACAGATACAGTGCTGCACAGGTATTCGAAAGCATCACTTTTGTTGTTCAAAGAGTTGTTACTTCTGCAGCATTTTCATTAAGGATTACCGCTTAACAGTTAGAGTGCATCAATTTCTTTCAGGTTTACGTAAATTCTTATTTCTTATCACTTTAGTTATCAGTCAATGGCATTCAACGTCTAGAACTGCTAATTTTTAAACGCCAGAAGTTTTCCAGGCAAAAATTCGTAGTATACTACTGGAGTAAATTACAAGTGTCAATTGCCCTTTTTAGACTGTTTTCGTTCATATATAGCATACTTACCTCCTTATTTATCTTTTTTGAGGATAATGAATATTTTATTTCAAAGATCAAACGGAAAATACAAAGAAGCACACTAAATGGCTAGCCAGGGCAGGTAAGCAGTACAATAACTGCATTTAGAAGCTAAAACAAGCAATTAGAAAAATACATAAGAGACACTGGATCCACAACTTTATTAACCTCCTGATTCAAGAGGGGATTGGTCCCTGTAGGTCAGCTGGAAAGTTGACAATATTGCAAAGTTGGGCCCGCAAGTTCGCACCCAGCTCATCCATATATATATATATATAGGGAGCCTGTTAGGTCCTCCAATGGAGGACGGTGACCGTCCTCCAAGATACACTGTTTGGGTGCCACGTGGAGCACAAGTGGACGGTATAGATCAATATTAAAAAAAAAAAATCGAAAAAAACTTTTTAAACCCACAAGTCAAAGTTTGACATGTTTCATTGGTCCACATTTCACGGTTCAAAAAACACACGGTGGACATGAGTTTTCAATTTTTTTTTTTAAAGATGATCTAAGCAATGCACCTGAGCTCCACGTGGCATCGAAACAATATTTTGGGTGCCACGTGGAAGCTTGGAGGACGGTGACCGTCCTCCCATGGAGGACAGACACCTTTTCCATATATATATATATATATATATATATATATATATATATATATATATATAGATACACACACACACACACACACACACACACACCAATAAGCCTCCAATATGTCAGCCTTTCAACAGGCACAGCAGGACTCCCTTCTCCATTTGATAATGCATAAGGAACTCCCTTCCACCATGGAAGGGACAAAATGCGTTAAGCCCATGGGTCAAAATATTGTCCGATACTGATACGTATCCTCCGGTACGTATCGGTTTTGGTCCTGGGCAATACGATACAATGGTTTTGTATCGTATGCCCCTTAAAACTATGTAATTATCGTCCGATACGGGCAATTTATCATCCAATAATTTCAACAAACTCTCAGCAGCCTTAAAACCTTCAAATTATCAGACGATATGAGCAAATTATCGCCTGTATCGCCCGTATAGTCTGATAAATTGAAATTATCGAACTATATTTTTGGCTGTGGGCCCAACCACTTTAGACTCACGGGTTTGGGAGGTTTCTATGCGATTTCAGCCCCCTTTTTCCCCTAGCTTCTCCTCTTTCTCAGCTGTAGCTTCTTCTTCCTCTACCTTAACAACCAGGAGAGCAAAAGTTAGCCTACGGACCGCCCGAAAAGCTCAGAATCGTCCCGCTTTCGCCGAAGATTATCGCATAGGTATCATGTTCCATCATATAAGTTGTTTCTTCTTTATTTGCTTGTATTTTTGAAGTTATTTTCATTAGATCTACCCATAAATGTGGTAGATCTAGTGAAAACTAGATCTACCCACTAGATCTACATTTTGGAGGGTTTATTTATTTAAGATCTACCCTTAAATATGGTAGATCTTGAATTTTTAAGCCCAAATTATGAGGTTTTGTGTTAAACCACCCTAATTTGAGCCTATAATGGGTCAAATTTTGATGTTTATGTGGGTCGATTTATAAAATTATCTATTAAATAATAATATATGGGTCAATTTCTAACTATGGGATTTATGTGGGTCAATTTATAACTTTATTTATTTATTTTGGGGTTTATGTGGGTCAATTTTATAACAATTATGGGGTTTATGTGGGTCAATTTATAACTTAATTTATTTATTTTAACTCAATTTGATAATAATTATAGGGTTTATGTGACGTGTGTCATGGCGTATATGACACATCAATTAGACATGTGTCACATACCCCATGACACATGTAATTGATGCGTCACATGTGTCACACATGTGACACATACCCCATGACACATCAATTACACGTGTCACATGTGTCGCATGTGTCATGAGATACATGTCACACATGTCACACATACCCCATGACACATGTGACACATGTCACACATACCCCATGACACATGTGACACATGTCACACATAAATTGTGTTAGTAAATTAATTTTAAAACGTAATTTATTTATTATATAAAAACTTAATTTATTTATTAAAAATGTCATTAAAAATTAGAATAATATTTGAAAATATTATCTCATGTCATTAAAAATTAGAATAATATTTTCAAATGTTATCTCATGTCATTAAAAATTAGAATAATCCAATCGTTTGCTCATTCATGCGATGATGTGTGACATGTAATTTAATCCAATCGGTTGCTCATTCATGCAGGTGAAATAAATAAATATGGTACGTAGACAAGATCCAGCCTGACAATACGACACAGCAATAGATGGTGATAGATTTCGAATAGAATGCAAATTTTGTGGAAAGAAATTGCTGGGAGGAGGTATCACACGGTTGAAGGAGCATTTGGGTCACATTAAGGGAGAGATAAAAGGATGTCCCAATTTACCTAGAGACGTGAGAGAAGCTGTCAGAGCCAACATGCAGGCCGCTAATGGAAAGAAAAAAGCAGAAACCGACATAGATAGAGAAATGTATGAGAGAATAAGGAGGGGAGATCCAGAGTTCCTGCACCTGGACCTAGGGATGATGAGGATAAGGATGAGGATATGGTAACAGCGAGAGTCATGAGGGACAGTGCTAGAGAAGCACGACAGCGACGAGATCAGAAAGAAGCCAATTATCGATTTCGGTCCAGGTTGAGGGGTCCATCTATACCTACTGCTAGTGGTGGACATAGTCATAGGCCACATTTTGTTGATGATGATGGGGACATTCAGGAGACTGCCGGGTTGCGTAGGTCAGCATCCGTGAGGGAGACCAGGTCGTCTACTACAGGCCGTACTACAGGTCCCATGGATCCGTTCATGTATTGGACAGAAAGCTCCAAACAAACTAAATTGAGTGCAATCTCACTAAAAAAAATAGGGAAGAAGCTTGAAAAGTCCATTGCAAAGTTCCTGATATACAACCACATTCTGAGTCAGGTTGTGGAGTCGCCATATTTCAAAAGTATGATTGATACAAGTGCAGAAGCTAGTCCAGGAGTTAAAAAGCCTTCTGCATACGAAGTATATGGGCTGTTACCAAATGATGAGTACGAGGAGATAGGAGCTTATGTGCAGAGCTTCCATGAAGTATGGGATGAGAGAGGTTGCACAATTATGTGCGATGGATGGAGCGGTCTCACAAGGAAGAGTTTGATCGACTTTTTGGTCTACAACGATGCCAAGACAATATTTCTAAGATCAGTTGATGCTTCTAAATAAGCGAAGACGGCTGATTACCTCTTTCAACTAATGGATAAGGTAGTTGAAGAGGTTGGAGAGAAGTGGGTTGTGCAGGTGGTAACAGATAATGCTGCCAATTACAAAGCCACAGGAAGGCAGTTAATGTTGAAGAATTAAGAGACTTAACTTGTACTTGACTCTGTGTGTCGCTCATTGCGTGGACCTCATTCTTGAGGATTTGAGAAAGATAAGCAAGGCACAGGCAACTATTCAGAAGGGAAGAACGATTACTTCTTACCTGTACAACAATGACAAGTTGGTGAATCTAATGAGAGACTTCACTAAGAACAAGTTGCTCCTGCCTGCGATTACACGGTTTGCGACACAATTTCTAACCCTATAAAGCTTGGCTAGATATAGGTGTGAGCTGAAAACATGGTCAATTCCGAACAATGGAGAAAATATGAGTTACAACTCCCATGATCAAAGAGACCTGCTTGCAATGAAGTTGCTGACTTGATCTACAACCCCCAGTTTTGGACTAATGTTGACCACCTGATCGCCGTCACTACCTTGTTGGTGCAAGTGTTGAGGTTGATAGATGGTGATGAGAAACCAAAGATGGGGTATGTTTATGAGTCGATGGATAAGACAAAATTGGCTATTAAAACCAAATGTCCTACAAAATATAAACGATATTAAGCGATTATCGACAAGAGGTGAGATACACAATTCCACCAGTACTTGCATGCCGCAGGTATAGCATGCTAAATTGCTTATATAGTGATTGTTATTTATTAATTATTTTTCATATTATTCACTGTTTTCATATATCGATGAGATTGCTCATATTTTATGTATAACACACTACTTGGATCAGGCCTTCCAGTATATGCAACGCTTCTAGTTGAGTGAGGTTGATGAAGTGTACAGTGGTTTGCTCAATGTGATCCAACGAATGCTCCCTGAGTTGGCAGACCAAGGTCAAGCCATAAGAGATGTAGGTAATCATACCTTATAACTAATAAGTCAAATGTCATATGATATGTTTATTGATATGTGGGTTATTGTATTCCAACTTTGTAGATTGATATGTTCCGCACGAAATATGGGTCATTTGGGACGAGGTCAGCGCAATCCCAAATCCATCACGATAAACCCGTTGATTGGTGGATGCACTATAGAAGTGATGGTCTGATACTAAGGCGGGTTGCAATGCGCATTTTTTTGCAAACATGTTCCTCGTCCAACTGTGAGCGGAATTGGAGTACCTTCTCTCTCATTCACACGAAGACAAGAAATAGGCTAACTATGGACCGATTGGAAAAGTTAGTCTACTGCCACTACAACATGCGATCATGGGTCAAAATACCAAAAATCCGATACGTATCGTCCTGACCTCCAGGACGATACGTATCGGGTATCGTCCGATACATTCAATGTATTGACGATACATTGAATGTATCCGTTTGATACATTGAATTTATTTTTTTCAAAAATATCCCAAAAAATACTAAAAAATCAGGAAAATTAAATTTAATGATTTTCTATTTATTTCAACTTTTTTAAATTTTATTTAAGGCTTATTTGATACATATTTCATAATTTTATCAACGCAGAACCTAAATTACATTGTACATGACTCATAATCAAAATTAAAAGGTATATTGTACATGAAAAATTTACTTTAAATCCACATTGAATTCCGTGGTGGTTTTTGGCCCTCGTGATCATCATCATCGGTACGTGATCTTTCCCTATAATGTTGGCCATATTGGTACTCATGATCATATGTGCCCCCTTGAAACTGAGACATTAGCGACGAATATGGCTCAGTATAATAGGTAAAGGTCGGTCCTCCAAAGATTTGACCAACGAAGTTATATGGCCAACATTATAGGGGCTGATAGTAAGGGTTACTGGTTGCTAAATCTTTGATGTTCTGCAAACTAAATCCCCCGAAGCTAGAAGTCATATAAGCCACATCATCTTGTGAACCTTGTGGTGGTGGTGGTGTTTGATAAGATTTTGACGCTCTTCTTCTTTCAACCCCTCCACCTCTAAATGTAGAAGTGTCATACATTGTTACCGGCTCATCATCCCATGCGGCAATACCTATATAAGAATAAGAGGGATCAACATCATCCCCTCTACCACTAGTACGAACATGGGTTTCATCACCTCCACCATCACTCCCATCATCGTCATTATCACTACCGGACTGCGTTTCGTCATCAGATCCAACCACTGAAAGGCGATTCCATCTTCTTTTCCGCCTCGGTGGTTGGGAAGTCTGCCCCTCCGCTATTCTTTCAGCATTTTCCAGCCATGCAGTGTCCTCAATATCCAACACTGGATCTTCTCTCTCTATGATCCACTGATTCAAAGGGTCATCCTCCGTGAATATAAAATCCAACTAGATGGGATCAAAATAGTCACTATCTGCAAGGTAGAATATGATAGATGAATTAGTATATACCTCATCAATTACATCAAATAAAAATTGTATAAACTAAGACTTCATATAATTACTCACCACGGTTGGTCCTCTGTATATTCCTAACCCTTAATCGCATGTTGTGATAGTAGACTAACTTTTCCAATTGTTCCATAGTTAGCCTATTCCTTGTCTTCGTGTGAATGAGAGAGAAGGTGCTCCAATTCCGCTCACAGTTGGACAATGAGCATGTTTGCGATAAAACTCTCATTGCAACCTGCCTCAGTATCGGACCATCACCTACATAGTGCATCCACTAATCAGCAAGCTTATCGTGCTTGATTTGGGAACGCCAACGGGGTCCCAAATGACCCATGTCTCTTGCGGAATATGTCAATCTACAAAGATGGAATATAATAACCTACATATCAATAAACAGATCATATGAAATTTGACTTATTAGTTATAAGATATGATTACTCACATTTCTGATAGCTTGACCTTGGTCGGCTAACTCAGGGAGCATTCGTTGGATCACATTGAGCAAACCGTTGTACATTTCATCAACCTCAATCAACTCGAAGCGTCGCGTATACTGGAAGGCCGGATTCAAGTAGTGTGCTATACATCAAATATGAGCAATCTCATCAGTATATGAAAATAGTGAATAATATGAAAAATAATAAATAAATAAAAATCACTACATAAGCACTTTAACATGTTATACTTGCGGCATGCAAGTATTGGTGGAATTGTGCATCCCACCTCTTGTCGATAATCGCCCAATATCGTCTATATTTTGTAGGGCATTTGATTTTAATAACCAATTTTTCCTTATCCATTGACTCCAAGTAGGTCTCTTTGATCGTGGGAGTTCTAACTCATATTTTCTCCGTTCTTCGGAGTTGACAATGTTTTTCAACTCACGACTATATCTAGCCAAGTTCTGTAAGGCTAGAAATTGTGTCGCAAATCATATAATCGCAAGCCAGAGCAGCTCGTTCTTAGTGAAGTCTCTCATTAGATTCCTCAACTTGTCACTGTTGTACAGGTAGAAAGTAATCGTTCTTCCCTTCTGAATAGTTGCTTGTGCCTTACTTCTCTTCCCTAAATCCTCAAAAATGAGGTCCACGCAATGAGCGGCACACGGAGTCCAATACAAGTGATGTCTCTTCAACATTAATTGTCTTCATGCGGCTTTGTAATTGACGGCATTGTCTGTTACCACATGCACAACCTGCTTCTCTCTAACTTCTTCAACTACCTTATCCATTAGTTGAAAGAGGTAATCAGCCGTCTTCGCATGTTTAGAAGCATCAACTGATTTTAGAAATATTGTCCTGGCATCGTTGTAGACTAAAAAGTTGATCAAACTCTTCCTTGTCGGACCAGTCCATCCATCGCACATAATTGTGCAACGTCTCTCATCCCATACTTCATGGAAGCTGTCCACATAAGCTCCTATCTCCTTGTACTCATCATCTAGTAAGGGCTCCAATACCTCGTATGCAGTGGGCTTTTTAATTCCTGGATCAGCTTCTGCATTTGTATCAATTATACTTTTGAAGTACGACGACTCCACAACCTGAATCGGAATGTGATTGTATATCAGGAACTTTGCAATGGATTTTCCAAGCTTCTTCCCTAATTTTTTCAGTGACATTGCACTCAATTTAGTTTGTTTGGAGCTTTCTATCCAATACATGAACGGATCCATGGGACCTGTAGTAGACGGTCTGATCTCCCTCACGGATACTGACCTAGACAACCCGACAGTCTCCTTAATGTCCTCACCATCAACAACAATATGTGGCCTATGACTAGATCCACCACTAGTAGTAGGCATAGATGGACCCCTCAACCTGGACCGAAACCAATAATCAACTTCTTCCTGATCTCGTCATTGTCGTGCCTCTCTAGCACTCTCCCTCATGACTCTCGTTGTTTACTCATCCTTATCCTCCTCCTCCTCATCCTCATGTTCAGGTGCAGGAAACTCTGGACCTCCCCTCCTTATTCTCTCATACATTTCTCTATCTCAATTGACTTCTACTTTTTTCTTTCCCTTTGCTGCCTGTAAACTCGCTTTGATAGCTTCTCTCACCTCTCTAGATACATTGGGACATCCTTTTGTCTCTCCCTTAACGTGACCCAAATGCTCCTTCAACCGTGTGATACCTCCTCCCAACAATTTTTTTTCCACAAAGCTTGCATTCTATTCAAAGTCTATCACCATCTATTGTTGTGTCGTATTATCAAGTTGGATCTTGTCCACATACCATATTTATTCATTCCACCTACATGAATGGGCAAACGATTGGATTATATTAAAACATTTAGATTACACTTGAAAATAAAATTTATTCTAATTTTTAAAAAATTTATATTACATTTGAAAATTTATTTGATAGTATTCTTATTTTTTAAATATTAGATTATATTTTTGAAATTTTATTTGATATTATTCTTATTTTTAAAATATTATATTATATTTTACCAAATTTATTTGATATTATTCTAATTTTTTTAATTTTATTTGATATTATTCTTATTTTTAAAATATTAGATTATATTTTACTAAATTTATTTGATATTATTCTAATTTTTTAAAATTTTAGATTACATTTGAAAATTTATTGATAGCATTCTTATTTTTAAAATATTAGATTATATTTTACGATATTTATTTCAAATTATTCTAAAAATTTTAGATTACATTTGAAAATAGTATTTAGTTGATATTATTTTAATTTTGAAAATATTAGAAAATCATATTATTCTAATTTTTAAAATATTTGAAAATCATATTAATTTGAAATTAATATGTCACATGCATCATGGGGTATGTGTGACATGTGTAATTGATGTGTAACATGAGTCACATACCGCATGACACATGCGACATATGTGACACATATCTAATTGATGTGTCATGGGGTATGTGTCACATGTGTGTATATATTCACGGAGGATGCCCTTTGAATTAGTGGATCGAAGAAAGAAAAGAGTCAGTATTGGATAGTGAGAGTACTACATGGCTGGACAATGTTGAAAGTGTAGCGGAGGAGTAGGCTTTCCAACCACCAAAGCGAAAAAGAAGATTGAGTCGTCATTCAATGGTTGGATCTGACGACGAAACGCAGCCCAGTAGTGATAATGACGATGATGGGGATGGCGGAGGCGATGAAACCCGCGTTGGCACTAGCGATGGAGGGGATGATGTTGATCCCTCTTATTCTTATGGAGGTATTACCATCTGGGATGGCGAGTCGACAACAATGTATGACATTCCTACATTTAAAGGTGGAGGGGTTGAAGAAGAGGAGCGTCAGAATCTTACCAAACACCACCACCACCACAAGGTCCACAAGATGATGTGGGTTATATGACTTCTAGCTTTGGGGAATTTAGTTTGCAAAACACCGAAGATTCAGCAACCAGTAACCCTTACTATCGGCCTCAACCAACCTACCCCGAGCCATATGACTTCTTTGGTCAAATCTTTAGAGGACCGACCTTTACCTATTACACTAAGCCATATTCGTCGCTAATGCCTCAGTTTCAAATGGGCACATATAACCATAGGTATCAATATGGCCAACATTATAAGGAAAGCTCGCGCTCCGATGATGTTAATCACGAAGGTCAAAAACCACCACGAAATTCAATGTGGCTTTAAAGAAAGTTTTTCATATACAATATACCTTTTAATTTTGATCATGAGTCAAGTACAATGTAATTTATGTTCTGAGTTGATAAAATTATGAAATATGCACCCAATAAACCTTAAATAAATTTAAAAAAAGTTGAAATAAATAGAAAATCATTAAATTTAATGTTTCTGATTTTTTGAGCATTTTTCGAGATTTTTTTGAAAAAAAAAATATATGTATCAAACCGATACATTCAATGTATCGGGCGATACCCGATACGTATTGTCTTGGAGGCTTGGACAATACGTATCGATTTTTCGGTATTTTGATCCATGGTTAAGTCTATATACCAATAAGAGCTGACTGCATTTCAGCTTAGCAAAAAACAGGAAATTTCAAAAGGGCCTGAACCATAGTTATCCCCAAGGGTTAATGATGGTTCCTCCACCTCAGATTTTGAACCAGTCACAGCCGATATTTTTTAATATCTAAAAATTCTCCAAAAATTTTATAAAAACAATGTAGGAAACATCATCATCATCACAACCTTATCCCTTGTAATTGGGTCTGCTTAAATGTAGAAAAGAAAATTATAAGATATTGGAAAAAAAACCGATATTTTACAGATATATATCGAATAGAAATCTATGAAAATTTGTATGTTCATATAAGAAAAAGAACTAAAAGAAAGAGGATATATATTTACAATGTTATTAATTACAAACAAATTAGTATAGTTTTGATTTATCTTGATTACATCAATACTAATCTGCCCTAATGACATCATTTCTGATCTAGCCAAATGTAGCCGCATCAGTGAAGATCCAGTAACAATTCAAATCTAATAATATAATTCAGAGTTCAGCTCTGCCCTAGTCTCATCGTTTCTAACTTCTTCTCAGGCCATGGTCACATTATTTATGATCTAGCCATGTGCATATGAATTCTAACCTTTTTTTTTAATCAGTAAAAAGAATTTGCCTTCAGATTAATATATATATATATATATACACACACACACTAAGCCAGGTGCTCAGAAGTAGCAAAAAGAGAAAGGCTCAAGCCTTCTGAAACAGCGAAACAAATACACAATCGGGCGAAAGAATATAAAGGAATGACTACACCAAAGCACTTGGCTTCCGGAAGCCACATACACGCATAGTTGCTGGTAGCACGATGACCTCTTGGAGCAGATTCCTTTTGTAAATGCGCAAGTTGCTCTCCATCCAAAGAGACCAGAAATAGAAATAGCGTGCACCTTCAGCAATGTGACCCCAATGCTATCCTTGGAGTAACGAGAAAGCCCAGCTAAGACCTCCTTGCACTGATTATACCTTGAGTAATTGCATATTTGTTTTGTATATTACTATAATAAAATAGTAACTTCTCTTACATTTTATAATGGTTATATTTTATAAATTTTGTCTAACTTTTTATACTTTGTTTCTATTAATTACATATATATTTATCTGGAGGCTTACGCTTCCACCTCGACTTCCGCCTTCTCAGGGATCTAATGCTGCACCTCACTCCTCCACCTTTTAAAACATTGGTAACTGCATTTGCATATAATTCTTGAAGGGTGTTAAGTGTTCACATGTTCCTCGACCCAATTTTTTATGGATATAACAATTATATTATGTACACATTTGGAATCTTTCCAAGTGGCAATTAAATATAATAAATAGACTTACTATTAGAATTTTATTACAAGTCACCATAACTGAAAATTTTAGGCTAGCATATTTTTTTCTAAAGAGAAAAATCACATCCTTGTAGTTCGTACCCATCAATGTGAATCATCAAGTAATCAATAATGTGCTTATAATGTGACAACTTGTTACAAAACAAATGATTAAGTAATAGATTTTCCACCCTTTTTACAGCATCATCAACTCCTATCGTAGCTAATATTATATATGATGTCCAACGACTAAAATTCGTACATGAGACTCAGATCATGTTCACTCTCTTTCGTAAATATGTATGCCAGTGAATCTTCAATTTCAAGTTCAACCATCCAGTCACAAAACTCGCAGATCTTTTGAAAAATTCGTGAATTGTTGAAATTTAGGGTTCGGCGAATTAATTCCAAATTATTAGCGATTTTTCAAAAACTAGTGTGTTTTTTTAAATTCACGAATAAATCACGAATACTTCCCTATGTTTACAATAAATCATGATTTTTAATATTTTTGACTTTTTAATCTAATTTTTTTATTTTTCTCTCCGAATATTTCCCCCACCTTGCTGAATTTTGTCGGATTTTTCTGAATTTTAACCTTTCCGAATTATTGCCGAGCCTCGACTTGGTGAATATGCAACCATCTACACACATAATCATAAAAATGGACACTGAGAGTACATGTAACAATCACTGCAGCAACAGCTAGATAATGTTTTGCTTGATTTGCAAAGTACATAAGCATATGAGCTTATTTCAATTCCATAATCAACATGAGCTGGCAGAGTAAGAAAAAAGAGTAACAGTAAGTAGGGCATAGTTGTTCTACGAAAAAAGCCATTTCATGAAAATTATCATTTTTACCAGCGAAACAAATAAAATGTGATGCAGTGAAGCCTTATTAACCACCAATATTTAGTTCTCAAAAATCATCAATGGTGAACCCAGTACAAAAAATGATTATTCTCAATGAAAGTATTGAACATAGAGCAATAGTAAGAACTTCTAAATTTTAGTGAGGTTGATAAAAAGTAAGATCATAAAAAAATAAATAATACCAGATGTTACTCAGAACAAAGCTGAAAAAATACAACGGGTAAAACCATCTCAATGAAAGTATTGAACATAGCGCAATAGTAAGAACTTCTAAATTTTAGTGAGGTTGATAAAAAGTAAGATCATAAAAAATAAATAATACCAGATGTTACTCAGAACAAAGCTGAAAAAATACAACGGGTAAAACCATAATACCTGTCATGAGAACATCAATGGGAAGTAGTTAGAGAAAATATATTAAATGTCTCACTTATAAGAATAAATAGATGCCCTTGAATTTTTGAAAAAGAATGGATAAAAACAAGCAAACATGGAAAGTAAGGAAATTACACAAATGCAAACAGATTGAATGGCTGTTAAAGCATCATAAAACTTTTTTAAACTACTATATAGAGAGAGTGTAATGATCATGACAGAATAATCTTCTGATCAAAAGTGATTAAATCTTAAAAAATATTTAGTTTTGATTCAGGAAAATGTCCTTATTGCTAGAATACATGTAATAGGATAGTTTTTTTTTTTTTTTTTTTTTTTTTGGATCGGTAATGTAGATTATATTAAAAACAGCAAGGCGCTGAAAGACAATACAACCCCGACGAACACCCACCAAGCCGGCAAAAACATTAAAAAAAAATAGAAAGAGAAAAACAACAACAGCACAGCAATATCTCAACCGGCCCCACTCAACCCGGGTCCCAGCAGAAAGGGTTGTTACTAACTCTGACCCCACCTCACGCCACCCAAAACCTCGGCAGCTCCGTGACTGTCTTAATGGCCATCCCCACCGATTTCCTCTTATTCTCGAAAATCTTGGCATTCCTCTCGCACCATAAGCACCAGAAAACGGCGAACATAGAAGCCCTCCAGTACTCCCGTCTAGCATCTTCAACATCCATAGCCGCCCAACTCAGCATTTGCAGATAAGGCATCGCCGATGTAACCCATCTCATCCCAAAAGCCTTGTAGATGACCCCCCCCAAACCACATAAGCCACCTGACAATGAAGTAAAAGATGAGCTACAGACTCCTCCCCCTCGGAACACAACCTGCAAGAATTCGAGATATCTCTACCCCTCCGAATCAAATGGTCCCTCATTAGGATTCTATCCTTACAAAGTGTCCATCCAAAAAACCGAATCTTCAGAGGCACAGGTTCCCTCCATAGCCAAGCACCTTCGAACCTAATGAGCGGACGCCGTGACAACAGCCCATAAAAGGATTTGACACTGAACTGACCGTCTCTTTTGTAGTCCCAGACCCATAGGTCTACACCCTGCGAATTCCACTGCATCTTATAGAGCCTGAGAATCAGATCCGAAAAACTACCAACCTTGCTATCCCTCAAAGCCCTTCTAGTAGCAACCTGCCAGACAGTCCCCCCATCAAACTGAGAAACAAATTCTTCAATCTTCCCACTCGGATTCAAAGCAATGGCGAAGATATCCGGATAGGCAGCTTTTAGAGGTCCCCCATCAAGCCAGGCATCTTCCCAAAACCAAATGCGGTAACCACACCCCCAACTAAATCGCACCCCTTTGGCAAAGCTCTCCCTAACGTTGCAGACACCTCACCACCACACCGAAATTTCCCTATGGGCCGTGAAATAGATTCCCCAACTACCAAAGGATAGCCTATATTTTTCGGCCAGCACCAACCACTAGAGACTATCCCTCTCCTCATCCTTCCTAGCTCTGCATAACCACTTACCCAGCAGCGCTAGATTAGTCCGATATAAGTTGCAGATACCCAAACCACTACAGGCCACAGGCAATTGGCAAGTATCCCAGTTCACAAGGTGGAAGCGCCTATTCAATCCCGACCCCTCCCATAAAAATGACCGTTGGATTTGTTCCAGCCGATTGATAATCTCCATAGGGCACTGGAACATCGACATAAAGAAAATTGGCATTGACGAGAGCACTGCTTTTACCAAGATCAGCCTACCTCCACTATTGAGAAGCTTTCCTTTCCACGCCAACAACCATTGTTCAAACCTTTGCACCACAGGACGCCAATCACCAGTCGATGGTCATCTCAGACCAAGGGGCAACCCGAGGTACTTTATGGGCAACTTCTCGATGGCACAACTAACCACAACCGCCAAGTCGGCCAAACAGGATTCCTCGACACCAATCCCCGTGATAGCGGATGTGTGAAAATTAATTCGTTGCCCCGAGACCACCTCATACACCGAGAGAATATCAGCCAAGGCACAAAATTCCCTCACATCAGCCTTCCCAAAAAGAATCGTATCATCCGCATATTGCAAATGCGAGATGAACCTGCCCTGAGCTCCCACCTGAATGCCAGTAATAAGATTAAGATCCCTGGTGCGCACGATCAGCCTCGATAACGCCTCGCCGACCATATTAAAAAGAAAGGGAGATAAAGGGTCCCCCTGTCTGATGCCCCTGGAGCTCTTAAAATACCCAGTCGACGTGTCATTTATCATAACCGAAAACCACGGCGAGGAATAACATCCACGTAACCATTTCCTCCATGTGTCTCCGAACCCCAACCAACCCAACATACAATTGAGACACTCCCAATCGACGCGATCATACGCTTTTTCCATATCCACCTTCCACATGGCATCCGGGTAACGCTGAATGTGAGACGAGTGGATAGTCTCATGGACCACCACAACAAGATCAGCTAACTGCCTCCCACCAATAAAGGCCCCCTGATTGCCGGAAATAACAATGTTCATCACTGCTTTGAGCCTATTAGCAAGCACCCTCAAAATGATCTTATAGAGGCTGTTGGTGAGGCTTATCGGGCGATAATCGGAGATGTTCTCGGCCCCATGAATCTTGGGAATAAGAGTAATAAAGGTGGAGTTTAAAGATCTCCCAACAAAATCAGTCCTGTGAAACTCCCTCATTACCTCCATCAGGTCTTCCTTAATAGTCGCCCAAAAAGCTCGATAGAATTCCTTAGTAAACCCATCAGGTCCCGATGCTTTGTTCTTTCCACCATACCTGACCGCCCTCCACACCTCCTCTTCAGAAAAAATAGTCTCCAACCCCAACCTCTCCTTCGAGATGAAGCTAAAAGTTAGACCCTCTAGTTGTGGCCTCGGAAGACCCTCATCTTTATACATCCACTTATAAAACTCGACTATGTTTTTCCGGACATTTGCGTCACCCGAATACATCACCCCATCGGCAATAATGCTGCCTAAGAATTTCGTCTTATTACGAGCATTGGCAATCGCATGGAAATATTTAGTATTAGCATCCCCCTCTTTAAACCATCTAACCTTGGCTTTCTGCATCCAAAAGACTTCTTCCGCCCTACACATGCTATCGAACTCCATCTTCTTTATGTATCTTGCCTCCCTCTCATCAGCTGTAACGACTCACCTCCTCCAAGTTATCCAGTTCCTTCAGGCTGACGAGCAACAACTCCTTGCTGACGTGGACCCGACCATACTCGTCCCTATTCCATTGCCTAATTCTGTCCTTGAGCCGACGGAGTTTAGAAATGAAACGATAAGCAGTTGTCCCCGGCATCACTGGGTCGCTCCACCACACCTGAACCTTCTCCTGAAACGACTCGTCCAACAACCACATGTTCTCAAATCTGAAAGGAGATGGCCCCATTCGTTTAGATTCACAAATCAGGCCGAGCGGGCGATGATCGAAAACCGCACGAGCAAATGCTTCCAAACGAGCCTCCGGGAAAATATCTAACCAATCCATTGTGCAAAGGAACCTGTCCAGCCTACTTAGAGACGGTTTATCCTGGAGATTGGACCAAGTAAATCGCGCCCCGGTTAAGGGGACATCCATAAGCCCCCAATCCGAAATGAATGAGTTGAAATCCCGCATAATCCCCCTATTAGGCGGCCCACCCTGCTTTTCGAACCCCCATTGGATCGCATTGAAATCCCCACCCAAGCAAAAGGGAAAGTCCCATCTAGCAGCAAGCGCAGCCAATTCGAACCAGAAATCACCCCGCTCTCGATCGTCCGACGGACTATAAATACCCGCAAACATCCACTGTTTCCCAATCACCCTGTCCCAAAGCACCACGGAAGCCGAGAACCTCCCTAACTCCTCATCGATCTTGTCAAAAAGTACTAAGGACCAGACCACCAAAATACCCCCCGAAGCACCGACAGAATTGACGTTGATCCAATCCCAAGAACCTCCTCCGAGAACGGCCTCAACTCTCCTCCCATCGCAGCAACCCCATTTAGTCTCTTGGAGGGTAACAATCACCAGTTTAAAGGCAGCAATACTTGCTTAACTCCTACCCCTTTAATCCCATCACAAATTCCCCTCACATTCCACGAAAACATCTTCATAAAGAAATTGTCGACACCCCCGCCCTAGAACCACAAGGAACCTTATTCCCCCCCCCCCCTTACCCTCTCCCATCCGACATTCCCCAGTGCAATCGCGCAAGTTCCCGCGACCCACCACATCGCTTCCTCTTGCTGCCCTGGCGACTGTTCAAAATGGATCTAAACACCTCCCGCAGTTCAGCCTCAGACCCTTTGAAGGACATCCCTAGATCTCGGCCCAAATCGATCAACCGATCAATATCTGCAGAGTCCCCGTTCCCCTGAGCAATCCCCTCCCCAGAATCGCCAGAATTCTCGTGAAAATGCAACCGGCTCTCCACATTGATCCCCACCTCCTCCCTAACAACCTCCGGCAAGCTCCCCCTCTGTCGCTCTGCCCCACCAACAACACCAGCGGAGGTCAACTCAACTAGACCGTTCGGCGAGCCCTCACAGAAGTCGACATTAGGTGTGTCATACATAAATAGGTTTTGCTACTATTATCTCTTTTATTCTATTGTCTAGATAGACATGGGATATTGTATTTGGTAAATAGGCTAATAATATGGTGGTGTAAGAGATACAATCTCACTCTCACAACCCTAATTCCTCACTTCCTCTTCTTTCCATTGTCCAGATAGACATGGGATATTGAATTTTGTATATAAACTAATAATATGGTGGTGTGAGAGATACACTCTCACAACCCTTCTTCCTCTTCCTTCTAACCCTAATCTAGTGTAAAAATCAACTTGGTATCAGAGCACGCCATCGAAATCAAAACTTATTGCTGACGTTAACCCCCTCCCCGCCCCAAAAATAAATAAATAAATAAATAAATAATCTGGCTTACGTCATATTCTGACATCATCATAGTCAAACTTTTGACCTCAGATTGCCGAATCTCTTCATATCTGAGTACCATTGAGGTGAGCAACTTTAAGAGTAGGAGTTTTTCATTTTGAAGCCTTCTAAATACATTTTGAACCAATTTTTTAAGAACAGGCGTTTAACGGTTTTCTGAATCCTTCATCCTTGTGGGACCATGATAAGAATCGTACCACATATAGTTTGAATCGGTTCACTCTAAGGAGTCTTTGGGTGGTGGTCTTGCTATGTTTGGTGACCTGTAGATGGATATCGCACAAGATTTATGATTTTTAGTTTTCTAGGTCATTTCGTAGAATTTGGAGCACTCTGAGCTCCATGGCTTTGATCTGTTGACAAGGTGGTGAAGGGTTGGATTGGTTTTCATTTACCTCTAACCAACATGCAGTCTCACGTTATTTTATTGGACATCTTGAGAGGTCTATCAGTTTTAGTGCTTGCGGGTATGTGTATCCTTGCATTTCTTTTGGTGAAAGATGATCAAAAATCAAGTTGAATGATCAGCAGGTGGTACTTGGGTTAGAGAGAGTTTATAGCCTGTGTTTGTTGAGATTTTGCATAGTTTTTGGTATATTTTGTGAACAAAGAGTTTCCAAGAGATGGATGAAGTGAAGATTCATGTTGGAAGTGGAGTAGACGGATCCCCTGGACTCCAAACTACTATTATGAAATTTTAAGGGAGGAGTGTCCCCCTCTTAACACCGTCTTCTCTCTATTGCAGCATGAAGAGAGTAGGCGTCAGTTGATGCACGTATCACTTGATGTTCCAGATCGTTTAACACTCCCATCAACGGCGTTTAGATCTGATGGTAGAGGGGAGGTGGACGTCGAGGCATGTCACGTGAGGAGAAAGAGAAGTTAAAATGCACCCACTCTGAGAGAAAGAGCATATACAAGAGACTTGTTGAGACTTAATCGGCAAGCCAAAATTTGACTGCCTAGTGAATTTATGGGGCAATTAAGGCGCACAATAGTATGCACGGTGTGGGTAAATAACCTTCCATTATGGGTGCTTCAGTATACCTATGAATAGATATCGTTAGTGTGTCAATTGTGTGACCATGTGGACACTTAGTGGGACACTGTTGAAATTGACACCATGTTGCATCCTAATCCGGCCATAGGCTTTCTTTTTTTTTTTATCAGTAAAAAGCATTATATTGAAACACAGCAAGGCACTGAGAACCCAATACAACAAACAAAACTGACAAAAGCATGTGACCCAAAATAGGGTGCCAAAAGAAAGAAAAACGAAAAAAGAAAACCCGCTATATAGCACCGGACATCGACTCAGCCTGGATCCCACATAACAGAAGTTTGCCCACTCCCCCTCGCACCTTCCCCCCCCCCAAAAGCCCACTAGGTCCGTGATGGATTTGACAATGAGACCCATGGATCTGCTAGTATTCTCAAAAATTCTGGCGTTGCGCTCCAGCCATATGCACAAAAAAACCGCGAAGACTACACATATAGTCTGCAACCGTATGTCCGCATCCCCCAATCGTGGGACCCAGCTAAGGAGATGCTAGTATGGGGTCTCCGCCATAACCCAGCTCAGGCCCAAGGATCTGAGTACCACATTCCAAACCGAGCAGGCCATACGACAGTGAAGGAAGAGGTGTGCCGTAGTCTCCTCCCCATCATTGCACATGACACAGTTAGTCGCAACATCTTTCCCCCTACGTAACAGTTGGTCCCGCGTAAGAATTCTATCCTTGCAGAGGGTCCACACGAAAAATCTGATCTTGTAGGGGATAGGAACTTTCCACAGCCATCGCCCCTCGAAAAGCACCAGCAGGCGACGAGTCTCCAAATTGTATAGGCTCTTGACCGTAAAATTACCATCGCGATTCGGAACCCACACCCTCTGGTCAGCCCCCCTTTGGTTCCGCTGCTCAGCATACAGCAGCTGAAGCAGTTTGGCGAAGTCCACCACCTCGCGCTCATTCAGAGATCTGCATGTGTTCACATTCCAGACCACAACCCCATTATCAGTCGATACAAATTGATCAATCATTCCCCCCGGGTTGGCAGATAAAACATAGATATCAAGGAAAGTGGATTTCAGAGTGTAGGGTGTCAGCTAGATGTCCTCCCAAAACCGAATTTTGGTACCACATCCCCAGCTGAACGCCAGTCCTTTGGCAAAACTGGGCCAGATCCGACACAGCCCTTTCCACCAAGCCTAAGCGCCGCTGCGTGCGATCAGACAGATGCCCCAGTCACCCGAGGCTTGTCCATATTTCTCGACCAACACCATCCTCCAAAGCCCCTCCCTTTCCTCATCCCTACCAGCTCTCCAAAACCATTTTCCAAGAAGCGCATTGTTGGTCCGCCTCAGGCTGCGTATACCCAAGCCCCCACAGACAATTGGCAACTGACAAACCTCCCAGCTTACCAGATGATACTTTCGCCGCAATCCCGACCCCTCCCACAAAAAGGAGCGCTGGATTCGCTCAAGGCAGCATATTACCTTCGCCGGGCAGTGAAACATTGACATATAGAAAATGGGCAGGGAAGATAGAACCACCTTGATCAGAACCAACCTACCAGCACTGCTTAGAAGTTTACCTCTCCAAGTGGACAACCGCTGCTCGAAGCGATTAACGACCGGTTGCCAATCACGAACCGAAAGCTTCCTGATACCCAGTGGAAGACCGAGATAGGTAATAGGCATCCGCATAATCGGACACCCAACTGAGTTAGCAAGCTCCTCCAACTCCAACTCCAACTCCGGTAATGGAGGATTTGAGGAGGTTAGTTCGCTGCCCCGAAATAGCCTCATATACTGACAACACATCCCCTAACACCTTGAGCTCGGACTCGTCTGCCTTCCCAAATAGAATCGTGTCATCCGCATACTGCAGATGCGTAATACACCTGCCCTGCAATCCCACCCGAATACCGGAAATGAGTTGACGATCCCTAGCCCGATCGAGCAAGCGGGACAGCATCTCACTCACCACATTGAAGAAAAAAGGGGATAGAGGATCCCCCTGGCGGATGCCCCTAGAGCTTTTGAAATACCCAGCCGGAGCGCCATTGACCATAACCGAAAACCACGCGGAAGAGTAACAACCATGCATCCATTTCCTCCAACTATCCCCAAACCCCATCCTTCCGAGCATGTAGTCCATGGCCTCCCAACTGACCCGGTCATAAGCATTTTCCATATCCACCTTCCAAACCGCCGCCGGGCATCGCTGAATGTGTGCGGAATGGATCATTTCGTTCGCCACCGCAACAAGATCCACCAACTGTCTTCCCCGCACAAAAGCCCCCTGATTTTCTGAAATAAGGGTGTTCATCAAAGGTTTGAATCTGTTCGCAAGCACTCTAGCCATGATCCTATAAGTGCAATTTGTCAAACTGATGGGCCGAAAATCAGAAATGTCATCAGCACCCTCACGCTTTGGGGTGAGAGAAATAAATGTGGATCCAAGCACCCTTCCAATGAACCCATCAGCGTGAAACTCCGCCATAACCTCCATCAGCTCCACCTTGATAAGCACCCAAAATGTCCGAAAGAATTCCATAGTGAACCCGTCCGGACCAGGTACTTTGTTCTGTCCCCCAGATCTGACAACATGCCACACTTCCTCCTCCGTAAATTCTTGTTCCAGCATCGCCCTCTCCGCCACCGAAATAGTTTGAAAAGTCACCCCCTCCAACTGTGGACGCGTAAATCCATCATCTGTATATAGGGATTTATAGAACTCCACCACTTTCTCCCGAACCTGATCATCACCCTCAACCGCAGCCCTGTCCACCACAATCCTCCCCAAAAACTTAGACTGAAATCTAGCATTTGCCAGAATATGGAAGTACTTTGTGTTCGCATCCCCCTCCTTTAGCCACTTAACTTTGGCTTTTTGCATCTAGCTGACTTGCTCCGACCTACAAACGCTGTCAAACTCCATCTTCTTCCTCAGCCGATCCTCCCTTTCCTCCCCATTAAGATCCCTCTCTTCTTCCAGGTCATCAAAAGCCTTTAACCTACTCAGCAGATTTTCCTTCCAGGCCTGCACCCTCCCAAACACAGTCTGATTCCATTCCTTAATCCTCGAAACAAAGCAAAGCGGACGGCGTTTAGTGTAACTCCTCTCCCACCACCACATCGGAACATTCTCTCGGAACGACTCCAACAGCCACATGTTTTCAAACCGAAACGGGGCCAGCCCCCTCCCTCTTGAATCACACGTGCAAAGCAAAGGGCGATGGTCGGAGACCTGCCGAGCAAGCGCTTCCAACCTCGCCCCAGGGAACATATCAAGTCATCCCACCGATACGAGAAATCGGTCCAATCTGGATAGCGATGGGTTATCCTGCTGATTTGACCACGTGAAGCGAGCCCCCGAGAGCGGGACATCCATCAGCCCCCAGTTCGAAATAAAGGAATTAAACTCCCGCATCACTCTCGCATTCGACGGACGACCCTTCTTCTCAAACTCCCACCTAACAGCATTAAAATCCCCCCCAAGGCAGATAAGGTAGTTCCATCGACCCGCCAAAGCTGCCAATTCAAACCAAAAATCGCCACGTTCGTGATCCACTGATGGCCCATAGATACCTGCAAAAACCCACCAACACCCCGACTCCTTATTTCGCAACACAACCGAGACCGAGTACAGTCCCACCTCCTCCTCTTCTTTATCAAAAATTCCAGCTTTCCAAGCCACCAACAAAAGTCAGCCCCCACCCAGTCCCACCCAATCCCTCCCAGAACCGAGGTAACCTTCCTTTGATCGTAGCAGCCCCACTTAGTCTCATGTAGTGTGATCACAGCCGGGTTAGCAGCCGCAATAACCTGCTTAACCACAACCCGTTTAGACCAGTTACATATCCCTCTGACATTCCATGCTAGCATTTTCATTATCAAATTCTGTGTAGCCCGCCCATCCAGTCTCCACTTACATACCCCCCTCCCTTCTCCCATCCGACATCCCCCATTGCAGTCGCGCGAGTTCCCTTGAAACACCCCGCCGCTTCCTCCTGGCTTCCTGACGAGAAGAGACAACCGACCCAAACACCGCCCGTAGCTCCTCGTGCGATCCACCAAACGTCATGCCGAGATTTCGTCCCACGTCAATCAGTCTATCAATTTCCAAGTCGTCCCCAATCGGCGGATCAACGATGCCTACAGAGGCCACTTGAGGGGCCAACACCTGCAACCGCATGCCCCTGTGGTACCCATCATCCCCAGATTCAGCAACCAACCTATCCCCCTCTTGACCAGACGACTCAGGCACATCAAAAACTCCATCTGTAGATCCAGAATCAACAGTCGGAGATCCCCTTCGCCGCAAGATCCTCTGGAAGTCTCCCTCTCCGTCAAAGCATGATCCTCCCCTACAAATGGTCCTGCGGGTCCACCCTTCTTCAAATTGTGAAGGGGGAACCGGGTCCATCCCCAACCGGCCCCAAAGATCCATCAGCCCGACCCCCGTACCAACCTGAACTAAACCCCCTTCGAGAGCAAAGTGACCCGAGCCCAGACGACTAAAATAGCTTGCCCCCACGTGGGACACCCGAGGCCCGTCAATACCAACCACGGGTTCATCACCACTTTAATCACCCCAGCGACACGTCAGCAGCCCACGTGTCATCCCCTGAGGATTCAAAAGCCTCAACTACCCTATATAAGTCCCGCAGTCGCTATCCAGCTCCATCACAACCAAAGACCGAGAGGATCGAGAAGCTTCCAGGCAGATTCGACGTGTCAGCCTCCGATACCCCCACGCACCCCGAGGCGGAAACCCACCCTTTCTTCTTTGGCGATAAACCCTAAAGGCTTTGTTGGGGACATACGAAGGCTTTCGCATCTGGAAACCAGCGATCTCCTGCACCATAGGATCCCAGGTATGCTCTCCAAAATCTTCCTTCCCCTCCGACAAACCTCTGATCTCACCTAACCTTTGCCTATGCAGGTGTACCATCTCGGGTTTCTCGTACGAATCGATCGGGGTCGTAAATCTAAGCTCTGGCTGGAGATCCGTCACCGAGTCAACCGCCGTCTGCGCATCAGCGAGGCCAACCGCCTGACCCCCCCCCCCCCGCCTGCGAAGAATGAGTGATTCCGACGAATCGGAAACCAACACCATCAGCCGCCGCCGAGGTCGAGAGAGCCGTCGTCAAGGTCGGAGGGCCGAGAGATCCCCTCCTGTTCGTCGCGTGCGTGGGCGAGCACCCCTGCACGCCTCTCGTCGGTATCCCATCCGGCGTAGCCCCTCCATGTCCGATTGGATTCCGAGCCGGCTGAACTTCTACTTTCGGGCAGTCTACGATGCACAAACCAAAGGAACCGAGCCCCGACACAGCTTCGAGAGGTTGGCACTCGATGACCATCCGCTCGACTCGCGCGAGTTCTAAAACGAGCTGACAGCAATGGCCGCCGATCCGCAGTTCGATGGTCCGGGGGATGGCAGCGATCGAGTCGACCGCGACGAGGATGCGAGCATGTGTCGTATCCAAGAGGTCCGCGGAACGGCGGTCAACACGGATAAACCGACCACATTGGTTCCCGATCTCAAGTAATACCTCCGAGGACCACGCATGTAAAGGGAGCCCAAAGATATGCAACCAAATCCCCTCGTCCTCCTCCAGAACTCGTACCTCGCCCACCGAGGGCTCCCATCGTCGGCAAGAAACCTGGCACCCATCGATGAAAACCCGCTTTTTAAGAGAAAACTTCGATGCACCTTCCTCCGACCCGAAACGCAGAAGAAACATGGATGGAGAAATTGTAGATAGTTTAGGTCTATCTGTAAATTCCCAGTTGCAATTAATCCAACGATGTACAGATAACAATGATAAGCAATCAATTTTAGTAGTAATGACCACTCATAAAAGCCTTAGATTAGTATCAAGAGAGCGCAGTTGAGGGTAATCCAGGTCAAGTTCTCCAGAAGAAGGATGGTCCTCCACCATGAGGGCCCCCCCGGCAACGAAACCCCCCAGCAGCTGCTCACAGCACCAGCAAACGACGTGCTGGGTTGTTGACCAACGGCCGCCTCCGGGGACGTAACCACCGGTCTATTCTTTTTGGTGGCTATCGACCACCCCCGATCAATGTCCCGCCATTGCGCCTTACTTCAGAAAGTCTGCTTCCCAAAGCTCTTTATCGGACTCCCGTTATCGGCCGGTGCCACGATTTTGCCCAACGCCCGGGTGGCATCGCATCCAAATCGATGGCAAATAGACCGCCGGCGGAAATTAACATTATGGCATTTCCCACAAACCCAGTCACCGACCCTAAGCACAATCACCATTCTCTCGCCATAGGCTTTCTACTAAACACTACTAGTTTACATTTGTGGTTCACCTCTTCGCTGGCCCTTCAAGGGACGATGAATTTCTCATAGGTACGGAACAACATGCAAACTGCTGTGTGAGAGGGCTTAATGCATAAGACATAAGGTACAGAATGAATAGACCAAGTGGGGTACATGACAACTTGGTTGGCCATAACAAGGGAGGTGCCATGGGATAGGACGAGAGTTGTGCAACGAAATTTCCCATAGCAAGATTGGTGGTGTCTAAGCTGATGGAGACTTAGGCTAACCTTACCAAACGGCATCGGGATTATGAATGGGGCATTGTGACTGACTACTCTTCACGCCATGACAACCAGCAAGAAGGGAGAAATGGCAAGGCACAACGACGATGAGCTGATAGTGACCATAGAAGGCTAGCTAATAGCAAGCGAAGAAAAATGGAAAGTGGCAGAAAGTTGAGAAAGGTATCAAGGCAAGCCAAGATGGTCAACAAGGGAAAACATCGAAGCAGGTCAATGGTCAGTAGTCAAGCATATCGGAAGGCACAAACGCGTTAACTCCAACACAAAATAATTTCAAGTCCAGCAAATTTATTGCTCATGACAACATTTGTGATACCTCCCTAGTTCAGATTTTAGCTGAAGGAGGTTAGGTTTCTGTTTGTGTGAAAGGGATTTCATCCTCATTTGTTATTGAGTAACCAATGCTCACCATGAGTCTAAATATTAATTACAGTCACTCGGATTAAGGATTACATAGGAGTTATGTCCTAAATTCTCGCCACTTCTGGATAAGTTCATGGAACAAAATGATTAAACTATGTTACATTATTGTAACGCTTGTCTGCAAATCAATGAACAGGTGAAGTGTTAACCAAAGCCCTAGGAACCTGATATACAGCTTTAGATATAAACCCATCTCAGTGTGATCCAGTGCTCCAAATCTATGTACAATAGTACGGTGGATAGATCGACAGAGAAACTCCATTTGAGATTGTTTATGGATGGGCCTCTACACGTCCCAAATTCAGAAATGTTTCATTTGTTACAAAATAACTCTATGGTTTCAAAATATGTAAAGGAAAAAACAAAAATAACATTAAAAGAAAGAGTAAAAGATAGTAACATGTGATAAGATATGAGAAGAAGACAAGGTGAGGTCAGAGAGACAAAGAAGGGAGAGAGAGAGAGAGAGAGAGAGAAACGAGAGATGGGAAGCGCCCAAAATGTCGGAGGTCCTCTCTCCTTATTGTATTTAACTGACGTAAAACAAAAATTACAATTATGCTACCACTTAGTCATAAATCCAAAATCCCAAGTTTTCCCCTAAACAGTCCAATCTATACTAACGGTTAACATTGGGAGTTGTACAAAGAAACTAATGTACTTCTAACACTCCCCCTCAAGCTAGACTAGGTGGGGGTTAAGGTCGCTAATGGGTAGGTCTTAGCAGCATCTGTGACAAGTGGGACTAGATATTGGACAGCATGAGAGACTCCCTACGAGTTTTATTTCCCTTGCTTCTAGGGGTGGGGGCAGTCGTCCTGGTCTTTTATTTTTTGGGTCTGCCCTCGCAATTAGGTCTATTTTTATCAGGGATTATGCTATAGTATCTCACTGTCGACACAAGTATGTACCATTTTCCTTTATTTCTTTCACCGTAAAAACGAAAAAAAATAGTCTTTACAATTGATTGCAACAGGGGGCTGCGATGAACATATCGCAGTTCTCGAACCTCAAATCAAGTGTTGAAATCTTGTTGTTCTCAACCTTCTTTTTAATAAATTAGCAATCAACAGCTATATGTTTGGTTCGCTTATGGAAAACAAGGTTATTTGTAATGTGTTGTACAGTCTTGTTATCACGAAAGTGACAAAATACGGCTACAGGTTTAATACGGTGAGTGAGAAAGTTGGGAAAAAATTCGGCAAAATAAGAGGAAAAGGGGGAAAAATCGCAAGACAAAATCTGTAAAATTCAGAAGATGAAAAAAGAAAACAAAAAAATTGTTGGGGAGGGGGGGAATGAGATATATTAACATTTAAATAAAGAAGTTTTAACTTTTAAAGTAGTTTTTTTTAAATACAAGAAAAAAATGTTTAATACGAAAAAAAGCATTTAATACCTGAAATAAGCGTATTATATGGAAATACATGCTTTATTAGAAAATAAGGGTATTATACGTGTTTAGTATGTTGCGGCAAAAAAAAGTGCATTATACGATTATTTAAAAAAAAACGTCGTATTTGATCACAATGGTTATCACAATACCACCGCATAGGTCATTTGATTTGAAATTCGATTTCAGTCATCAGGGTCCTCAACGACCTGTGTTCACATATGGCGATAGCCGTGGCTATTACTATGATGAACGTTGATAATGCATTCCGATTCTTACTCCTCCAAGTGGCAAGGTTACCTCCTACAAAGGTGCAGTACCCTGTAGTTAAGCGTCTATCTGAGAGTGAGTCTGTGTAGTCAACATTGGAGTATTTGACTTGTATAGAATTCCTTGACCAAGAGCTCCCTTCAAGTAACTGAGTATCCAAATAACAGCTTCCATATGGAGAACACAAGTAGCTTGCACAAAGTGGCAAACTACACTTAAGCAAAACGTGAAATCAAGTATGGTCATGTTCAAGTACATAATTTTCCCAACAAATCGACGATATCTGTGAGGATAATCAACTAGCTCTACCTGATCCACTACCAATTTCTAGCTTTCCATAGCACTATCTGTGGTTATAGCTTCAAGTAGTCCAATCTCTTCCAGCAAATCCAACACATATTTTCTTCGAGACAAGTTAATTCTCGCTTTCAATTGAGCAAACTCAATGCCAGAGAAATAACGTAGGTAACCCAAGTCTTTTGCATATAAATGTTTCACTATGTACACCTAACTACAACAAATAGCAAATGACTGGAAAGAAGGTGATAGACTCTCAAATGGAACAAACTAAGAAATGGATGTGGGTGTAAGAATGTTGTGAAGTGCAACAAGCACCTTAATATCAAAGTTAGGTGGTGCTGTGATGAACATTAGGAACTTGACGGTGATGATTGATCAGCAAAAGGAAAAGCCACAGGAGATTCAATGTTTGATGTACGTCACTAGGAAAGTTGGAATAGATTTCTAGTGATGATGCTAGTTTAGACATAATCATCTTTAGAAGCATCAATCCACAACAAGGAGTCTGATAGGGAAAATATCAAACCCTATATAACCACCTTTCTCTAGCAAATATGGACTACTATCAAAGAAGGTGAAATCAGCGGAAACCAACCTTCTACGTAACATAGGAATATAAACCCAATACGCTTGTTGAGTGCGAGAGTTTCCAAGGAAGACAGTTGATAGGCCTCGGATCGAGTTTATCGGTGTTAGAATTAAAGAGTTCATGGTGGAAAACAACATTCAATCTATCAAATGACATGCAATTATAATTGCATCGCTTTCCGAAGAAATTTGGAACTCTCATGTTATATAAAAGAACTTGAGCAACTTCAATCAAATGCATGTTTCTTCATTTAGCAACACCATTATGTTGCGGAGCATGTGCATAAGAAATCTGATGAATGATTCCTTACTAAGACAAGTATGATTAAACCAATGAGGCAACTATTCCTTGGCATTATCAGATCTAAGAATATGAATATTAACATTGAATTTGATGGGGACCTCCGCCCCAAGCCAGTTAAGGTGCACCGAAGACGCAAGAAGAAGCCCAAGGCACTTCGTACAATAAGGATTGGCAAGGCCACTGGAGCACAAGGAGGAAATCGCCACTCGATTACTAGTTTTTGCCGGTGAATTTTCATCAGTATTTATTTCAACCGTTGGATTTTGACCGCTCATGATTCACACTGTGAGATCGTTGATCATGCGAAGGATCGTTGCTAGATTCATGTTGATTTGATCGTGTGGTGGACTTTCATTTTTGTCTATTAGTTTTCATAGGTTTTGTTTGCTTTATTTCAATATTTCATGTTGGGTCTTAGCAGTCTGACATATATATGCAACATGTGGCCATCAGTTTCATCACTTTCAGCATAGCCCTCGGAAAAGTGGTCATAACTTCTTCAATATAGGAAGGAGTTGTGAGAATTTTGTCTTGTTGGAAAGGTATTTCGATAAGCTTTCAAACAAGACCAATTTCATGTTAAACGGACACCATTTGCTCCTCCACGCGTATGACAAAAAAGGGGATTGTGGTGGAATTAATTATGACCATTAGATTAAAAAGTTTTAATGGTTAATAAAATTTATGACTACTTTGAACATTGGTTCGAACTTGAGAGAGTGATTCTTTCATCCTAGAAGAGTGATTCTTCTCCCGCTTGCGGTTTGGTGAGAAGCCAATTACTCCATCCAATTTATCTTCTTTCATCTCTTGATCTCACATAAATTTAATTTCATTTCATTTTTCATAATCTTGAGTGAGCATCGTAATTCTGCTTGTTTGATCTTTCTCATCCAAATTCCAAGATCGTTCAGAATCTTAATTACGAGGACGATTTGTTTGAGCCTTACAATCTTAAATACGTCTTTCTTTTTTTTAGTATGGAATTGAAAGAATTCTTCATTGGTTTCGTTCAATGCCCTAGACTGTTGGAGATCTAGCCGTTCGTTTGAACCCTAGTCTTCTAGATCCACAAGGAAGCGTGCTACGGATTTAACACTCATCCGAAAAATTTCAAATTTTTTATATTTGAATTTCTTTTATTTTCTTTGAAAATCTGTAGAAAATCATTGCTTTAATTATTCACGTTAATTCAAAAATTAATCTCAATTGCATCATAGTATATTAGTGCTTTGTCTTGCATCAGAATTGGTTCTTAACTTCTATATGAAATTCCTTGAAAGATGAAAACACTTCAAAGTATATGCTCCATACGACACGCAAAGTACTTATATCCAAACGTAGTTGAGAGACACACTGTTTTTTTCTTCTTATTGGTACACACCCTCGGGCAGACACATAGTCTTGTGGGGGCCCAGGTCCCCACAAACTTCTGAAAATATCCCTTAAAGATATTCCCTCTTAGCCATGTTTTATGGGCCCCAATAATCTTAAAAGAAACCCTATCTGCTTAATTTTCAATGGCTTACAAAACTTTGAAGTGTTTTCATCTTTCAAGGAATTTCACCTACTAGTTATTAGTAAAAAGAAGAGTACAAAACTTTTATCTTTGCATACCATTATTTACGCCAAGTAACCTCATCCCATCTCCTCCATTCAAAATGCATTTCCCGCTTTGAATCATACAATGGAAATCATTTTCGTCCCAATCTCCCGCATCATGGGTCTTTAGATCATAGGCGTACCATCATGGTCAATTTTTTCTTCCATGTGGTCAATGCATTTTGAGAAAGATTGAGATGAAAACTATCTTCATCAGCTGATTCAAAACGGTCAGCGCATTTTGAGTGGTATGAGATCAACAATTCAGCTTGAGTGCACCATGGAGCAGGTCGGAACAGGTCGGGCACTTGTGAGGCGTTTGAGATTCTCTTATTGGGCAGCCAAAATTTTGACCCAACGCAACCCCACCAATTGTCAGTCGTACATTGAGTTGTAAATTGGAGGTTTTCACTATGCAGGTGGTGCATAATTCGTCCTGCAATGTTGATGCTGCCAGGGTATTAATTTGTGGGAAAAAATCGCACATAAATTATAGACTACCGGGTGTCCCCCACTTCAAGAAAATCCTGCATCCGCTAATGTACACACTAATCCCCACACATTAGAATATACATGGGAAAAAAGATTGACACTATATTTATCCACTTGAGATTGAAACATGACACAGTGATGCTTGCCAAACTCGTAAGCCTCACCTCTAACTTAAACACTGCCGATAAAGAAGGAAAGGCTTTTTAAACTACTCAAAGAAAGGTGACCATTGTAAATTGGAGGTTTTCGCTATGCAGGTGCATAATTCTTCCCGCAATGTTGATGATACCGGCGTATTAATTTCTGGAAAAAATTTGCACATAAATTATAGACTACTGTGCGCCCCCACTTCAAGAAAATCCTGCATCCACCAATGTACACACTAGTCCCCACGCAGTAGAATAAACAAGGGAAAAAGGATTGACACTATGTTTATCCACTCGAGGTTGAAACATGGCACTGTGATGCTTGCCAAACTCATAATCCTCGCCTCTAACTTAAACACCGACGTTAAAGAAGGAAAGACTTTTTAAACTACTCAAAGAAAGGTGACCACGCCTGCAATACCAGCAATGCCGAGAGACATTCATCTATAACGTAGCTCCAACCACCCCATGATCAAAATATAAAAATCACATGCTTCAAGACCCCCACTAATCATCCTCCCTATCTTTAGATCCCGGAATTTACAATGGGAATGATATAGAGTTACATGACAATTAAGAGACTTGGTTAGCTCACTAATAGATGATAAACTCCACTGGTGGTACATACAAAAGAAAGGACAAAGATAAATCTGAAATAGGATGAGCAGTGCCTAACCCAAAGATTTTGGTTTCAGTACCATCATCCAATGTTACAGATGAATTAGAGACAGATGTATCGAACTGGAAGAGGTACCAGACTCACAAGCAATAAGATCAGAGGCCCTTGAGTCAATGACCCGAGGAGTAGACTGATGAGAAGCAAGACACATTGTCCCTAATTGAACTAGCATAACTATCGAGGCAGAAGCCAATATTGACTGACCCTTAAACCATTTGATGCATTCAACCTTGGACAATGTGATAGTATAATATGTTCTACTTGATTCAGAACTCAGAACTTCAGATTGAGAGGAGATGGGCCGTAGCATGATCAGTACCACTGTCATTGAACACCTGCACCTGATTGGTCCACATGGGCTTACTATGAAAGTCCCAACAAGTAATACATTGTAGTTGGTGCGTCTACAATGAGTGTACCATGAGAACCACAACCTCCATGGTTTGCTACATCTCCTTTTCCAAAGGAGGTGATAAGAGCACATCATCGCTCTGCAATACCTGGGTCCTCTCACTTTCCGCTGCGTAGAGAGGTGCTTTGTTCCAAATGGTCCAAAAAGGGGGGTTTCCTAAGGGATGAATTCCCTAAGGAAAAATCTCTTTAGATACGTCTTCTCCTGTGAATTCTGGTGAAGAGTACATGTTAGGTGTCCAGTGTCCTTTCTTAACTTAATTGTGAATGCCAATTGAAGATGTTTGCTCCAAGACCCAATATTATTGTCGTTGTACTCATTACCTTCGTGTAGAGATGTATGGATATGCGTCCTTACTCTGTCATTGTTGTTTGCAACAACATAGCTAGTAAGTCTTCTTAATTTCCTATAAAACAACTAACAGATTAAAAGTATCCACTTATCAAATGGAAAGAATAAACTACTGAATTTCAACTAATCCTGAGTTTAGGCATTGGAATATGCTTGAAGAGGATTTAACTAGTACATCAACAGTTAGCCCCTCTAGCTCCCTTCCAACTAAAATGGGTTTAAAGGCTTAGTTTTAGTAAAACAATGAGTGCATAAAATGAAACTAAAATATTAAAATTACCATTTTTTTTGGAGCTGGAACTTTCAAGATTATCTTCCAAATTTGAAATCTGCACTGGCAAAGTTTTCTTCAGTATAACATATGCAGCTTTCTCCAAGATAACCTCAAAAGAGACTCATGGAGTGTATTTAGAGTGATTTAGTGGTGTCGTGACTCGTCAATAGTTATTAGACACCTCACTCGTGATGGGTGAGTGAAAGATTTCAGGTAGTCGTGCTCAGGGTCATGGGGTGGTCATGGGATGTAGATTTGACTTGACTTTTCATGAAATGGAGTTTGGCTGCCCAGAAATGCCTTACGATGCCTTTCATAATGGTTCTTGGCTCCTAGCTATTACCCATGATCTTTATAGATCATGGGAATGTGCTTTGAGAGTTGAGCATATCTCTAGATGCCATGTAGTCAAGCATTCAGACCATAACTTCTCTCGAATAATCCAACACATCCTACTTGCAAGGAGATGTGTGAAGTGGCCAACCTTCGACTTTAGGTCTTAACGGCATCTAAGAAGTCGTCGTGACACACATTTTCTGGTCAACCTTCCAACTCGTCCTCTCCTTTTGGGAGTGTCATGAGATGAGTCAATTTGTTGACTTTAATGGGAAACACCACATTAAGAGGCCTGCACTATGCATTTATAGCTCCTTCAGGTGATCATGGTTCCACATACTTCCAATAGTGTGTGCTTAATTGCAGGTGACCTATCAGGGTTAAGCTCTCATCTAGACACTTGGGCTTATTCTAATATCCTATAAAGGGTATGTGATTTAACTGCATAACAGGATAGGTCGGGTCGTCTACAAAGATAAGTTGTGAACATAGTGATAAAGTACGAAAACATGTTTAACACAGAGAGCGAAAAAACTATAAAAACTTCAAGAAATGGAAAGGTTCAGACAAAAAAGTGAAAAACGAAAACTATTAAAACGAAAAAAAAAAAAAAAAATTATATATATATTAAAAATTATTTAAAAGAAATATTTGTGTTAATACAATGTTCAATCCACCAAATATTAAGAAGTGTGGCATAACAGGGGCATGTTGAGGACAACGGCTCCACATAGGGAGGGGGCTTTCAGAAGATTCACCGGAGTTACTAGGGATGTCCATATTTCGGATGAAAGGATCCAAGTGGTGATGCGGAAGGGAGATTGGATGTGTGAGGCTTGCGACAATCTCAACTTCAAAAGGAGAATCTGATGCCATTACCGTGGATGTGATGCTCATTGGAGTATCGGGACCTCGATCTCCAACTGCATGAATTTTAGACCCACTTCCGGCAGAAGGAGAGAGGCCGTTAACCAAGCGATTCTAACCAGTCGACAAGAGCGAGATTTAAAGACTAGATGGAATATCGCCGGAAAATACTACAAAAGAGCTAACAATCATTTTAATGCACCAGGCGCAGACATCGGAAGACGGCGAGAGGATCAATCTTACATGGCACGCAGCTATCGCCATGCTTTGTCTACAAACACAAACCGAAGACAGGGGGAACACGAATCGAACCATGATTTGTTTAGAACATTGAAGGCGGACGTGGTTACCATTACTGTTGCTGGAGAAAACTATGATAGCCCTAAAGATAACAACAAAAAAAGGTTCATAATTAATATGCACAACTACATGCTTGATGCTTCTTACATTAAAGAGCAGTTACTCTACATGCTCGGGGACAAGTTCAAAGATGTTACAATCTCAAAATCAAAAGGAGCTTTTTCCTTGTGGCCTTCTCGAATTAGGACAAGACAGCGGTTGATCATCAAGCTAAAGTCGGGTCTTCTCTTTTGAGGGGGGGGGTGTCGCTTGTTAGCTTCTCCAGGTGGGAGGAGGATCTCTCCACCACTATCGTCCGAAAAAATGAGGATGACGGGCTGTGGTTGCGCATTTACGACCTTCCTCCCTTCTCTTGGACAACCAAAGTCCTAAGCAGCATCGGTTGACGGTGGGGAACTTTCCTCGGAACCGACACTTGCACTGCTGCTCGGGAGGACATCTGGCTCCCCAGGATTGCGGTTCGCACCGCCGACGTTTGCAACATACAGAGGCGAGGAGACATCCTCGTCAACGGTTGTCAGTATCGGTGGTGGAACAAACTAGACCGGCGTAAAAGGATATCGATTGCTGATAACAACAAAATAGGAGTCGGACGGATACAGTCTAGAGATATACACGACGCGGCGATCACAAGGACGAAAGTTTTCGGCAAGGAGGATGGGGTTGATGGGAAACGGCAAGGACGGCGAGCAACGGAGCTCCTAGAACTCTAGCGCTTGAGGATCGGACTCCATCGGAGCAAGTATGCAACTACAGTAACGGACTGCGCCGTTAAGTGGCCCGACCGCTGGCACAGGTCATCATGGCATGCTGACGTGGAAGAAATGGACAAAAAAATTCTTGACCGGTAGAATAAGATGTTCCTCAAAGCCACGCAAGCATTACTTGGAAGGGATAAAGACAACCCCTAACATTTTATAGGAGAGCAGGGGGAGCGGACGGCTCAGATCGATTGTGGAGCCAACTCATCCTTGAGACATGATGTCTCTTACAGAACTTATGCGACAAGGAGACATTGTGACCTTTTCGTGTCAAATGCCAATTTCCAATTAATGAGGAATGACTCCTCGAGTACAAAAGGCGGGATTGATGTTAGGGTGCGGCAGTCAAAGAGACACTTGGCGGCTGCAAGCAATAGCACCACATGGCACATTAAATGTGGAAACAGATAATGATGATGCCTCGTGAGTCGGGACAGGTTCCAAACGGATCCGCGAAGACGCTTAAGGAAGGGCAATTAGTTCGTTCGGACTACGACTTTTTCCCCCTAAACAATAGACTGTGTCCAGACTTTCCTAACCATGGGACACGTGGACACACATCGTCAAAGGGTAAAGAGGTTGATAACACTGACTCGATCACACATGTCAGTCAGACGGACAGCAGTGAAACTGGACACTGGACCTCTATATTTACCAGGCCAGTGGCCTTTTCTGGCCCGACGGATCTTGGCTATTTGACATTGGGACCAATACCAGTCATGGACCGACGATCGAGCCCAATGTCCCATTAATGGGCCTTTTTCTTTGAGCAATAGAGAAATAGAGTCAGGGTCTCTAAGGCCAGGACTAACCCCTTGTGTTGCTAATCTATCTTTGGGTGTTGATTGCAGATGTAGTGGGTCTGATTGCAGGTCCGATTGCAAAAGTTCAACCCCATCGCAACAAGCGGTCCTTCCAAAGCAGCAAAAGAGCACTACAGAGTACAGATGAGGGGCTCAAAGACACAGATCCCATTGCAGACGATTCCGATGGCAGCCGTTGTATGTTCTCTACGGACACGATTCGGGAGGGGGAGAGACTGATTATGCTCGAGACGGCTTTGGGGATATCCTCAAACGTCAATTGAAAGGGTTTACTGAAGCTTTACGGGAATATTCTCGAAAGGGGGAAACAATTATCCAAGGCTGGGCGGGCAAAGGGGAGAAAGGGACGAGTGAGGTCAAGGTGGGGTCTGTATTACACCAGGTTACGAAAGGGACAAAGGAAATCACGGATGACAGATGGGGTCTCACAGCTGGAGGGGCATAGGCAAGGGGTCCTCTAGAGGCTGCCTTATCTGCTTTTTTGGGATTTGGGTTATCACGTCAATTGTGGTTATTATGAAGTTTCTAAGTTGGAATGTTCGACGTTTAGGAGATGCGGACAAAAGGGATCTGGTTAAGTCTTTCTCTAAATATCAGAATCCGGAAGTCATTGGGTTACAGGAAACCAAATGGGGTGAGTTGAATGAGGAGACGATTCGATCTGTTCTTCCGACGAATGCTTGGGAGTGGAGGGGTTTGGAAGCGGAAGGAACTAGAGGCGGAATTCTTTTGGATTGGGATCCTAATTGTTTTACAATAATAGATTCTAAGATTGGAAATTATTTGGTGGCAGCTCTTCTCCAAGATGGTAGGAGCGGAAAGCAGTGGGCAGCTACTACTGTCTACGGACCCAACGATAACAAGCGCAAAAAAGAATTCTTCTTTGAGCTAAGTGTTGTGATTAGTAAATGGGATTCTCCGGCTTGTATAGGGGGGGATTTCAACGCGCTTTTGTGATGGAGGAGAAAAACGACAAACCGATTGATACCCAAGCGATGGAGATTTTCTCAGAGTGCGTCTCGCAAAGCGCTTTATTTGATCCGGGGATGTCCGGGGGTAGGTATACATTGACCAATGGTCATGAAGATCCTACTTTGTGCAAGTTGGATAGATTTCTATGCGGGATGGTGTTCTTAGAGGTGGTTTCTAATCCGATAGTTCAACAATGGACTACAACCATTTCGGACCACAAACCTATTGTTTTGTCTAGCAGCGAATATAGCACGATTGAATCTCGCTCGGGTCCGTTCAGGTTCTCAATAGCCCTTGGCTGCAGAACGACGAATTCAAGCAAAAAATTCATGAGTGGTGGAACAAAGATTGTGTTTCGGGCTAGGCTGCTTTCATTTTTACGTTTAAGTTGAAAAACCTGAAAGTGAAGATAAAAAACTGGAACAAGGATACATTTGGGAAGCTGCCCCAGGTGAAAGACAAGATTCTGGCTTAGATAAAGGTTTTTGACAGAGCGGAAGAAACAGTCAGGCTATCGGAGGAAGAGAGGGACATTAGAGGGGCTCTAAAATTGGAATATAACCGACTTGTTCTCGAGGAGGAACAGTTATGGTGGCAGAAATCCAAAGCTCACTGGCTGTGGGAGGGGGATGGTAACACTAAATTCTTTCACTCCGTTGCTAATGGGAGAAGAAAAGGCAACCATATAGCTGCTATCACAGTTGAAGGTGTCGTGCACGCTGATCCTATTAATGTCAAAAATAAGATTGTGGAATTCTATGAGCACCTTTATGATTCGGAGGAAATACACAAACCATCTATGGACCTAATTCCTTTTCACTCCATCAGTCCGGAAAAAGTCAGGAACCTGGAAAAGGGGTTTTGGGGAAGAGGAGGTTAGGAAGGCTTTGGAGAGTCTAGGGAGCAACAAGTCATCGGGACCTAATGGCTTCACTGCTGATTTCTTCAAGTCCTACTAGGGCACTCTACTCTCCGACTTTATGGCCATGCTTCGCCAATTCCAAGAGACAAGAAGAATGGTCAAGAGGTTGAATTTGACTTTCATAGAGCTCATCCCGAAGTGTGTTAGGGCTTCCAACATCTCAGACTTCAGACCAATCAGCCTTATAGGGTGCGCGTACAAGATCATTGTTAAAGTTTTGGCTAACCGACTCAAGGAGGTTATAGGTCAGCTTATCTTGAATGTTCAAGGGGCCTTCATCCCGGTCAGACAGCTTCCGGATATTGCGGCATCGATGGCCGAAACAATTGACTCGGTCAAAAAGAGTAACGAAAAGGGTTGGATCTTAAAGACTGATATGGAGAAAGCTTACGATAAGGTTTAATGGGATTTCCTTGACTACGTTTTACGTAGAATGGGATTCAGGATCAGGTGGAGAAAATGGCTGAAAGGCTACTATGCATCAATGCAGTGCTCGATTCTCATCAACGAGATTCCGCAAGGTTACTTCCGAAGCAAAAGGGAGGGCAATCCAATATCACCCCTAGTATTTAATTGTGTAGGGGAGGGGCTACATAACCTATTCAAGAGGGCTGAAGAATTAAGTTTGATAAAGGGGTTTTTGATAGCGGCTCATGGTCCAAGGATTTCCCACCTTCAATATGCGGACGACACCTTGGTTTTTTGTAATGGAGCCAATGGTGATCGAGAAATAAAAGCGATGGCGAGAGAATTAACCTCCATAAATCGAGTTTGGTTAGAATTAATGTGTCTTCTCAAGAGACTAGAGAAGTTCAGTGCAAGAATGAAACCTTCCCCATTATCTATCTTGGTATCTCTCTCGGTTTCGGAAGAAGCAGAGTTCGATTGTGGGACACGGTAGTTCAGCTATTTCAGAAGAGATTGGCTACTTGGAAGAGTAAGCTCCTAAGCAGTGGGGGAAGACTTACCTTGAGCAAGTTCAGGTTTGCATCCATTCCGGTTTTCATGATGTCCCTTCTCAAGGCCCCTATTTGCGTTACAAAGAGGCTCGAGAAAATCGTTAGACTTCCTTTCGGAAGGAGCGGGTGACCAAAAGAAACTTCACCTTGTTAAATGGGATGATTGTTGTAACAAGAAAGAAATGGGGGGTTGGGAATCAAAAAATTACAACTTGTCAATAAAGCTCTCCTAGCCAAGGATCAAAATATCGGGTTTCATTTCGGTTTCGAAGGGGACCAAAACCAAAAATTTGAACCGAAATTTTGGTCGAAAATTCTGACCGAAATTTCGGTTCAAATTATAGTTTCGGTGAGGACCGAAACCGATAATTTGGACCGAAATTTTGATCATTTCGACCGAAATTTTGATCCTTGCTCCTAGCCATATGGTTTTGGAGGTCGGGTGACGAGGGGGAGAGGAACAAAGTTTGGTGGCAAATTGTCTCCACCAAATACGGAACATCAACCGACGACTTTAATTTCAACTTCAACTCCAATCAAGCTTTGGTTTGGTGGAAGGCTGTCAAAGGGTGTAGTCAGGAGGTTATTCAGGGCACCATTTTCAGTTGAGGCGACAAACGAAGGATTCAATTTTGGAAAGGCAAATGGGCTAGGGACCAGCCCCTTCAATCGGCTTTCCCCTCTGCAAATCTCCTCTCAGATTTGAAAGATGCGGTCATTAGTAATTTTGTGCACTCTATTGATGGGAACTTGGTGTGGAATGTTTCGCTTCGTCGCCAATTGAGGGATTGGAAGATGGAGGAATATCACAGCTTGTTGAGGCTCATTTGGGAGATTACTCCCAACTCGGCCAATACAGATCGGAGATTATGGAAATACATGGCCAAAGGGGATTTCACGGTGAAATCCTTCTATAACCGGCTGTTGATGCAAGAAAGGATCCATTTGAATATCAGGAAATGGTCCGGGTTCTGAATGGTCAAGATGCCACCGAAATTTAAATTTTTCTCTCGGCTGGTCACCCGAGAGAGAATTTTGATGCGGGATCAGTTGATAAGAAGAAATATTCAGGTTCTTAACAAGTGTCTGTTATGTATGAGGGGATCTGAATCGGTGGCGCACATTCTTCTCCATTGTTCTTACGCTCGGAATATTTGGCACAAAATTTTCAGTATATTTAATGTTCATAGGAAAGAGTTATGGCCGCTTACGGTGTATGTTATTTTTTGGGCCATCTGGGTGGAAAGAAACAACAGAGTTTTCAGGCACAAGGCTACACCGGTTTCGTTGGTAATCCGAGATATCAGAGACTTGGTGGTTAGTTGGAATGCTTGTGCGATGGCGGATTTCAATGACAGGCTACGGCACTTCATGTCATTATGGGAGGACTGTTGCTCGTAAGTGTTGCTGATGTCTCTTGATTGCGATGGGGGGCTACTTTGCTTGGCGGACCTCTTCCAACCCCGAGGATGAGTTTTTTGGGAGGGGCTTTGTTTGCTTTTGGGTAGCTCCTTACTACTCGTCAAGGTGTATACTTCCTTTCTTTTTGTTGTTTAATATAATCCTTTGTTACTGTTTCAAAAAAAAAAAAAAAATTTATATATCTTTTAGCATAATAATATGCTATTGAATATTAATATCAAATATTAAGTGATAATGTGAAAATTAATATCCATGATTCATCAATAGACAATTATAGATGCTAAGATAGTAAGGCACTAAGGCACATCAAAGCTTAATAACCACAAAAAATAGTAGTAATAATAATTGCAGGTGTATGGGACTCCATAGTCCATAATCCATACACATAAAGACACTCACTCATGGCCATTGAACGTCATATCAAATTATGAATTACAAATTATAAGTTACAAAGTTTAATTGTTTTAAGGCTATAAGGCAATAATCAAAAGTCAAAACTTAAAAGTTCATCAAAGCTTCAAAATCATCTTCTTGCTTTCATTGAGCCTTCGTGGGTCTCGTACTTTGAAAAGGGTTTAAGGGCTCGTGTTTTCAAGTTTTAAAAAAAAATGAAGTATATTCAAAATACATGAAAAACACATTTAAAACATAGAAAACGTGTTCTAATAAAAAATACGTGTTTTAATAATATAAAAAATGCGTGCTTAATACAAGCTTCACACCTATAACAAAAATACGCGTACTAAATGCATATTTTTCAAGGACTACGGCAACATTACTCGTGTCAAGGATTTGACCTCTAAAGAGCTCGAACTCATATCAGAAGCGCATATCACAAGCCAGAGAAAACATGGCTATCAACTATTTACATTATTGTCTCATAACTTCATAATCAACTGTCAAGGAATGATGTATGCTTAATTCTTCCTGCATACTGCTCAAGATAAAATAGTATTTTCCAACACTTTTGACTCCTCATTGAAGAGTCAAAGTCTTCTGACATTAACCCATAACTCCATAAGTATAGGATGGGTTCTTCTCCACCAAGTACACCACCACCATGAGAATGTCTCAAATTTCCGTTGAAGGTTTTGAAAAACATCACCTTTGAACTAATTGCTCGTTTCCATACTGTTCTTTAAGAGGGGAAAAAATTGGGCATCTTCAATTTACGTTGGTGAAGGAATCAACAGCACAACGAATGGCAAGTTCTTCAATTTACGTTGTAAGAAAAAAAAACCTTCAACAGAAGTGTCCAATTGTAAATAGTTCACACTGTTTTACAGCGGATTTGAATTCCCAATGATTTCTGACGATGACATACTGTTTTTCAATTCTCCTTTTCCTTCAATATTTGTATTGAGAATAAAACAGGTAAGCAAGAAAGCAATCTTAATAGGAAGATGTAAAATTCTTTAAGCGGATGTTGAAATCTTCTCACATCTACCACCTTGCATATGGGATGCATCACCACCTTGCATTAGTAATCAACTGATTGTTTATGTACTACACGAGTCATGTATGAAAAGAAAGTTTATTACTCTCTAATAACCAAAAGAATAGATGGATTAGTGGTTTCATCTATAGGAAACAGAGAACATTAAATGATTAGTCATTATTCATTAGTGTTCCACAATTTCACACAGAAGATGAAAAACAGAGAAGGTAAAACCCTAGGAGCCTAGAGAACCTCAATCTAATACTACGTGGAGAAAAAACCTCTAGGATTCCATAATATGTAAGTGAGAGAAGAGGAGAGTATTAAGGGAAAAGTTATAGCATGTGATAAGATATGAGAAGTAGAAGACAAGAAGGAGAGATCACAGAGAACAAGAGAGAGAGCATGAGAGATAAACGTGCATGATGTATCGCAAGACCTCTCATGATATTTAACTGATGTAAATTAAAAATTACAATTATTCCACTACCTTAGTTATAAACAAAAAACCCAAGCTTGCCTCCAAACACTCTAAACTACGCTAATGCTTAACATTGAGAGTTGTACAAAGTACAAACTAGGTTACTTCTAAGAGAATTTATGAAGGATAAGTAATGATGCAAAATCTACAAGCAACATGTTCAAAGAAATAGAGCCAAACTGCAACGAAGCCATGCAATATTCAAAAAAGATGTTAATGCCCAAAGAGTTCCAAAGGTGTTGGAATTGGTGATATAATTAAAGTACATCTGTGAAGGGCAGATTTTCAATTAGGGACATATCACTATGAAATTCAAGAAAATTGAATCATTTCGAGTGGTCAAGAAGTTGAGTGAAAATCCATATCCTATGGAGCTTGCGTCGATGTATTGACCTTTTCCCTATCTTCTACATTTCTCATTTATAGTATTATACCGGAGAATGTGAGGTTGAACCAACCACTCAAAATAACGAATGGGTCCTAGCAGTACAAACCATAAAGACTCAATAGAGTTGGTACAATAGATACATGGCCAAAAGGAAGGACTGACCACTAACCAATAGTTCATGGATCAACAAATCAGAGTTAAAGAACCTTGAATACCATTTCAAAGTAGTTTGTTGGAGCTGAGCTTCTTCACCCTAGAGGAGATTGGAGTGGCGAGTTTGGAGGGAGGACATCACATCACTTCATTGTCATAGTAATCCAAATTGGAAGGGGATTGAAAAAAATCGCACGCTCTCCCTCCATCTTGTTATTAAAGCGTACTAATCTGTTTAACCATTGTTAAAGTTTTAAAGTAGGTTAGGGCTGATGGGGACATCCGATTCAAGCAACCGCCCATAACATATCGGAGGCGAAAGAAGAAACGTAACTTATCGAAAGAAGAGTAACTTTTAATCCCGTCACTTTTATGTTTGGCCTATTTTGAAGTGTCAAACGAAGTCGGACTGATACAAAATTAGTCATATTTGAAAGCTTATCGAAGTAGCTTTCCAACGAACCAAAATTTGAGCAATTCCGACAAGTATTGAAGAAGTTATGGTCAGTTTCGGAGACTGCACATAAAGTGACGAATTTCAAGAATCCTAATTGAATTAGGATTAGTCTCTTTTATTATTTTATTTTAGAAAGTAAGAGATGTTTATTTTATTAGAAATAGGATTAGTTTCCTTATTGTTTAGGACCATATTGTTTTAGAAGAATTAGGATATTTCTTTTATTTGAATTAGGAATTAGAGTTATACTAGGATTTCTAATTTTATGCATTGGTTAGCTTATTTAAAGGCTTATAAATACTTTTATTATTAGTTTTTTGTTAATGAAAATTGCTTATGCAAAATTGAGAGTTTTAAACTTTCGTGAAAGTGTGATTCTCTTAAAACGGAGAGCGATTCTTCGATTCCCGCTTGCAGTTTAGTGCGAGGTCAACTCTTCGTCCATCTCTATCTTTTTTAGATCTACGGTTTGCGTAAGTAGCGTAATCCTAATTATTTTATTAATCTCATAAAAGCCCTAAATCAATATTTTATTCATCATTAATTTTATTAGCCTTTTATTTTCGTTTGGTATCGAGAGAACCCGCTTACAAGTTCGTTCGACGCCCTAAAACTATCGAAGATCTAGCCGTTCATAAGAACCCTAGTCTTCTAGATTTGCGATAGGGAACGTACACGAAAGTAAACGCTATTTTGGGCCAAAATTAAATCACCTAATTGAATTTCTAGAATTTTTCGTAATAATTTGTTATGAGAAATTATTATTTTTAATTGATTAAATTAATTTTAATCATAATCTCAGCCTTAACATTGCATTTAGTAAGTTCCTGCATCAAATTGGTATCAGAGCATCAGTTTAGTTTTAGGGTTTTAGTGCTCATATAGGTTTTAGGGGGTTTTTTTTTTTTTAATTTTTCTTTTAGGTTAAAAAAAAAATTATTTCATTATTTCTGATCCATCTGGCTTTGGTCTGAAAATTTGTCTAACTTTTTGTTTGTTATTTATGTCTGGCTTTTGTCTTAAAATTTTTTGTCTAGCTTTTGTCTGCAATTTTCGTCTGTCTTTTGTCTGAAATTATTCATCTAGCTTTTTAGCTTTCGTATAGCCTTTGTCTAAGTTTTGTCTTACATCACTTAGTTTCATAATTGCATGTCATTTCAATCTTATTGCATTTTATTTCATGAGTACGCACGTCTAGTGTTTGACAAAAGTCCTCATCCATTATTGGTTCATAGTGCGTCTTTTTTAGTATTGTGTCTGAGTTGTGTTTGTGTCAAGCATCATGTATGGGTCACTTACACGTCAACTGACTTCCTTACCCGTCATAAGAGGGTATTAGACAAACAAGAAAACTACTACACTCCAAATTCTTGGCAAAGTCTCAAAAATCGTGATGAGACTAGAGTTAGGAGATACCCTCATCATCGTGAACCCGAGTATGACCCAGCCGAGAAGTTTCTCAAATCTATTCGAGATGAGGTTCCAAATTTTGAGGGATGGATGAATCCCAAAACCTTCATAGAGTGGTTGTCTAGTGTAGAGGAATATTTTGATTGGTATGGCGTACCAAAGGAGTACAATATTAGACTAGCAAAAGGTAATGCCAAAATTTTTTGGACTCGCGTAGAACGTCGTACTGAATCTCTTCGAAATTAACACATCTCCACATGGGAGGACATGAAGGTGAGACTTATTGAAAAGTATGTTCCTTTAACACACCATCACCTTCTTCGGGGTTTGAAAGCTAAGACGGATAAGTATCCTGATTGCCTTAAGTGTCAAGGGTTTGGACATTTTGCATACCAATGCCCCACAAAATTTCTCACTCCGACTATATTGACTAAAAGAGAGTCCTAAGGAGCCAGAAAATAGGGAAGTGGAAGCAGTGTACGATCCTAGTACCGTGCTGAGTGAAGAGGAGATAGAAGAAGCTAATAAAAGCCTAGTTTGTGTTAAAGAGACTTATATTTCCCTTGTGAGTAGTGATGTTGAGTCACTCACACTTGAACCAATCGAGCCACTTGCCTATGAGTCATTGGTACCCGTAGAGTTGGGTGCACACAACTTGTTGGTGTCCATTAAGTCGAATACATATGAGTCCATCGAACTGGGTATACAAGAACCATTAGTGTCAATTGAATCGAGTACTCCGGAGTCTTTGATTTTGGTTGAAGCAAGTACACACGAGTTAATTGAGTCGAGTGTACATGAACCATTAGTACCCTTTGCATTATTCACACAAGAGTCATTAGTGTCAATAGTATCTCTTACACATGAGCCTATAGAGTCTGTAGATACACGTACACCTTTTTTAGGCCTAGCAACAAAACCATCAGACCCATTCCTTGATGCTCATCCACCTAAGCCCAATTCTATCTACTCATTGATTTCCAAATACCCGCCTGAACAATATGTGAAGAGGTTAGATGGAAAAGTTTTGGGAGATCCACATTCTATTACTACGGTAAAGATACATCAAGCATATCAAGAGTATCTTCTTAAGTGGAAAGGTAAACCGAAAATTGACAACACTTGGACTGCAAGGAGAAAGCAATCTAAGAAACATCAGGCATACCTCATCCAGTGGAAGGGTAAGCCGAATACTAGAACACACAGATTTTCTCCCAATGTCCATTCATCAAAGGTCATCAGAGTCTGCATCCACTTTTGCATATTGCATTCATGAGTTGCATACTGAGATTAAGAAAAGAATTAATTTAAAGAATGAGAAATATAAGTTCTCTGCAGATTTTCACAGACGGTTCAAAGAATTCCAAGAGGGTGATTTTGTGATGGTTCAGAATAGACCCGAGTGATTCCCGCAAGGAGTTGCAAAGAAGTTACAAGCTCGTGGTGATAGACCCTATCAGATCTTAAAGTGTGTTGGGTCTAATGTTTACATCTTAGATCTCCCGCCGGAATTGGGGATTAGCACGACTTTCAATGTGGAGGACCTTGTTCCATTCCATGGCCCTTCAACCATCCCTGTCAACCCCTTTGAGTCTTCTGCATCCAATGATCCAATTATTCCCCTTCTCACACCGTTACCCCCACCTACTCGGCAAATCCGTGAGATCATCGAAGATGTGCTGGAAGATCAGATTGTATCCACCAACCACGAGGGACTTCAGAAGTACTTGGTCAAGTGGAAGAACAAGGCCGACACAGAGAATACTTGGATTACACAGGAGGAATTTCAGCAGCTTGATCCGGATCTTTTGAACCTTCATGCATTCATCGGGGATGAATCCATCTAACCCGGGGAGAATTGATAGGGACATCCGATTCAAACAACAGCTCATAACATATCGGAGGCGAAAGAAGAAACGTAACTTATCGAAAGAAGAGTAACTTTTAATCCCGTCACTTTTATATTTTGCCTATTTTGAAGTGTCAAATGAAGTCGGATTGATACAAAATTGGTCATATTTGAAAGCTTATCAAAGTAGCTTTCCAACGAGCCAAAATTTGAGCAATTCCGACAAGTATTGAAGAAGTTATGGTCAGTTTTCGGAGGCTGCACATAAAGTGACGAATTTCAAGAATCCTAATTGAATTAGGATTAGTCTCTTTTATTATTTTATTTTAGAGAGTAAGAGCTGTTTATTTTATTAGAAATAAGATTAGTTTCCTTATTGTTTAGGACTTTATTGTTTTAGAAGAATTAGGATATTTCTTTTATTTGAATTAGGAATTAGAGTTATACTAGGATTTCTAATTTTATGCATTTGTTAGCCTATTTAAAGGCTTGTAAACACTTTTATTATTAATTTTTGGTTAATGAAAATTGCTTATGCAAAATTGAGAGTTTTAAACTTTCGTGAGTGTGTGATTCTCTCAAAACGGAGAGCGATTCTTCAATTCCCGCTTGCGGTTTAGTGCGAGACCAACTCTTCTTCCATCTCTATCTTCGTTAGATCTACAGTTTGCGTAAGTAGCGTAATCTTAATTATTTTATTAATCTCATAAAAGCCCTAAATCAATATTTTGTTCATCATTATTTTTATTAGCCTTTTATTTTCGTTTAGTATCGAGAGAACCCGCTTGCGAGTTCGTTCGACGCCCTAAAACTATCGGAGATCTAGCCGTTCATAAGAACCCTAGTCTTCTAGATCCGTGATAGGGAACATACACAAAAGTAATGCTATTTTGGGCTGAAATTAAATTACCTAATTGAATTTCTAGAATTTTCCGTGGTAATTTGTTATGAGAAATTATTATTTTCAATTGATTAAATTAATTTTAATCCTAATTTCAGCCCTAACATTGCATTTAGTAAGTTCCCGCATCAAAGGTTTTTTTGGAATTACAACTCTATAAGAATTAAGGCTTTATATTCTAATATCAAAGCAAACTAAAGATGAAAGCATAAACCTAGTCTTTCGATAATTTCTCTCGTTTTCTTTTTCATTTTTTTGTCGTTACTTTTTGTTGGAGAATTTCTATCTGTAAAGGTTTGAGCTCTTGGCTCCCTTGAATGTAATTTCTTCAATATCAAAACAAACTAAAGAGGTGATCACAAATCTATTTTTTGGAGAATTTCTCTCTTTTTCTTCTTTTTTTTGTCTTTGTTGTAGAATTTCTCTATTTAAAGGCTAACTCTTGGCTCCTTATAATATAATATCAAGTTAATTGCATTCCCCATCATTGATTGTATTATTTCTGAGTTGTGGTGCAGTCAAACTCAGGGTAAGCTTTCTTCGATTTCATATCTGTTCTTTTTCTCTTAAATTAGCTAGGATCATCTTTTCAACTTTCAGTTAGTTTGCATCGATGAAGCTCTATATAAATACATTACTTTCAACACTAATTTTTCAGAAAGAAATAAATGGTAACTGATAAGACTTATTAGACAACATTGATGCATAAAAATGCATCATGTGTAATAGAATAGATACATGAGATTGATAAAAACAGATAAAAGTTAATAATACTTACATAGAATAGCTGAATAAGGATAACACGTAAAGAAGAATAGATCTTTAACTTGTCTCCGAAGTCACACAGATGTTGTGAACCAAATTGGTGGCAATGATCGGGCAATATCCACAGTAGAATTGGGAGAACTAACCAGTTTAGAATAAATATGCTGCAGTGAAGAAAAACAAAGAGAAATTTGAAATAGCCGGATTGTAAATATGAATGGGTTAAACAATATGTTCTGATATCGAATAAAAGATTTTTCATATAGCTATATCGGCACATGCACTCACAATCATAAAAACATGAATGACTACTAAATCAAATCACTAGAAACCTTTTACATATATACGAATACAGCATGTAGATAGATATGAATATATTTATAGAAGTATACAAACATACCTATAACTATTCAACTTTTGCTACAAATTAATACTTAAGTATGATCACCTGCCTTGTTCATACTACATCATTATGCAGAACATAATTGGAGCTGTAACAAGAGAAAGAAAAGTGTGAAATGCAGATGAACTAAATATAAGATTTGATGCAATTCGGCGCAAGCTTCACAACACAAAGTCAGAAGTCATAACACTTGAAAAGGACATAGATATAGGAGTGTGTGTGTGTGTGTGTGTGTGCGTGTGTGTGTGTGTGTTTGGTCCTGTATTTTTAATGTTGCTCAGATGGTTAGTATCATCTGATTGGTATAGTTTTGGGCTGGGGCACATTTTAAAACAGATAGGTTCAATTTAGTGTTAAATCCGACATGATAGTCCCTACAAATCCAGAAAAGAGGGTTCTCCAGGTAGAATATGACTTCCATCTAGCATAGGGCATCAAGACAAGCTGACGACGTCTTTTGATCCATTCTAGGGTTTAAAAAAGAATTAGGCTTAGAAAAGGATTAAACCCTAATTTCTAATAACGGATAAGAGTTTCAAGGGAGTTTTTAATTATTGGAAGAGGAAATAGGGTTAGACAAAAAGATTTTTGAAAAATGGAATTTTTCATGGTTGAAAACAAATTTCCAGCAACTAGTGGTTTAAACAAGATTAAGATTGGAATTTAAAATAAAAATAAATAATTAATATACTTTGCCCTAATAGAGAATTAGAGAAGACAATCAAAGAAAATATATTGGCCTCGTACCAAACACCATCCTAGGGAAGAAGACTCAATCTTCAACCTTTTAAAGAACTTTCATTCAATTTCAATAATCAAGCATCAAGAAACCATCTTTACAACTCTATTTTAAGAACTTAAGAAACACTAAACTAAGCCTAATTTAATTGGACTAAAACACCCTTTAATAAACCTATGAAACTAAGCCAAAAAAGACGCACGCGACTTAAAAAGTTTCATGCGAAACACAGCCTGTAGTCGACCTGGGCTTCACTACTGATCGATTGTGACCATCATGCAGTGGACCGCGAAATGCCCCACAATCGACCGTGTCTTAAAAGACATTCTGTTTTCCTAGAAAGCAGTACGGGATTCCATCACAGTCGACCGGTAATGACTCGCGGTCAACCGTGACCTTCTCTTCAAGGCTTCTTCAATTCTTCCTTTGTTGTGCACATCTTCCCAACGTGGGGTCTTCTCATGCCACGCACATCTTCCCAGCGTGGGGTCTTCTCATTCCACGCACATGGGTCTTCAATTGCCTATACAAAGTGTTGTCAGAGACTGAGTTGCTTTGGATCTTTTCTTGTGCCTCCTATACACCTTGTAAGGGCCAATGTCCCCATCAATTCTCCCCATGTGGGAAGGACATCCCTGATGAGTCAAAGCTGTGGTACAGCTCTAGCATGTCTGGACCAATGTAAGAGATTAATTACTAATTCATTAACAAAGTGCCCTTGGAAGTGCAGCCGGGTTACCTAATGAGAAATTAGTATGGATCAACTCCATCCCCTTTCATAAAATCTTTCTATCCATCAGATCCCCTAGCACCACTGATAAATAGACCTTCAAAAGGTTGGATGATAATGGAATGAAGGAATAAAATATTAAGCGAGTTCAATACTGCAATCACCTGGAAATCCAAGTTGAAAAAACCTGCATACTCTTTTGTGAAACTTCAGATACCGCATGGATGCAGCTTTCGTTCTCAAAATTGAAGTATCACACCTTGTCAAAAAGATTTTTTTTCGATTTGGACAACCCCAATGGCAGTGCGCGAATGCAGATAATTTAGGGGACACTAAGGAAAAAATGAATTCTAATGAATATATAGAGATTATACATAAAAAAGCGTGAAGGGGAGGCAGTAATTAATATCAATATTGTGTGTGGAGGTACGGCTGAGATCCCAATTAGAGTTGGGTAGCATCAAAGATCTACTGTGAGTCCTTATTTGTTTACATTGGTTATGGATATATAAAAAGAAATAATACGAGGTTTCAAGGTATATGGCATTTGCTAATAATTGAGTACTAATTGGATATATAAGAAAGTAAATGATAAGCTGAAACCATGGAGAAAGGCTTTAGAGATAAGAGGTTTGAAAATTAGTATAACAAACATGGTTAGCGAAGGAGAGGAGGGATTATTTAGTCAAAATAGAAAAACATTTAGGTCCACTAGATTTCGGTTTTTGGGCTTGCTTTAGTATATACATATATTGAGCAATTTTATATGATGTGCCTAATAAACTGCTCAGTATATATTCACTCATTTACCATTAACTTTATCGTTTTCCTATTTCTAGGATGTTTCAAATTTTCCTAAAAAAAACACACATCACATTGATATGTGTCACAGATGTTGATACTTATCGGCCCTGGGAGGAGGCTGGTATGGCCACCAATCCCAAGTTTTAAACCTTGGTTAGGTCATACTGCTCACTAATGAGATTCCTCGCACAAAAGGAGGGTAATCTCTACTTTCTATTTTAAAATTTTAAAAAAATACCACTCTAGATGAGAAGATATGTCCTACAGACTATTATAGGCTCAATGCCCCATAAATACAAATCTTTGACTCCTGAGCCTCAAGGAAACAGAAGTGCGAGAAAAACTTTCAATTAGGACCAAAAAAATCCTATTGGTTTAGATAAATTTTGCCTTGATTAAAGAAGTTGGTGCCCTTTGCATGTAGGGGGGTCAAAATGGAATTACCAACATAATTAGTATTTAATGTGTGATGAGTGGCAGTGTCTGGACACGTGGCACGGCTGCCAAGTGTCAAGGTGCCAATAGATGCTTGGCATGCTAATTTCTAAAAATGCCAATACGGCAGCAGAGCCTCAAGAAAAATGAAATAAAAAAATAGAACATATATAGAAAAAATTTGAAAGGAAATCTTAGAGAACCAATTTAAATATGTAGTGAAAAGATTCATAGTATATGTCGTGAACCTAAATAAAAGTATATTATAGTATAAAAAAAATTTCAATGATCCAAACGTTTTTTTAGTAGTTACTAAACTTTACACATTTTTTTTTAAACAAAGTTCATTTTATCGTTTGTCAAAACGATGAGCATTTTAATAATAATATGCATGGTTGTCAAGACAACGCTATAGCCTCGCTATGGTCTCGTCATAGCGAATGGCGATGTGAAACACCATATATAACCAAATAGCCATGATGGCTAAATAGCTACACCATAGAGTCGCCATGGCGGAATAGCATTGTGGCGTCGCTATGCAGGCTATTTTATTTTTTGGATAATAACGTATAATACTTATAACTTATGGCATTTTTATAATATATAAGTTACAAAAGTTAACTTACAAGTCACAAAACCTCAACTTATAAGCTTCAAAATCCTTTCTCACAAAAAAAAGTTACAAAATCCTCGACTCTCTCTCTCTCCACAGCAACTACCAACACTAGCATCACCGAAACCTCAACATCGGCGACACTATCGTATGTGTACTTAATATTTCTTATTTTTTAATATTCAATATTCGTTGCAAATTTGTTGATGTTTCATATTTGATTTGTATTTATTGATATTTGTTTATTCCTAGAACATGAAATCTTCAATATTATAATCAAAGTATGATATTTTAGTAGTTGAATTTTTTTCTTCCTATATTTTTTATCTTATATAAAAAATATATAAAAAAAAAAAGAAAACCACTAATTAATAGCTAAAATAAATAAATAATTAAATTACAATAATAAATAGTTTCGTCATGGCTTCTCTAAGGCCACGCCATGGCGTAGCAAGCCTCTTCGCCATGACGTCGTCACACCGCCTTAACTACCTTGATAATATGTGATTTTTCATATATGTCTAGAAGTTTCGTTTTATTTGAAGAGTATCCAAGTGTCGGCACGTGTGCCAAGTGTCACTAAGTATCGGCACGGCAAAAGTCCCAAAAGTAGAAGTGCCAAGGTAACAATGATGAGTGGAATAAGGGTGGTGCATTCAACAGTCATCTGCCAAATTGGTCAAACTCAATAAAATTACATTTATTTATTTACATATATATAGGGCACGGCTCTCCTAACCGTCATCTAGGCACCAAAATTTAAATGATTGTATATCATTGATGGGATTAAGATGTGGATAATCCACACCGTCAAAGTTCAAAAATCAGGTTTTTTGAGAGATTTTAGCCATCCAATCTGGGCACTCTAATGCCAGCTGTTGTGTTTAGTTTTTTAATGGCTGATATTCAAATTCACCAATCAGATGGTTCAAGTTCACTTGTGGACATGATTCTTTGGCTAAAACATTTCTCAACGATGGATTGCTGCCTGAACAATTTAGATTGATCACAAATCTATGCCACATGGCATAATAGAGAATCACACTTCAATGGTGTGAGATCAAAAATTCTATTTTAATGGTGGTAGATCATTTAAACACCACTTGGTGTTTAATCGTCGGCCACTAAACTTGGCATGATTTAAGTCAATCTAGACTATTCATGTGACAAGCCCTAAATGGATTGCCATAGCCATACCATAAGATCCATCAGATGATCTAACAATCCAATCAACATGTTTTTCCACATTCAAACTATATTAATGCCAATTTATAGCGATGGCCAGAATTTAGTGTGTAAATGGTCAATGATCAGACTGTTAAGATATTCCGATCAATACAAACGTGGGTTCGTAGTTGATCCGCATTGTAGTCTATTGCATGGATTGTTTAGCTTGACAGGACTAATGCCAAGTGGACCTACATAAGCTTGTCTAAAGATTGACACACACACACACATAATTAGTTCAATAAATCTACTCATGTCGCTCAATGGATCGTGGCCTTATTTGTTAATGCTTCCGGAAATAAGCTTTCGCTTAAAACTGATTTCAGCATAAGCTAAAAATCCAGAAGTAGATTTTTGCCACTTCCAAAAGAAGTTGCACTTGGTTAATTGGATGTGACAGCCGCAAAGCAGGGATTTGGGAATAAGGAGATTACACCTGGTCAACAAAGCTCTCCTTGCTAAATGGTTAACGAGGATCGGGGACGACAAAGAAAGGGATAACCTGTGGTGGCAGGTTGTCAACTCTAAGTATGGACTTGCCAATTATGTGTGGAGGGTTCCTCTTTCGTCGCGGCACGACTCGTCGTGGTGGAAAGTTGTCAAAAACTCCCTCCTGGATTTTCAAAATGGGACTTCTTTTAGTTGGGGGGGGCAGAGAGAGGATCAGATTTTGGAAGGACAAATGGGCCAGGGAGTCCTCTCTCGAGCTCGCTTTTCCTAGGATTTTTGCCATTTCGATTGCCAAGGATGCCCTTATTAAGGACGTAGTTGATAGGAATCATGGAGCGCATGTGTGGTCTATTATCACAAGGAGATATCTTAGGGAATGAGGTGGAGGAACTTCACTCTTTGGTCCCTAACTTTGTCAATAGGGAGAGCAGGATTTCGTAGAAAAGTAAAAAGGGAATTTTCTCGGTCAGCTCTTTTTATGACTATCTTCTTCAAGGTGAAGCTAATCACAACCCGGAGTTGTGGTGGTTAGGTTTTTGGAAAATTAAAATCTCCCCTAAAACTGAATTCTTCTCTTGGATGATTGTTAGACGAAGGATTCTGACTAGGGATCAGTTGTTGAGGCGTAGAATTCTGGTTACAAATAAGTGCATTTTGTGTATGAGAGGGAGGGAATTGATGAACCATACTTTGCTCCACTGTCCTTTCTCCAAGACCATTTGGAATGCTATTTTTGCCATTTTTGATATTCAATGGGTCATCCCTCTTTGGCCAGCCCAAATGATGGAAATGTGGAAGGAGGTCCCGATGGATGGGGACAAAGGTGAGCTATTGTCACTTATGGTGTATGCCATTTTTTTGGCTTGTGGTTGGAAAGAAACAGCAAAGTTTTCAGAAGGAAAGGTAAACCTTTCAAGTTTGTCATTCGCAACATTAGAGATTTTCTCCTAAGTTGGAATGCCGCCACTATCAATGATTTCTCCGATGGGATACGGCAATTCTTGCTTCAATGGGACGCTCTTATCTCGTAGATCCTGTGCGGGCTTTTGGTTGATGGGGTTTGCTTTCCTTTCTTGCACCGATCCCAGGGTGTGCTTTTTTGGGGGTTTCTGTTTCTTTTGGTTTTAGGGTGGTTCCTTACTACCCACCAAGGTATGTTCTCTCTTTGTTTCTTTGTTTCTTTTTAATATATAAGCTTTGCCACCGTTTCAAAAAAAAAATCCAGCTTATTGCAAAAATAGTTTGTGCTTTTAAAAGGCCTTACCCAGTGCATGAGGATCCCGCTTTTAGCAGGATTCGAGAGGTAAATGGTAGACAGCCTTATCCCCATTTTGGAGAGGCTGATTCCCAAATTTGAACCCGCAACGCATCACTTCATCCTTTACGAGCAAGAATTAGTTCCAGAAGGAATTTATCAAATGCTAATTGTAACAATGCTTTTGCATTATTGAGTGTGTGTTTTTCTCATTTTCAATCCTAAACATAGTAACAAATTTCAGCTAATTGCCAAAAAAAATTTTAATTCTCCAAAATTTCAGCGAAAATTTTATACTAATGACTTATGAAATTGGATTCACCGTTTCATTATACTTTCTATTGTCACCTTGTAATGTTCTTTCTATGATTGTTGATTTGTTATGCATATGGATGGTGTATGATATTCGCCCAGTTGATTGTAAACATCATTTTTTACGTTAAGTAGGTTAATATATGCTTTTATATTTCTTAATAATTCATATTATTTTTTAATTATTTTTCATAGACACTGTAGTTTTTCAAATTTCCCTGAACCTTTCCCGAATTATATCCAAAGTGAACCGAAACCACCCCCGACTGAAATATTGGCAAAAACAAAACTTTGTTACTATGATTCCAGAAGCAGGAATCCAGCTCGTGGGAGTGTTGCCAAACACCACCATAATTAACCAAGTAACTGCCTTCAGCTAAGATAGTTAACATGCATATTATCTCAGTCAGCCAACTCCCAGAGTACTTGTAACTCATGCGTTCAATAGGTCCCTATAACCTCAAGCACTTATAAAAAAAAAAAACTCGTGTTCAGTTTTCAATTGTCAAGCTAATAGGAAGAACTCCCAATTAGATTGGTTCTGAGAGGCTAATTAAAAAACAAAATCGCTTTTTTATATTTGTCAAAAGAGACAGACAGAGAGAGAGATACACACTATAATGGTGTTGTTACGTGCCTAGCACACTACTAGTTGAGTTTGAGTAAATAAAGCACCTTCCCATGATTAGATAGGATATAATTGGTAGGTTTAGAGAGGAAATTATGACTAATCTATAAATTTAGAAAGTGTACGAGACAATCCAACTTGAAAACAACCCAACCCACTACTCAACCCGACCCCCCATGGGTACACACACACACACATTAGCTTGTATCTACTCTACACTCTAACCCTTTGCTTACAACTTAAATCCCCAGAATAAACCATTTGTTACCTTTCTCTTCTTCAATTCGGTAGCCCCTCTTTACTCAACATTTACTCCCGAATCTGAAACGGCCACCACCACCGAGCGTAAATATAGAGCCCTCCTCCTCTCTTTCTCATCAAGCTTTCTGTCTCAAGCCTCTTCTCTTCTCTAAGGTATGTTTTTCTTTATTTTATTTTATTTTATTTTACTCATGCTTTGTATTTTTATTTTTATCTTCTTCTCTTCTCGTCAGATTTAACGCCGATGACCATCGCATTGTCCCGGTCACCAATAATAACCGCGATTATTAGCACACCACTCTTGCCACCCACCATCTTGTTTGATTAGGAACAGTCCTAAACTTTAAATCAAGGGTTTAAACCCGGTGGATTAAACATGAAATTATTAAACTAGATACTCTTGCAAAATAAGTAGCAATTTTTATAATTCAGTTTTATTTAAATTAGGGATTTTGTGGAATTAGGTTTTAAAAACTGAAATTTATTTTTAAAAGCAGTTGTTCTAGGGATTTTTAAAATACTGGACTATTTTTAAATCAGTTGTTCTAGGGATTTTTAAAATAGTGGATTTAATAAATCAACTTTCATTTAAACTAGGGAGTTATTTTAAAATTTGATCTTTAATAAATCAAGTTCTGAGATTTGGATTATTAAATATAAATCAGATTTTTCATTAAATCAGGGGTTTTTAAACTAATTTTTATATTAAATCAGATTTATTTCAAGTGTTTTAAAATTAAAAATTTTAAATATTAATTTAGAAATTTTTATTAAACCAAGGGTTTTAAAAACTGAATTTTTATTTAAATATTATCAATCAGGTTGTTTTAACTTAGGGATTATGTTAATCGAGTGTTTTCTAAAATAGGGATTTCAAATTAACCCGATAAACCCCAACCCAATTTCGATGACCCTACCTTAGTTCTCTCTCTCTCTCTTTCTCAGCTTCGACATCATCCTTGTTGACCACCTTTGCCCTTGTGCCCGAGTAACCATTGGAACTGTAAGACTTCGCACATACTACACGAGACCTTTGGATCTAACGATTGAGGCAAGTGGCCTATCCCATAGCACGGTTTAGACACGTACTTTAGTAGGTATTGATGTCTTGTTCTTTACATAGACTATATTATAACATTAATATAAATAAACTAAATGTGTGGATAATACAATATCTAATGATTGTATGACATTGATAATTTTAAATTATGTCGTGCAAAATGATAAATATTTTATTTTAATTGATGATCATGTTGTTATTAGCAAAATATATCATAACATAAGAATGTCATAAGCATTATTTATTTATTTTTAAACTCTCGCATGCTATCATTCAGCATTGAAATATAGATTTGTTTTTGAAAAGAGAATTGATAGAGCATGTATATAAATTTTGGATAAATTTTCAAAGAAATGCATATGAAGGGAATGATGACTAACCTAGTATAAAGATTTGAATAGATATATGAACATGATATTTAAATAAGATCCCCACGGGGCAGCATGGTAGTTTTAGACAAACGGGTCCACTTGTGCACTTCCATAACAGGAAGTAAACCTCATCAAACCGGATCGGCACGGTTGACATTGGGATTGTTAAAAGATATGTAACCCTCCTTTGTGACTGGTATCCAAGATGAACAGTTATACGAATGCAAATGCACTGGGACTGGTGCTATTTTTGTAACACTAGTAAAAAGGCACGTGCAAATGCACGTAGACATTAGGACCTTTAAATGATTGAATTTGATTTTTAGATATCTATCAAGTGATTTGAATATAAAAAAATATAGCATTTCAAGTATTCGTTACTATATTTTATGATTTATTAAAGACAAAAAAAGAAAAAAAAAATCTTATTACTATGTTTCATATGTCTTCATTATGTATAATTTAAAATTATAAAAAAATTTAATAAAAAATGTAACTTATATTGTCAACTATAGAACATGAAGAAAAAAAATAAAAACTAAAAATAAGTATAATCTGGAAAATTCAATTAAATCGAAAATGGTATTTATTCTTTCTTGACTTTAACTTTCTTGAGGATTTTATTGTCTTCATCATCCGTAATTTCGTATTTAATGTTTTGACATATGTACTACCTTATAAGACGATTTTGGTAAATCGTATCTTGCACTTTGACTTGAAAGAAATACTCATTTTCGAGATATTTGTTCATGTGAATTTGAAATTGTTTCTCAAAAAAATCAGATCAATCAGAACCCGGATCACAAAATCACCTAAACAAACATGCCGTCCAATAAACCAAATCATATAATCAAAAAATATTATCAAAAAAGTCAGATCAATCAGAACTTAGATCACAAAATCACCTAAACAAACATGCTAGAATCGAAACAATTCATATCACAATTCTCATCACCATAAATTGAAACAAACTTTAGAATTCGAAAGAAGATTTAAAGAACAAATCAGAGGCATACCTACGAAAGAATTTCGATTTCTTTGGAGACAGAGAGATTTATGAATGGTCACTTTTTCCTACATTGGTGAAGGACAAATTTGGAACCTACACTATGTAATCGAAAACAGACTGTATGAGGGGACGTCCATGATCTAAAGATCGATTGTGTGAAAGATTGAGACGAAAAATGAACTCCATCATTTGATTCAAAGGGGGTCAATGCATTCCGGATGAAGGAGATGGGGTGAGAAAGTAGTGTTTTAGGGTGAGAATAACGATCCCAAATAAAATTGAAGTTTCCACCACTGATTGCTATGAATCGGACCATGGTGAATCGGACAATGGACACAAATTTGCCCCAATCGCCTGCACAACAGATCTCATACCTATCACACGGTCAAACGTTGATTTCCTCTAGAACACATCCCCAAAAGTGACCTGATAACTCCTCTCGGTGCGCCATGATCATGATCACTTTGGGAGATGTGTGCCACTTGAAATCAAAATGTGACCATCAAATTGGTGGGCGATGATCTGAAGATCTATCTTGTAGAAGATTGGGGCCAAAACGTAAGACCTACAGAGAGAGAGAGAGAGGGGGGGGGGGGAGTCACTCGAATTTTAGAGCACCATAAATTGAAACAAACTTTAAAATCTGAAAGAAGATTATGAAGATCTATCTTGTAGATCATGGCCTCAAGATCCATTTTTTGTGAAAAATTGGAGCAAAAAATGATCTCCATCGTCTAATTTCAAGTTGTCAATGGGTCTTAAGGGGTTTCTAATGTCAGCGCTTTCAAAAAACCTGTTAACGCGAATAGAGGTACTCGGGGAGGCTACAAATCAACCACTAAATCACATGACTGGCTTTACTCTGTTGAATAAGATGATAGAGATTGTGTTCCGTGCTAATCTTTGACATCAATTATCTTTGAGTCATGGCCTTCAAATGATACGACTTAGAGCACTAAGTCCCAAAAATACCAAATTGTTCTTTTTAACCTATGTACTCCGCTACAAATCTCATGTGCAAGTTGTACCCTCCCTGGTACCACTATTTGTGCCAACAGATTATCTAATAGCGCTAACATTGGAAACCCCTTAAATCCAATTTATGGCTTGAAATCAGACGATTCCATTCCGATCTTTCACAAAATGGATCTTGAGACCAAGATCATACAATCTAATGGGCAGGTTTTGATCCCATGTGGCACATATACTAAAAAATGTGCCCCTAAAATCATATTGTGCCCATCACACAAAAACGTGAGTTTAGGGCAATTTTTTCTGGGATCTTGACACGTGGAATTAAAAATACCGTCTGATGATAATATAATGGTCTCAATATCCATTGTGGAAAATATCGTTTTCCATTCCGATCTTTCACAAAATGGATCTTGAGACCAGGATCGTACAATCAAACGGTCAGGTTTTGATTCCATGTGGCACAAATACTAAAAAATGTGCCCCTAAAATCATATTGTGCCCATCACACACAATCGTGAGTTTAGGGCAATTTTTTCTAGGATCCTGACATGTGGAATTAAAACATATCGTCTGATGATAATATCAGGGTCTCAATATCCATTGTGGAAGATCAAAGTGAAAAGCGATCTCCATCGTCTGATTTCCAGCCGTCAATGGGTTTGGTTTGAAGCGGTTTTCTGACGTTGGTGCTTTAAGTAAACCTGTTGGCGCGAATCGATGCACCATACTATAAATATCTTCGCAAAAATAAACCCAATTGTTTCCTTCTGCTTCGAGAGGCTCTCCTCCTCCGACCGCCAAACAGTAAGCACTCTCTCTCTCTTGTCTCTCTCTTCTATCTCTTCTCTTTCTTTCTCTAAATATGTCTATCTCGTTTCATATACTATTCTAGAGTGCTTTAATGCAATTCAAGATGATTTTTTTTTGGGCTCCCATGAATTTTGATATGCAAAAATTACGGGTGGGTGAGAGAATTTTTTTTTTGTTTTTATTTTTATTTTATTTTATTTTATTGAAGTTTTTCATGAGATTGGATTTTGTCAGTCTTCAATTTTCTTCTGCTTTCTGATTGAATTTATTAGCATATTTTCCTACAAAAAGGAGAGCTGAATATGGTTTTTGAAAGATTGGAGTGAATAACAATCACCATCGTCTGATTGAGTTTCAGTAAGTTTCGATGGTAGGGACTTTAGTAATGCTCAAGAGGCACAGAAGAACCTTTTTGGTATTGAACCCATAAGCGCTCGCACCATTTTTTCGATGAAATTGTTGTAAGAAGGAAGACCTACAGAGAGAGAGAGAGAGAGAGAGGAGCTTACCAGAGGTTGAAGACCAACACTGAACGGCTTCTCTCGCCTCAAACGTTTGGAAAACCTTCCCTCAAGGAAGATCCGTTCTTGCATCAAACGTTTGGAAAACCTTCACTCAAGAAAGATGCAGGGTCGCTCGAATTTTAGAGTCGGAAAGAAGATTTAAAGAACAAACTTTAGAGTCCTAGTTTAATTGAAACTCTATTTTCGGGACTTAGGGCGGGACTTGTGGCTATATGGGCATTTTAGGGATGGAAAAGTGACAGAAACTATTTTTACTTTTATATAGCAGTAAGGATGTAGTAAAACTGTAGGATAAGTTATTTTTCCTTTTTTCTTCTCCATATTGATTCATTGCATAACATGTATTGATACAGATTGTCATATTTCTAATATGATCAATGTTATCTCATGATTGTCATTTGGAAATGATAAAATTATATTCCTTAGTATCATAAAAGTTGTAGATATTATGACAGCTATATTTGGGTGTCATTTGCTGAGTTATATCTCACCCCAGTTGCTATTTAAAATTTCAGAGATCAGACCTTGTGGCTCGAGAGCTGCTTATCAAGAAAATACCCTAGAAGACTTGCTGGGTTAGCTTTGGTTTAGGACTTGTAATTAATTTGGGGATGTAATAAATGTAACTTCGAATTTTTGTTAATGAGATGGACCGTCGTGTTTCCTTTGTTTGGGGATGTAATAAACCCTCAATGGAAATAAAATCACAGTTCCTGTTTATATTTAAGTAGTGAAAATTAGAGAAATCTGGCATGACAAAGGAAAGAATCTGTTTACATATGAACATATTAGGCATGATTTTTTTAGGCAGAAAATAAAAAACTCAACCCCAAACGACTCTCAATGCCCTCAAAACCCCAAAATTTGAAATTTTATGGAAAAGCTAAACATAAGAAATTGAGAGAGATGTGTGGTATACCTTCCTAAGAAAATCAAGCCGTTCAATAGAAAACACTGCCCGGTTCGGATCAACAGCATCCTCGACCTATAATAAACAAAGAGAAAAAAAGCCCAGAAAGCAAATTTAAAGTAATAGATAAAAAGATAGATAGGGAAAATTTTCAAAATCAAAAAGTAGTAGTAGTAGTAGTAGTAGTAATAGTAGTAGAAGAAGAAGAAGAAGAAGACCTGCGACAGAAGATAAAAACCCTATGGAGAGAGCAAGCCTCTCTGAAACCGGCAAACCAAAGGAGCCCTGCCTGCTTAATGGACCCTCTCAAACCACCACCCTTCATCCTTCGATGCGATCAACCTCTTCTTCTTCTTCTTCTTCTTCTTCTTCGTTTCCCTTCTCTGCTTCTCTACTCCTCTTTATTATTTATCACCTATAAACATAAACTCTACATATAATAGTGTAGAGTTCTTTATTGAATTGAATTTGCTTCTTCTCGAATTCCAAATTTGAAAATATAGACACACCTTTTTAGGAGACCTCGATTGTGCTGTGTTTGGGATTGCTCTTTGGAAGCAAAGAGCAGCTCTCTGCTCTCGCACAAAGAATTAGTTTCAAGTGCTCTTAGCTCTTTCGAAAAGTGAACGAGCTGAATTTAGATCCCTTTTAAACCTGCTCTTTCCTTCCAAAGCCTGAGAGCAATCTCAAACACATGGCTCGCTTTACAACTTAGGTCGCTAGGTGACTCGGGTCGCTTACCTGAGAAAAAAGCACGAAGTAATATATATTTGGGTAACTTATTGACAACCTAATATTCTTCATTCTCAACCCAAGTTTCTGTCCTTAAATTTTTTACTCCTTTGAACCATACGATGGAGATCATTTTTCACCTCAATCATGTACAAAATAAATCGTGGGATCATCAGCCTACCCTCAGACAGTCATATTTTGATTCTATGTGACTTGCACCTCAAAAAATAGCATGATCTTGTCATACATGGTACATCAAATATAGTTCTCGGCTAACTTTTGGTATGTGTGATAGGTGGAATCAAAATCTGGTCATCTGATGGTAGGATTATGATCTCACAATCTATCATAACGAAGATTGGGCAAAAATTGTCGCCATCATTTAATTCAAAACAGTAACAGTTTAACCACATGAAACCTAAATTAAATAGAAAGATTGTTCGGTTGAAAATAAAGATACCCTTCCTCTAAATCGGTTTAAGGTAGCCGACGTCTTCACTTTCGAGGTTGAATCGGTCAATGTCGTTATATGGCAAAAATGTGGAAGTACACAAGTTTTCAGATTGAGCAATAACTCAATCGGTATCCTTTTCCCTCGTGGGAGCATGGATCAAAATCTCAGTTTCGATTTTGGTTTCGGTCAGGACCCGAACCATAAATTGGTCAAAATTTCGGTAAGTTCCGAGTTTTTTTGAAAATATGCTCCAAACTTTACCGAACTTAGCCGAACTTTATTTGTTTTTATTTTTTTTAACTATTTAACATTATTAGAACAATTGTTTACACTAGTGAAGCTAATAGATTAGTATTAGGTGTTGGCTGAACACCAACGAATATACTAGTGATAATTTAAAATGGTTATTTTGTCTATCTAATGGTTGTATTTTTCTATCTAATAAATGCACTAATGGTGGGTTTCTAAGTGCTTCAACTCGATGAAACATGTTGATAAGTGGATGTGAACCATCCGATTCACGAACTTTAATATCAGACATTAAAATTAAAAAACAACGATTGATATAATAGTCAGCAAGCGGATGGTTTAAATCTCCCTAAAACACTATTTTTGGGCCTTTTGCACTTAAATCTATGATCCCTTTGCATGTTCTGATCACTTACATTTTAAACCATTGATGATGTAAGATCATTTAAACACCATTGAAATGACGGTTAGGAGAGTCGGTCCGTTTCTATTTTCGTGTATACACGGTAATTAGGGCAAATATGGTTCATGTGCACCATCCGATTTACGAACTTTAAGATCAGCCATTAAAATTAAAAAATAATATGGATCCGTTTCTGAAACGAGGATCTCCGGTCCCCTATGAATCGTAGAGGGGTTTAGGCGCTTCTTACTACTAGGCGTTGGCTGCATTGTATCAAATGATGTAAATCATTTATCGTCTAAATTTTCTCCATAAGAAATCTAGAGATCTTGGCCCACAAATCAGACGATCAGATATTGATTCCACTTAAAACTCATCCCCAAATGACTTGAGAACCTTTCTCATGGCACTCAATGATCATAATTATTTATTGGGGGATGTTGGTACATGGAACCAACATCTGACCGTACGATAAGTGGGCCATGATCTTGAGATCTAACGTGTGAAAGATTAATAGATAACGTGATCTCCATTTCTAATTCAAGAAAGTCAATGAATCTGATGGTGGAAAAGTTAGGGTTTCGTTAAATAATCTTAGGTGCACTTAAAGGAGGGTATAATTTTAAAAAGGAAGCCATTACTACACTAGGAATGTTGGTGCTTGCACCAAATTTAAAAGAAAGACTTGAAATTTTGGCGACCTATACTATGTGAAAACATCATCTAAGCTGTTTGATTTGAAAGTCATGCCTTAAAGATATTAACGAAAAAATATTAGCACGAAATATACTCTTCATCATTTGATTACATGTAGTCAAAGATTATTTCTCATTCAACATTTGACCACAATAGATCATATGAGAAGTATTTTGTTTTTCTCCAATCTTATGGAATAGAGATCTATAGATCATAAACTTCAAATCAGACAGCCTAGATTGCGTTTTCGCATGATGTGTCGCTAATATACCTAGTCTTTCTTTAACTTTGGTGCAAGGGCCAATTTTTCGAGTGCAAGTAATGGCTCCCTTTCAAAAACCCAGGGGAGACATTACTTGCACTCACTTTTTAAGTGATTACACCGAAGTGAAAAGAAGACTTTGTATTTTAGGGACTTGTGATATGTGAAAACGCAACCTGGGCCGTTTGATTTAAAGCCCATGATCTATAGATCTTTAGTGGTGAAGATTGGCACAAAATATAATCTTCATCATGTGATTAAATGTAGTCAAAGGCTATTATTTGATTCAACGGTTGACAACAATAGATCATAGGATAAATATCGTGTTTTGCTCTAATCTTATCCAATAAGGATCTATAGATCATGAACTTTAAATTAGACGGCCCACATTGAGTATTCATATGTTCCAAGTCACTAAAATACAAAGTCTTTTGTTCACTTCGGCGCAAGAATTTAAAAAGCGGGTGCAAGTAATGGCTCCCAAAACCCATCTTTCAGGGTTTTGAAACCAGCTGTCAACTCCTCGTCCCAACTTCCAAGACAAATAAAAAATAAAAAAGAGAGAAAGGTCTCTCGTTGCAACTTCAAGAAACAATAAAAAAAGATAAAGAGGGAGAGAGGGACTGTGAGAGAGAGAGAGAGAGATGAGAGAGAAGAAGAAGAAGAGAAAGAAGAGAAGGAGGCTTCGGCACTAATATAGTGCAATTCCGGCCCAAAAATGGCTAAATCCGGAAGAGGAGCAGGAGGAAGAAGAAATGGGGGTTTTGCAAAATCTGGGTTTTAGTTTTTTTTTTTTTTTTTGTTGCAATAATTGTAGGTATCAGCCGATAATTTCAAATTTCGGCCGATAATTATATATTTATGAAGGGGGCCGATAATTTATATATTTTCGTCTCACTTCAGACCGAAACCGAGACGTCTCTGCCGAAAATTTGAAATTTCGGCCGAGATTTTGATCCATGGTGGGAGTAACATATAATGTCCCGAAAATTACGACCTTTGAACAATACGTCTCGATGTGCATGTCCGACTGGTCATGCACCGGATAGGATAAAATATTAAAATATTAATGTGAGATAAGTTAGGTTTTTGATTTGGAAAGAGAAGATTACAATGTCTGTGAACCGTAGATGAAGTAGCATGCACCGAGGTTCGGTGTTTGTGCTTAACACCCAAACTTATAAGCTTTTAAGTATATAAGTCAAAAGGTAAGAGAAATAAATTCCATTGTCTTGGTTGTTGAGAGAGAGAGTAAATGAGAAGAGGGAGAAGGGAGTTGCTTTGAATGTGTACGTGTGCATGCAAGATCGGAACGGGATGCGTAGTTAAAGGGTTTTGGATTAAAGGAAGTCTAAGTTCCCATTTGCGCAAGCCCTAGTCTGAGTGTGAACTGCGGATCGAGGAATTGATCGATACAAAAGGTAAGAACTATGAATTAGGTTGTGAACTACATGTGTGTTGATTTGTTGTGTGCATTTGAATGAGAAGATAAAAGAAAGAGATTTAGTTTGAAAGAAAATGGGTTGAAAAGTTAGAAATCGTGATTGGGGAGAATCTGGCAAAACCGATCGATCAAAATCAGTGATCGACTTATCGATTTTGTCAAGAGTGAAGGTATAAAGGTTTCTGGAGAAAGCAATCTATCGAAATATAGTTTGATCAGTCGATTTATAAACCGACCGATCGATTCGGACATTGATCGATCGATTTGAGAAAAAATAGTGTATGTGTTAAAGGTTTTGTGAGTGAACCAATCGATCGAAATAAGGTTCGATCAATCGATTTGAAAACCGATCGATCAAATTTGTGGCACAAGAATTAGTGGTTTCAAGGGAAATCGACCGATCGAAATGTATTTCGATTGATCAACTTAAGAAACCGATCGATCGATCGATTTAGGCAGACTCGGGATTTTATTGTATTTTTTTTTAGGACTTTGGGGGAGAGCTTATATCTTCCTATTTTACGTTATTTTTGGCGTATGGTTTGTGGATTTACATGTGTTAGGTATGAGGATGAGTATGAGTTAGGAGAGCTAGCTTGAGATAAGGAACCTTCGTGTGACTTCGTTGAGGTAGGGAAAACTCAGTAACATGTGTATTTGATTTCGTTTAGCATGACCTTTGTAATAGGATGAAAATGCGTGTGATTGTGCAATCTTCGTAAATCATCTAGCATGAATTTCATTATATTCTTTAAACATGAAAAGCATATGAATATGTATACTATGAAGAAACTACAAGTGTGTGTGTGTATGTGTGTGTGAAACCTGATAAGTTAAGGAGGTGACCTCAGTAAGAGGCAAAAATATGTGTGTGACATCAGATATGTGTATGTAGGAACTCAACAAAATGAGATATGTGTGTGTGACTTTGAAAGCAAACCTAGTATAAATTATCACAAATACACAATGAATAACTATATGTAAATTTCGAACTTTAATTTAAGGTTCATGTGTTGAATACCCTACCAACGCGATGGTATACCCGTGACCGGCACAGCAGGATATCCGTACTTGTGCTCTGGTACGGCGGGATATCCGTTCTTTGATTTCCAATCTGTAGAAATAATTCGTTCGACACAAGTCTCCTAATTCAAAGGAGCTTGGGCAACTTTATGTGAATTTTTCATTAGACGATGATGTTTGGGGTATTTCATCTGTATTATATGCGGCTCTCGATGCTATAGTTGCTCGAGAGATTATTTAAGTGATTTATTTAAGTGTGTGCGTTAAGAGAATAATTTGAGTAGCCATGATTAGTGTGTTTTGAAACTTGCATCACATATTCATTTTTGTCAATTTAAATACTGTTAAATTGTAAATTCTTGTAAGAACTTATGAATCTCATAAGATAAGCATGTTTTCGATTATGCCATGATGTATTGTTTGATATCATAATATACATATTTCTTATGTTTCCCTATTGAGCTTAGATGCAGCTCACCCTTGGACTATACGTCACAAGTACAGAGGTAGCTGCAGATACTGAGGACGTTGATCCCGAGGACCCAAAGTATATTCCGGAGAAGGAGATTGAGCCCCCTCCTAAAGAGTTCTTCTAGCAGATTGTGCTACGCTAGTTTGATTTTTGAGATTATATTTATAAGGCTTGGTACGTCCAACCATTCTTGTAAGAACTTATGTATATGTCAGTTAGTATTGTTTTGCGAACCACGCCTAGTGACAGTGTTTTCACTGGTGGTTCGGTTCGGTTCTTTTGTCCATGTAATTTTTATGGGATTAGAACCGTCTTTTGTTTTCTTTTGAGTTGTCTTTATGTAGAAATGGAGATTTATTTCTTATGATGACTCTGCCTGTTTATTTAGACATGTTTTGTTCCGCTTTGTGTGTGGATGTACCAAATGTTCCGTTCGTATAAGGGGATCAACCTTAAGGGTTGATTTGACGACGTGGGTTTCCAGGCATGGAAGTTCGGACTGTCACAGTTGGTATCAAAGCATTTGCTTTAGATATTTTTGATAAGCCTTAGATATAAATTATATGTTTAAGATTTTGTCAGAGCATAGGGGTCTTCTGCTAATGAAACTTTGGTTTCAAATTGCAGAACATCATGTCTACAAGAGGAAGGGGTCAACCAAGGGGCGGCTATAGTAGGAACTTGAGGAGTGGGGATGAGATTCCCTCTAGTTCCAATAGAGTACTATTAGGGGATAGAGAGGTTTCAAAAAGGATTACTCCGGACGAGATAAATCAGGAAAGGAACGAAGAAAGAGAAGTTAGACGGAGGATGGCGTTGGCTATGGAAGTCGTGGCGACTATCGTGGCTCAACATACAACATTATTGGCAACTAATAATGCCAATAACTATCAACAGATGCCACCTACACCTCTAGTTCCACATACTCTACCACATCAGACCGGATTCGTTGAGTTTAAAAGATTGAAACCTCCTACTTTCTATGGTCAAACGGATCCATTGGAGGCAAAGAAATGGATGAATCAGATTGAGAAGCTCCTGCAGAGATTGCCTTATACCGAGGCAGAGATGGTAAGTTGGGCTTCATTTCAATTAGAGGGAGATGCCGACCCGTGGTGGAAGTCGGTATTATTGAAGAGAGAGCAAGAGAAACCAGGTGGGCTATGGACATGGGAAGAATTCATTGAAGTGTTCAATAAAGAGTATTTCCCAAAGAAGATAAGAAATCAGATGGCGGCAAGATTTATGACCTTGGAGCAAGGAGCGATGACTGTACGAGAATATGGTACAGAGTTTGTAAGGTTATCAAGGTTTGCCCTGGATTATGTGGCCATTGAACTTATGAAGGCCAATAAATTTGAAAGTGTTTTGAGGTCAATTCTACATGATAGAATCGTTGTGTTCGAACTAGAGACTTACGTGGAAGTGATGGAAAAGGCGCTGGTTGCCGAGAAAGCCATTGAAGATATGTACAAGAGGTGGGACCAGCAGAACAAGGGTAAGGCAGGTCAAGGGATGTCAAGCAACTACGAACTGGTGAACAGAAAGCCGCGATTCGTAGCACCTACTCAGAGGCAGTTTATACAGGCCCATTACTCCATACCACCTCAGACCAATTACTTTAGGCTACCTATGCCTACGTCTGTGAGACCGATCCATTATGAGAGCCCTACAACTACTACTGGAGTGTCAGTTACTCAGGGATTTTCTAGGGTAGCATCATCTACTACGGCTGAGACATGTGCCAGGTGTGGCAAGTCTCACGAGACTGCAGATTGTAGGCAAGGTACAGGTGGGTGTTTCAAATGTAGGAAAATGAGATATATGATCAAAGGTTGCCCAGAGAAGAGGAAGGAGAGGACGGTATCAACTCCTATGCCAAGGTCATTGCAGACGAAGAAACCTACGGTACAGGGACGAGCATATGCCGTAATAGCTCGGGATGCCCAGAATAGTATTGACATCATTCAAGTTAAAATACTTTTAAAATTAAATTATGTCATTGATTTAAATTTTAGATAGGGAAGATACATCAATATTGGAAAGTAGTTTTTAAATCTAATTTCTTATGTACTTAACTTTTGATGCATAAGTAAATTGCTTAAATATGTGTACGATATAGGTACCTTGCAAATGTACGGTAAAGGAGATTTTCTTTGTTATGAAGAGTGTGATAGACCCAGGGTCTTCCCACTCGTTTATTACGCCACAGTTCGCGAAGAAAGTGAAGGTTGTTCTCGAGGCTTTGGACTTTATTTTGGCGGTGTCATCCCGACAGGGAATTCAGTTAGTACTTATATAGTTTGTCGGTCAGTCGCAGTCACCATCAGGAATTATGACAGTCATGAATTGGTGGCAGATTTGATCATGTTGGATATGCAAGGATTCGACAGAATCCTTGGCATGGATTGGTTATCCATGCATCGTGCAAGTGTCGATTGTCGGAGAAAGGTGGTTACCTTTAGACCGAATACTAGAAGATCATTCAGGTTTCTAGGAATGGGGTCAACTTTTGTACACTTATCTCCGCGGTTAGAGCTGAACGTTTGATAAAGAAGGGATGCAGTGGTTACCTAGCTTTTCTAAAAAAACACAAAGAGGAGAAGAACATCATAACCGAGATTCCGATTGCATGCGAGTTTGAGGATGTATTTCTAGATTAGTTGTCAGGGTTACCACTGGATAGAGAAGTGGAGCTTGCCATTGACTTAGCACCGGGTATGGAGCCAGTATCTAAAGCACCATATCAAATGACTCCAATTGAGTTGAAGGATCAATTAAAAGAACCTTTAGATAAAGGGTTCGTAAGACCTAGTGTGTCTCCTTGGGCAGCACCGGTCTTGTTTGTGAAGAAGGACGGGCCAATAAGACTGTGCATCGACTATCGTCAGTTGAATAAGTTGACTATCAAGAATTGATACCCTTTGCCCAAGATAGACGATTTAGTTGATCAGTTACAGGGTGCGAGATTCTTTTTCAAGATCGACCTGAGATCTAAATGCCATCAGTTGAGAGTTAAGAACGAGGACATAAAGAAGATGACTTTCAGGACACGATATGGGCACTACGAGTTCTTAGTACTTGTGTAGTAGTGTTCGTAAATGACATCCTCATCTATTCGAAAACCAAGAAGGAGCATGAACAACATTTGAGGATTGCTCTACAGACACTACGTACACACCAATTATATGCAAAGCTCAGTAAGTGTGAGTTTTGATTAGAGAAAGTCAGGTTCTTGGGACATGTAGTCTCAATGGATGGTGTTACAGTGGATCCAGCAAAGATCGAGGCAGTAGCGGGATAGGAACAACCAAAGAATGTGACTGAGATTCGTAATTTTCTTGGTTTAGCTGGGTATTACAGACGATTTGTAGAGGGATTTTTAAAGATTTTTGGACTGCTCACGAAGCTTACAAGAAAAGATATAAGGTTTCAATGGACTGATGAGTGTAAGAAGAGTTTCTAAGAACTCAAGAAGAGGTTAACTACAACACCGATGTTGGCTATACCTTCAGGCAGTGGAGGGTTTGTTGTGTACAGTGATGCTTCACACAGTAGTTTAGGTTGTGTGCTCAACCAAGATAAGAAGGTTATTGCTTATGGGTCGAGACAACTTAAGGACCATGAGAAGAATTAATCAACACATGACTTAGAACTAGCAGTAGTGATCTTCGCATTGAAGATATGGATGCACTACTTGTATGGAGAGACCTTCGAGATATTCACGGATCATAAAAGTCTTCGATATCTGTTTATCTAGAAGGAACTAAATATGAGGCAATGGAGATGGATGAAATTTCTCAAGGACTATGATTTCTCCATTCAGTATCATCCAGGCAAGGTGAATATGGTAGCAAATGCCTTGAATCGGAAGAGTTTGGCTCTCTTGTCTAGCCTTGTTATGGGGATTCGTAGATAGAAACTGCTAGAGGATCTTTTCTTGTATGACATAAAGATTGAGGTACAAGCTTTAGGAACCTTACTAGCTAACATTATGATACGACCGACGATCTTCGATCACATTCATGAGTTGCAAATGAAAGATATAGAGTTTGTAAAGATCAGACATGGTGTGCTTGATGGCACTAGACTAGAGTTCTCCATCAAGGAGGATGGATTACTTTTGTTCAGGGGACGTCTATGTATACCGATCGATGCCGATCTTAGAGAGACTATTTTAAAACAGGATATTGTTGGGTACATTTTAAAGTGTTTGGTATGTCAGCAAGTGAAGGTAGATCACAAACATCTGATAGGTTTATTACAGCCTCTGCCAATACCAAAGTGGAAATGAGAGTCAATCTCTATGGACTTCATATTGGGATTACTACGGACAGCGAAAAGACACAATACCATTTGGGTAGTCATTGACCGATTAACCAAATCAGCTCACTTTTTGCCATACAATACGACGTATACGGTAGGAAGATTAGCAGAGATGTACATGAAAGAGATAGTCCGATTATATGGTATTCTAGTTAGTATTGTTTCAGATTATGATCCGTTATACACTTCAAAGTTTTGGCAAAAGTTTCAAGAGGGAATGGGTACACGATTAGACTTCAGTTCGACATTCCACCCATAAACGGATAGACAAACAGAACGGGTAAATCAGATCATAAAGGATATGCTCAGAGCATGTATGCTTAATTTTCAGGGATCATGGGATCACCATTTACCATTGATCGAGTTTGCATACAGTAACTTTCAGATGAGTATCGGTATGGCACCTTATGAGGCACTATATGGACAGCGATGTAGATCACCGATCAATTGGGAAGAGACCGGAGAAATTTTTATTTTGGGACCGAAAATAATTAAAAGCAATGCCACTATTGTTCATGTGATTAGAGAAAGAATCAAGTCGCCTCAGAGCAGACAGAAAAGTTATGCCGATATCAAGAGGACAAGTGTTGATTTTTACATTGGAGATCACATTTTCGTTAAGATCTCACCGATGAAAGGTGTCATGAGATTTGGAAAGTGAGGAAAGCTAAGCCCACGCTACTTTGGACCCTTTGAAGTTTTAGGAAGAGTTGGTGAAGTTGCTTACAAAATTGCATTACCTCCACAACTGGATAGGGTACATAATGTGTTTCATGTATCTATGCTTTGAAAGTATGTGAAGGACCCGACTCACGTTTTGGACGATCAACCGATCGAGATGTATGAGAATATGACAATGATAGAAGAGCCAATTCAAATACTTGATCGGAAAGAGCAAGTCTTGTGCACGAAACGAATTCCGTTAGTGCTTGTTAAATGAAAGAATCATCCAATAGATGAGGCTACGTGGGAACGCGAGAAGGAGATTCGCTATCAGTACCCACAGTTGTTTAATGAGAGTGAAGAAAAAATTGTAAATACTATGTGAATAATTATGAACATGAAGTGTTAAAATGTAAATTCATGCGAGATTAAAAAATAAAAAATGTGAAGTTTAATGTTAGATATTGACTTAGTTAGGTCATAAAGACCATGTAAATGACAATGTAAGAAGTTGAAATTGATTTGAAGTGAAAAACATAAAAATCTGAAGTTTTCTGTCAAACTGATCGATCGAAACATAGGTCGATCGATCGATTTGACAAGACTGAGAGGCAGGTTGTGTTTGACAAAATCGTTCGATCAAAATTAAAACTGACAGATCAATTTTAAACCATTCGATCGAAATAAACACTGATCGAATGAAATCATAGAAACAGAGAAGAAGTTTTGAACTAAATGAAAAACCGACCGGTCGAAATGGGCATTTGGACCGATCTATTTATGAAACCGATCAAACGAAATAAGTGATCGTTCGATCGAAATTTGAAAACCGACTGATTGATTAGAAATCGATCGATCGAATCGTCGACTAGTGCATTTATGAGAGAAACCGATCGATCGATCGATTTCGACACTATATATATAAGTCGTTCAATTTTTGTTTCAAAAAAATTAGAAACTTAAAAAAATTTCTCTTGGGGTTTTCTTAGGCTCTTGCTTGGAGACTTCAAGACTTCGATTGAATGTCTTTTGGAGCTCAATTCTTCATAGGATTAAGATTCAATAGCTTCAAAAAGGTCAATCTTAAACTTTTAAAAGTTTGGAATTTTCATCTTTACATTTTGCCCTAGTTTATTTAGTTTTGAGGGAAAACCCTAGTTGTTTAGATTTGTTGTGGTAAGTATGGAGCCTAAAACTCGACAAACGTTGAAGGATGCCACTTTGAAGAAACCCTCATCACAAGCGGGTTCTTCGCCACCACCACCATCACAACAACCATCACAGCCACCACCACCTCGTAAACGGTCGAGCGACTGGTGGGCTGACAAGGAATTTGAGCCCAAGTGGTGCATAGATAAGAAACTATTTGCGAAATGGGGTGAGACACAATGGGCATTTGAATATATCACTAAGGTGGGATTGGAGAATATACTCCAACCATTTCACGAGTGTTACTACCCCCGTTTAGTGAGACTATTCTACCAGAATATGTATGAGGGTGACAAATACAAAAATAGATAATCGAGTGTACGAGTTTTAATCATTCCTATGTGTCCAATGTAATAGAATGTTATATGAAGTATAACACTGAGATTGAGTTACGCAAACCTTTTCCAAATATCATGGATTTTGAGACTGTGAAGGCACCGATGACCCGGGGTAGGCAAGGGTCCGATTCATTGATCAAGAGAGTGGATTTACCAAGTGAGGTGTGGATGCTTGACACCATTTTCAAGTGTAATTTATATCCATTGAGGCATAAGACTGAAAGGCGGGGAGAGATACAACAGGCTTTTTTGCGTTTAATAGGCGATGGTTTAGTGCGCCTAAGCTTATTTTTGAGGGTGTAAAGTATGTTAGGGGGAAGATGTTAGAAGGGGCAGCAAAACCCGTTGATGACATGCCTTATGCTCAACTCATTTCTATTATAATTGAGGACTACGTCGGTAGCCGCGAGTATACGATTTTGAAGAATGAGCCGAGATTGACTGATAATGTCAAGCCCTACACTCTGAAAGAAAGGAATAAAACTTATAACCATTTGGTTAAAAGATCGCGTGAGGAAGACAAACAAGGACCACCGAACAAAACGTTACACCCGATGCCTCGCAAGATCAGGACCAACCAGCGCAGGAAGCGCCAGTTGAAGATCAACCGACTGCTACTACCACACCATAGTGGCATGCTCAGATCCGTGCTCCACCACCACCCCCGCGTGACTCTACGAAGACCATTGATGATGCTTTCGCCCTAGTGGCTGAGAACACTCGTCAAATGAGTGATAATTATTGTTTGATGAGTCGCCGGTTAGACTACCATGATGTCCTGTTCGCCGAGTCGATGCGTTTTACGTATCCGACAGGCTACCTACAGTGCATGGCGTTGGCACAGGCAGGCATGGATCCTAGAGGCATCCAGTTCTGGCGCGGGCGGATCCAAGGAGGGTGATGACCAGCCTGGTGACGCGGCGACTTGAGTGGAAATTTTATGGGATATGGGTGATATTTTGGGTGTTCTGTCATGTTATTTTTTGAATTTATGTAGTTAAAATAGGGAAGTTCTTTGAACTATTGTGGCAGGGTTGCCACTCTTTGGATGGATAAACTATTGTGGTAGGGTTACAACCTTTCGATGGGATATTGTTGTCCAACCCTAGTGTGCTTTGGTTATTATGTGGTGGAAACCAATTAAAAATAAAGTAAAATAAAAGAATTGATTCAGTAAAACTAAAGTAATCCTAGACCTGCAAGATACAGGGCCTATTGTAGCAAGTTTTGATAAGTAAGACTTTGTCCCATATAGAAATTGATCTAGAATCCAAAATGGACTATAATAGTAGGCCTTCAGATCTGACAATCCTAAAAAAAGGGAGTTGGGTGTCACGACTACACTAAATTAATCCTAACAATAGAGAAATAAAATATAGCCCTATCCTAAAGAGAGGGGTTAAGAAGAAGGTGGTGATGGTGTGTACCGAAATAAAATATACAAATTGGTGAGAAGTAAGCAAGTTAAGTTCAGAGTTATAGAAGTAATGTAACTCATATTTAGTCTGTCTCTGCAGTGCTCCTTGCTGAGACGCTATCAAAAGCCTCAATAAGGTAGAAATATCTAGTTTAACTCATGCCATTTGGGGCGCTCTTAAGGCTATAGGTTGTCCACTCAAATGGTCACAGCCTATCCTATAGAGTCTGCCAAATTCCATTAGTTAAACCAAAAATTGCCAAACTAGTTCAGAGGAGTGGACTGATTATTTCCCCAACCACTGGGCCAGATCAAGCCATGAATACTATTGCAGCACTATATAATGACAGTGCTACAAGCTCCCTAGATCTGCACACAGATCTAGCTGACATCTATATGTATTCCAAACCATAAGATCCTAAGTGCTTTGCCAAGGCCATTGGCTCAATGGTGCCCACAAAAAGGACCATGCAACAGGTTGAATAGGGCTTTAGATTCAGTTGGTCATTACTATAAATGGCCTACAATGACTCAGCCTCAAGCTGTAATTACTACAGAGAGATCAGATCTAACTTTTGATGTTGGCTAGGTAAAACAGAGGGGAGCCAGTTCCGGTACAAACCTCCTCACAAGGCTCTAGAAGCTCATGTGCAGGGGAGAAGAATCCTTCTCAAACATGTGAATGGACACAACCTTAGGGCAATACTCTGTCCACTCGAATGGTCACAGGGTATTTCATTGGTCTATCCATACCATAGAGGTCTGAGAAAGAATATGAAAACTGCTATAACCACCATGATCCAATGGCCTCCGAGCTCCCCAGATCTCACTACAGATCCAACATTGCTTTCCATGGGGCTATCAAACCAAGGGAAATCATATGGTAAATAATAGATCTACTAGAAACTGAATGAGCTAGTTTCAAATACATGGATCCTATATACGTCTAAAGAAACTATAAAATCTTTCAATTCAATTAGGCATTAAAACAACAATCCATTGATAAACATAAAACTTACAATGAATTGTCTCCAGGCTGCAGCCTGTACACAACTGCTCATCCACAATCCCAATATATACAAAACCTATTACAAAATGAAATAAACTAAACCTAACTGCTTATAGGGGGATTAGCCAGCAAGTGGTGAGCTAAGAGAGAAGAAAAAAGGGAAATAGAAGTGATCAAACCCTAACCCTAGCCTGCTGGAGCTCTCAGCCGACAGAGGATAAAAAGAAGGATTAATGATAAACTAAACTCTAAGTGTAGCTTATATACTTTGTCCATACGGCCTTGGCTCTGAAGGAATTAACCCTAATTTCTCTAGTAAATGTGGCACTGTTACATCCCTTGAATGCCTTGAGACATGCGCCTCAAAATCTATGCCTCGAGATGTGTGCCCTAGCCTTGGGAAATTCCCAAAAGGTCCTTGAGTTAAAACTGAGAAGTGGGGAGCCAGTGCTTCGCGGGACTAGCATATGTATTCACTTATTCGCACAGTTGCAGGGTCTTCGTGGAGTAGCTTTTGGTTGGTGGGAAGTGCTCACTCGCACAGTGAATCTTCAGTTAATCACGCAGTTCCTTTACACTGCAATGCTGTCACGGAGATGATCTGGAGTGCCTAGACTTCTCGCGCAGTTGAGCTTCAGAAGCTCTCTCTCTCTCGCTAGGTACTCGCGCAGTTATACCCCTGCGCTCGCATAGTAATTGGTAAGGCTTCAGAGTGCGCGAGATCTACGCGAGGAGAATTTTGGGCATCTCTCTCTCTCTTCTAGGGCCATGCACGAACTCCGCGAGGTGAATTTTAGTTCAGTACATACATGGACTCGCTATGTTCTTCGCACGGTTGCTTTAAGGCTTGATCTTCGCGAGAGCTTCACGACCACAAATTTTGAGGATTTTAATCCGCGAGATCTTTGCGATGTCTTTACACCTCTCGTCTTAACTACGCATCCTATCTGCGCGAGGGCATCTTCCACTGCATCCTTAGCTTCGGAGGGAGCTTCTCAACTTTGCGAGATCTGTCTTTCTATGCTTTGATGCATTGCACTTACTGCTTTTACAGTTTCTCTATTCTCAGCTAACTTCATTCATCTGCTAGGCTTTTGTTCAATGATGATCAGCACATGAGTCACCATGATGAGCACTACCAGGGTATTCCATTAGGCTTTGGTTCAGCTGCCATCTTTGCATGTCTTCTTCCTCTCCTTTGGGCCAATAAAGATGAATTTTGTGTTAAGCTGCACAGATTATTGCTAACTATAAAATACACTTAGCAAATGATTATTAGTCTGCTTTAAGGTCTATCAAAAGCTAGGTTAAGAGGTGAAAAGTAGTACTTTTCAGTGAATAACACACACCCAAACCTAATCTTTGCTAGTCCCTGAGCAAAGGAAAACTTAAAACAACTATTCTAAGAATTTAAATGCCACTTTCGTAGGGAGCATGGATACATTTAGTATATGTACCAAGCCTTTTAAACCCCTAGGTGATCCCTAGTGGAGGAGTGAAGTCTCCTGAGGGTTTTCAGTAAAGGCACCCACAAACTTTACCATTAAAACAGTTAAATATAGTACAGTCAATGACAAAACAAATTTCAATTAATAAAGCCTCAGTCCACACCTATCCTTTAAAATCAAAGAAAATTATAGCAGTAATGCAGCCATTTAAAACTCAAAATCAATATGCATGTGCATCACCACCAATTAGTTCACAACAAGAATACAATGTGCATATAATCAGTACAAAGCTTGCCTTAAATTCAAAAATCAAGTTGGATACAACTCTAAAGAATTTAAAATTCAGACCCAATTCTCATCAAGGCTATTTCTCAACAATGAAAATTAAAAGGGTGTTTACATTCTCATAAGCTCAAGAGTAGTTACAGACCCCAAATGGGCTTGCAAGCATGAGCATAGGCAAAGCTTCTGATTTCTGACATCCTCATAACTTTTTACCATAGATTAGACAACTCCTCATCTCCACATGACAACTCATTTCACTTTGGATCTACAAGGTCTTTTTTGAATGAGTTGTAATGTGGCTTATGGGTGAGGGATATAAAGAATGAAGGGGTAAAAAGGGATTCAAAACTGAGAAATCAGCAAGGTAAGGAGTGATTGATGAATTCACTACCTTCATTTTAGCACAACTTCATCTTACTTGATATATTTCAGAATCAAAGTGGCCAACTTCTCCTTTTATTTGCAATTTTCAGATGATGTTCTTCTCTAGACTTCTCTTTCTTTCTTTTTTTTGTTTATTATTATTAATATTATATTTTATGATGAACTACCACACAAAAACCACTGATACACTGCTGCTCATATGTTGCTTTTCTTCTCCTTCCATCAAATGTTGGACCACTCTCACTATCTTCAACTCCTTCTCCTTTACCTTTTGAATTCTCAGAGTGAGGGTACAGTTGAATCAGGTCAAGAGGTTAAGGTGCAAGTACTCCGGTATTTGTTAAAGAAAAGTAGGATTTTTAAAGCTTAACGAGTGTATGCAAAAGGGCAGTTTTAAAAAGTTAGATTTTTAGGCTCAAATTGTCCAAATGAAGGCCTTGGATCATTTCCTTAGTGTCATGAGTGCTGTCAATCAGTTTTGATTTGGAGGTGCCTAACTTCTAGTGAAAAGGTCTTGACTCAATCAGTCCTTAGAGCAGAAATAATGCTAAAAATACTCTTCAAAAGAAAATGATGGGCCCGAATCTCACTAAGTATGGTCCTCAAATTAACCCATGGGGTATTTTTCACCTTTTTCTCTCCTCTTAGGTTCACTAAGTACAAACTAAAATTTTTTCTAATGTTAGCTTCATGGTAGTGCAAAGATTTTAAAAAATTTTAGTTTCAACATGTCTGCAAAATTTTTAAATTTTTCACGAATTTTCTCATTCTAACACGTTAGGTGGGAATTGATTTTATTCATCCCAATTAAGCGACACTGCTGCACTAAAGTTAACTATTCTATTGGTAGACCTACCTTGCCACACCTCCAAACTTATGAGGAGCAGTGCCCTCACTGATTCAAAGGTGGATGTGAATGTGCAGCAGGCTCAAGACCTAGAGATTAACATAATAGAAACTTCAAGAGGGAAAAATACATAACAAACAATATAAAAACAAACACAAAGATATAATGAAAGAAAAATTGGAAAATAAACAAAATAAAATAAGGAGCAATGTAATTATAACAGCTAAAGTATGTACAAATTAGGTGGAAGTAAACTACACAAAAAATGACACACTATTTCCTAACTAAATACATATGCACAATTTAATCATTAGAGTCCTTGGCCTCAGCAGGCGATTCTTGGATTCCTTTCTCCTTTGCTTACTTCAAAGTGGCAGCCTTAGATAGTAGTCTTTTGGAAGTAGATTTCCTAGGCTTGGCTGAGCTTTTTCTTGTTAGAGTGGGGGAAGGTTTTTGTGTAGGTTCCTTGATTTTGAGTCCAGGTTTGACTGGGCTAGGACCCATTGCATCCGGAGTTATTTATTAGAGAGGTATATCTGGGTTTAGTTTTTTAAAAAGAGCCTCTGCCAACTCTCGGTCAGTTTGTGCATTTGCCCTTTTCTCTAAAGCTGCAATAGTCACTCCATAATCATAAGCTCGCTCCTCATTCAATCGTAGTTTCTCTTTCAGTTCCTTGATGACATCTTCCTGATTCTCTACTCTGTTCTCGGCTTCGTTGTATTGGACCATAATCTCCCTCCATCCTTGCTTGATTTCTTTTTTCTCAACCTTATGAGCAAGCATCAGGAGTTTAATTTGATCAAGGAGAGGCTGTCGTACTGTAGCTTTCAAGTCCGCCATGCCCTGAACTACATCTCTTTTTATGTAGGCATTGGCTTTCATGGCTCTGATGTGGGTGGAGTAAGGGGGCATGGGGGTAGCAAAGATAGGATAGATGGGCATATCGGCACTGGAAGAAGGGCCAGCCGGAATGGAAGGGGACTGGATGAGGACAGAAGTGGGGTGGAGGGCAGAGGGTGAGGGACATGGAGGGTAGGCACCAGTGTAGGTAGTTGAGGGTCAGGTTCAGTTTGAGTGGAGGCATCTCTAAAGGTGTTGAGAGAAGTTTCCGGGATAGGTTCAATGGGTGTAAGAGCCGGTGGGGGGTTATGGATTAATGTAGGGAGAGTTGACTGTTGGGGAGGTTGGGTGAGAGTGGTTAAAGTTGCTTGGATGGATTGTAAAATGTTTGGGATGGAAGTAGGGTTTGGTAAGGTGGAGTGAAGTAAATGAAGATTGGCCTCAATTGTAGCTTGGGTTTGGATATTGACCAATATTTGAGAGTGTAGGGAAAGTAAGAGGTATAGGATTTGGGGTAAGAGGTCTGGTATGGTATTGGGTGTGGGTTGGATATGTGAAACTAGTTGGAAGGGAGATGTGGGTCTATGAGTGAAGGTAGTGGCCTGTGGTGGTGTCTGATGTGGAGGGGTAAAGTGTGGAGGGTGAGGTGAGTCTGGGAGAGGTGTATACTCAAGGTTGATGTCTTCTAGGATAGTAGACATCATAGTAGAAAATTTCTCTCATGAAAATGACTCATGATCATGGGAGAAGGGAATGGATTGGTCTACAGGATCACTAGTGATAGGTACAAAAGGTGGGGAAGTCTCAATGGAATAATGTGGGACTTCGAAGGTATGGGCTTCAGGTTCATAAGGTGTGGGTATGGGGTCTGGAATGGTTGTGGTTTCAGGGATTGGAATTGTTTGGGTTATATAGGTGGGTTAGGGTGTAGTAGGGGTTTTGGAAGTTTTCCTTTTCTTCTGATATGGGGTTTTGACAGGCGGGCTAGGGTGGACTGAAAAAATAGGCAAGGGTGCAGAAATAGGTAAGGTGGCTGTGTCCATGGTGGTTAGTGATAGGGTCAGGTAAGGGTAGTGGGCTTATGATGGGTTGTGATGTCTGGGTGGAAGGTGTAGCCGGCATGGAGGTAGGGGCAATGAAAGAGGTGGTGAGTGTGGTGCTGGCTGACACAAGTGAGGTAGAGGTTGCAGCAGCAGTAACTGCTTCACGAATGGTGGGGGCTGCATCTCTCAATAACTCCTCCACCCTCTTCTTCTTCCTTTTCATCATGGTGCCACAGACTCCCCATTGCTTCTTCCCACTCTGTTTGAGGTTTAGTGCCGCAGTCTCCTCCTCCCTTTGAAATGGGTACTTCCCCCACTTCAACAATACAGTAATCAATCTGCAGTAGGGAAGGGCATGAGGTTTCTTCATTATTTTCACCTTCTCGCATAAATCTATAATCCCCTCAAAAACTAACTTGGCTGCATCCAAGTAGTGGTTTCTGTGAAATGATAAGAGGGCATCAGCTATGGGGTACCTCCTCTCCTGCTCATGCCCAGAGCAATATACATTTTTTCGCAACACAATATCTATTAGCCTGAGGTTGGGGTGCAGATCCCTCTTTCTAATTGAGTCACTTGAGGCAGTGATCCCTCCAGTTAACTCCTTGGCTATCTCAGTAATGGTGGCAGTCAATGGAGGACCCAAGCCCCACTTAGGGATATACCTGGCTGGTATCCCTAGTATTCTTGCAATGTTTGCTTGGTTGAATAGCATATCAAAATCATCAATTAAAACTAGCAGTGCTGGGTTCCCATCATCACCAATTTTTAACTTTATATTTTGATAAAATAATCTTACCAATCTTGGAAAAACCAGTTGCATTGAGGGTTACAATAGGAGCAACAGAGATGCCTTTGCCAGATATTCAATGGAGGCCGAAGTCTTAGGTAGCTCCTCAAAATAGGCTTTATCGAAAATGATTTCAGCCTTCAGCTAGATTGCTTGTAAAAAGTCAGAAGGGACCCTGAGGCAATCAGTAGTTGCTTCCTCCTCAACCTCAGGGATTGCAGGGGCCACAGCTTTGCCAATTTTCTGCTTCTTTTTTGATTTTTTAGGATTCGTAGCAGGTGGGTGCACTCTAGCCCTCTTCTTTGGAGCAGATTCCTTCTTTTCTTTTGGAATGGAGGGCTCAACAATAGGTGAGGGTGCCTTAGAGGCCTCCACATTGGAGGCCTCTGCAATCCTTATCGATTTTCTAGTGGCCACAGGGCTGCCACTGACTGATGGGTTCAACATCGCAATGAGGGTATCTACAAATTTTGAACTCGTGGCCATAGGTGCTCAGATTATCAAAATTTGGGTTCACAACTTTGAGAAAATGCCAATCACTCTGAGTAAGTACAAAAGCTTCAAATTCTCCCCTTCTTTTCTTCTTTTAACTAAATCAAACACAGGGCAGAGAGAGAAATGGAGATCATACCAGTTGAGAGTTAGGGTTCCACTTGAAATTGTGCACAGTAGCTCAAATCCCCCCAAACCTTGCTCGAAGTTATCAGGAGTAGCTGGGGAACAATATGATGAGAGGAAAATGCCTGAGGTGGTGTGGATTATAAAGTAGAGAAGAAAGGAGTGGAAAGGGACGTCGGTTCTTGTGCTGGAAAACTAGGGCAAACAGAGGAAATGAAGAAAATGAGGGGCTTCGTTGAGTTTATAGAACAAATCCCGCGGTTCACGGAGTTGGCAATAGGAGCTCACAGAGTAAAATTCTTGCGCAGTTGGCATTTAAGACCGCGAGACGTTCTGTCGCGCAGAAGAACAAACTGCCTCACATTGAAAAATCGCGGAGTTGAATCATTGCCCTTAGTGTGCGAGGCCTTGTGTTGCCTCAGAAATTTATCTCGCGTGGTGCTCACGCAGAACAACACTGAGGCCATACTTCTCTTATAGCTTGAGCTCGCAGAGTAGAAAGGCAGCTCCGCGAGGCATTTTTATAGCCATTGATCAGGCTTTTAGTGCGTGAGGAAGCCAAGTGATGGCTCACACAACAAATTTAAGCCTTCTAGCTCTGTGGGACAGCATATCTTCTCAACGTTTACTCAGTTAGCTCAGTGCAGCACATTGGTTAGTGCATTCATGCTGTTGTGCACCCAACCACTGTACATGAGCACCTACCCTTAGACCGGTAAATCATTTCAATCATGAAACACATATGCCCATTTAAATCAACAATTTATCAACATTGCAGGATTCTAAAAATAGCTTTTCCGCTCAACTTTATGCAAATTATGGTAAGGGCACCTCAACATTCATCAACAACTACACACAGCAAATTCAGCGAACAAATATGCACATGTATTCAATAACGAAATGCAAACACAAACAAAGCAACACAATCAATTCAACATCACACTAAAAACTTAACTGACAGAAGTCTAAAGAACACAAATTAACACTGAAACTTCATACATATGATACACTTATTACCAATGTTTGGATCACTGAGCACTAGCTTCTTCGGCTGTAGAGGATGCATCACCAATCATATACTGACCTTTCAGATTCGCCAGAGGCTGACTAGGCAATTTTCCTTCTTCCCTCCTATTCAGAGCATTACAAATCTGGCCCAGCTGGTCATTAATCTTCTTGATACTCTGTCCAAGAGAATTGACAGTTTATACCAAGCTCTCTAAATTCTGCATTGAAGCCAGCATCTGCTGTTCAAATGAAGAGGATCTGGCATTGTGGGCAGAATGCCAACTTTTTTGCCTTGGTGGGTAACCTTGATTAAACTGGTGTTGGGGTCTGTAGGGAGCTACCAGTTGCCGCTGCTGGGGTTGAGGATAAGAATCTTGTCTCCACCTCAGATTTGGGTGACTCCTCCAAGAATACCCAATAGGCTGTTGCTCAAAGGTTTGGCCGCATTGGCTTGCTCCATAACAAAATCTGGAAATTGGGTGGCAGATGGATAATCATGAATAGAATGTGTGGGAGACTAACATATCAGACATGCTTCTTTTACCTGTGCAACCACCCGGGGTTGCATCACGTTCATGAGTTTGCCAAATTTCAAGCTTAGGTTGTTCACCTTCCTCTCCAGATCACCTTACACCTTCACTTCAAATATTCCACCTCTAGGGGTGGCCTCTTTTACCATCTTAGCTGGAGTCTGGCTATCATTGCGTGACAGAGACTTCTGCTGTATGAAATTTTTCCTTATTATGTCAAACAACTCCCAAGCTTCCTTAGCTGTCTTGTGGAGGTAACTACCACCATAGGAAGCATCCACGATATCCCTGCTCTTGGAATTAATTCCTTGATAAAATACTTGGACAAGCTGCACATTAGGATTTGGTGGTGGGGGCATTATTTTAACATCTCTTGGAATCTTTCCCAAGCTTCATAAAAATCCTCAGTTGAGGACTGAGTGAATGATAAAATATTTGTCCTCATCTGGCTAGTTTTGTTCATGGAAAAGAATTTGGCCAGAAATTTGGTTTGAAGGTCACTCCATGACTGTATGCTGTTGGCTGGGAGTTTTGATAGTCATGTGCTGGCTTTGTCCTATAGTGAGAAAGGAAAAAGCCTCAGTTTGGTAGCCTCAAGTCTCAAGCCAGCAATATTGAAGGTAGTACAGAGCGCTAAAAATTGGTCTATATGCTTACAGGGATCTTCTTTACTAAGCCCATGAAATGAAGGTAGCATATTGATGGTGGAGGATTTAATCTCATAATTTCCTTCAACAAAGGGGAATTGAATGCAGAAGGGAGAGGTGTACTCCCCAGGTGCATTGTACTCCTTTAATGTTCTCTGCCTCTCAGCCATGATAGCTAGTTCGGTTTCAATAGCAGGGCTTTGTATGGTGTGTCTAGGTCTAAGGATCCTTCCACCTCTAGATTTGGCGATTCCAAGTCAGGGTTTAAGGACCTTCTACCGAGCATACACTCACCAACAGTAACGAAAATGCTAACAAGCACACAGAAAGAATTTCAAATAAAAAGTAATAACTACACAGATTTACACTAAACAAAATAATAGGGGATTCAACATATATGGAGTGAGATTAAGGGGAAAGAAAGTGCAAACAGAGCTAGCTACACTCTAACTGCAACTCTAGCTTTTCCCTTCTTCTGCTGTCCATTTCTGTAAAATTCCACAAAGAATCAGTAGTACTTTTATTCTAGTTTAGGTACATCTACAAAGAATTTGGACATCTACATTATAGTACAACTCAGGTCTACTAAAAAAATCAATATCCCCAATAGTGGCGCCAAAAACTTGTTGTCCAACCCTAGTGTGCTTTGGTTATTGTGTGGTGGAAACCAATTAAAAATAAAGTAAAATAAAAGAATGGATTCAGTACAACTAAAGTAATCCTAGACCTGCAAGATACAAGGCCTATTGTAGCATGTTTTGATAAGTAAGAGTTTGTCCTATAGATAAATTGATCTAGAACCCAAAATGGACTATAATAGTAGGCCTTCAGATCTAGTTACAGATCTGACAATCCTAAAAAAAGGGAGTTGGGTGTCATGACTACACTAAATTAATCCTAACAATAGAGAAATAAAATATAGCCCTATCCTAAAAAGAGGATTTAAGAAGAAGGTGGTGATGGTGTGTACCAAAATAAAATATATAAATTGGTGAGAAGTAAGCAGGTTAAGTTCAGAGTTAGAGCAGTAATGTAACTCAGATTTAGTCTGTCTCTGTAATACTCCTTGCTGAGACACTATCAAAAGCCTCAACAAGGTAGAAATATCTAGTTTAACCCATGCCATTTGGAGCACTCTTAAGGCTATAGGTTGTCCACTCAAATGGTCACAGCCTATCCTATAGAGTATGTCAAATCCCATTAGTTAAATTAGAAATTACCAAACTAGTCCAGAGGAGTGGACTGATCATTTCTCCAGCCACTAGGCCAAATCAAGCCATGAATACTATTACAACACAATGTAAATGCCAGTGCTACAAGCTCCCCAGATCTACGCACAGATCTGATTGACATCCATAGGTATTCCAACCCATAAGATCTTAAGTACTTTGCTAAGGCTAACGGCTCACTGGTGCAAAAAAAAAGGACCATGCAACAGGTTGAATAGGGCTTTAGATTCAGCTGGCCATTGCTATAAACGGCCTGTAACGACTCACCTTAAGCTGTAATTACTACAGAGAGATCAGATCTAAAATCTGATGTCGGCTAAGTAAAACAGAGGGGAGCCAGTTCTTGTATAAACCTCCTCACAAGGCTCTAGAAGCTCATGTGCATGGGAGAATAATCCTTCTCAAACATGTCAATGGACATAACCTTAGGGCTATACTCTGTCCACTCGAAGGTCACAGGGTATCCTATTAGTCTGTCCATACCACAGAGGTCTGAGAAAGAACATGAAAACAACTGCAACTACCATGGTCCACAGGCCTCTGAGCTCCCCAGACCTCACTACAGATCTAGCATTGCTTTTCATGGGGCTATCAAACTAAGGGAAATCAGATGGTAAACAATAGATCTACTAGAAACTGAATAGGCTAGTCTCAAATACATGGATCCTATAGACATCTAAAAAAACCATAAGATCTTTAGATTCAATTAGGCATTAAAATAGCAATCCATTGATAAACATAAAAATGAACTGTCTCCAGGCTGCAGCTTGTACACAACTGCTCATCCACAATCCCAATATATACAAAATCTATTACAAATTGAAATAAACTAAATCTAACTGCTTACAGGGAGATTAGCCAGCAAGTGTTGGGCTAAGAGAGAAGAAAAAAGAAAAAAAGAGGTGATCAAACCCTAACCCTAGCCTGCTGGAGCTCTCAGCTGATAGAGGATGAAAAGCAGGGTTGATGATAAAACTAAACTCTAAGTATAGCTTATATACTCTGTCCATACGGCCTTGGCTCTGAAGGGATTAACCATAATTTTTCTAGCTAATGTGGCACCGTTACATCCCTTGAATGCCTTGAGACATGCGCCTTAAAATCCATGCCTCGAGATGTGTGCCCTAGCCTTGGAAAATTCTCAAAAGGTCATTGAGTTAAAATTGAGGAAGTGGAGAGCCCGTGCTTCGCGGGGCTAGCATATGCATTCACTTATTTACGCAATTGTAGGGCCTTCACGGAGTAGCTTTTGATTGGTGGGAAGTGCTCACTCACGTAGTAAATCTTTAGTTAATCGTGCAGTTCCTTTGCACTGTAATGCTATCGCAGAGATGATCTGGAGTGTCTAGACTTCTCGCATAGTAGAGCGTCAGAAGCTCTCTCTCTCGCTAGGTACTCGCACAGTTACGCTCCTGCACTCGTATAGTAATTGGTAAGGCTTCAGAGTGCACGAGATCTGCGCGAGGAGAATTTTGGGCGTCTCTCTCTCTTCCAGGGCCACGCACGAACTCCACGAGGTGAACTTTAGTTCAGTACACACATGGACTCGCTATGTTCTTTGCGTGGCTGCTTTAAGGCTTGATCTCCACGATCACAAATTCTGAGGATTTTAATCCGTGAGATCTTCACAATGTCTTTACAGCTCTCCTCTTAACTGCGCATCCTATCTATGCGAAGGCATCTTCCACTGCATCCTTAGCTTTGCGAGGGAGCTTCTCAACTCTGTAAGATTTGTCTTTCTATGCTCCGATGCATTGCACTTGCTGCTTTTGCAGTTTCTCAATTCTCAACCAACTTCATTCATTTGCTAGGCTTTTGGTCAATGATGATCAACACATGAGTCACCATGGTGAGCACTACCAGGGTATTCCATTAGGCTTTGGTTCAGCTGTCATCTTTGAATGTTTTCTTCCTCTTCTTTGGGCCAATAAGGATGGATTTTGTGTTAAGCTGCACAGATTATTGCTAACTATAAAATAAACTTAACAAATAATTATTAGTCTGCTTCAAGGTCTATCAAAGGCTAGGTTAAGAGGTGAAAAGTGGTACTTTTCAGTGAATAACAGATATATCTATAACTTTTTGGATGTGAATCGATGGTAAATTTATAATTTCTATGACATGGCACTAATTTTATATAAATTTCTTTGGATAATGTGCACGTTGTGGATGGGTTTTTCGTGCAGGTACAGTGGACGGGTAAAATTGACCTGCATGTTTAGCATGTGACAATGAATATCATGATTTCTTTGTGTGATGTGTTCTGTCGATTAGATAGATGTTCGGTCTAGCCTTGGCTAGAACTATTATATAATTTATGACTTGACTAAGTCCTCGTTAAAGGATTGGATTGTCCAAAAGGGGAATCCATCATGGCTATTTTGTTCATGTATGCTTCACTCCTTAGGGAATACCAAACCACTGTGAACCCAAAGGACCTTAGTTAATTTTCGGGGACGGAAATTCTTAAGGAGGGGAGAATGTAATTCCCAAAAATTTTGACCTGTGAACAATACCTCTCGATGTGCGTGTCTGACTGGTCTTGCACCGGATAGGATAAAATATTAAAATATTAATGTGAGATAAGTTAAGTTAAGTTAAGTTTTTGATTTGGAAAGAGAAGATTACAATATGTTTGAACCGTAGATGAAGTAGCGTGCACCGAGGTTTAGTGTTTGTGCTTAACACCCAAACTTATAAGCTTTTAAGTATATAAGTCAAAAGGTAAGAGAAATAAATTCCCTTGCCTTGGTTGTTGAGAGAGAGAGAGAAAATAAGAAGAGGGAGAAGGGAGTTGCTTTGAATGTGTACGTGTGTATGCAAGATCGGAATAGGATGCGTAGTTAAAGGGTTTTGGATCAAAGGAAGTCCAAGTTCCCATTTGCGCAAGCCCTAGTCTGAGTGTGAACTGTGGATTGAGGAATCGATCGATTCAAAAGGTAACAACAATGAATTAAGTTGTGAACTATATGTATGTTGATTTGTTGTGTGCATTTGAATGAGAAGATAAAAGAAAGAGGTTTAGTTTGAAAGAAAATGGGTTGAGAAGTTAGAAAATCGTGATTGGGAAGAATCTGGCAAAATCAATCGATCGAAATAAGTGACTGATCGATCGATTTTGTCAAGAGTGAAGGAATAAAGGTTTATGGAGAAACTGATCGATCAAAATATGGTTCGATCGATTTGAGAAAAAATAGTGTATGTGTTAAAGGTTTTGTGGATGAACCAATCGATCGAAATAAGGTTCGATCGATCGATTTTAAATTTTGATCGATCAATTTGAAATTCGATCGATTGAATTGTGGCACCAGAATTAGTGGTTTCAAGGGAAACCGACGGATCGAAACGTATTTCGATCGATCGATTTAAGAAATCGATCGATCGATTTTTGAAGTGATCAATCGATCGATTTTAGAAGCGATCAATCGATCGATTTAGGCAGACTTAGGATTTTGTTGTGTTTTGTTTTGAGAACTTTTGGGGAGAGCTTATATCTTTCTGTTTTACGTCATTTCTGACGTATGATTTGTGGTTTTACGTGTGTTAGGTATGAGGATGAGTATAAGTTAGGAGAGCTAGCTTAAGATAACGAACCTTCGTGTGACTTCGTATGAGGTAGGGAAATCTCAGTAACATGTGCATTTGATTTCGTTTAGCATGACCTTTCTGATATGATAGAAATGTGTGTGATTGTGTGATCTTCATAAATCATCTAGCATGAATTTCGTTATATTCTTTAAACTTGAAAAGCATATGAATATGTATACTATGAAGAAACCACAAGTGTGTGTGTGTGAAACCTGAAAAGTTAAGCAGGTGGCCTTAGTAAGAGGCAAAAATATGTGTGATATCAGATATGTGTACGTATGAACTGAACAAAATGAGATATGTGTGTGTGTGACTTTGAAAGTAAACCTAGTATAAATTATCACAAATACACAGTGAATAACTATATGTGAATTTCACACTTTGATTTAAGGTTCATGTGTTGAATACCCTACCGACGTGGCGCTAGACCCGTGACCGGTATGGCTGAATATCCGTACTTGTGCTTCGGTACGACGAATATCCGTTGTTTGATTTCTAATATGTGGAAATACTTCATTCGACACAAATCTCCTAATTTGAAGGAGCTTGGGCAACTTTGTGTGAATTGTTCATTAGACGACGATGCTATAGTTGCTAGAGATATTATTTAAGTGATTTGTTTAAGTGTGTGCATTAAGAGGAAATTTTGAGTAGCCATGATTAGAGTGTTTTGAAACTTGCATCAGATATTCGTTTTCATCAATTTAATTACTGTTAAATTATAAATTCTTGTAAGAAATTGTGAATCCTGTAAGATAAGCATATTTCTGATTATGCCATGAAGTATATGTTTGATATCATAATATGCATGTTGCTTATGTTTTCCTATTGAGCTTAGATATAGCTCACTCTTCGACTATATGTTGTAGGTACAAAGGTAGCGGCGGGTAATGAGGACGTTGATCCTGAGGATCCAGAGTATATTCCGGAGGAGGAGATTGAGCCCCCTCTTGAGGAGTTCTTCTAGCAGACTGTGTTGCGCTAGTTTGATTTTTGAGATTATATTTATAAGGCTTGGTACGTCCAGTCATTCTTGTAAGAACTTATGTATATGTCAGTTAGTATTATTTTGTGAACCACGCCCGATGACGGTGTTTTCATTGGTGGTTTGGTTCGGTTCTTTTGTCCATATAATTTTTATGGGATTAGATCGTCTTTTGTTATCTTCAAAATTGTCTTTATGTAGAAATGGGGATTTATTTCTTATGATGACTCTGTCTGCTTATTTAGACGTATACTTTGTTCCGATTTGTGTGTGGAGGTACCAAGTTTTCCATTCGTATAAAGGGGATCAGCCTGAAGGGTTGCTCTAACGGCACAGGTTTTCGGGCACGGATGTCTGGGCTTTCACATAACAGGTTATGGGTTTTAATCCCCACGCTTACTCCCGCCCTTTGTGTAGGTCTCCTCCTAGTGTGCTGTACCAAAAATGGATTCTCTCTATTGAAAAAATTGTGAAATATTAACTCGAAATAATACAGGAAATCGGTCTGATGCATGAGAAATATCATTGTCTTTAAACCAATATTTGTCCCCACCACTTTGACAAAGTGGTCACCAACAAGTTACCGGCAAATTGGTTCCAGGATATAACAAGTCGACTGTGTATTCTTGTGAAGGATTTGGTGAATCCGTTCACGCCATCCAAACATTATATATTGCAAGAACACTCTGATAAAGACCTTCAAAGATAGAACCAAAGAGAATGGAGACTCCAATGTAGTGAGAAAATAATGAATTTAGATTCCTTAATAGAAAATCAAGTGGTGTGTTAATGCACCATTTTCCTATCAAAAGGTGCTACAGGCATCCCTTCGAAAAAGATACACCGCTTTGAAAAGACACACCACTTTGGAAAGACACTTTTTTGAAAGGACACAACTTTGAAAAGACACACCTCTTTGGAAAAGACACAATTTAAAGCTTTTAAATATCCAACCGTCCCCTACTATTTAAAAATTTTAGATCAAAGCAAAGCTAGAAATATACGCATAAATGAAAATGTCTTACATACTTGAATTTTCACTTTAGTGGAAATAACTTAAAGTTTGTTAAGGTCTTCAGTGAAACTAAGTTTTGAACTAACGATCTTATACGACAAATCGAAACTATTCCACACACATATTTCATATATTTAATGTTCAATAAATAGGTTAGCCATATGCTAGTACCATGATTTTCATAAGCGTTTATGAGATAAAGTTATATTTCATTGAAGGCAGCTCCACCCTCATACTTATATAGATAGACCTATAAGAGATACAATTGTAACTTTAACATCTCAACATATAGTGTTATAGCATTTATTAAGAGCAATGTTCAACCTCTTCTTATCTATTACAGGTAAAACACTATCCTTCCTGCGATGTTTATGAGAATTTAATCCTCATCAATGTAGTGTCCATTTGTCCGTTACGAATTTACGACTTGTTCTTCCCTTTGAACCTAAAAATTGATCAAACAAATATTATCGTAAGTGCCTGTTTGGATAAATGTCTTTAAACCCATCCTTATTCTTCTTTTAGACTAATACTTTCCATAATTGTTCATAATTACAATTATCAACACATAAAATATTTCTTCAGATCATTCTGCCTGGAACCACATATCATTTGTTTTCTTGTCCATTAACAAGAAAACAAGTTTCATAGAAAATTTAGAAGTTTTGAATTAATCTTTATTGCTATGTCTAACAATCGACCTTTAAATTACTTCATTTTTCTACCTATTTCAAAACAAGCAATATACTCAATGAGATTTATAATTGCTTCTTAACTTTTCTTGCAAGGTTGAATAAACAACATGAGATTTATAATTGTGACTTCCTTTATTAAAGGGAAATCATCTGCAAATGATTTAGATTTTCAAATCTAAATTCATTATCTTCTTCAGATAATTCTTAACATTTTTTACTCAATTCACTTTTCAATAAACTCAATGCACATGCAATGGAAGATATTAGAGTTTCATGCATGTTTGAAATAAATTAATCATATTCATTTATAAATGATCCTACCAATCTTTTTTATAATAACTCGATATTGCCACAAAATCATGGGCACTTGATCACTGCTAATGATTTAATATCATGCCTAATCGATCAAGGTCACTCAATGACCATAGAGCTAAATCCGGTCATTTGATTAAAATTACACATATATGATCACATTTAAACATATGAATGCTAAATCTCATCTCAACAAAGATTTACCAAGTTGTGTCATTCATTCAATTAGTCATACCCACAATATAAATAATAGGGAAACAATATTGATATTCACTTTTAGCAACATGACACAATTTCTAGATCTATCAAAGTAGTCCAACAATCATCCCGTCATTGCCACATTTGATTTATTTAAAGTCACGTCAACCATCTTAATTAATAGGATTGCCATGCATCATAATAGTGGAATGGTATTGTCACGCCCCTCGGCCTCACCCGTCGCGATCATAATAGTGGAATGGTATTGTCACGCCCCTCGGCCTCACCCGTCGCGATCATAATAGTGGAATGGTATTGTCACGCCCCTCGGCCTCACCCTAAACCGCTGTGTCGAGATGGCGCAACAACGCCGCCTTCGATTATTGATATTTTAATTACTTTCGATTTCTTAATCCATTTCCCAAATTCGGTAAAATTCTGATTTTATTCATATAATTTGTCATATCTAATCAGCCTTCAAAATGACATATTTTATGCTCGAATCTCTACTTTGTTAATCTTCATTTAACTACTAATGATTGCCTTTAGTTTGTGATGTGTTGCAGCAGTTTTGAAGGCTGAAAGAATGTAAAAATAGTTAAAAGAGAAAAGAAGAAGATAACCCAAAGCCATGGTAGAAATCCAAGTTGAAATAGAGAGAAAAGTCCCAGAAATAGTCTGTTTCAACCGGCCAAGAAGCCACTCTCGACCGGATGAAATCGCGCAACAGAGAGGAGCAGAAGAAAGAAAAAGAAGAACAGAAATGGTCTATTTCAACCGGTCGAACTATGAGATTCGACTGGTTGATTATTTGGAAGCTTTAGAAAATCAAAAGTGGACCGGTCAAAATTGGTTTGACCAGTTGAGATGGGCAGAGAGTTTTATAAGCTCTTTTATATAATTTGAACCGATTGAAGTCATTTTCAATCGGTCGAGCCAGAAGCTGTTGATTAAAGAGATTTGAAGACCTGGACTAGTCGAGATCAGTTGAACCGGTCGAGAATTAAGGAAATAAAGGAAGCCGCGAAGCCTGGAGAGAGAATTGAAGCTCGACTGGTTGAAACAATATTTCCTTCCAAAAAATTAGGCTCTACAACCTGTTATCTCTGACATCCGAGAGTCCCTCTGGATTCTTCTTCCTTAGCTAATTTTTTGGGATCTTATAGATTACCTGCCATGTGTAAATTGTGCTAGGGCCTTATGAATCTATAAATAAGGACCCTAGGGTTAGAGTTAGAGGGTCCTTCGACAGAATTCTCTGTATAGAGTTTTCAGCCGTGAGAATCCATAGGTTAGGTTAGTTTCCAGTTCTGGAGAGTTGTGAGATTGTAACTTGTAATCATTGAAAGATGATCAAGTCAGCGACGATGAAGATCGTCTATCAATGTGAGGCTAAACTTCTCCAAGGTTGGGATCTCTTGTAAATTACAAATGAGTATATAATAAAATTCTATTTTTCTTTTATTTTGAATTTCATTTGTTGGTACGATTGCATGTTTGAGGTTTTGGTTGTACCGTGAATGCGCTAGTAAAGGTTTAATTTTGTTTTATTTGATTCTAATGGCCTTTTAGGGATTAGGATTATATTTGAAAGGATATTTATCGTTGGACTAGAGCTTGTAGCTTAGTTTTGTCGATTAAGTGCAATGATGCTTATTGTTTAGGTCGCTAGTGATTAGACGAATCATATCAGTTTAGATTAGTCCGTGACTATGAATAAGATTTAATTCTTATACCTAGTCGTAGAGCTTGTAGCCTAGAGCGTTACCTGAAATTCTAAACAGAAGAGGAGTAGGAGTTTGTTATTTGTGAATCTGTGATCCAAGGGAGATCCCAGTCTGCCTTCTCATAACTTGTCCAAAATTGTGTTTAGTTTGCTTTGTAGTTAATTAATTTGGGAAACTTTTCTTTACAGATTACTTTAGATTAAGATAGAAGTTAGAAAACTAAATGACAAGTCTCTATGGTTTGACACCCTTGTATTCGCCCTAGTACTTCGAACTTGTGCAGTTGTAAGGTTTCTGATTATAAACGATCAAGTTTTTGGCGTCGTTGTCGGGGACTTCGGCTTTATTTTTATTTAATTTCTATCTTAATTTGTATATCTGTAAATTTTATTAACCGTAGTTTGCTTTTTGTTTTTGTTTTATAGGCTTGGGAGATCGAAGGCTCGAGTTTACCAAAGCTTGTAACGGGGCGCTGCAAGAGGCCAAGGTACGTGCTTGAAATCTCCAGTAGGATAGGTTAATATTTTATTTTTATTTTTCTGTTTATGTCAAGGTTGAGTTCGCTGATCATTCACATAATTTATCATTTTATCACCCTTAACTTAGTGATGTTAGACCCTAATTTACTACTAATGATATAATGATGTGTAGATATTTAGAATAGTTAGCAAAAAAGAACAAAAATATTAATCTTTACCAAAATGAACTTAAAAGGCAGTGAAGAAGATGATCGCACGAAAATGTAATCCAAGTGGTAGCAAAGTCACCAGTTGTGAACCGAAAGAAGAATTACGACCCCAATCGTAATCTCGATGAGCAAAGAGAAAGAAGAATTGTATTCATGATTCTACAGGCGAAAACTTCAGATTGGAGAAAGCAAAGTGAAATGTAATTGATCGAATGCTAGAAATCGTACGGAAGAAGGAGAGAAATCGTGTTTACGATTTTGCAGTATAAACCTCACGCTGCTGCTAAAGTTCAAGTGAAGATTTGCACCGCCATGCACAAAATAGAAAGAACTCTTAACATAGAAGTCTTGCAATCTACGGATTTGAGAAGATTGACGAAAGAAAACTCGAAGATCTCGACTGCTAAAATTAAGGAAAAAGAGTCTTGTGTGCATCTATTATTGAAAACAATGAAGATTAGGATTAGAAGTTTTGTAATTTTAGGAAACTCTTTGTTATTAGAAATTTACTTTTAATAGGATTTGAATAATGTAAACCAACCCCTTATGGATCTATAAATAAGAGGGCTCGACTCCAAGAATAAGTATCCACGGTCTCTCAGTTACAATTGACAATTGAGGTTGGGAAATTTGAAGATCACCTTAGTGTAGTTTTAGTGTAGAATATCCAAGGTTCTCGAGATCAATTGATGACTGAGATCGGGAGTTGAAAGATTAGAGTAGAGTATCCGTAGTTTCTCAAGAGCAATTGATGCCTGTGATTGGGAGATGAAAGATCTATTTTATTACTTTCTGGTTTAGATTTATTTTTATGTATTTTCCTACTTTGTAAATATCTAAAAGTTCTTGATTTTAATTGACAACTAAAGTTGAGAATTTGAAAGATTAGTGTAATGATATTTTCTTTTCATCTACAGTCTTCTAGTTTTTAATTGATGCCTAAACTTTGGAAGGTTGTGGATTAGTATAAATCTATATTGAAATAATTTCAGATTTTAATTGATGCCTAAGATTTGGGAGACTTAGATATAATGTAACGGTTTTTATTTTGTAAACATTCGAAATCTAGATGGAGACTGATTGACGACCTGGATCTGAAAGGATTATGATTACATTTATTTTCTACAATTTATTTCCCGCACCTTAGTTTAAATAACCATTCTTTATTTTTTTAAAGATAAATAAAAGTTTCTTTCAGATTTTTAGACTTCCTTGTAAGAACGATCCTATACTAGTGTTGCAATTTCCATTAGTTGCTTGCAATAGGTTAAGACATAGCATAATAGTAGAGCTGCCAGTCGCAGTTCTCTTCTTTAGAGCGACTCAACCTTGAGATTGGGAGAACTTGTCATCTTATCTGTGCTACCTCACGTTCTTCTCAAAATGTCGTGAGTATTGACCATTCTAGCAGTCCTGCTGATCGGGCTTACTTATGTATGTATCTAATTAAGCCTTAATCTATTGCAAGCGCACAATGGAAATTGTAATACTAGCATAGGATCGTTCAAACGAGGATATGTTTTATATTATATATATTAATTTTCTGAAAACGTATATTTATCTTTTAAGATCCTAAACTACTTGAGAAATATGAATAAAAAATGATTTCTTAAACTAAATTGCAGAAAATAAATCCTAAATCCTCCTTTAGATTGTGGTTATCAATCACAATCTTCAGCCATCGAATGTTTATAAATTTAAAATATCGTTATACTATATTTGAGTCTTTTAGAATTTGGGCGTTAATCAAAACTAGCATCCTTCAATATCGATTTATACTAATATTTAATCTATCAGAAATTTGGGCGTCAATCAAATTGTAGAAAATCAAAGATAGAAAATAAAAACCATTACACTAATCTGCAAACCTTAACCTAAGTTATCAATTAAAATTAAAATTTGAAGATGTTTACAAAGTTAGAAATTATAATAAAATAAATATAAATTAGAAAGTAATAAATACCCCTCAGCCACAGTCGTCAATTGCTTCTAAGAAACTACAGATATCTACTCTAATCTTTCAACTCTCAATCTTAGTCGTCAATTATGATCGAGGAACCTTGGATATTTAAACTAAACTACTCTAATTTTGATCGGAAGAAAACCCAACCTCAATTGTCAATTGATGCTGATAATTTCTTCGATGATTAATTCCTATACCAAGCCCTCTTATTTATAAATCATAAGGGATCAGTTTGCAAAACTCCTAATTCTAATAAAAGAAACTAGTAAACAAAAGTGTCCTACTATAATTATAATTCCTAATTTTATCTTCCTTGCTTCGGATAATTGATGCGCTTTTGGATCTTCTCCTTTATTTTAGCAACAGAGTCCTTTAAAAGTCTTCTTTGTCAATTTTTCCATATCAGTGATTGGCTAGACTTTTAAGTTAAGAATTCTTCTAATTATACATATGGCGGTATAAATCCTCATGTGACAGCACTTCAGAAAGCGTCTTTTTGTAAAATCGTAAATCACGATTTTCTAGCTTTTACTCTATGGACGATTCTTTATTTACGATTGATCGTCTTCTATTGTACCGTACTTTACTCTTGAACGACTTTTCTTCTGAAGAATCATAAATTATGATTTTCTACTTTCTTTGCAGTGCTCCGTAAAATCGTAAAGTATGATTCTTCATCTTTCAGTAGGCGATGATTCCGTCTTTTTCGTTCAATCGTCTTTCTTATCGCTTGATGAGTTTATTTTGATGAATATTAATATTTTGGTTCTCTTTTACTATTTTTCTTATATCTGCACATCAATAACTTATTAGTAGGAAACTAAGGTCTAGTATCACTAAGTTAAAGGTAGTAAAATAATATATTATGTGACTGATCACACCCCCAAACTTACACTTTACTAGTCCCTAACCAATAAGGAAATATAAAACATCTTAAACTAAGAATTTAAATGCCACTTTCGTAGGGAGCACGATTGCATTTAGCAGATACAACAAGCCTTTAAAACCCCTAGGTGATCCCTAGTGGAGGAGTTGTAGTCTCTTGAAGGTTTTTAGTGAAGTTACTTACAAACTTTAAATATTTTTGAAATTTTCAAAATATTTTTAAAAATTTACAAAGAAAACATAAGGTTAAAAATCTAAACTGATTTTTGTACACTATTAAGTTAACTAAGTTGATCATCACATGGTTATGATTTTCTAAAATTACCAACCTTTTATCCTTGTTTTCCATTATAACAGTTATCCTTGATTAGAACTCCAATAATTTTAATTCATAGTAAGCATGAAGTGTATGCATCAGTGAATATTTTATTCTTTATAGATTTTTCTAAACTGTAATTTTAGAAAATACTTTCATTCAAAAACTTACATTATTGGCGTACTCTAAAAAAAAAATTAAAACTTTTGGGTTCTCTCAATGTATTTAGAAGAATTCATTCAAAGGATAATTGTAAAAATTTTTAATGTCATGAAAAAGATAATCTATTCTATTTATATGATTCCCTGTGCACTCTATAGTATCTATTATTCATATTTCTATTAGGCTTATGCTTTTGCAAATCGTAAAAAAAAAAGGTCTTTCCTTCAGCTTGTAATGGGGCTTTGGGTTTTAGAAGGTGCCAAAGAAAAGTAGAAAAGGATTCAATTTTTTTTTCAGAATTTAGTTCTTCTTTCTCCCATCTTTTTCTTTTTTTTTCTACTTCAGTAAGTATCCATGAATTTGGATGCTTCTTCCCATTTTTATTTTTTGTAAAATCCCATTTTGATCTAAAATCGTCTTTTTACAATTTTCCTTCTTTTCGAAAGCCCTTTCCTTTTTTTTTTGTTTTTATTTTTTTCAGAAATCGTCTTTCATGATTTTTTATCTTCTCTCATATTTTCTTTTTATTATTATTTTTCTTCAACTGTACCCTTTTTTTAGCATTCTCCTTATCTGTTGACTTTTACTCCTTTCACTCTCTCTTTTTTCCTTTCTTTTGTATTCTAAACTCTTAGAAAATGCAAGGGTTAAAAGTTGAAAGCTTTGGGTAGTACTTATGGTTAAGAGTTTTCAAAATTTTTGGTACATAGAAATTCAGTTTAGGCTTCTAATATGAGTTCAAAGGATAAGTTATTTTATGAGATTTTGACTTTTTGGCTCTGTTTTAAATAAAAGATTACCTTTAATCATCTTTACGATTTACTAATATAGATGCCTTATTGTTTTGATGCTTCTAATTGATAGCTCTAGAAAAAAAATCAGGTTATCATAGTCATAGAATATTTTAATTCTAAATTCAACAATATGAGATTTCATAAAAGAAGTAAAGAAGTTCAAAGAAATTTTGACTTGAATAGAAGCAGTCTCTCTCTCAAGGAAAGGAAAAATTAGTCTCTGATAATGCTCACTGGTTTATAATTTTGAAATTATAGTTTAAATGTTACAGTTCAGATCAATCTATTATTTGAAACATTCAATCTAATACAGTGTTCAACGAGCTAAAACATGGATTGAGCTGTTCTATATTCTTAATTATTGAACTTCTACTATGATGGATCGCAAGTTTTTGAGATTCGTAATTTATTCTATCATAATTCACATATAATGGTTATGTGACAGCCCGATTTTCCCTAATCACAAAATCCTGTGAAATATATTTTTTTTCTTTATTACATCCTAAACTCAGGGAAAATCGGATCGTTGGATCACGCTTCACAATCCGAATACATAATTTTACTTGGTACCTCCACATATAGATGCGGAAATTAAAGCAGATATCATACATATGCAGAAATGAAAATATAGATATCACAAGGCAGAACTAAATCCTTCTACTTTATATATGACATCTAACAAAAAAGGCCCAAAAGAAAAACCACCGGTGATGGCCGACCATCACTTAATCAGTGGTACAATCATACTTACAATTTGATCATTTTAATATCGAATTTAGTCGTAGGACTTATCCAAAAGTTCATAAAATCCACCATACAAACCCAAAACACGCCCAATCCAAGTCCTCAACTAGGGTAGAATTCTCCAAATGGGAGATCCTATACCTTTCTCCTGCTCCCGATCTAGATCAACATCTGTGCCTGTGACATATAGTTGGGGTGAGCTAACATCCAAACTCAATAGGGGCATATCAAAAGCATTTATAGTATCACAAAAACATAGATTCCATGACTAAGTTTTACGATTTAACACATTTCACATAAATCATCTTTTGAAAAGAAACATAAACTTACTCAAAACAGAATTTAACACACTTTCTCAAAACGTCATTTGATTTTCTAAATTCTTATTTGCAATTTCAGATTTTGTTTCACATTCTTTTTTAACATCTTATTATACTTAAAGCAATAAAATAAATTACTGCCCCAAGCAATTATAGCATTGGGAGCCATGTTACTATTATGTTACTATTATATCAATGGGAATCCTAACTGTTGTCGTTCAATGAACTTTATCATGAAATTACCGTTGGTCGGTATTAATTGAATGGATATTCTGCCGTACCGGAGCACAATGAATGGATATCTCGCCGTACTGGAGTACAATGGATTCGTTATACTAAACCTTAAATACAGATTCTAACTTATAGTTTCATACCGTGCAAAGTGATTTAATTTATAATTAGATTTATGATTTCATATACTTGCTTATCACATTCATGTTCACGCTTATCACATTCACATTCACATTTTCATGAATTACTTATCACATTAACACATATTTCTCATTTTACCATTGACCGGTAAGAAATGAGCGAATATCCCATCATACTTGAGCACAATGAACGGATATCCCGCCGTACCAGCACAATGATTGAAGAGTTACTTGTCACGTTTACACATATTTTTCACGCACATCTTATCATTTTTCATATTTTAAATCACATGCTTTAAATCCGTGTACAAAGCTCAAACAAGATGAAAATCACGTCCTTACTTATCACATCACAATTTCTATGCATTCATTTAATATAAATGATATAGAATATTCCCCTACCTCAAGTCACACTTAACATATTCCACATGTCATCCTCTTGCGAACTCCCACATAATCTCAACAGTTTAATCCTATATTCGAAGTGTCCAAATACCTCTTAGGAAATGTTTAAGAAAACTTAAGATATATATTTTCAAAAAATTCACACAAAAAGAGTCTAAATAAATTTGACTATGTTTCTCGCGTGAGTGAGCCTTGGAGCTTGGGCGCGCGAGCCCCATGTGAGGTTTGAAACTCGCGCGACCGACTGGATTTCTAGTGCATTGGAGACAGTCACGCGAGGGCTCATGCGAGCGAGCCTCTAAGTCACTTAAACCTCGTGCGAGCAAGTCTCAGAGCCTTGCGTGCTTACTTATGTCTTAGAAAGGCTTCTCGCGCGAGCGAGCTCTGAAGCTCGGGTGCGCGAGAACCAGAGTTCTTTCAGATCTGAGTTTTTTCTCAACTCAATCTTCTTCAAATCTCTTCCATACATCATATACATTATAATAAACCTTAAATAACTAACTTTAAGCACTTTAAGGTATTGATTTCTCACCTTTAACCCAACGATTTACCCGAAGATCGGATCGTCTTCCTCCTTGCAAATAACTGGGTTTCCAAACCCCTTTTGATCTTTCTAAGCTTCACAATTGCCACGATGCTGACATGATCGTAGGGTGATTTTCACATACACATAGCACAAATCTAACTATGCTCTAGCAATTAGAAACACACATTTTCAAGAAATTTCCCTCTCTTCAAACCCTTCTTCCTTTCTTTCTCTCTCTCTCAACTCTCTTGCAATTTAAACCAAAGCCAAATGAGGCTTGCGTGAAACATCTCTCCCACTTATCCCTTAACTTTGCTTACTTGAAAAGCGCAAACACCAAAAAGTTGTGTGTTGCACTTATCTACTTAATTCCTTTGGTGTGAGATACATACACACCACTTGGGTGTTCTAGTTCTTATCCAATAAGCTTTGGCTTCGGTGCAAAGCTTATACCCTTAAACCAAGTGTTACTCATATGTCGAAAGGTCTTACTAAGCCCCAATATAGTCAGCCCAACTTAGTTGGTCCAAATAGTCAGCCCAAATAGTCCAACTAGTGTTAATCACTAATAATCTTTCATTTTCCAAAATTTTACCTCGAGGTTCCACACGAGCACAGTGTGTCGTCCCTAGCACGCGCACTTAATCAGTGCATGCGGGTCCGAAATTTAGGGTTGTTATAGGTTAACTATAAAAAAACTATTTTTTTTAAAGAACAGAGAAAAGAAAAAAATTAAAAATTATGCAAAAAATAAAATAAAATAAACTAACAAATTGATATACTAATTAACTACTATTATACACAGAAGTTGTGTATTCCCCCAAACTTAATTTGGACAATGCGCTCATTGGCACAAAAACAGGGGACACTCAAAATTTATTTACTTGAAAGATCATACCTGTGAGGCTTGTAATGTTTTGTAATTTTTACTCACTTGGTGATGAAGGATATGGTATCAGAATGGAAGTAGTAGGTGGGGTTGGTGCTGGTGAGGCTAGCAGTGAGGATGAGTTGTTCGATAGGTCTTCTTTCGAGTAAGACACCACATTTGTAGAGTAATTATCTTGTTCTTCTGCAAGTGATTCTCTATATGTCGTAGGCTCAACCTCATCAGTGTTTTCCTTCTCATTCATCATTCTAAAAAAGTTTCCTTTTAGACTCTGTTGCTCTTTTCCAACCTTTTCTTTGTTTTTCAAATTCGCAGTCAACTTCTTAATCACGGCAGATTTTATTTGAATTTTCATTCTCAGTTTTTCTACTTCAGCTTGTTCTTTTGCTACTGCGGCTCGACCTTTTTTTGTGAGACTCAATAGTCTTCTTCTGTTCAGCATTGGTTAAACTGAGGGAATTGTTATTTTCTTACAGTTTCAGAATTTTCCCTTTTGCTATGGTCAGCAGATGATTCTTCTCATCTAGCTGTCTATTGAGCTCTTACTGGTAATCTCTGAGAGTTTTTCTTTTGCAGTTTCTCTAGCATCCGGGTCTTCAATGAATTCGCTGAATTGCTCCATCAGGGTAGTAATTTTATCCTCATATTTTTTCTTCTCGCCCTCCCATGCTTGTTGGTTCTTTCTTAATGCATTGTTTTCTTCACGTAGCTACACCAGTTGAGCTGGAAGTGACTCAGAGGCTTCCTGTACTTTCCTTGCTGTTTCTACTGCCCAATGTGCAAGGTATTCTTTCGCAGCCTTGTGCTTTAAGCTTTTCACTATCTCTGAGCGCTCTTGAACAATGAGAGTAGTTTCAAGAACTCTATTCTTCAATCTATTAAATTCGTCCAACCACTTTCTTACCACACCTAGTAGTGGCATCAAATTTGGGGCAGAAGTATTTTGCCATTGCTCTACTTCCTTAACTCTCCTTTATAATTTGGGGATTGTTGTGGTGGTAACTGCCAGATCAACGGGGGGTACTTCTTCTCTATTTAACAACTCTATGAAACCCCCTCTTGGTATTTCAGAACTTAGTCTTACTTCTGCTGCTTGGATTGTAAGAGTCTGCTCAGTATTGGAAGGAATTCTGGGTGGAACAGCAGGCACTATTGGTGTATTGGTGTAGGAATATGGTTAGAAGTTGCCATTTCAGTAATCTGCTAGTCCATTGGTAGAGGAATCTCTTATGCTACAGCTATCATTGGGCTCACAGGCTCTGTTTCTATAATAATTGACAGTGTGTCTGCCTCAGTTGAAGGGGGCATAGCACGCCCTATTGGTGAGTCCAGAGCCGAGTGGACCCCACTTGGGTTCACTTCCCACTATTCTTTTTGTCTCATCTTCCCTTTTGTGCATCTTGTGGCCCTCAAAATTTGTGAAATTCTACTTTTCCAACACATCTTGTGGTGCATGTGTGAGAGCTCATCTCTCACCCTAGATTTTTCCAAAGTTTTTCTATGGTGTAAGATGGGTCAAAGTTGGGCTAATTAGATGAGTGGTTAGGATTTGCTAGAGATTAGCAAAAATCCAATTTCTAATTAGGAAATTAAGGAAATTAATTCATAAAGGCCCTTGGGCTTATTTTAAATTTATAAGAAATGCCATTGATCCTTGCAAGACACATATACACAAGTTTGAATATTAATGCCTCTAGTCTTTTCAAATTTCTGGGTCTAGGTTTAACCCAAACCATTGACCAATTTCATGATCATCATTAAAATCTAATCCATTGGCGATGATCTTCTCATCAATACCAAGGCTCAGTAATTTGGGTCAATTCTCGGGTCAAGGTCCATCAAAAGTCAGTCTAGGCTTCTCATATAGTGTGAGATGTGGTGTGAAATCTAATCCATTGTTGATGGTGTCCTCATCAATTCCAAGGCCCAGTCTTAATTTGGGTCAATTCTCGAGTCAGGGTCCATCAAAAGTCAGTCTTGGCTTCTCATATGGTGTGTGCTTTTGTTAATTTCTAACATACCCCCATTCAAATAAAAATGGTGTCTATGGGTGCCCCTAGAAATAGGCAATATCCCATTAATCTAAGGTGGGTGATTTACAAATTTGGATGGACCTAGCCTCAGGCAGTCACCTGGCACAATCGGGTCTCAGCCAACATGTTGACCAACATAGAATTCGAGGGGCATGTGTCACAAGTATGCCTCTATAATCCTAGAATTAAAAAGAAATTTTACAAAACTAATGTTTGGAAGAAGTACCATGTTCCATGGTTCTTCAAACATCAAAACAAATTCTAACAAGTGTAATTGTATATATGTCTTGTAGATGGTACAATCAAATTAAAAATTTATAATAATAACTGAAGTCAAATTCTACTTACTCGTTACTGAAAGGAAACATAAACCGACTTCATAAAAAGGTTTAACTCTTTAGCCAATTGCAACATTCTCACACTCTAGACTTCCACGTGTGGGAATTGAAGACAATAACCACCCAAATCCAAAACGTCGCCTCAAATTCAACAGTACGATTAGACGAGTCATCACTGATCTTGATTCTATGGCATGCTTCTCTACATGAAATAGAAAATTTCAAGTACAAAGACAATCTCTCTACTATAAGATGGGCATGTTACCATAGTGCTCTGTAATAGATTTTGGCATAACGATTCCTCCGCTATAACTCATTTGAAATTAATAAATATTAGTTTAAAATTTTTGGAAAAATTGTGAAATATTGACCCGAAATAATACAGGAAATCGGTCCGAGGCACGATAAATATCATTGTATTTAAACCAATATTTTCCCCCACGACTTTGACAAAGTGGTCACCAACAGGTTACTGACAAACTGGTTCCAGGATACAACGGGTAGGCTGTGTATTCTTGCGAAGGATTTGGTGAATCTGTTCACGTTATCCGAATATTAAATATTGCAAGAGCATTATGATCAAGACCTTTAAAGACAGAACCAGAGAGAAGGGAGAATCCAATGTAGTGAGAAATCAATGATTTTAGATTCCTTAAATAGAAAATCAAGTGGTATGTTAATGCACCATTTTCTTATGATAGGCATCCCTTCGAAAAAGGCACAACTTTAGAAAGGCACTTCTTTTGAAAAGACACAACTTTGGAAAGGCACTTTTTTGAAAGGACACAACTTTGAAAAGATACACCTCTTTGGAAATGACACAATTTAAAACTTTTAAATATCCAACAATTCTCGACTCCATTCCCACACTCTAGACTTCCATGTGTGGGAATAGACCGGTTTCAATAGAAATGCATTACAATGAACAAAACTAGGGTTACTTATAAATCTACTTAACTTACCTACCGCAAATGCAATGTCCGACCTTGTACAATGCATTGTATACATAAGACTACCAATAGCTCCTACATATTCTAACTGTTGCACACATCTCTCATCATTTTTAGTTAATTTAATATTAGCATCCAAAGGTGTACTGACTGGTTTCAAATCAAAGTAATTAAAATTTTTCAAAATCTTTTCAACATAATAAGATTGAGTTAGAGTTAACTCATTTTCATTTCTTACAAAATTATATGTATATGTGGTGCATGCATATGGAAATGTACATGTTTGTACATCTGATGCACTTATACATGCTTGTTGTCGGAATGAGTAATTATAAAAATACATTTATTTAGAATTACCCTTGAAATTGATATGTGTGAGAGCCCGGATTTCGGCACCCCGAAACCCGTGCCATCAGCACGATCATCTTGACCGTGCCCCTCAGCTAAGCACGGAACATTGACATATCAAGCATAAAATGAAATAATAAATGAAACTACGAAATTTAAATCTATATTAAAGCAATTCTCCAAAAGACAGTTCTACCCTCATGCCTCTGCATGAATGGAGAACCGATCCGAACCATCGATGATAGCAATCATCACGGATGGTTCGCCCCAAAAGAATAATCCCAAACTCAATATATACATGGTTTAACCAAAACAAGGCTTGACATACCAAGCCGTACAATCCCTCTCAAAAAGCCCTCAAAGCGGTACAACGGAGTCCTCTAGAAGAAGTCCTCAGGAGGTAGCTCAACTGTCTGCCGCCTCGAGGTCCGACTCACCGGTGGCGTCTCCCAAGCCTCGGCCGCTGCTAGTGGTGGACCTGCGACGTATAGTCTATAGGGTGAGCTACATCCTAGCTCAATAGGGAACAAAACACAGTTGAACATATAAATTATTACTCACATATATTTCATGATATGCCATGCATGATGTGTCTATGCAATTACTGATGAAACAGTTAAAAAGTATTACATTTTACTCGTAGTTTACTCGTGTCTTTTATTTACTCATGAATAATGCTGAAAAGGCCTAAAGCAAAACTTAAACTTTTAACTTAAGTAATCCCCGAGCAATATAGCATCGAGCCCCGATGAGATACCCTTCATCGTCATCTATATAGACACTTTTAACGTATTCCCTGGGAATACAATATAGTACCCAAGCCCCTTTCCCCTGGGGATTGGTGGCGGGGTTTCACTTATCTCAAATCAACAACGGTTTATAAGCCCGTACGTCACGGATATCCTGCCGTGTCAGTCGTGGATATCCCGCCACGTCGGTGGGGTACCCTATCAAACCTCAAATAACAAAAATATCGGTGCCTTACATATAGTTATTCACCGTGTAAGTGTGCTATCTTATATCAGTTAGGCCATATCAAACATGATTCAATCTTGGATACATCCCTGGGATGTATCCATTCACTTGCATCACACCTCATGCTCTTATCTCTTTACTTCTTCATCCCCTGGGGATGGCTCATTATACTTACTCTTATGGGTGTCACACACACACACTTTTCACAATTCTTAAGCAATAAACATTTGAATTTGAATTCTATATTACTACATACATGCTCTTGTAAAAATAAAGTATATGTTCAAGGTGTTCCCTACCTCAAGTCTTTGTTTGATCAACGCATCAAGGTCCCACGTGGCTCCTTGTGCACTAGCTCACACGTACCACCTATGGTACCACATAACATGTGAAACACATCACTAAGGATGCAATAAAGGAGGTCCAAGACCCTCCATGAAGCTTAAAGTCAAACTCAAAAGTCAACAAAATTTAGCTCAGTCGATTAATCGAACTCCAAAATCGATTAATCGAAAGTCAATATCGATTAATCGATTCTTAAATCGATTAATCGAGATTTTCATTCGATTAATCGAATCCTAATTCGATTAAATCGAACTTCTCTGTTCGGCAAAGTCGATTCTCAAATCGAGTAATCGAGTTCCCAAAATCGATTAATCGATCCCAAATCGATTAATCGAAATTTGAAATCGATTAATCGAAATCCCATTTCGATTAGTCGATTTTTCCCAAGTCATTTCCTCCAGCCCCCGGGGTCCACTGGAGGTTCCCAGTCGATTAATCGATACCCAAATTGATTAATCGAAATCCAAAGTCGATTAATCGAAACTCAGTTCGATTAATCGAACTCGGGTTCCTTGACTTTTCAACTTCCTGGCCAATTTCGATTAATCGAAACCCAATTTTGATTAATCGAAATTACCAGATTCAGCCTCCTTTTGGCTGTTCTTTCCAATCTTTTTCCACTCTTTTTCCTCTATTTTTCTATACTTTTATCCTACATTTTACCCTATTTCTTACCACTATTTACCCTTATAATCCATGCATTTAAACTACATAACTCTTACCTTCAATCAATCTCAAATTGATTTCAAATCCATGGTTGGAAAGGCTAGGGTTCCAGCTTTAGCTTGAACGGATTCTCCTCGCTAAATCGGCCTCTTTAATGCTAGAATCCCCCTTCCAATCCCTCACAATAATGCTTGCTCAACCTCTCACTCCTCTCTCTCTCTTCTTTACTCCTTCAACAACCAATTTCCAGAATTTAGGGTTATTAAACCCTTTTATCTTTCCCCCTTCCTTGTGTGTTGAGCACATACACCGCAGTAGGTGTATGCGACTTCGCATTTTCCATCATACACCACATAGACACTCAACCCATCATATCTCATCCGTTCATCACACCCCATACTAACTATTGGACTTCTATTTGGTCAAACCTATGACCGATCGGGCACGGATCCCGAGGTCACAGTTTGGCATGATTTTTCGGGCTATTACAATATGTATGCTCTCGAGTCATGTGACATTCACATGACCCAATGATATTGTGTGGCCTATGTTTGTTTGACCATTAACCAAATTCCCGTTTACAACTGCTTATGGTTATGAAACTTTGGTCAAATGTCTAGCATTGGTTCTTATTGATTGACTGCGGCTAAAGGTTGCAATTGAGTGCCTAAAGAATAGGGACCATAATCTAGTGGGCTTGGTTCAACGCCAATGGTTTATGATCATGATTTATTGAACATTGGTTTTTCTTGTGGGGGTTGTCTCCATGCAAAAATTAACCCATTAAAAAGGTTTGGCTTTTGAGAGAGCCATAAAATTGTCTTTTTCAAGGGCTTTGAAACCCATGCATTAGATGTGATTAAATTTGTGCGACTTCATTTTACTGACCAATGATCCTTGGTAATTGTTTGACCACGATCTAAAAAATGGGCTCGTTTCAATAGACATGGATATGCGTTCGTTATTGATCGGTAGATCAGGACTCGATCATATAGTCATTGAGTAGACTTGATCAAGTGGACATGACATGGAATCATTAGCAATGATCAGATGGTTATAATTTTTTGGCAATATGAAGCTGTCATTACAAGATTAGTAAAATCATTTGAAGAAGGTCGAATGATTCTGATTGAATTATCTAGGAAAGATTATGGGTTTGGATTTGAAAATCTAAATCAATTGCAGATGATTTTCCATAAAGGGAATCATGGTCTCACAAGAGATGTAAAAAAGTAACTATAAATCTCATTGAGTGTATTACTTGTATGGTCTCACAAGAGATGATAAGAACCAACTATTAGGAATGAAGTGACTTAAGGGTTCATTGGTAGACGTACCAATACATATTAAGTTGTAACTTAAAAATTCTCTATGGAACTTGTTTCATTATCAATGAATAAGAAACAAATGATTTGTGGTTTCAAACAAAAATGTTTGAAGAAACACTTTATGTGTTGATAATTGCATTTATGAAAAAGGAGTAGTTAAAAAAAAATTGGGATGGTTTAAAGCCATTGACCTAAAGAGTCACTTATGATAGGAACCCTACCTAATATTTATTTGGTCAAAGTTTAAGTTCAAAGGGAAGAACAAGTCGTAAATACATGGCAGACAAAGGGGCAAACATTGATGAGAATAAAGTTCTCATACACATCCCAGGAAGGGTAGTGTTTTACTTGTGATGGATAAGGAGAGGTTGAGTGTTGCTCTTAATAGACTTTATAACACTATGTGTCGAGATATCAAAGTTACATGGACATCTCCTATAGGTCTACCTATATAAGTGTAAGGGTGGAGGCTGTAGACACCCCAATTTTACCCTCTCGAAGTATACAATTCTATTCGATCAACCTTTGACCTTGCTCACGATCTATGGAAAAGGAATAACCTTCTCCAAAGGCCTTAAAACCCTAAATATGGGGGCCATTACTGAAACAATAGTATATGGTTCAGACCCAGGCTGAAACAATAGCTCTGCGGCTGGGACCCAACCCAACCCGAGAAATCCCGAATTCCGCGCAGATACATTTGCGCGAAATCGATTCCACGTGTGGACACATGTGAGGAATTGGTCCCCACTTGGACTAGGTCTCACTCTTCCTGGGGACCAATTAAGACCCGGATCTCGTGCAAATACACTTGCATGTAATCCGATTCTATGCCGATATAGTTGCGCGGAATTAGTCCCACTTGGACTAGGGTTGCCTTTTTCATACACCGCCCAAAGACTCCTATTCTGCATAGATACACTTGTGTGAAATTGATTCCACGTACCCCTATACATGCGAAATCAGTCTAAATTGGACTGGGACTCTATTCCCTAGACTGCCCAGGGACCCGAATCCCGTGCATGCGCCACTGCGTGAAATTCAATCCCACGCATCACTGGATACACGAAATTGATTCCCAATCCAATCATACTCTACTCCCCAAACCGCATAGGGACCTGAATCCCACGCATATGCTACTGCACAGAATTCAATCCCACGCGTCATTGAACACGGGAATTGGTTCCCAATCAAACCCAACCTCTAATTCCTTAGACCGCCTAAACTCCAGAATCCCGTGCATATGCCACAGTGTGGAATTCAATCCGGCGCATACACCATTGCGCGGAATTGGTCTCCCAGGCACACTAGAACTAAGACTCCTAGTTCACAGGCCGACTTAAACTGAATTAAACGCAACCTCTCTTGAGTAGAATCGACCAATTTCGTACATACCCACATGTGCGGAATTAGCCCGCTACCTATTAAAAGTTCCCCCCTTACCTCGCCCCAAAGGACACAACACATAGAATTGAATAACATTCCTTTCTCTCGAGCTCAAGCCTTTCCTAAGTTTGAGTTTCTTCTCTCTGCGACACTGGAAGGAGGAAGAAGTGCTTAGCTTCAGATGATCTCTTTCTAGTATTTAATTTCTAGTTCTAGATCTTAGGTTTTAATTCCCAGTTCTTAATTTCTAGTTCTTAGGTCTTAATTCTTAGTTCTTAGTTATTAATTTTCTAAGTTCTTATTTTCAGGTTCTAGTTCTTAATTTCTAGTTCTAGTTACTAATTTCTTACTTCTAGTTCATAGTCCCCAATTATAGTTTTAATCCTTAATTCTTAAATTTCTATCCATAAATCCTTAATTCTTAATTCAAATTCAGTTTTCAATCCATAATATTTTTAAAATAACCCTTAGGCAACCAATTTGCCCAAGGGAGCTTACGGAGGGTACCCAGGAATGGGGCCGATCCTCCTTAGCATAATGGGCCACAACTCTTTTATTATTTCTAGTTAGAGTAGCATTAGGAGATTAAATTAATTAGAGTCAGAGTAGTATTAGGAGATTAATTTAATTAGAATTAGAGTAGTATTAGGATACTAAATCACTTAGAATCAAAGTAATATTAGGAGACTAGAATAATTAGAGTTATAGTAGCAGTAGGGCACTCAGCCAATTAAAGTTAGAATACTGCTAGGAAACTCGTAATCAGTCAAATTTAGAGTAGAACAAGGAAATCAGACTCAAAGCAAAATTAGAATGTTAAGCCAGACAAACTAATAGCTGTTGGAGTCAGCCGATCGACGTTCAATAAAGGAGTAAACCCACACCCCCGTAAAACATGATCAATGACATGTTGCAGCGTCGATAAACATCTGCAACTGGTGATCACATAAACCCAGGCATTTCTCCTCTAGAATTTACCTTCTTTATTTCAGCAATTTAATATTTCATAGTTCATTACTCCATCGTCCCTTGCCAGAGTCCACTAGGACCAAATTGGGCCACTTTTTTCGGGGACCGAAAGGAACCCAGAAAAAGCACGTACCAACAGACTGGCGATCGCAATGAGACTCTTTTCTGTTAAAGTAGTTTTGCCTAGCTTAATTTTCTATTTAGTTTAGTCTTATTTTCTGTTTGCTTTATCACTTTGCTACGTGCGCTTACCCCCTCGATAGCTCCTTGAGGGCTTATGAGTATCTTTCAAAGGTTAGAAATGTCAGGGATACACAAAATAAACCTGACCAGCACTGGTAATCCGCCCCTATGGGGATACCACGACAACCCTATATACGATGCTAGACAGTTCAACGACTCACCCCCATGTCACCACAGCGGGAAAGACAGTAGTATCGGGTAGAATTTCATCGCTCGACAACTCGTAGAGCTAAGTGCTCAGAGATTACAAGAAGAAGGCGACGAAGTCGAAGAATTGCTCTGAGGCATGGCCGCCGCGTACGAAACTGTACAAGAGTAGCAAGATAAGGAAGAACGAGAACAACAAAAAGAGGAGAGGCCACCGCCTATTCCAAGCACAGTGCCAGCCCACATGTTACCACTAGGGCAGGCTGCCCGTGCCCTCTTCAACGATGATCGCCAAGACAGGGTTCACCCCTAGACTACTTAGAAAGACACCACGGTAAAAGTAGAGGATCTCCCCAAGATGCTCGACATATACATGGCCAAGAGAATTCGCCCTAGCTTATCATTCAGATTCGATATGTTCTGTCGGGATCTCGAGTTTAACCTACTACGGGATTCAATCCCTCAAAGTTCAGCAAGTACAACGACACAGGGAATGCGAATCTCCATTTGGCGCTGTTCTGCAACGATTGCTGACCCATTTGTGGTAATCAAGGACTCTTGATACATTACTTCTAGAGGTCACTCGAAGGGGAAGCCCTCGATTGGTTCGTCAGACTCCCACTTCATAAGATCGACATGTTCGACAACTTGACCAGACAATTTTTGGTCCAATATAAGCACCTGATACGAGACGCTAGTGGTCTTAGCGACCTGATGACGATGAAGCAAGAACCTGAGGAAGATTTTATGGATTTTATCACACGCTGGAGGAAGCTTGCGGCCTGCACCGAAAGCCAGATGAAGGAAAAAGACACATTGACATCAACATAGACAATGTCAAAGAACCTCTCCGGAGCGCTCTTATTTAAAGCAATTGTCAGGAATTTGCTACCCTTCACCTGTGTGCTAATCGCATCCAGCGACATATAAAAGGGGGAGATCTCACCTTTTCAATAGTAGTATCGAAAGTCGCTGCTTCCAGTGACTCAAAGCCAAATATAACAAGAAAGTCTCTGGCTTTAAGCAGGTCAACATGGTTGCCAACCAAGGTCAAAGCTCCAAAAATAGAATTTACCAACCGAGGAATCCCAGTCAAAGTCAATACCAGAACCAGAATCAATAGCGGTACCTCAATTAAAATAAGAACCAATACCAAAATCGAAAGCAATACTCTAACCAAAATACCCACTAGAACCAGAATGCCGCTCAAAATTGGCTAGCTAACCCTCAGAGTTATAACAACGTACCCCACCTCAGAACTTCAACCAGTAAACCAGAGGCCCTTACCAACATAAATGCGATCACTATCCCCCATTGCTTGACACTATCTCCAACATATTCTCCCTTCTTAGTGATCATAATCTTATCCGATTCCCATTGAAACGGCCATGGCCCTGGCCCACCAACCTTGACTATAGTAAGTTTTGTGCTTTTCATTGATATGCAGGACATAATTTAGAAGACTATTGGATTTTATGGGATATGATCTATGACATGAATGATCGAAACCAGATTGACTGAGAATCCCTCTGAAATTCCAACCAGAACAATAATCAGCCCCCACAAAAATTAGGGATTATCAATAATCTCATGCCTAATCACAACCAAGGGACAGTCGCTCACATCACCACAGTGAATCTCCCGAGCTAATTCCCTCTTTGTCCTACCCTCATCACCTGTGTTTGTCATTCAGACACTTCAGCCCATCCAAGTGATCCCTTGTGGCCGCTATTAATTCACCCACATCCTTCATCCCTGATCACTCAAATTGCTCCTCCAAATCCTCAGCCCTACCCAACCTTCACTTGAATTGGAGTCTAATCGTTGAGAGCTCAAAGACCGAGCCTCCAATCTCCAGAACCCTCTACACCCCCAAATTCTAAGACAACTCCGCCATCGCTTCCCTTATGTGACTCCGAGCCTGAGAACGAAGACGATGTCCTTCAAACTATGGACCAAATCGTGACATGGGTGGATAGCCTCTCCCAAAACACTTCAAGTCAAGGACACGAGACTGCGGTGGAACACTAGCCAAATGCAAAGATAAGTCAACAGAAGGAAGAACCCGACAAGGAGGAGGCACTGATCTCCACTTTCTTAGAAGAGGAAGACTACACACAGTATCTTCCCCCATGGGACGACATAGCTCCAATGCGTATCCTGTCTTTAAACTTCACTCTGTTCACAACAAGCGTGTAGTGAGTTTATTAATGTCAGTCACATCAGGGCTCCAAGGTCAATAGCCGACATGCTTGATCCTCAAATCAGGGACCAATTACCCACTGCCACCATTCCCCCGAGAGAAGCAAAACACTGATGCTCAGCCATAAAAAAGAATAGCAAGGGAATGAGGAGCAAACCTACCTCCCCCACCTCATGTAAGCCCTCCGCCTCTAGTGCCACAATCGACACCTCAACCACCTCAGCCGAATCTCAACAAAGCCCACCGACAAACCCTGAAGACAGGCCAAGAATACAACCTTCTTCGACAGGCCAAGAATACAAACTTCTTCGACAGGCAGGGAACCAACCCTGAAGACAGGCCAAGAATACAACCTTCTTCGACACCTTGGAAAGGTACCAACATAGATATCAATACTTGAGCTTATCAAGAAATCACCAGAACACCACCGACTATTAATAGAGACACTGGATGAGACACACGTGAATGAATATACCACCCTAGATGAACCACATGAGATTGCTTCGGTTATGGCTCAACCTTCGGCACTAACCTTTACTGAAGCTGATATGCCTAAAGAATCGTTACGAGGAAGTTCGAGCCCTATATACTTGACGGTTATAATCAGGGGGTTCTCAGTACCCCACGCGCTGGTTGACACAGGAGCAGGGCTTAACATCCATCCCATAATGATGCTCAAGAAGCTCAAATATATCGAGCAGAATATAAGGCCTTCATCCTTATCCTTCATTGCATATGATGGTTCTCAACGCTTCATCAATGGAACTATCAAGTTACAAGCCTGCCTCGGGGCAGTCACCAAAGATGTCACATTCCATGTCTTTGACTCCTCAAACACCTAGAACTTAATACTAGGGAGAAAGTGGCTATAATCCATGAATGTCATTGTGCTTACATATCACCAATGCGTCAAGTTCCTTCATGAGGATTCTATCATCAGGATATAAGCTGACACACCTCTCAAAGAAATAGATACCGACTACGCGGCAAGCATTCCAACGACACATGACTCCGTGCTAAATACTGACCACATCAAAAGGGTGGAGAATCCCGATGACACATCTGTAGTAGAAATCAGCCATGCCCCGTTCCTCCCAACTTTCCAACAAAGATTGACAAAGAGAGCAATAGGCCCTAACCTCGCTCGCCTGTAAGAACATAAACCTAACCGCGACCAAAGGCTGGGACCTGATGTATCAACTAGGATATGTCCTGCATACAAAACTTGGCAAGAATAGACAAGGAAGCATTGGACTGGTCGTCCCAAAGAAAATTTGCAAGCATACCGGATTGGGCTACCAATTAGACGGCAAACAAGCTGACATCCTACCAAGCTTGTCTATGGAACCACCGAGAAGGCCGATGTGACAAGGATAAAGGAAGCATCCTTCACCAAACCATAGACAACAGAGATTGAACAGATGGCCGAAGCCTTCACTGACCTGATAAGCTTGGATCAAGACGATGATGATACAGATAGACCATTCGAAGGAGTTGGACCCTTGTTCAAGACTGATGAGTTCTCCACTATTGAAAGAAGAGAGTCTCCGGGACTTGAGCCGCTCTTAAGCACTGATTTTTGCCACTTTCTACACCTTTAAACCTAGCTTGTGATAGGACTTAGAGTGTTTAATACTTGTTTTTAGTGTTGTTTTGCAGCAAGGAGTTAATTCTTTCCTTAGCGCAGTTTTCCGTTAAAAAGCACCAATAAGGAGAGTTTTTAATCAATCCACGAATGAGATGGCTTCAGCCCTAGGCGCATTAGAGCTGTCATGAGGATCACTTTCAGCAGCACTGCAAGCTTAGAGCCTGCCAACAACACTACACTTCAAGTTCCCATGCAATCCATGCATTGGCACAGTATCCGGTCAAGTGGAGCCTCAACAGATTCAAACTCCAGCTGCATACTCCTTCAGATCATGATGAATAGTGCAGCCCATAGCAGTCCACACATAAGCATACTTCACTTACCTGATGGATTTGTAGCCATCAAGATGTGCTCACTTGGAACTCCCATAGCAGATGCAGATAGATATATATATATATATATATATATGCTCAATCGGGTGCACATTCTTGCAACAGAAGAAATCTGCAGACCATGCCTTGCAAACCTTAAGAATGCAGCAGTTCAGCATAGCAGCAAGTAAGACATCTTCGGCAGCCTATCGATTGGTTCAGCAAGCAAAGCTTCCACACATTTAATCCTGTCGAAAGCTTGAGATGCAGCATCTGAACTTGTCGACAGCTAGTAGCTCAAACCTGTCGAAGTGCAGTCTTCCCAGCATCCCTTGGACCTGTTGAGCAGATGAGCTGCAAGCCTTCAACCTATCGAGGTGCCCAACTTGTCGAGTTGCACCAGCAGCAACCTCTCAACAAGCATGAGCTGCAGCCATTAAAACTATTGAGTTCTTTAGCCCAACAGCTAAACCTGTCAACTACAAAGAACATTTGCACCTCACGACAACAGTGGCAGCAGCTCAAAGTTCCCATACATCTTCTCTAACTGCAGCCCACAATCCTATCGAGTACACTACCCAAGTCTTACCATTGAACCTGTCAACAATCCTATCGAGCAATCCTTTCCTTCCTATCGAATAGTGCAGCTAAAACCCCCACTAAACCTGTCAAAGGGTATTGCTCTGCTGAAACTGAACCTGTCGAGCTGTAGCAGGCAACATTCAACCTGTCGAGCTCTTAAGCTGCTCCATCCTCCCATTGTACCTATCGAATAGATCTCCAACCCAGCAGGTCAAACTTGTCGACCATCTCTTCAAAAGCCCCACTAAACCTGTCGATAGGATCTTCATGGCTTCAGCACCAACCTGTCGACTAATTGGAGAATGCAGCTGCCATCCTATCGAAATGCTGAAAACAAGCTGTCGATTGGTTCATGCATGTTGCACCTTCAACCTATCGAATGCTTCATGAATGGACTGTCGGAACTAGAAGCACTATCCTATCGAATGGATCTTTACAGTTCAAGGCTTGCTCCTGTCGAATGGTCAAACTGCAGCAGCCTGAACCTGTCGACAACTTGCATGCAAAGCTCCAGCTGTAAACCAAACCACAAAGCCTTTTTACCACTTAAATATCCGAACCAGTAGAGATGCCCAACTTCTAGCCTCCATCTAACCTCCCGATGTGCAGTCAAGATCCTATCCAACCGATCGATTAGAACTCCAAAGCTTCCAAACCTGTCGACCATTGGAGGATGCCCAGCCTCTCGATTGCACCAGCTATTTCTCCAAGCTGTCGACATGCAGGCTTTAGCACCTTGAAACCTGTCGACTGCACCTACTAAAAGCTCCAGCATACCTCTTGATCAGCAAGCTCTCAATTCCATTTGCAGAATCCCATCGAGCAAATGTGTACATGTGAAGCTGTCGACCATCGTCTTCAAAGCCTCACAAAAACATGTTGAACAGCAGCTGGTCCTGTCGAATAGTTGGGCAGCCATTGATCTAATCCTGTCGAATGCTTAAAAAGATGCACTTCAATCCTATCGACAACTTGCAACTCCTACCAAATGAACCTGTCGACCACTATCCTGTCGAGGTACACATTGCAGTTGCAACCACCCTTTAAACCTCTCGAGCATTTCATCTAAGTAGCTCCCTTCCCGCAGCCATCTTGCCGAATGGAGCTATTTTCCCATCAGCTACAAAGTCTATTCTCTCGAGCTCGCATCAGATCTTCAAACCACCTTATCAAATGGGTGCACTAAATCTGCACCATCTTGGGCTCGATCAATTCAAATACGAGGGCTGTTTTGGTAATAGCTCTAGCAAGAGCATTTTGTGCAATTAATTAAGGTTGCAGTTGGAGTGTATTTTCAGGAAAAATATTGTTGGAAGGCAGGGGCATTTTGGGGCAGCGAGAATAATTATTTTGTGGGCAATCACTTGAGGTGTGCAACTGGAAATATTAATGGAAAACAGGGATAGTTTTGGGAACTCCAATGCACAGGAAACTCTGCACATGGGTGTGAACTAATTGTTGGCGGGAAACAAATTAGCTTCAGCTGGGCACAAATAAAACCAGATGCCTATCTTTTCTCTGATTCGTTGAAACTCTTAAACAGGGATTCAACTTAAACTAAAATCCTCTCTTCTGATTGGTTACAACTCAAGGCACATGGATCGATGCATATGTATAAATACCCATCTATTTTGCTATTTTTCTTCAGCAAGGAAAGTTGGAACAAAGGAATAGCCTGAGTTCTCCTTAGCTCATTTAGGTTTAGTTTTAGGTTTTATTTTTCTTTTTTCTTCCCCCTTCTCTCTCTAATCCAGCCTGTTTGATTAGATCTAGATAGCAACTCAGATCTATTTTATAATTGTAATTTTGGCATGAAGAAATATGGATCGATGCACAGACTACAGATCTGGGAACAATGTTATTGTAAGTTGTTTTTTATTAAAGCAATAAATTGTTGATTTTAAAGCTTAATTAAATTTGAAGATCTTATGGTCCCATTAGATTCTCGATCGGATTTGTGTAGATGGGACTAGCCCACCCACTTAACTGGTAGATCTCTTGATGACCATCTGATTTCCTTGGGTTTGATATGCCTGTGGGTGCTTGTGCCTGCGGCCTTGCATCCACAACATCTGTAGTGATTATCTTATTCTGATTGAAGCCATCAGAATGGAGGAAATCTATTGGATGATCTGTGACCATTTAAGTGGATAGATCACAGCCTTAAGATCAATCCAAACCATCGGAATGGAGGAAATCTATTGGATGATCTGTGACCATTTAAGTGGACAGATCATAGCCTTAAGATCAATCCAAACCATCGGTCTAAATCAGATTCTTATACCTTGCATTTGTGCTTGTAGCCAAATGAGGGATGACTGCATATCCTCAGATCTTGATCTGTTTTGCAATGAAAACCAAGCCCTAGCTGCCTATTTCTCCCCATTTTATATTTTATTTTACCATCCATCTTCCTCCATCTCTTAGTTTAGTTTTATTTCAGTTTTGTAGATTAATTAGATCTAGTGACACCCAAAAAGCTCTCTTTCTTCTTAGAATTGCCAGATCTGTAGTCAGATTTGGAGGTCTACTATACACCTTCTAGGTTTAGATCACTACTCCCTGTGGGACAAACTCTTACTTATTAAAATTTGCTACAAAGGACCCTGTATCTTGCAGGTCTAGGATATTTTAGATGTGCTAAACCCATCCTCTATTTTACTTTGATTTTATTTCCTTTCTTTTCATTATACAATAATCAACACACTGAAATTCCCCAATAGCCGCCCATAGAAGACTGAGAGTCCATCGATGAGGAAGACTTCCATATCGCCGCTATCGAGATTGAAGAAGAATTGGAGTTAGACACCCCTCAATCCCTAGAAGCACCTCAGCTGCAGATATTCTGAAAATCGTTATAAGAGGAATGACAGCCACCACCAAGTGACGACAAAGATTATTGGATAGACCTCCCCGCACTCGAGCTGGTCGAGAAAGGCCTCCAAAGGATATTAAACAAGGAAGACGAGTCTGACTCTTACAATGGCGATCCTAGCCCCAATCCTGAAGGATGGCAATGCCCCTGGGGATATCCTTGCATCTCCCAACCATATTTGTCTCACTGTTAGGCGTGCATATTCATCCTATCATACTACGAAGTCTAAGGGAGAGAGCTCACAAGTCCAGAAATCAACAATTGAGCCCACCCGAAGATGATAACTTTTAGTAAGAAGAACATCTCCAACCCAGTTTTGAGGACGAGAACTCACACGACTACAACCTCCAAACTCACTTTGAAGACGAGGCGATTAATATGATAGAAGAAGCTGGAACATCGACCGGACCACCACCTTCATCACTCATCTAGAAGATCACGCTCAACGAAGACTACAAAAAAATGCTAAATTCCGGATGCGTCAAATTTATCCGAAGACTTGCGCGAATGGCTCCAGCAATCATCACACTTCCCCAACTAGGAGAGGCATCCCCGACGATTCCTCTCTAGGAAGTCGACCATGTACCATACTTATTATCAAAAATATAAAAAATAGAAAATCCTAAATCCCCTAAAAATCTAGAAGTAGAAAACTCAAAAAAATTAGAAAACCTTAGAAAAGAGAGGGAACCCTTCATCCCAGACCCATTCAGCGACCAACAAGGAGACTCTTCTCCTAAGGCTACAGAACCAACTGATATACTCGCACAGAGGCGCACCATCACCTTCGATGTTGCGGAGTCGCACCTCGAGCCCGCTCGATGCAACCCTACTACTCTCCCCTCACGAAAGCGTAGGGCATCTCGATGCGACAACAAGCCTGTAATCATACTTGAGGAGATACTTTGCGATTTCGAGAGGGGAATGAATAGCCTCGACCTACGCCTCACTAAGGACATCGCAATTATTAATTACACCGATGAAGGGTTACCTCTCATAAAACTAACCTCCCAGTGAAGTGATTTCGTAGTATACGAGCTTACAAATAACAATGAAGAATGATAAGCTACTGAGGAAACACAGGAGTTCCAACAGGTCATCAAACGCTTCAACGAGTAGACTCAAGCTACCGCAGAGCCCACAAAAGAAATTAACTTCGACATCGAGGATAAGCCTAAGAAGCTACTAATAAGTGCAACGCTTAGCCCCAACTAGTGACAACAAATTATCCAAGTCCTTCAAGACCACCTCAACTCTTTTGCATGCTCCTACGAGGACATGCCTGGTTTGGACCTGAGCTTTGTAGAACATCGTCTGGTCCTGGAACCCAATGTGAAATCCGTCAAGCCGAAACTCAGAAGAATGCACTCGCAGACAATGCTACAAGTCAAAGAGGAAGTCGACAAGCGACATAAGGAAAAATTCATTCGAGTTGTCCTCTATCCCAAGTGAGTCACAAATATAGTACCCATCGCCAAGAAAGACGGTAGAGTACGGGTGTGCATCGACTTCCAAAATTTCAACTAGGCGTGTGTAAAAGATGACTTCCCACTCTCACACATCGACACTCTGGTCGATAACACTGTCGGGCATGAGATGCTGTCTTTCATGGATGGTTTTTCAGAATATAACTAGATTAGGCTAGCAGAATCATACCAAGAGAAGACTTCCTTCACTATGCCATGGGAAACTTACTGCTACGTTGTCATGCCTTTCGGGCTCAAGAACACAGGAGCCATGTATCAATGCGCCATGATGGCTATCTTTCCCAACATGAAGGACAAATGTGTAGAAGTCTACATCGATGACATACTGGTGAAGTCTTAAACACGAGTGGGACACGCCGAAGCCCTTTGACTCGTAGTACAATGATCTGAAAAGTATCAACTGAAGACGAACTCGAAGAAATGAGTGTTCAAAGTAACCTTCAAAAAATTACTAGGATTCATAGTCTGCAAGCGAGGAATCAAAGTCGATCTAGTCAAAATAAAATCCATTCTTGAGATGCCACCTCTGTAGACACCCAAATTTGACCCAAGGCCCAATCGAAACATACTTGGAGAGAGGCGCACCCCTGAGCTTCCGATAGCATCTCTCATACCCTTAAGAACCTTCCCAAACCTTCAGGGACATCCCCAAACCCTTAGGAACTTTCCTGAACCCTTAGGAATTACCCCTGACCTATCCAGAATCATAGTTAACCTCCCAGGCAGTGGTTAGAGAGATGTACCAGAGCTAGTAGGGACTTCTACTGAGACCAAACCTTGCATCATTGAAAATTAGAGGTTCCCATCTTTCCAACAAGCCAGGAATCACCTCAACCTGAGTTATACTTCAAAAGTTATGGCAATCCAAAAAGTATCCAAAAGTTGCACGTAGTTAAGGCTTGCATGGCGTGTATATTATACACGCCAAGCCATTTTTTCCCAGAAATGGCTTGGCGTGTATATTACACATGCCAAGTATAGGTGGGCCTCTTACGGGCTCTGACTTCCAGGGCACTGTAGCTATGCTTGGCGTGGATAATACACATGCCAGGCTTAGCTACAGTAACCTTTGGTTTTTGCTCAAATTTTACTTTTGGGGTTTGACTTGTTGACCATTCCAATGTTTAGGGTGGGTTTCATTAGGATTGTTGCACCCCTGTTTACCCTATTTATAACCCTCTAGTCATTTGAAACCTCACCCTATCATCTACCATTGATCCTATCCTCACACATATCCATGACCTTAAAATCCTAGGAAACTTTAGATGCTAGGATTACCTAATTGCTAACCCTAATTAGCCTTTAAGTACCCCCCTAACCCTTTCTTTTTCTATAAATAGAGAGGCACCCCCCCTTACAAATTACTTGAAGTTTTTCCAAGAGAGAAAGAGATTAAGCAATCCCCTCCCCTTTGGTGCACCAAATACTAATACAAATTCCAGAATCCTAAACCACCTTAGAAACCCTATCTTCCATAAAAAACCCTTGAGTTTAGGAGAGAACCACCCCCTAGCCTTCTTCCTCTACCCCTTAGCTATCAAGCCTTAGAGGTTAGAACCTGTTCTCCAACCACTCAAGCCACTGGAAGCTCGTCAAGTGAACCTACACGAAGGTCCACAGCTGTGCTACAAGGGCCCGAGAGCTCCGGCTCTCCCCTCCACTCCTCTACCTTCTTAGCTTTTCCTTTATCCTCGAATTTCTGCTATTACGCCGTTGAAATCTCAGTAATTATGGAGGGACACAAATAGGATCAATGTGCCTTCGGGCAAGAGGAAGTGCTCTTTTCATTTTCATTTTTCCTTTATTTTGGCCATAAGTAGAGACCGCATTTGAGCGGGTTGATCGGGTGCCCAACACCTTCCCGATCAATAACCGAAGCCCCTACCCAAGAGCCTTTGGCGTAGACCGGTGAATCAGAGTCATATTTTTGGCACTTCGGTGCCCACAAAATTGATTTAGGTTTCTCGGGACATAAAAAGCTTTGGGTGGTGACTCTATATTTTTTGCGAGAGCGCATCATCGCGACGAGATCATAAAAAATCTGCGATTGCACAGACGGCGACTTTGCTGGGGAGTAGCTAGTAGAGCTTCCCCTTGAAAGTTGGCCTCTTTCTTTATTTTTACTAACACTTGACTGTTTTCTCTTAGTTTCACTCACGCCTATGATTCTGTTTATTTTTACTCACCCCTACTTTTCTGTCATTTATGTGCCTTAGCCGATTGGCGGGCCTACTTGTGCATCGTCTTTACTTTCCTTTACTTTCCTATCGTTTACATGCCTTAGCCAATTGGTGGGCTTACTTGTGCATTTACACACCTTAGCCGGTTGGCGGGCCTACGTGAGCTTTTACTTTTCACAATCATATCCTAACAGTGGACTCCGACCCGTAGAGGCGGCACTGGACCATCACCCTCGGTTTTTGAACATTAAGCAAACTCCCTTAAAATTAAAATTAAAATTGAACCAAGAGGGGGACTTAATTAAATTTTTATGTTGGGTAGATTTTACAAAAGGGCGGGAATCTAGGCAAAGATACAAACGTCCCAATTCTTATTACGGCAGCAGCCTCTAGTGGTGATGATCCCGAAAAGAACCACCCCATCTAGTATCTGAGAAGGTGCTTGTGCTGGAGGTATATCGAGTGGGTGATCGAGTCGATTACAAAGCTTAAAACCCTGGGGGAGTGCGTTTAGTTGCCCCGAATCAACCTTGTATCCCTAGGATCAGAGAGGAGAGACCCATTATAACAAGAAATTCAGTCCCCGAAAGCATCACTTCCAGAAAACCATAAAAAAGTACCAATTTTGGGCTTACTGTTTTGCTGTCACTATAGTTATATACTCTGTTTCTGCCTAGCGTGTGTAAAATCTACGCCAGGCACTTTTTACCCAAAATTGCTCTAGCGTGTATATTACACACGCCAAGCCAAAACTGAACAGAGTTAGCCTAACGTGTATAATACAAACGCCAAGCCATATTCTCCAGAATTTGGCCTGACGCATATAATACACACGCCAAGCCTGTCCTGGGTTAAACAGCTTGAGTTTGAGGCCTATCTTCAGCTCCCCGAGTTCCCCGCTTAGTGGTTTAGCACCCCGGATAAATCCCGCACTATTCTACACCCAATACGCCCCCGCGGATCAAACGAGGGTAACTTCTTATTGACTCGCTGTTGTGCTGCCTACCTTATAATTATTAAGAGGTTAAAATCAGTAAATTAACAGACAAATAATAGACAAATGGGACCAAGGTAAGCAGCCAGGCCTGCAAGAACCAGGGCTGTTGCAGCAAGCTTTAGAAGGGGTAAGTAGGGGCATGTCCATAGGGAAATGTGCTTTAAAATATGGTAAATCTCTAGATCTATAACATATCTGGCACTCTATCCTAATTTAAACTAGTAAGAAAGGAAAGAGGAGAGGTTTAAGGAATTGTCACTTTACTAAAACTACAAAAAATTAAATGTAAAAGCAAATGATCCAGAGGTGAGTAAAACACAAATTTACAGGGATGGAGAAAATTACTTAAAATCAAAAGGGGGAGAATAACAACTGGGGATTTTGGTCTTCACTGAAAATTGATTGGTTCAGAGGCAATGCAAGAGATTGATTTGCAACAATCCTTCATCTGGCTTCAAGCTCAGATGCCAGGTATAAGAATCCAATCTAAACTAGAGAATTGGATTGATCTTAAGGCTATAATCTGTCCACTTTAATGGCCATAGATCATCCTAGGGATTTCTTCCAATCATAAGGTTTTAATCAGAATAATTAGATTATTGCAGATGCTATGGATGCAAGTGTTAAGACTTGAAAAGTACCACTTTTCACCCCTTAACTTACTCTCTGTTAGACCCTTAGTCATTTAATAAATGTCTGTTAAGCCCATCTTGTAGGTAATAAGCAGCAGCTGCAGATAAGGCCTTAACCATGCCAAGAAGCCTACTGTTGCCCCAGAAGTTCCTCAGAAAAAAGGAGGTTGGACCCAGACAGAGAATTGGCTACAGCATAGGCACAACAAAGCAAAAAAATGTTAAGAAATGAGCCTCGCGCAGATGTTGCAAGGTTCAAATTGAATCAGAAAGAATGCTTCGCGCAGTTATCGCGGGTTTCTGATGGCAGTACACCAACTGCTCGCGCTGTTCTCGCACAGATGAATGACAGAAGAGCCCAGAAAGTAGACTTCACGCAGTTCTCACGAGGCTTAGTCATAAGCTCTCGCGCAGCTCAAGAATGGCATCTTTAAACTTTGCGCGATTCACTGAGGAGAGAGATCTCTAGGCATTCCTGCGCGCATCTGTCGCTGTTGCTGAATTTATCAGTTGCTGCGCTTGGTTTAGTGGTTGGTGGTAAAAGTCATTTAAAAATCAAAGAAAGAGTAAAACAGGGGATGGAATTAGCACAGCTAAGAAATCTTAGACCTGTAAGATACAGGGTCCATTGTAGCAAGTTTTGATAAGTAAGAGTTTGTCCCACGGGGAAAGGTGATCTACAGCTCCAAAGGAGCCATCTCTAGTAGTCCCTCCAGATCTGACTACAGATTTGGCAGTCCTAAAAGGAGGGGAGTTTAAGGTCACTTATTCTAAGTATTCTAAGATACTCTAATGTCTAAACTACAGAAAGGGTTGAGAGGATGGATGGAGTGTGGAAAATAAATATAAAAGGGTGAGAAGTATGTTATTGAGCCCAGATCAGAGGAGTTTTGTAACTCAGATTTAGATATGATGTTATAGAAATCCTGTCTAATGGCTACATTATCACCACTGAGGAGAAAGGATTCAACCCATCACTTCTGCCATGATTCAATCCCTTAAGGTTATAACCTGTCCACTCAAATGGTCACAGACTATCCCATAGGGGAACCACAATCTAGGGATGGGTCAAAACATAACAAGTTAATCATTACAGGCACTATTTCATCCAGGCTACCATCTCAAGAATCCATAGGGAACCTCAAACTCTAAAGTTCGATGAGTGGGGCTAAGGCTGTATAGGACCATGATAGCCCAGACACATAGAACCAGCAAGCGATTGAGTACAACCTTCGATCTAGCTGTCCATTGCTTGAGTGAGGCTACAATGGTCCAGTCACAAGCCTACAATCTCTATAACTAGATCAGATCCAACATCTGATGGCGGATCTATACAAATATAGGGGAGTCTACCTCTGTACAATCCCCCACCATGCTTCTACAAGCTTAGGTGTAAAGAAGAAGGATCCATCTTGGATCGGTGAATTAGAATCACCCTAAGGCTATAACCTGTCCACTTGAATGGTCACAGACTATCCCAGAGGCTATCCTCCTCACGGAGCCCAAGACAAAACAAGAATATCGCTGCCACCACCATGGTCACAAGGCTACCAGCTCAAGCTCCCATGGGGATTTCAGTTCTAATGGGTCCTGTGGTGAGGCTAAGGCTGTATAGGACCATGATAGCCCAGACACATAGGTCACTTGGATCTGAATGGCCCTTAGAATCAGTCCTCCATTACTTTGAATCACAGCCAAAGCAATGGCGGATCATAAGGCAGCAGCCTTGCACAGAGCATCTCACATTCAAACACAAATCCCATAAAGTACAGATCCTATTACAGAACTTCCATTAATCTAGTTCAAAATGCATACAAAGACATAGACAAGTCTTGGACTATGGAGAGAAGGAAAAAGAAAAAGAAAACTACTTACAACTACAAAAAGAAAAACAAAACGATCTCAGATCAAGTCTCCAAGAAATGAGATGTGTTCCCAGCTATTCCAGGATGTCGAAAAGAAAAGATGGTTTAAGCTTTGTCCTCCTCTATACCTAAGCTAAGTATGGGTATTTATAGCAATGGTGTGGCGGCGTATTAGGGTTAGGAAACCCTAATTTTAACAATGCCACGTGGCCGAATAGTGATCCTTCGATGCCTTGGGGCACGTGCATAGAGATTTGAGCAAGGGAGTGCGTGCCCTAATCGCTGGAAATTCCTAGAAAGTCCTCTGCTGAAGAGGTTGAAGTTTGAGGTTCAGAGCTTCGCTAGGTAGCCAATGTTTCCCAGACTTGTCGTGTGGTAGCTTTTGCTCTTTGCTAGGATGATTTGAAATTGAAACTTCAGCCATCGTGAGGTTGGCTTGGTTTGCTCTTCAGGCAGTCGCGAGGTTGGAGTTTAAGCAGTCGCGAGGTTGGAGTTCAAGCAGTCGCTGGGTTGATCTTCACGAGGATAGATTTGAATAGCGCGAGAACTTCGCGAGCACTTCTCTTCACTGGAGTTCGCAAGGCTTTAATGAGTTTTGAACTGCGCGAGGTTCCATGCCTTAACTAATCTTCGTGAGGGTGGCTTTGCCTTCGCAAGGATGCTCTCTTCTTGAATGGCGCAAGAACTGCGCGAGGAGTTCTCTTCTGATAATTGCATCCGACGGTGATTGCGCGACAGCTGCACGAGGAGTCTTCTGAAGCTCTCTCTTCTCAGCTGTTCTGAGCGAACTGTGCGAGATTGAGAGAGGTATGCTTTGAACTATGCGAGACTGCACGATGTGTTCTACTCTTGAGCTTTGCGAGAGCTGCGTGAGTTTATGCTTCTGAAGCTCTTCAGTCAATCATCTGTGAGAGAAGTTGTTGTAGAGTCTTGGGAAGCTCAGCTGGGCTGCGCGAGGCTATTTCAGGTCTGAATTTAGAGTCCATCCTTCTGAGGGACTTCTGGTGCCAAAACAGGCTCCTTAGCAGGATTCCTGGCCTTATTTCACTGCTGGTTATTACCTACATAAAACACTTTACAAGGACTTATTAGGTGGCTATGGGTCTAATCAAAGGTTAAGTTAAGGGGTGAAAAGTGGTACTTTTCAGGTCTTAACACACCCCCAAACCTAATCTTTGCTAGTCCCTTAGCAAAGCTACATTAAATCTACTACAAAAATTAAATGCCACTTTCGTAGGGAGCACGGATACATTTAGCATATGTACCAAGCCTTTTAAACCCCTAGGTGATCCCTAGTGGAGGAGTGAAGTCTCCTGAGGGTTGTCAGTGAAGACACCCACAAACTTCTTCAATGAAACAGTTAACAAAAGTGCAATATCATCCAGTGAGCAGTCAAGGGGCAGACTTAGTTTACTCTTGAATCAGTAATCATAAAATAAATTTAATCCATTGGTTGCACAGTAATTTAAATAGCATAAACTTCTCATGAATGCATAGCATTTCCAATCAGTTTACAACCACAAAAAATTGTACAAGTGTGTGCCAGCACTGAGCCCATCCTTAGGTCATACCTAATGCGTTCAAGTTCGGACCCAAAAACTTTGTAGGGCTTACTCTCATAAAGGTTTTGTTGAGGGGTTCATTTTTTCACAGGCTCAAGAGCAGTTACATCCCCCAAATGGGTCTGTAAGAATGAGCATAGGCAGAGTTCTTAAGTGCTAACATCATTGGCAGTTCCTCACCATAGATTGGATAACTCTTTATCTTCACATGACAGCTCACTCAACTTTAGATCACAAGGGCTTTTAACTGGGCTGTAATGTGGCTTATGGAGTAGGGTTAAAAAGAATGGAAGGTCGAAAAGGGGTTCCAAATTGAGAAATCGATGAGTGTGAGAGGTGATTCATGACTTCACCTTCTTGAATTCAGCTCCCTTCATCTTCTTTGAGATTTTCAGATTTGAAGTGATCAGTTTCTCTTCTTGATTTTGATTCTTCAATGAAAACTCCTCTTGATTCCTCCCTTACTCCTCTTCATTATTATTTTTGTTTTCTTTTGATGGAATCTTCTTCTTTTTATTTTTGTTTTTGCTTTTCAGAAATGCCACCATGTTCTCAGTTACCATACTGCCAGAATTTTTTTGGGATGCTTCTTCTCCATTCACTTAATGTTGACCATAGCTAGTTCATTTCCAACCTTTTCTCCTTTACCTTCTGAATTCTTAGAGTGAGGGTAGGCTGAAGCAGGTTCATAGGTTCAAGTTCAAGTACTCAGGTGTATTTTGAAGAAATTTAGGATTTAAAGCTCAAAGGGGGGTATGGATAAGGGCAGTTGCTTTAGGATTGGTCCTTTTAGGCTCAAACTGTCCAAGAGAAGGCCTTGATCCTTTCCTAAGTCTCATGAGTACTGTCAATTATTTCAACTTGGAGTTACCTAACTTCTAGTGAGCACAGTGACTCAGCCAGTCCTTAGAACTAGAAGAGATTGCCTTGGTTACTCCTCAAAGGATGGAAAATTTTTTATAGGCCCAATTCTCACTGGTTATGGTCTTCCTTTGAACTTTTAAGTATGTCCTCACCTTTTTCTCTCTCTAATGATTCACTAAGTGCTGATACAAGTAAGTTTACTTTGTGATATTATCATGGAAATGTGGAATATAAAAAGTTTATAATGCCAAAAGGTTGCAGAAATTTTAAATTTCTTATTTTCATGATTCTTAAGTGAACATAGATCCATTTCCATATTACTCAGATGAGTCTGCTGCACTTAGGTTAACTATTCCATTGGTAGGGTCTGCCTGTCACACCCCCAAACCTATGAGGAGCAGTGTCCTCACTGGTTCAAAGGTGTCTGTGTAGCAGATTTATTGAAGCATGAAAGAAAAGGAAAAAACAGGGAACATAATACACAACAGACAAAGCAAGATAGTAATGACAGGGGAATAAAGTCTATTAAAAATGAGAAATGTACAAACTACAAGAAAATAAAAACAAAAGAGTGCAGAAACAGAGAAAATCCTAAGTACAATCTAGTCAGAATCTGGCTCAAAACTTGTCCCAACCCATCTTCTGGGCATGTTCGTGAAGGTAAGCCTCCTCCTCTTTCTTCTTTCGTTCTCTCTCTGCCTTTCTTTGGTCGGCAATTTTGGGTATAGATGGTGCCTTGACCCTCATTTTTCTCCTCTTTGGTTAAGGAGGGATCTCGGAAGATATTCTTCCTCAGCACTTGATCGATGAACAGCAGTTTGGGATTCAAATCTCTTCTTCTGATGGAGTCCCCTGTGGCCTTCAAACCTCTAGTAATGGCCTGTGCAATTGTGTCAATGGGGGCACTCACAGGGGAACCATGACCACAGTTGGGATAAAAAATGGCAGGGATGCCCATGACTTCGGCAATCAACGCTGGGTTAAGCAGCATCTCAAAATTTTCAACTAACACAAGGAGGCCTGGCTGCTTATGTGTGTCAGGTCTGACCCTAAGGTGCTGGTAAAAGAGTTGCACTAACCTAGGATAGGCTAGTGTAGGAATCATTTGCATCAAGGGGAACAATCCAGCCTTGCGCAAGAACTCAATGGCAGGTGCTGACAATGGCTCAGATTTAAAGAAAGATATATCAAAAATGGCTTTAGGCTCTAAGGGAATGAAAATGAGGAGCTCAGAGGGAGTAGAGTAATCAGGTGTTTTTGCAGCCACCTCAGGAACCACCTCCTTCCCTTTTTGTTGTGCCATAGAGGGCTTGGCTTTCTTAGGGGCAGGCTCCATGGTGGCCTGGTCCTTGGCTCTCTTCACAGGTGCACTTTTAGGAGCCATCAAGATTCTCCTTGGTGAGTGTGCAGTTGAAAATTTTGAAAGAAAACAATCAAGAGCTGAGTCTTACCCTAAAAGTTAGGGTTCTGTTCAATTTGATGCACGATAGATCGCAAGAGCTCCTAGCAGGGGGCTACTGTTGATGGAAGCTTTAAGAACAAAAATCTAGAATCTCAAAGTGAGCAATGAACTATAGACAGGATGCTGGAGGAGAGAGATTGAGAGGAGTGGGAGCTAGGGTTTCGCTGGAAGGAGAGGAAAGAGAAAGCAGCGCGGGATGAGATTTTAAATATCGCGAGGCTCGGCGCGCTTTGAAAATATTCGCTCGCTGGATAGGCATGAATGGGTCGCGAGATGAGATGTTCATTTAAACTGCGCGAGGCAGCCCACCCAGCTATAACTGAAACTCGCGATAGCAAAGCAAAGTAATTCTTTATGAACTGCGCGAGAGGAAACCAAACCAAATTTTCAGAATCCCACGATGGCTTAACAGAGTTAGAATTCCCACACCCACTAGTCAGCCTTTTGACCTTTATTTTGTGGGTGGATTCTCTCACTGGCACGCTTCCACGGACACCCATAAGCATTATAAAACATTCAAAAATTCCCATACTCTCAAAGAATTAAATTCTCACATCATAAAAAGCATTAATACAATACCATCATCATTCAATCACTTGAAATTAGCAGACAAGGGGAGCAGGAATAAAAGTAGGCATAAAGCACTAAACTCAGATTCCAACAAGATCACTACAAATTCCTCTAAACTGTAAAGTACACATCATACAAAGGTGCATAGTTCTTATCATCAATTTAATGAAAGATCATCTTCAGGATTTGAGGATCCTTCACCAATCAAAAATTGGCCCTTGGGGTTAACCACTGGTTGACTGGGCAACCTGCCCTCTTCTTTTTTGGCTAAGGTATTCGCTAGTTGGCCAATCTGCTCTTCCATCTTCTTGATGCTCTGACCATGAGAATTCACAGTCTGAGCCAAGGAACCCAGGTTTTGTAGTGAGGTCAAGACCTGGTCCTCGAATGAAGTATTTTTGGGTTGAGATGGGGGTACGACCAATTGATTTTGTTGTTGATGGGGCTGCTGATGGTGTTGGAAGTTAGACTTAGGGACATTTCCTTGATTGAACTGCTGCTGTGGTCTTTGTGGTAAGGCCAACATCTACTGGGGCTGCATGTAGTTGTCTTGCCTCCACCTCAGGTTAGGGTGGTCTCTCCATTGGTAACCAGCATTTTAGTGCTGGTATCCATATGGCTGTCTGTTGTAGCCCCCAGATTGTTGCTGGCCATAAGATTGAGCAGCAGCAGCATGTTCCAAAACCAATTCAGGAAGTTGTCCTGCAGATGGACATTCCTCCACTGTGTGCTGTGGGGACTGGCATATCAGACATGCCTCCGCCACATGAGCTGCCCTTCTGGGTTGCATCACAGTCAGTAATTTGTCAAACTTCATAGAGAGGTTTGCCATCTGTAGCTGCAGGTCATTGTTCCCAGACACCTCATAAACTTTTCCTCTTGATCCAGCAGCAGGCCCCACCTTTGACTCAGTTTCCTGACCAGTTCTTGCTAGGGATGGCTTTTGAAAAGCATTCTCACTAATCACCTCAAACAATTCCCATGCCTCCTCAGCAGTCTTATGCATGTAGGATCCACCACAAGACGCATCGACCATATCTCTATTTTTCTCATCAATCCCATTATAGAAGCTTTGTACATGCTGCCACTCTGGGATCTTGTGGTGGGGGCATTATTTGAGCATTTCTTTAAACCTATCTCAGGACTGGTTAAAATCCTCAGTTGGGGATTGAGCAAAAGCAAGAATCTCTTTCCTCAACTGGCTAGTTTTGGTCTCAGGGAAGAACTTGGTCAGGAACTTGGTCTGCAGGTCTTTCCATGAAGCAATGCTATTGTTGGGAAGAGTGGTCAATCAGGTACTGGCCCTACCCTTCAGAGAGAAGGGAAAGAGTCTGAGTCTAGTAGCCTCAGGTCCCAAACCAGTGATATTAAAAGTTGTGCACAAGGCCAAGAACTGGTCAATATGCTTGTAAGGGTCCTCCTTGCTAAGCCCATGGAAAGAGGGCAGCATCTGGATGATTGAAGTTTTTATTTTATAGTTTCCCTGAACATCAGGGAATTGAATGCTAAAAGGGGAGTTATAGTCATACGGAGCATTCAACTCCTTGAGGGTTCTGGGTTGTTCTTCACCCATAATTGCTGTCACAGATTCACTTTGGGGCTCTCCTGTGGTGTGCCTGTCTCTTCTAAGTCTCATTCCCCTTTCTAACTCAGGGTTAAGAGGCTCTAAAGTAGGGCTGAGAGATCTCCTCCCTAGCATACAAGCACACCAACAGCCAGGAAAGCTTCTTGCAGGCACATTGCAAAAGAATAACTTTACAGTTTAACAAATTTATCTAGCTAATTTACAGCTATTCAAAGAATACTTCTAAAACTATCTTAGATACTGCTAGAAAATTTTTAAGAAAGATAGACAGAGTTTTAAAAGTCAGAGAGTTTGCAAACAGAGGTACCTAAGCTCCAATTGCAGTCCAACTGTCCTTCACTGCTGCTGTCTAGTTCTGTAAGAAAGGTTTAAAATTATGTCAGCAGTATCAATTATTTACATTTGCAAAGAATACTAAGAATACAAAAACTAAGGGTCTACTAATAGATCATCTCTCCCCGGCAACGGCGCCAAAAACTTGTTGCTGAATTTCTCAGTTGCTGCGCTTGGTTAATTGGTTGGTGGTAAAAGTCGTTTAAAAATCAAAGAAAGAGTAAAAGAGGGGATGGAATTAGCACAACAAAGAAATCCTAGACCTGCAAGATACAGGGTCCATTATAGCAAGTTTTGATAAGTAAGAGTTTGTCACACAGGGAAAGGTGATCTACAGCTTCAAAGGAGCCATCTCTAGTAGTCCCTCAAGATCTGACTACAGATCTGGCAGCCCTAAAAGGAGGGGAGTTTAAGGTCACTTATTCTAAGTATTCTAAGGTACTCTAATGTCTAAACTACAAAAAGGGTTGAGAGGATGGATGGAGTGTGGAAAATAAATATAAAAGGATGAGAAGTATGTTATTGAGCCCAGATCAGAGGAGTTTTGTAACTCAGATTCAGATCTGATGTTATAGAAATCCTGTCCAATGGCTACATTATCACCACTGAGGAGAAAGGATTCAACCCATCACTTCTGCCATGATTCAATCCCTTAAGGTTATAACCTGTCCACTCAAATGGTCACAGACTATCCCATAGGGGAACCACAATCCAGGGATGGGTCAAAACATAACAAGTTAATCATTACAAGCACTATTTCATCCAGGCTACCAGCTCAAGAATCCATAGGGAACCTCAACCTCTAAAGTTTGATGTGTGGGGCTAAGGCTGTATAGGACCATGATAGCCCAGACACATAGAACCAGCAAGCGATTGAGTACAACCTTCGATCTAGCTGTCCATTGCTTGAGTGAGGCTACAATGGTCCAGTCACAAGCCTACAATCTCTATAACCAGATCAGATCCAACATCTGATGGCGGATCTATACAAATATAGGGGAGTCTACCTCTGTACAATCCCCCACCACGCTTCTACAAGCTTAGGTGTAAAGAAGAAGGATCCATCTTGGATCAGTGAATTAGAATCACCCTAAGGTTATAGCCATTGTTTCCCAGACTTGTCGCATGGTAGCTCTTGCTCTTGGCGAGGATGGTTTGACATTGAAGCTTCAGCCATCGCGAGGTTGAGTAGACATCAGAGACTCAGATGTCGCAGGGTTGGAGCTCGAGCAGTCGTGAGGTAGAGTAGACATCAGAGCCTCAAATGTCGCGGGGTTGGAGCTCGAGTAGTTGAGAGGTAGCTACGTGATCGCTGGGTTGATCTTCACGAGGATAGATTTGAATAGCGCGATAACTTCTCTTTACTGGCCTTCGCAAGGTACCTCGCGAGGCTATAATGGGTTCTGAACTGTGCGAGGTTCCAGGTCTTAACTGATCTTCGCGAGGATGGCATTGCCTTCGCAAGGATGCTTTCTTCGTGAATGCCGCGAGAACTGTGCGAGGAGTTCTCTTCTGATAATTGCATCCCGCGACAGCTGCGCGAGGAGTCTCCTGAAGCTCTCTCTTCTCAGCCATTGTGAGCGAACTGCGCGAGGTTGAGAGAGGTCTGCTTTGAACTGTGCGAGACTGCGCGATGTGTTCTACTCTTGAGCTTCGTGAGAGCTGTGTGAGTATTTTTTCTAAAGCTCTTTAGTCAATCAACTGCGCGAGAAGTTATTATAAAGTCTTGGGAAGCTCAGCTGGACTGCGCGAGGCTGTCCATTGCTTTAGTGAGGCTACAATGGTCTAGTCACAAGCCTACAATCTCTATAACCAAATCAGATCCAACATCTGATGGCGGATCTATATCAGTACAGGGGAGTCTACCTCTGTACAATCTCCCACCAGGCTTCTACAAGCTCAGGTGTAAAGAAGAAGGATCCATCTTGGATTGGTGAATTAGAATCACCTAAGGCTATAACCTGTCCACTTGAATGGTCACAGACTATCCCAGAGGCTATCCTCCTCACGGAGCCCAAGACAAAACAAGAATATCGCTGCCACCACCATGGTCACAAGGCTACCAGCTCAAGCTCCCATGGGGATTTTAGATCTGGTGGGGCTAAGGCTGTATAGGACCATGATAGCCCAGACACACAGGTCACTTGGATCTGAATGGCCCTTAGAATCAGTCCTCCATTACTTCGAATCACAGCCAGAGCAATGACGGATCACAAGGCAACAGCCTTGCACAGAGCATCTCACATTCAAACATAAATCCCACAAAGTACAGATCCTATTATAGAACTTCCATTAATCTAGTTCAAAATGCATACAAAGACATAGCCAGTAAGTGCTGGACTATGGAGAGAAGGAAAAAGAAAAAGAAAACTACTTACAACTATAAAAATAAAAATAAAACGATCTCAGATCAAGTCTCCAAGAAATGAGATGTGTTCCTAGCTATTCCAGGATGTTAAAAAGAAAAGATGGTCTAAGCTTTCTCCTCCTCTATACCTAAGCTAAGTATGGGTATTTATAGCAGTGGTGTGGCGGCGCATTAGGGTTAGGAAACCCTAATTTTAACGATGCCACATGGCCGAATAGTGATCCTTCGATGCTTTGGAGTGCGTGCACAGAGATTTGAGCAAGGGAGTGCGTGCCCTAATCACTGGAAATTCCCAGAAAGTCCTCTGCTGAAGAGATTGAAGTTTGAGGTTCAGAGCTTCGCTAGGTAGCCAATGTTTCCCAGACTTGTCGCGTGGTAGCTTTTGCTCTTTGCTAGGATGATTTGAAATAAGGTTGGCTTGGGTTCTTGAGCGAGGTTGGAGTTCAAGCGATGTTGGGTTGATCTTATGAGGATAGATTTGAATAAGCGCAAGAACTTGAGAGCACTTCTCTTCTTTGGACTTCATGAGTTACCTCATGAGGCTTTGTGTACGTATGCGAGGTTCCATGTCTTAACTGATCTTTGCGAGGGTGGCTTTGCCTTCACAAGGATGCTCTCTTCTTGAATGGCACGAGAACTGTGCGAGGAGTTCTCTTCTGATAATTGCATCCCGCGGCGACTGTGCGACAGCTGCACGAGGAGTCTTTTAAAGCTGTCTCTTCTAAGCCGTTCTGAGCGAACTGTGCGAGGTTGAGAGAGGTTTGCTTTAAACTATGCAAGATTGCGAGATGTGTTCTACTCTTGAGCTTCGCGAGAGCTGCGCGAGTTTATGCTTCTGAAGCTCTTTAGTCAATCATCTGTGCGAGAAGTTATTGTAGAGTCTTGGGAAGCTTAGCTAGACTTTGCGAGGCTATTTTAGGTCTGAATTCAGAGTTCATCCTTCTAAGGGACTTTTGGTGCCAAAACAGGCTCCTTAGCAGGATTCCTGGCCTTATTTCACTGCTGGTTATTGTTAAGACCTGAAAAGTACCACTTTTCACCCCTTAACTTAACCTTTGATTAGACCCATAGCCACCTAATAAGTCCTTATTAAGGGTTTTATGTAGGTAATAACTAGCAGTGAAATAAGGCCAAGAATCCTGCTAAAGAGCCTGTTTTGGCACCGTTCGAAGGAGGACTCGAATCAGAAAAGCAGCCTGCATCAAATTGAGCTTCCCAAGACTTACAACAACTTCTGAGTTGATTGACTAAAGAGCTTCAGAAATATAAACTCGCACAGCCCTCATGAAGCTCAAGAGTAGAACACATCGTGATCTCAGTAGTTCAGACCTCTCTCAACCTCGCATCCTCTACAACGGAGAAGAGAGAGCTCAGAGACTCCTCGAAGAGTCGACCGGGATGCACTATCGAAGAGAACTCCTCACACAGTTCTCATACCATTCAAGAAGAAAGCATCCTTGTGAAGGCAATGCCATCCTCACAAAGATCAGTTAAGACCTGGAACCTCACGCAGTTCAGAACCCATTATAGCCTTGCAAGGTACCTCGCGAAGGCCAGTAAAGAGAAGTTCTCGCGCTATTCAAATCTATCCTCACGAAGATCAACCTAGTGATCGCGCAGCTACCTCTCGACTGCTTGAGCTCCAACCCCGTGACATCTGAGGCTCTGATGTCTACTCTACCTCGCGACTGCTCGAGCTCCAACCCCGCGACATCTGAGGCTCTGATGTCTACTCAACCTCGCGACGACTGAAGCTTCAATGTCAAACCATCCTCGCGAAGACCAAGAGTTACCACGCGACAAGTCTGGAAAATAATGGCTACCTAGCAAAGCTCTGAACCTCAAACTTCCATCTCTTTAGCAAAGGACTTTCTAGAAATTTCCAGCGATTAGGGCACGCACTCCCATGCTCAAATCTCCATGCACATGCCCCAAGGCATCAAAGGATCACTATTCGGCCATGTGGCATCATTAAAATTAGGGTTTCCTAACCCTAATGCGCCGCCACACTACTGCTATAAATACCAACACTTAGCTTAGGTTTAGAGGAGCTTAGACTTTCTTTTCTTTCTACATCCTGGAATAGCTGGGAACACGTCTCATTTCTTGGGGACTTGATCTGAGATCATTTTATTTTTCTTTTTATAGTAGTAAGTAGTTTTCCTTTTCTTCATAGTCCAGCACTTGCTGGCTATGTCTTTGTATGCATTTTGAACTAGATTAATGGAAGTTCTGTAATAGGATCTGTACTTTGTGGGATTTGTGTTTGAATGTGAGATGCACTGTGCAAGGCTGCTGCCTTGTGATCTGCCATTACTTTGGCTGTGTTTCAAAGTAATGGAGGACTGATTCTAAGGGCCATTCAGATCCAAGTGACCTGTGTGTCTGGGCTATCATGGTCCTATATAGCCTTAGCCCCACCACAGGACCCACTAGATCTGAAATCCCCATGAGAGCTTGAGTGTAGCCCTGTAACCATGGTGGTGGCAGAATATTCTTGTTTTGCCTTGGGCTCGTGGAGGAGGATAGCCTCGGATAGTCTGTGACCATTCAAGTGGACGTTATAGCCTTTAGGGTGATTCTAATCCACCAATCCAAGATGGATCCTTCTTCTTTACACCGAGCTTAAGCTCTGGTGGGAGATTGCAGGTAGACTCTGCATCGAGGTAGATCCGCCATCGATGTTGGATCCGATTTGGTTATAGAGTTGTAGGCTTGACTAGACCATCATAAAAAAGCAATGCCTAGCCATCCTCAAATGAGCTTCCCAAGACTTTATAATAACTTCGCAGATTGACTAAAGAGCTTCAAAAAATACTCACTACAGCTCAAGAAGAGGCACATCGCTCAGCCTCTTAAAGCATCTCTCAACTCAATGGCTTGCACAATGGCCGAGAAGAAGAGAGAGCTTCAGGAGACTCTCTCAGCCTGTCGATGCAATTATCAAGAGAACTCTCGCAGCTTCTCACGGCATTCACGAAGAAAGCATCCTTGCGAAGGCAATGCCATCCTCGAAGATCGCGATTGAACCTCGGAACCTCATCCCATTATAGCCTCAGGTACCTTGCGAAGGCCAAGAAGAGAAGTTCATATCAAATCTATCCTCGTGAAGATCAACGATCACGAGCTACTATTCTCGAGCTCCAACCCCGCGACATTTGAGGCGGCGTGTCACTCCACCACGCTCGAGCTCCCGACCGCGAGCAAGCTCAAGGCGATGATCAAGCTTCAATGTCAAACCATCCTCGCCAAGAGCAAGAGCTACCATGCGACAAGTTTGGGAAACAATGGCTACCTAGCAAAGCTCTGAACCTCAAACTTCCATCTTTTTAGCAGAGGACTTTCTGAGAATTTCCAGCGATTAGGGCACGCACTCCCATGCTCAAATCTCTATGCACGCAAGGCATCAAGGATCACTATTCGCCATCATTAAAATATATCATTAGGGTTCCTAACCCTAATGCGCCGCCACACCACCGCTATAAATACCACACTTAGCTTAGGTTTGGAGCTTAGACTTTCTTTCTTCTACATCCCGGAATAGCTCGGAACACATCTCATTTCTTAGACTTGATCTCGAGATCATTTTATTTTTGTTTTGTAGTTGTGTAGTTTTCTTTTCCTTCCTCCATAGTCCAAAGACTTGGTGGCTATGTCTTTGTATGCATTTTGAACTAGATTAATGGAAGTTCTGTAATAGGATCTGTATTTGTGGGATTTGTGTTTGAATGTGAGATGCTCAAATTTGTGATCCGCCATTGCTTTGCTGTTTCAAAGTGGATTGATTGATTCTAAGGAGGATCCAAGTGACCTGTGTGTCTGGGCTATCATGGTCTTATACAACCTTAGCCCCACCACAGGACCCACTAGATCTAAAATCCCCATGGGAGCTTGAGCTGGTAGCCTGGTAACCATGGTGGTGGCAGCAATATTCTTGTTTTGTCTTGGGCTCCGTGAGGAGGATAGCCTCTGGGATAGTCTGTGACCATTCAAGTGGACAGGTTATAGCCTTAGGGTGATTCTAATCCATCGATCCAAGATGGATCCTTCTTCTTTACACCTGAGCTTGTAGAAGCCTGGTGGGAGATTATCTGAGGCGGACTCCTGCATCGATATAGATCCGCCATCAGATGTTGGATCTGATCTGGTTATAGAGATTGTAGGCTTGTGATTGGACCATTGTAGCCTCACTCAAGCAATGGACAACTAGATCGAAGGTTGTACTCAATCGCTCGCTGGTTTTATGTGTTTGGGCTATCATTGTCCTATACAGCCTTAGCCCCACACATAGAGCTTTAGAGGTTGAGGTTCCCTATGGATTCTTGAGCTGGTAGCCTGGATGAAATAGTGCCTGCAATGATTTACTTGCTATGTTTTGACCCATCCCTGGATTGTGGTTCCCCTATGGGATAGTCTGTGACCATTTGAGTGGACAGGTTATAACCTTAAGGGTTGAGTTATGGCAGAGTGATGGGTTGAATCCTTTCTCCTCAGTGGTGATAATGTAGCCATTGGACAGGATTTCTATAACATCAGGTCTGAATCTGAGTTACAAAACTCCTCTGATCTGGGCTCAATAACATACTTCTCACCCTTTTATATTTATTTTCCACACTCCATCCATCCTCTCAACCACTTCTGTAGTTTAGACATTAGAGTACCTTAGAATACTTAGAATAAGTGACTTTAAACTCCCCTCTTCTTAGGACTACCAGATCTGTAGTCAGATCTGGAGGGACTACTAGAGATGGCTCCTTTGGAGCTGTAGATCACCTTTCCCTGTGGGATAAACTCTTACTTATCAAAACTTGCTACAATGAACCCTGTATCTTGCAGGTCTAGGATTTCTTAGTTGTGCTGATTCCATCTCCTGTTTTACTCTAACTTTGATTTTTAAATAACTTTTACCATCAACCAATAAAGCACAGCAACTGAGAGATCACCCAACAAGTTTTTGGCGCCGTTGCCGGGGATAGATGATCTATTAGTAGACCCTTAGTTTTTTGTATTCCTAGTATTCTTTACAAATGTGAATAATTGATACTGCTGACATAATTTTGAACCTTTCTTGCAGGTCTAGACAGCAGCAGTGAAGGACAGTTGGATTGCAATTAGAGCTTAGCTACCTCTGTTTGCAAACTCTCTGACTTTTAAAACTCTGTCTATCTTTCTTAAAATTTTTTCCTAGCAGTATCTAGGATAGTTTTGAATGTATTATTTGAATAGCTGTAAATTAGTTAGATAAATGTGTTAATTATACAGATATTCTTTTGCAATGTGCCTGCAAGAAGTTTTCCTTGCTGCTGGTGTGCTTGTATGCTAGGGAGGAGATCTCTCAGCCCTACTTTAGAGCCTCTTAACCCTGAGTTAGAAAGGGGAAGGAGACTTAGAAGAGACAGGCACACCACAGGAGAGCCCCCAAGTGAATCTGTGACAGCAATTATGGGTGAGGAACAACCCAGAACCCTCAAGGAGTTGAATGCTCCGGATGACTATAACTCACCTTTTAGCATTCAATTCCCTAATGTTCAGGGGAACTATGAAATCAAAACTTCAATCATCCAGATGCTGCCCTCTTTCCATGGGCTTAGCAAGGAGGACCCTTACAAGCATATTGACCAGTTCTTGGCCTTGTACGCCACTTTTAATATCACTGGTTTGAGACCTGAGGCTACTAGGCTCAGACTCTTTCCCTTCTCTCTGAAGGATAGGGCCAGTACCTGGTTGACCACTCTTCCCAACAATAGCATTGCTTCATGGAAAGACCTGCAGACCAAGTTCCTGACCAAGTTCTTCCCTGAGACCAAAACTAGCCAGTTGAGGAAAGAGATTCTTGCTTTTGCTCAATCCCCAACTGAGGATTTTAACCAGTCCTGAGATAGGTTTAAAGAAATGCTCAAATAATGCCCCCACCACAAGATCCCAGAGTGGCAGCATGTACAAAGCTTCTATAATGGGATTGATGAGAAAAATAGAGATATGGTCGATGCGTCTTGTGGTGGATCCTACATGCATAAGACTGCTGAGGAGGCATGGGAATTGTTTGAGGTGATTAGTGAGAATGCTTTTCAAAAGCCATCCCTGGCAAGAACTGGTCAGGAAACTGAGTCAAAGGTGGGGCCTCATTTGGATCAAGAGGAAAAGTTTATGAGGTGTGGAACAATGACTCATAGGATGGCAAACCTCTCTATGAAGTTTGACAAATTATCGACCGTGATGCAACCGAAGGGCTGCTCATGTATGAGGCATGTATGCGATATGCTACCCCACAAAGACAGTGGAGGAATGTCCATCTGCAGGGCAATTTCCTGAATTGGTTTTGGAACATGCTGCTGCTGCTTAATCTTATGGCCAACAACAATCTGGGGCTACAATAGACAACCATATGGATACCAGCACCAAAATGCTAGTTACCAATGGAGAGACCACCCAAATCTGAGGTGGAGGCAAGACAACTACATGCAGTCCCAGCAGATGTTGGCCCTACCACAAAGGCCACAACAGTAGTTCACTCAAGGGAATGCCCATAGGTCTAACTTCCAGCACCATCAGCAGCCCCATCATCAACAAAATCAATTGGTCTTACCCCCTTCTCAACCTAGAAATACTTCTTTCGAGGACCAGGTCTTGACCTCACTGTAAAACCTGGGTTCCTTAGCTCAGATTGTGAATTCTCATGGTCAGAGCATAAAGAAGATGGAAGAGCAGATTGGCCAACTAGCGAATACCTTAGCCAAAAGAGAAGAGGAAAGGTTGCCCAGTCAACCAGTGGTGAATCCCAAGGGCCAATTTTTGATTAGTGAAGGATCCTCAAACCCTGAAGGGGATCTTTCTTTGAATTGATGATAAGAACTATGCACCTTTGTATGATATGTACTTTACAGTTTAGAGGAAGTTGTAGTGATTTTGTTGGAATCTGAGTCTAGTGCTTTATGCCTACTTTTATTCCTGTTCCCCTTGTTTGCTAATTTCAAGTGATTGAATGATGATAGTATTATTTGAATGCTTTTCATGATGTGTGAATTTAATGCTTTGAGAGTATGAGAATTTTTTTTGAATGTTTTATAATGCTTATGGGTGTCCCTGGAAGTGAGCCTGTGAGAGAATCCACCCACAAAATAAAGGTCAAGAGGCTGACTAGTGGGTGAGTGAGTTAAGCCGTCAGCGGGGTTCTCGAATATTTGGTTTGGTCTCCTCTCAGCTTCATAAAATTACTTTGCTTTGTCATTGAGTTTCAAATATATAGGGTGGGCTGCCTCACAGCTTTAGATGGACATCTAATCTGACCCATTCATGCCTATCCAAATGAGCGGCTATTTTCAAAGCGCCGAGCCTCGCGATATTTAAATCCCACCTCATGCTTTTCTTCATCGCTTTCTTTCCTCTCCTCCCAAATAAACCCTAGCTCCCATTCCTCTCAATCTCTCTCTCCAAAGATCCTGCCTATAGTTCATTGCTCACTTTGAAATTCTAGATTTTTGTTCTTAAAGCTTCCATCAGTTGCCCCTTTAGGAGCTCTTTGCGATCTGCGTGCATCAAATTGAACAGAACCCTAACTTTTAGGGTAAGACTCAGCTCTTAATCTTTCCTTTCAAAATTTCAACTTCATACTCACCAAGGAGAATCTTGATGGCTCCTAAAAGTGCACCTGTGAAGAGAGCCAGGGACCAGGCCACCGTGGAGCCTGCCCCTAAGAAAGCCAAGTCCTCTATGGCACAACAAAAAGGAAAGGAGGTGGTTCCTGAGGTGGCTGCAAAAACACCTGATTACTCTACTCCCTCTGAGCTCCTCATTTCCATTCCCTTAGAGCCTGAAGCCAGTTTTGATATATCTTTCTTTGAATCTGAGTCATTGTCAGCACCTGCCATTGAGTTCTTGTGCAAGGCTGGTTTGTTCCCCTTGATGCAAATGATTCCTACACTAGCCTATCCTAGGTTAGTGCACCTTAGGGTCGCACTGGACACACGTGGGCAGCCAGGCCTCCTTGTGTTAGTTGACAATTTTGAGATGCTGCTTAACCTAGCATTGATTGCTGAAGTCATGGGCATCCCTGCCATTTTTGATCCCAACTGCGGTTATAGTGCCCCTGTGAGTGCCCCCCTTGATACCATTGCCTAGGCCATTACGAGAGGCTTGAAGGCCACAGGGGACTCCATCAGAAGAAGAGATTTGGATCCCAAGCTGTTGTTCATCGATCAAGTGCTAAGGAAGAATATCTACTGCTCTGGCCATCAGCAAGAGAGGAGGACACCAATTGCTGATGCTCTCTATTCCTTCTCTCTGGGCCATAGATTTAATGCTGCATGACTGATTTTTGAGGCCATGAAAGATATGATGGTGAAGCTTGGGCTGTAAAAGAAGATCCACACTCTCCCCTATGGAAGACTTATCACCAAATTACTTCTAAAGGGAGGGTACAAGATACCAGTGGGGGAGTTATCTGCTGACCGCACTCCCACCACTTTTGCCAAAAGACAATGGGGGATCAGCAGAAGTCTAATGGATCCCCAGAAGAAGAAGAAGAAGGCTTAAGCTCAGGTTGTTTCTGAGCAAGGAGAGGGAGCTGCTGTGGCAAAGGCCACCCCTGCCCCCAAAAAGAAGGCTAAAGCCCCTGCTCCAAAGAAGGTGGTGCGACCTTCTGTCGCCTCTGCTTCTGCAGCAATACCTCCTTCCACCACACTTGCCTCTCCATTAGTTTCTTCACCTATTCCATCTCTCCCTTTCCCTCTCTTATCTCCCTTTTTCATTCCACCTCCCACTGTGATTCGTTCCTGGGTGGAAAGTGTTGAACCTCATGACAACACTCCCCCTTCACCCACCTTACCTTAATACACCAAAGATTCTCAACATCATTTGACCTCAACCCCGATCCTCCTTGATAACATACCTTAAAAAGAAAACCTCTCACACAACCCCTGCCTTATCTTTACCTACTCCCACCTCCCTTGTCATTCCAATAGACACACCCAATATCGACCAACCCTTAGTCCAACCCCTCCCAACTACATCTTCACTCCACGATCTTGACTTTAACCTAGCCACCACTTCTGGGTATCAAGCCTTCATGACTACCTTTCTTGATACCTTGCCCACCCATGACACCCCTCTCCCAGATTCCCCACTCCCTTCCCCACATCACTCCCCAGACCTTTCATCTTCTCCCCCTACAACTTTCCATCATGCCCCCACTTCCCCGTTCCAACCTGTTCCCTCCTATCCTCATACTCCCCCCCCAACCAACCTTAGATACCCTTACCCATATTCTTTCCCTCATACATGACCTCTATACCCAGCTATCCACCACAACACAGACACAAGTCTAAATGTAGACTGACATAACCAACATCCAATTCACCCTTCAAACATTGACAAACCCATCAATCCCTACACAACCTCCTACCACCCCATTGATCTAACCCCCTTCCACCTCTGACTCCACAGTTATACCAGCCCTCACCCAATTAGACCTTCTACTTCTTCCACTCCATTTCTACCCATCTTACCCAGACACTCCTATTACACCCCTCCCTACTTCACCCTCCTCCATGCCATGAGGGACAATGCTTATATCAAGAGGGATGTTCTCAATGGCATGGCCCAACTCCGACAAGCCATCGAATACCCATTGCTGTAGAAAATGAGTGATTTGAAGCTTGCTCACATCGAGCAGCTAAGAGATATTTCCAAGGGGTGGGAGGCAATTTTGGGGACACTCAATGCGAACAAGGCTGCGGCAACTTATTACAGAATGACTACTGAGATTGAAAAAGCCAATACAGAAAGGGCGAAAAAGCACAACAGGTTATTGGAAAGGAAACTGAACAATGCTCAAGAGATCAACCGTCTCAGTAAGGAGCTTGCAGATACCAATCTCCTCTGGGCTAACAAGAAAATTGAGATTTTGGAACAGAGGGTTGCCTTCCTACTATCCCAACCAATACAGGCCACCCCTCTCGCCACAGCACCCCCTGAGGCCCCATCCTCTTCCACACAACCTGGCCCATCTTCTTCCACTCCCCCTGCCCCTACACCTACACAACCTGTTCCCCCACCTCCTACAGCCCCAACTTAGGTACCTCCTCCTGTTCCTCCTTAAATGCCTACTGTAGTACCTACACAACCTGTTGCTCCTTCTAAAGTCCCTACTGCAGCTCCTGCTCCTGTCTCAGTGCCCCCCCTGTTCCCTCTCCTACTCCCAAAAGAAAACACACTCCTTCCAAGAAAACTCCCACTTCCAAAAGAGCCACTGCAGCCCAAAAAGGAAAACGGCCAGCCCCTCCATCCCCACCTCCAAAGGTCACCAGGGCTTCTGCTCAGGATGATCCCCATGGTCGCCTACTTTCCAAAGAGGAACGCAGACAGGCTGCTGCTGCCCTTGGATTGGATCCCACTGAGCTTTTTCCTTCTGACTCAGAATCTGATTCCGCACCACCTAGGGATCCCAGTGCCCATCCTACTACTGCTGCTCCTTCATCCGGCCCTGCTGAACAATCTTACCCTCAGCGAAGGAAGGTTGCTGCCAAGAGGACTACTCCCCCAAGTGGCTCTTTGAAAATTGGAAAAGACAAATCTGCCCAGTCTGAGGAGGCACCACCAATAAGCCAGCCAGTGAAAGGGAAGAGCCCTGCCATTCCTGCTGTAAAAGAACAAGACAAATCTTCTGTGGCTCCCCCTAAGCTTGCAAAAGGGAAAAGTCCTCCCCTACCTCAGGTGAAAGCAAAAGCTAAATCCCTTGTTGTCCCTCCTGAGCCAGCACAAGCCCAATCCCCTCTTATTCCCCCTCCGACTCAGCAAGGGCAAGCCTCCAAAGGGACGAGCTCCAAAGGTAAGGGCCCCAAAGGAAAATCTCCCACCAAACCCCCGGAGCCAACCACTGATAAATCTTTCGAGATCCCTCTTGAACCAAATAGGAGAAAAATGAGGGTCAAGGCACCATCTATACCCAAAACTACCGACCAAAGAAAGGCAGAATGAGAACGAAGAAAGAAAGAGGAGGAGGCTTACCTTCAAGAACATGCCAAGAAGATGTGTTAGGACAAGTTTTGAGCCAGATTTTGACTAGATTGTACCTAGGATTTTATCTATTGTGCACTCTTTTGCTTCTGTTTTCTTGTAGTTTGTACACTTCTCATTTCTAATAGACTTTATTCCCCTGTCATTACTATCTTGCTTTGTCTATTGTGTGTTTTGTTTCTTGTTCTGGTTTTTTATGCTTTAATAAATTTGCTGCACAGACACCTTTGCACCAGTGAGGACACTGCTCCTAATAGGTTTGGGGGTGTGGCAGGCAGACCCTTCCAATGAAATAGTTAACCTAAGTGCAGTAGACTCATATGAGTAATATGGAAATGGACCTCTGTTCACTTAAAGAATCATGAAAATAAGAAATTTAAAATTTATGCAAACTTTTGACATTATAATCTTTTAATATTCCACAGTTCCATGTTAATATCACCAAGTAAACTTACTTGTATCAGCACTTAGTGAATCAGTAGAGAGAGAAAAAGGTGACGACATACTTAAAAGTTCAAAGGAAGATCATAACCAGTGAGAATTGGGCCTATATAAAATTTTTTCCATCTTTTGAGGAGTAACCAAGGCAACCTTTCTAGTTCTAAGGACTGACTGAGTCACTGTGCTCACTAGAAGTTAGGTAACTCCAAGTTGAAACAGCTGACAGTACTCATGAGACTTAGGAAAGGATCAAGGCCTTCTCTTGGACAGTTTGAGCCTAACAAGACCAACCCTTAAACAACTGCCCTTGTCCATACCCCCTTTGAGCTTCAAATCCTAAATTTCTTCAAAATACACCTGAGTACTTGAACCTGAACCTACGAACCTGCTTCAGCCTACCCTCACTCTGAGAATTCAGAAGGTAAAGGAGAAAAGGTTGGAAATGGACTAGCTATGGTCAACATTAAGTGAATGGGAAGAAATACCTCAAATCCGACAGTATGGCAACTGAGAACATAGTGGCATTTCTGAAAAGTAGAAACAAAAATAAAAAGAAGAAAATTCCATAAAAAAGAAAAAAAAATAATAGTGAAGAGGAGTAAGGGAGGAGTCAAGAGGAATTTTCACTAGAGAATCAAAATCAAGAGGAGAAACTGATCACTTCAAATCTGAAAATCTCAAAGAAGATGAAGGGAACTGAATTCAAGAAGGTGAAGTCATGAATCACCTCTGTCACCTGCTGATTTCTCAATTTTGAACCCCTTCTCAACCCTCCATTCTTTCAACACCACTCCATAAGCCACATTACAGCCCAGTTAAAAGCCCTTGTGATCCAAAGTTGAGTGAGCTGTCATGTGAAGATAAAGAGTTATCCAATCTATGGTGAGGAACTGCCAATGATGTCAGCACTTAAGAACTCTGCCTATGCTCATGCTTACAGACCCATTTGGGGGATGTAACTGCTCTTGAGCCTGTGAGAAAATGAACCCCTCAACAAAACCCTCATGAGAGTATGCCCTGCAAAGTTTTTGGGTCTGAACTTGAATGCACTATGTATGACCTTAACCTAATTTTTGATCTGAGGATGGGCTCAGTGCTGGCACACACTTGTGCAGTTTTCTGTGATTGTAAACTGATTGGAAATGCTGAGCATTCATGAGAAGTTTATGCTGTTTAAATTACTGTGCAACCAATGAATTAAATTTCTTGTATGATTAATGATTCAAGAGTAAACTAAGTCTGCCCCTTGACTGCCCACTGGATGATATTGCACTTTTGTTAACTGTTTCATTGAAGAAGTTTGTGGGTGTCTTCACTGAAAACCCTCAGGAGACTTCACTCTTCTACTAGGGATCACCTAGAGGTTTAAAAGGCTTGGTACATATGCTAAATGTATCCGTGCTCCCTACAAAAGTGGCATTTAATTTTTATGGTAGGTTTAATGTAGCTTTGCTAAGGGACTAACAAAGATTAGGTTTGGGGGTGTGTTAAGACTTGAAAAGTACCACTTTTCACCCCTTAACTTAACCTTTGATTAGACCCATAGCCACCTAATAAGTCCTTGTTAAGTGTTTTATGTAGGTAATAACCAGCAGTGAAATAAGGCCAAGAATCTCGCTAAAGAGCCTGTTTTGGCACCAGAAGTCTCTCAGAAGGATGGACTGTGACAGCCCAGATTTTGGCACCCCGAAACCCGTGCCATCAGCACGATCATCTTGACCGTGCCCTTAGCTAAGCACGGAACACTGGTATATCAAGCATGCAAAAGTACTATAAATGAAATTGCGGAATTTAAACCTATATTAATTAACTTTCCAAAAGACAGTTCTACCCTCATGCCCCTACATGAATGGAGAACCGATCCGAACCATCGATGATAGAAATCATCACGGATGGTTCGTCCCAAAAGAATAATCCAAAACCTTATATACATGGTTTTCGCAAAATCAAGACTTGACATACCAAGCCGTACAAAACTCTCTGTGAAATCCCTCAAAGTGGCACAGCGGAGTCCTCTAGAAGAAGTCCTCTGGAGGTGGCTCCAACTCGTCACCGGCCGCAAGGTCCGACTCGCTGGGATCAGCGTCTCCTGAAGCCGCGGCAGCTGCTAGTAGTGGACCTGCGACGTATAGTCTATAGGGTGAGCTACATCCTAGCTCAATAGGGAATAAACACTGTTGAACATATAAATTATAACTCACATATATTCTATGATATGCCATGCATGATGTATCTATGCAATTGTTAATGAAACAGTTGGAAAGCATTCGTTTTACTGTTGATTACTTATGTTTTCATTTACTCATGAAAAATGCTGAAAAGGCCTAAAGCAAAACTTAAACTTTCAACTTAAGTAATCCCCGAGCAATATAGCATCGAGCCCCGATGAGATACCCTTCATCGTCATCTATATAGACAGTTTTAATGTATTCCCTGGGAATACCATATAGTACCCAAGCCCCTTTCCCCTGGGGATTGGTGGCGGGGTTTCACTTGTCTCAATCAACACCCCTGGGGTGTGCTTACTATGTACGGATAAGCCTCCGCACTGGCCTATGGTTTCGCCGCCGTATCGGTCACGGATATCCTGCCGTGTCAGTCGTGGATATCCCGCCACGTCGGTGGGGTAACCTATCAAACCTCAAATAACAAAAATATCGGTGCCTTACATATAGTTATTCACCGTGTAAGTGTGCTATCTTATATCAGTTAGGCCCTATCAAACATGATTCAATCTTTGGATACATCCCTGGGATGTATCCATTTACTTGCATCACACCTGATGCTCTTATCTCCTTACTTCTTCATCCCCTGGGGATGGCTCAATAGTTTACTCTTATGAATGTCACACACACCCACACTTTTCACAATTCTTTAAGCAGTAAAAATATTTAAATGGAAATCTATATCACTACATACATGCTCTTGTAAAATAAAGTACATGTTCAAGGGGTTCCCTACCTTAGGTCTCTATCGATTCAATGCATCAAGGTCCCACTCGGCTCCTTGTGCCCACTTCCATACGTATCACCTATGATACCATTAAACACACTCGAAACGTCACAAAAGATGTAATGAATAAGTCTCAAGACCTCCCTAGAGTCTTAAAGTAAGAATCAAAAGTCAACAAAAACTAAGTCACCGACCAAATGAGTTCCTGGTTCGACTAGTCGAAATCCAACTCGACTAGTCGATTCTCAAAATCGATTAGTCGAGGTCCAATTTCGATTAATCGATTCTCCAAATCGATTAGTCGAGGTCCAATTTCGATTAATCGATTCTCAAAATCGATTAGTCAAAATCCCCTGTTCTAACTGTCCAATTTTCACTTAAATAATTGAACATACAAAATCGACTAATCGAGTCCAATTCGACTAGTCGAAATCCTTACTCGACTAGTCGAAATCCAATTTCGACTGGTCGATTTCCCTCAACCCATTTTTACTCCTCACTGGAGGCTCTCAGTCGACTAGTCGACACCCAACTCGACTAGTCGAAATTCAAAGTCGACTAATCGAAATTCAATTCGATTAGTCGAATTCGTGGTCATCTGACTTTTCAACTTCTTGGGGAATTTCGATTAATCGAATCCCAATTTCGATTAGTCGAATCCCTGTGTTCGACCTTCTTTGGCTGTTCTTCCCCAATCTTTTCTCAGTTATTTTCTAAGCAATATTCCTACAATTTCCACCCATTTTAACCACAATTTATTCTATAAATCTACACCATTTATTTACAAGAATCTCACCTTAAATCCACCTCAATTTGATTTAAATGTAGGGTTGGAAGGTTAGGGTTTCCAGCTTTTGTTTGAACAGATCCCCCGCGTCGAATCTGGCGCTTTGATGGCAAGAAATCCCCTTCCAACAACTTGCAATAACTCCTCACTAGCTCCTTTACTCCTCTCTTTCTCTCTCTCTCTCTTCTTTACTCCTCTCAACAACCAAAATATGAAAATTAGGGTTTTCAACCCTTTTTATCTTATCTCTTTTCTCGGTGTGGAGCACATACACACCCATCGGTGTGTGTTACTCTACACACCCCTCTATCTCTCCACTCTTCTACATTGGTTTACACATCACATCCGCTCATCTCATCTTAAGTTCATCAATGAACTATCTCATGGTCAAACCTAAGACCAAACGGGCACGGATCCCGAGGTCCTCGTTTGACGTGATTTTTTGGGTTATTACATGGACTCTAAATCCAGACCTGAAATGAGCCTCGCGCAGTCCAGCTGAGCTTCCCAAGATTTTACAACAACTTCTCGTGCAGTTGATTGACTAAAGATCTTCAGAAACATAAACTCGCGTAGCTCTCGCGAAGCTCAAGAGTAGAACACATCGCGCAGTCTCGCGCAGTTCAAAGCAGACCTCTCTCAACCTCGCTCGCTTAACGCTCCGAGAAGAGAAGAGAAGACTGAAAGACTCTCGCCTATCGCAGCGTAGTGGTCGCGGGATGCAATTATCAGAAGAGAACTCCTCGCGCAGTTCTCGCGCCATTCACGAAGAAAGCATCCTTGCGAAGGCAATGCCATCCTCGTGAAGATCAGTTAAGACCTGGAACCTCGCACAGTTCAGAACCCATTATAGCCTCGCGAGGTACCTTGTGAAGGCTAGTAAAGAGAAGTTCTCGCGCTATTCAAATCTATCCTCGTGAAGATCAACCCAACGATCGCGTAGCTACCTCTCGACTGGTCGAGCTCCAACCCCGCGACATCTGAGGCTTTGATGTCTACTCTACCTCACGACTGCTCGAGCTCCAACCCCGCGACATCTGAGGCTCTGATGTCTACTCAACCTCGCGACGGCTGAAGCTTCAATGTCAAACCATCCTCGCGAAGAGCAAGAGCTACCACGCGACAAGTCTGGGAAACAATGGCTACCTAGCAAAGCTCTGAACCTCAAACTTCCATCTTTTTAGCAGAGGACTTTCTGGGAATTTCCAGCGATTAGGGCACGCACTCCCATGCTCAAATCTCTGTGCACGCACCCAAGGCATCGAAGGATCACTATTCGGCCACGTGGCATCATTAAAATTAGGGTTTCCTAACCCTAATGCGCCGCCATACCACTGCTATAAATACCCACACTTAGCTTAGGTTTAGAGGAGCTTAGACTTTCTTTTCTTTCTACATCCTGGAATAGCTGGGAACACATCTCATTTCTTAGAGACTTGATCTGAGATCATTTTATTTTTGTTTTTGTAGTTGTAAGTAGTTTTCCTTTTCTTTTTCCTTCCCTCCATAGTCCAAAGACTTGTCAAGTGTCTTTGTATGCATTTTGAACTAGATTAATGGAAGTTCTGTAATAGGATCTGTACTTTGTGGGATTTGTGTTTGAATGTGAGATGCTCTGTGCAAGGCTGCTGCCTTGTGATCCGCCATTGCTTTGGCTGTGTTTCAAAGTAATGGAGGATTGATTCTAAGAGCCATTCAGATCCAAGTGACCTGTGTGTCTGGGCTATCATGGTCCTCTACAGCCTTAGCCCCACCATAGGACCCACTAGATCTGAAATCCCCATGGGAGCTTGAGCTGGTAGCCTGGTAACCATGGTGGTGGCAGCAATATTCTTATTTTGTCTTGGGCTCTGTGAGGAGGATAGCCTCTGGGATAGTCTGTGACCATTCAAGTGGACAGGTTATAGCCTTAGGGTGATTTTAATCTACCGATCCAAGATGGATCCTTCTTCTTTACACCTGAGCTTGTAGAAGCCTGGTGGGAGATTGTACAGAGGCAGACTCCCCTGTACTGATATAGATCCACCATCAGATGTTGGATCTGATCTGGTTATAGAGATTGTAGGCTTGTGATTGGACCATTGTAGCCTCACTCAAGCAATGGATAGCTAGATCGAAGGCTATACTCAATCGCATGCTGGTTCTATGTGTCTGGGCTATCATGGTCCTATACAGCCTTAGCCCCACATATAGAGCTTTAGAGGTTGAGGTTCCCTATGGATTCTTGAGCTGGTAGCCTGGATGAAATAGTGCCTGCAATGATTTACTTGTTATGTTTTGACCCATCCTTGGATTGTGGTTCCCCTATGGGATAGTCTGTGACCATTTGAGTGGACAAGTTATAACCTTAAGGGTTGAGTCATGGCAGAGTGATGGGTTGAATCCTTTCTCCTCAGTGGTGATAATGTAGCCATTAGACAGGATTTCTATAACATCAGATCTGAATCTGCGTTACAAAACTCCTCTGATCTGGGCTCAATAACATACTTCTCACCCTTTTATATTTATTTTCCACACTCCATCCATCCTCTCAACTCCTTCTGTAGTTTAGACATTAGAGTACCTTAGAATACTTAGAATAAGTGACCTTAAACTCCCCTCCTCTTAGGACTGCCAGATCTGTAGTCAGATCTGGAGGGACTACTAGAGATGGCTCCTTTGGAGCTGTAGATCACCTTTCCCTGTGGGACAAACTCTTACTTATCAAAACTTGCTACAGTGGACCCTGTATCTTGCAGGTCTAGGATTTTTTACTTGTGCTGATTCCAACCCCTATTTTACTCTTTGATTTTTAAATAACTTTTTCCATCAACCAATAAAGCACAGCAACTGAGAGATCACCCAACAGTTATTACCTACATAAACACTTTACAAGGACTTATTAGGTGGCTATGGGTCTAATCAAAGGTTAAGTTAAGGGGTGAAAAGTGGTACTTTTTAGGTCTTAACAGTCGCGCAGTGGCCGCGGGATATAGACCTTCCGGGAACTGGTCACGCGATCCAGAAGCCCATGCACATTGCTTCTTCGCGAGGATCTCCGCGAGAATCACCAAGGAATGAACCGCGCGCGCAATTCCCGCACCATTCAAATAGAAATCTCAATCCCGGGACGACCAGAGCATTCCCGCGATGACCAAAGTATCAATCCCACGACTGCAAGAGCTTTAAGTCAATTCAATCCCACGATGCCAATTCTATAACACAACAAGACCTGGAAATCCTTGCTAGCTAGCGAGGCTCGAGATCTTAACTTCTCCCCACTTCTGTAGGGGCAATCTGGAAACTTTCAGCAACTAGGGCATGCACTCCAATGCTCCAATCTCTGTGCACATGCCCCGAGGCATCCAAGGAACAGAAATGGGCCATGACTGCATTGATAAAATTAAGGTTTTCCTAACCCTAATGCTCCCACAGCTGACTGCTATATAAGCCTAAGCCTAGTTTAGGTTTAAGGGACATTTGTACTCCTTCTTCTGGAATCAGCTGTAGAATTCTAATAGGCTAAGGTTAGGGTTTAGGCAACCTTTTCTTTTTCCCTTTTCTTCTCTCCATAGTCCAGCACTTGCTGGCTATGCCTTTGTATGTTTATTTGGAGCAATTTTGATGGTGTTTTATAATAGGATGTTATACTTATATGGGATTGGTGTTTTGAGGGTTGTTCTGTACAAGGCTGTTGCCTTGGGATCCTCCATTGCTATATTACATTATAAGTAATGGAGGATTATTTTTAAGGATTTATTTAGATTCAAGTGACCTGTGTGTCTAGGCTAGGCACATTACATGCCTATGCTCCACCACAGAATCCACTAAATCTGAATCCCCATGGGAGCTTGAGCTGGTAGCCTTATGAACATGGTGGTGGCAGTAATCTTCTTGTTCTGTCTCAGACCTCTATGAGGAGGATAACCTCTGTGGATAGTCTGTGACCATTCAAGTGGACAGGTTATAGCCCTAGGGTGAGGCCAATCCACAGATCTAAGACAGATTCTTCTTCTCTGCACTTGTGCTTGTAGCCTTGTGAGAGATTGTGTAGAGACAGACTCCCCTATATTTGTATAGACCCACCATCAGATGGCAGATCTGATCTGGCTGTAGAGATTGTAGGCTTGTGACTGGATCACTGCTGTCTTTCTAAAGCAGTGAATAGCTGGGCTTAAAAGCTAGTACTCAAACTCTTGCTGGTTCTGTGTGTCCAGGCTAGTGCACATTGTAGGCCTAGCCCCACACACAGAACTTTAGAGGTTGAGGTTCCTATGGATTCTTGAGCTAGTAGCCTGGAAGAAGTAGTGCCTATAATGATAAACTTGTTCTGATCCATCTCTGGACTATGGTTCCCCTATTGGATAGCCTGTGACCATTTAAGTGGACATGTTATAGCCATAAGGGATTGGATCATGGCACAGGGGTGAGTTGGATCCTTTCTCCTCTTTGGTGATAATGTAGCCATTGGACAGGATTTCTATAGCAACAGATCTGAGTTATAAGACTCATCAGATTTATACCTAATAGCTTACTTCTCACCCTTTTATATTTATTTTCTCACACTCTATCATTCTTCTCAACCATTTCTGTAGTTTAGGCATTAGGTTACCTTAGGATTTAGACAATAGTGGCCTTAAATCCCCTTCCATTTAGGATTGTCAGATCTGTAGCCAGATCTGAAAGGCCTACTAAAGATAGCTCCCTTGGAGCTTTAGATCAACTTTCTCTGTGGGACAAACTCTTATTAAAACTTGCTACAACAGGCCCTGTATCTTGCAGGTCTGTGTATTTTTAGGTTTGCTGCTCTATAGTTTTCAATCCACCTTTGATTTAGTTTCACTAACACATTCTTATCACTGTTTCCAATAAAGTCAGCAGCAAACACTTAAAAATATCCTAACAGCAAGGCTATAAAATCAGGTATTAATAGGGCTATCAAATCTAGGGAAATCAAGTGGCAATCAAGAGATCTATAGATCGAAATTAGCTTTACAATCAACAAATTATTGATTTAATACAAACTTATAGTTCATTGTTCTCAAATCTACAATCTGTGCAACATCTAATCCCCATACAACGCCCTAAACCTCTCAATTTACAGCTCTCACCTCACCCTAGCTACTCAAAGTGTTTAACCATGGTTGGACTAAAGAGAGAATGGGGAAGAAGGAAGAGGGAGGAAATTTTGGAGGGAAGAGGGAATTTTGAATTTGGTCTGAGCTCTCTCAATTTCTGGACGGTTCTTCAGTGAAACTTCTCTTCCATTTATAGTCTTCCCCTCTGTCCTCAGATTTGTTTCAGCCAATCAGTGCTCAAGAGAATAATTCTATTATTCTGAGTTTTTGATGTGGCTTATTTTGCTTCTAGAAATACCCTCCAATTGGTTTGAATTGGACAAGTCCATGTGAGGTGGTTAGAGAGTCCCCATTTGTGCCCATTTTTATTCCAAAAATACTCGTAAGGGTTATTAACATGCCTTGGGGATGTATGCACAGAGCACTGGAGTGAAATGCATTCTCAGCTGGAACTAAGAAGTTCCTAATTCATGCCTCGAGAGGTTCAGAGAACCTCTCGACAGGTTCAGAGTCTCATTGGTGCTCCATTCGACAGGTTGGATGTATCCTTCGACGGGATCTTTTTACTGCTCGATAGGATGGATTCAATGTGTAAATGCTGCACTAACTTCAGCCATCCTCTTGACAAGATGATTCAGCCTCGCGAGGTCCAATCCAGCTCTAGGTGAGTTTTCGACGAATTCTTTCCCTTTGTTCGACAAGGTGAAGCGCTTCTCGACAGGTTGAAAGCATCCTCACGAAAATGAATGCAGCTTCAGGTAAGTCTTCTCTAGGTTCACTTTGACTGTTCGATAGGTTCAGGGGAACCTCTCAACAGGTTCAATTACAACTTTCTAAACTTCGCGAGAAGCCCTGCATTAGGTGACCTCTCGACATGTTGTTCTGCACTGTTCGACAGGTTGCTCTTTCTTTGCTCTAACCCTTTGATAGGTTCTGTCAACCTCTCGACATATTCATTTTTCTTCATTAGAACCTGTCGAGGGGTTATAATTCAGCTTCACGTCCTCTCGACAGGGTGCTTCATTCAGTTTCAACTCTTTGACAAGTTCTAGGAACCTCTTGATCTCTTTATATTCAAGCACACAGACTTGTTGACAGGTTGAATTAACAGCTCGACATGTCCTGTTCTTTGCTTCCACAGCTGGTACACAGTTTGGGGTTCTGTCTTTCAACTGTCTGGCACTCAGCGGCCTTTTGAGGGGTTCAATCTTCATCCAATCCAGCTGCTCTTGCTCCCATATATACTCAGTTGGACACATGCCATTCCCATAGACCTCTGAGGCTCTGTGAATTGCTTGATGGCTGGCCTTTTAGGCTGCATGAGCACATGTTGAGGCAACATGTCTCTTCTTTGGCATTTTTAGCTGGATGTCTATACTATGACTGTAATTTATTACTTAACTACAAAACACACTCAAGACACATTATTAGTCATCTCAAAGGTTCATCAAAGGTCAGGTTAGGAGGTGAAAAATGATATTTTTCACTGATTAACACACCCTCAAACCTAAGCTTTGCTAGTCCCTGAGTAAAGGAGAAATTAAAAACAAATATTGAAAACAGAAAATGCCACTTTTGTAGGGAGCACAGATGCATTTAGCATATACATCAAGCCTTTTAAACCCCTAGGTGATCCCTAGTGGAGGAGTGAAGTCTCCTGAGGATTTTCAGTGAAGTTACCCATAAACTTCCATATGAACATGATTAAACCAAGTGCAAAGAGTTACAAGTTAGGTCCCAACAAATTCAGCTTCATTCCATACCTTACTCTTTTGACTTCAGAAGTTTCAAAACAGTAAATGTAAATAAATTTAATACCTAAATCCTTTTTCAAACTCATCATACTGAATCTAAAATTATCAAGGGAAGGCTCTGTGCAAAACAATATGTACTTCATCACTAATTTAAGGATCAGGTTCAAGCAATGCCTAAATAGTTCTATTTCAGACCCAATTATCTCACAGGCATACTCTCACAAATGATTTCAAAGGTGTATCATTTCACACAGCTCAAGAGCAGTTACAACCCTCAAATATGACTGCAAGCATGAGCATAGGCAGTGCTTTAGTTCTTGAAATCTTCTAACTCTCTTCACCATAGATTACACAGCTCCTTATCTCCACATGACAGCTCAATCAACTTTAGATCAGCAAGGTCTTTTTATTGGGTTGTAGTGTGGCCTATGGGTAAGGTTTATAAATAATAAAAGGGTAAGGAGGGACTCAAAATAGAGAAATCAGTAAGGTCAGGAGGTGGTCATGACAACACCTTCTTCCTCTCAGCACAATCTTCATCTTCTTTGATGTTTTTCATATTTGAAGTGGCCATCTTCTCATCTTCTTTTTCAAGAATTTTCAATGAAGTGACTTCTCTTTCTTTTTCTCTCTTTTATTTTGTTTTTCTGTTTTTCTCCCTTTTTTTTAAATTTTTTTTTCTATGGGCTGGAGTGCCACAACTCCACAACTGACACACAATTTTTCTCAAATTTTCTCCCTTTTCCTTACACCAAATATTAAATCCTGCTCCTCTAACCTCACTTCTCCCTCCACTCCTTGATTTCTTAGATTAAGGGTGAACTGAAACAGGTCATAAGGTTCAGAAAAAAAATATTTTGGTTTCTTGTCCAAGAAGAATGGAATTTTTAGGCTCAAATTGTGTGTAGCAAGGGTAGTTGAAAGGTGGGGAATTTTAAGCTCAAATTGTCCAAAAGAGGGCCTTACATCATTTCTTCTATATCATGAGTTCTGTCAATTTGTTTCAACTTGGCGTTGCATAACTTCTAGTGAGAAAGAGTAGGTTTAAACTGTCCCTAGAGCAGAAAGATTTGCCAACACACTCTTCAAAAAGAAATTTTCACAGGCCCAACTCTCACTGGGTATGGTCTTCCTTAGGACTCGCGAGACATGTTCTTACTTTTTCTCTCCTTAATGGTTTACTACACACCGAATATGACAAGAATTTCTTGATGATGTCTTTCATGGAAATGATGAATTTTCAAAAAGATCCAAAAGTTAAATAGTCTAACATACATTTTTAAATCTTCCTTTTTCAAAATTGCTCAGTTTGAAATTCTACTAGATTTGTTTTGATCTCATTCATACCATTGCACTTGGCTTCATTATCTCATACAAATTATTATTATTATTATTATTATTTTCAAAATTACCCTGCTATACCCCCAAACCTATCAGGAACAGTGTCCTCACTGCTTTGGAAGTATAACAAAAGGCAACAGTAAGGTAAAAGTAAAATGAAACTATACAAAGTAAGAGACACATGAGCAACAAAGATATATACAATTTGCACAGAAAAGGAACATTTCATTATAATGGATAGTATACAAAAGGAGTACAGAGATGACAAAATGAAAAATGAAAACTATATACAACCAAACTACTAGGACTACAGAAGCTAAACACACAAACTACTCTACACCTAATCAAAGTCAGAATCTGAACTTAAAACAAAAGGAGGATCCCAGGAATATTTTTCTTCATAAGGATTTTTTTCCTTCTTCACTAGCTCTGCACTGGAAGCATCAGGGGTGGATTTGATTACAGCTGGCTTCTTCTTCTTCTTAGGCTTTGTGCCAGGCTATTTGATGGAAATGCCTTTGGATTCTGAAGGACCCAAGGCTGAGTAAAGGGAGAGGGTCTCTACTAACCTAGCTAGCATTTCAGATTTCTGTTTGTACATCTTGTAAAGATCGAGGGAATTGAGGACCATCTTTCATAATTTCCATTCCTCTTTCCTATGGGCCTCCAAAATAGGGTCAATATCCTCCTCATGGGCTTGCTGTAGCAAAACCATGACAACATCCACTAGGAATCTGACATCCTCCTTAACATATGGGTTGGTCTTAATGGCTTTGGTGAGGGATGGCAGAGGTGAAAAGGTGTTGGTGCCATATGGGACAATGGCCCAATGGTTAGGGTCATCCATGGAGGAGGAGGTGATGGGTAGCTCAGGAAGTGGTGGTGATGGTAAAATGAAGGTCAGTGGCAGCTCCTCTTCCACAACAATTGGCTTAGGTGGGGTGGAGGGGTAGGTAAAAGGTAAAAAGGGTAGGTCAGCCTCCAAGGGGTCAGTTGGGGTTGCAGTAGGGATGGACAAAGCTACTTCCTCAAAGTTAGTTTGAGTAGAGGAGTCCCGGGTAGAAGGGGTAGGGATTGGTTCTTTCTCCTCAGCAGTGGAAGCCACCACTACAGGGGATAACTGAGGGATGGAGGAGGAGTGGGTACAGGAGTAGGTGTAGAAGTTGGAAGAGGTTGATGGAAGTAGGGTGTCTTGAATGGCATGTAAACAGGCGGCCATCATAGATTGGTTAGCAGTGTTGGTTTGCAGCTGGGCTAGAATGGAGGTGAGAAGGGAAAGGATCTGAGCAGAGGCATCAGGTAAGGTAGGAGCTTTGGTAACAGGTTGAGTGGATATAATGGGCTGGAAAGGGGATGTAAAAGCATGGTGGAAAGGGATAGGGTGTTGAGAGTTAGGTAAAGGGGAGTACTCATGCCCAATGTCCTCCACAATGGAGTCAATTAGGGATGAATACCCCTCAGTGGTCAAGTGTTCCACATCCTGGGTAGGTGACATGGAGGTAGTGGGGTCAGTCTCAAAAGATATGAAAAGTGGAGAGGAGACTGGGCCATATGATATAGAAAGAGCTGCTGGTGCATGGCTTAAGGGTTCAACAGATGGGATGGATGGGCTAGATAGAGGGGTTGTGGCTTGCTTTGATTTTTTGTGGGTAGTGGCTGTGATGGAATGATGTTTGTGGTAGGAATTGGGTCTGTGGTAGAAGGAGCTAACAGAGGGGTAATTGTGGTGATGGTAGAGGGGATAGCTGAAATGGTGGAAGGTATGGGGACTGAAATGGATGGTATGGAAGGTGATGGAATGGGAATGCTAACTACAGCAGAGCTGACAATAGGCAAGGTTACAACAGTTGAAGGGAGGAGTATGGATGTAGAGGTAACAGGTGGGGGCACTGAGCTGGTACCAGCAGAGGTAGGCATAGGCTCTGAGCTAGCTGATGTAGAGGTCCCAGGTGCAGCTGCTGAGCTGGTCACCTGAGGTGCTTCTTTTCAGGACTCTCCATTATTTTCTTCTTACTTTTTCCAATCAGCGTCATTCTTGTGGACCAAGCTCTTCTCCCAAACACTTTTGGATTCAATTTTTCCACTGGCTCATCTTTGTATCACATATTTACCTTTCCTCACCAGAGCAATGATGAGTTTGCTGTAGGGTAATCCTGGCAACATCTGTCCCTTTTTTATCTTGTCATTTACATCCACCATGGCCTCAAATATCAGCTGAGAGGCATTCAAGAATTGGCCCTTGGCAAAAAAGTAAAGGGCATCCATCATAGGGGTTCTTCTCTCCTGCTGATGTCCACTGATATAAATACTCTTCCTCAAGATTGAATCTATGAAAAATAGGCTAGGGTCTAGATCTCTCCTCATCAATGACTCCCTAGATCCCATAATACACTGGGTCAAATGTCTAGCCATTGCTCTAAAGGACACATTATCAGGTGCTCCTAAACCATAAACTGGGTCAAAAATGGATGGGACCCTAATGCTAACCCAATATCACTGTAGTCCATAACCAGCTCCGAATTGTCAATCAAAACCACAAGGGTAGGATCAGCTGTCCCTGGCTTCAACTTTTTTTTCTGATGTCTGATACCACAATTTGACTAGTCTTGGGTAGACTTTCTCTTGTAATGGGGTCAACAAAGGTGTCAGGGATGCCTTTACCAAGTAGTCCAAGGTTTCCTTGCACTCCTCTACCTTAGAAAAATAAGGTAGGTCAAAGATTGTCTTAGGAATCAGGTCTAAGGCATCCCCAAACTCATTGGGGGTTGTTAGGTTCACAGGTATCTCAGTTTCAGCCTCAGGGTTAGGTTCAGGCACAAGGGCATCCTCAGCAATTTCTTCAGCTAATTTGGCTTTCTTGGCTTTCTTAGGTTTTTCCATAATGAGCTTCCTCTTAGTAGCTGGGTCATCTTTGGGCTGTGTGGCTAGTCTATTAGATTTCCTGGTAGATTTTATGGCAAATTTGGAAGGGGGTTTGAAAAGATCAGCCAAGGTATCCTCACGGTCAGCCATGGGTCACACAGTCCATACAATCAACTCTCAACAACTCACAGCAATCTTCCTTTCTCAATCAAAGTAACCACACACACTAAAATATGGAAGTACAACGCTGGAAAATCACAGAATAGAGGTTGAAGAAGAACTTACCCACATAATCTAGGGTTTCTCAGAACTTGCAACACATGACATCAAATTAGCTCAAACCAGGTGCGAAATGTTGACCTTGCAAAGCTGATGGAACTGGACAAATGGTAAGGTAATTGGGATTGGAACAAGTGAGATGGAGGAGAAAGAAGGAAATGGGAAATCGGCAGAAGAGGAACAGAACTCTCAGTGAAGGTGTCGAATGGATGGAATAATCCTGTCGATGGGTTTAAAGCAACGAAAACATAATTTTGATAGGTTGAAAAGAAGACTTTGATAGGTCACATCAACCTGTCAAATAGTTAAAACTAGTTTGATTGATAGGACTGTCAGGCTGAAGGTCTCGAGAGGTTCCTTCATTCTCTCGACAGGTACACAGGCTTCAGATTTTACAAGTCGAGAGGTTCATCCAACCTCTCGACAGGTTTAAAATTATCAATAATCAACCTCTCGACAGGTATTAAAACCTGTCGAAAGTGTAGCCATGGCCTTCAGTAACTGTCGACTTCCTTTAGCAACTTCTCGACAGGTACTCAGATCCTGTCGAAATTCACAATTACACCTTTAGTACCTGTCGAAATTCACAGGAGGTACCTTTAGAACCTATCGAAAATCATTTAGCACCTCTCGACAGGTCTGTTTAGCAATCCAAAATTATTTTTTAGCAATTCCCTTGTCTCCATTCACCCCAACTCATCAATCCTCCTCTGATCCTATTTATTTCTCATGCATTAGGGACTTTCCTACCTTTATCATAGATGACTCATTAGTCTAAATGAAAAACTAAGAAAAATTATAGCATATATACAATGACAGACATATTTGAAAACAACAGCAGAGATAGAACTGACAGTTATGATACGTAGTGTACAATGTTGAAAATCAGTCACACTTTGGAGGCTCTTGAAGGTGAATGGTCACCACAGGCTCAACTATATTCTTAACAAATATTTTGAGCCTTTGACCATTAACTTTCATGATCTTATCATCCTTTGGATCTATGATTTCAACAACTCCAGATGGGGATACATGCATTACAATGTAAGGTCCTTCCCATCTAGATCTCAACTTGCCTGGGAAAATTTTTACTTTGGAATTGACAGCCATACTGTCTGCAATAAACTCTTTTATCAGCAAGTGCTTATCATAAAAAGCTTTGTCTTTTTCTTTATAGATCCTTGCATTGGAGTAGGCATCCTCCACTCTCAGCTCTGACAGTTGCAGCCTCCTATGCATACCAGCGACAGTTAGATCAACATTCAATAATTTAATAGCTCAATTGGCTTTGTGTTCTAACTCCACTGGTAAATGGCATGCCTTGCCATACACCAATCTAAAGGGAGACATCCCTAGTGGTGTCTTATAGTTAGTTCTATAAGTCCAAAGAGCATTGGTTAACTCAGGGACCAATCCTTCCTATCTCCTCTCACAGTTTTCTCTAAAATGTGTTTGATTTCTCTATTATAAATTTCCACCTGCTCACTGGTCTGTGGGTGGTATGGGGTGACAACCCTGTGTGTCACAAAGTACTTTCTAAGTAAGTTCTCAAATTGTTTATTGTAGAAATGACTTTCCCCATCACTAATGATAACTCTGAGGGTACCAAACCTAGAGAGAATATTATCTTTCAAGAAATTGATGACAACTTTGTGGTCATTGGTTCTTGTGGCTATGGCGTCAACTCAGTTGGACACATAGTCCACAGCCACAAGAATAAAATTATATCTATGGGAAGGAGGGAAAGGACCCATGAACTCAATCCCCCAAATGTCAAATAATTCAACAACAAGTATAGGCTGTAAAGGCATGAAATTCTTTTTGAAAATACTTTCCATTTTCTAGCATCTTTCACAAGTTTTGCAATGCTATCATGCATCTTTGAAGATAGTGGGCCAATAAAATTCACTTTGAAGTATCTTTACAGTAGTCTTGTTTCCACTGAAATGGCCTCCACAAGCCTGCTCATGACACATGGTTAGTATGCTATGGACTTCATTCTCAGGGACACACCTTCTCACAACTTGGTCTGCACAGTGCTTGAAAAGGTATGGATCCTCCCACATGTAATATATGATTTGAGAGAAAAACAACTCCTTATCCATTTTATTCCAATGTGGGGGAATCCTACCCACTACCAAGTAACTTACTATGTTTGCAAACCAAGGTGCAGTCGTACTGACAGTAAACAACTGTTCATCAGGAAATGAGTCATTGACAGACAGCCTATCAAACTCAGCAGCTAGGATCCTGGATAGGTGGTCTGTAACCACATTTTCAACCTCTTTTTATCTTTAATCTTAAGATCAAACTCCTGTACTAGGAGGATCCATCTAATTAATCTTGGCTTAGCATCCTTTTTAGACAAAAGGTACTTAAGGGTTGAGTAGTCTGTGAACACCATAATCCTAGATCCTAACACATAAGACCTGAATTTTTTCAGAGCATAGATAATGGCTAACAATTCCTTCTCAGTTGTGGTGTAGTTTAACTGAGCATCAATCATTGTCTTGCTCTCATAAGCAGTCACACAAGATAACTTATCCTTCCTTTGCCCCAAAATTGCACCAATAGCAAAATCTGATGCATCACACATCACCTCAAATGGAAAAGAATAATCAGGTGCTTGAAGGACATGTGCAAAGGTTAAATAATCTTTCAAAATCTCAAAAGTAATGAGACATTCATCATTGAATACAAAAGGAACCTCTTGGCACAACAGGTGATAAAGAAGTTTTGAGATTTTGTTGAAATCTTTCATGAATCTCCTATAAAAACCAGCATGCCCCAAGAAGGATCTGACCTGTTTGACAGTTTGAGGTGGGGGAAAATTTGTAATTAAATTAATTTTAGCCTGGTCTACCTCTATGCCTCTATGGGAAACAACATGGCCAAGGATAATGCCTTGATTGACCATAAAATGACTCTTTTCCCAACTCAAAACTAAGTTGGTTTCTTCACATCTCTGCAGCACTAGGTTGAGATGATGTAGACACTAGCTAAAACTATCTCTAAAGACAAAAAAACATCCATAAATATCTCTAAAAATTGATCAATCATATTCGAGAATATGGCATACATACACCTTTGGAAAGTTGCAGGGGCATTGCACAATCCAAATGGCATCCTTCTATAGGCAAAGGTGCCAAATAGACATGTGAAAGTGGTTTTCTCTTGATCTTGTGGATACATAGGGATTTGGTTATACCCAGAATATCCATCAAGAAAGCAATAAAAAGCTTTGCCTGCCAACTTATCCAAAAATTGGTCTATAAAGGGCAAAGGAAAATAGTCTTTTCTGGTTTTTGAAATGAGCATTCAATAATCAATGCACACCCTCCAACCAGTGATTTCCCTTGTTGGAATTAGCTCTCTAGAATTTGATTTAACCACAATGATTTCAGATTTCTTAGGTACCACCTGAGTAGGTGCTACCCATTCAGAATCTAAAATAGGATAGATGACTCCTGCATCTAATAATTTAGCCACCTCCTTCATCACTACTTCTTGCATGTGGGGATTTCACTTTCTCTGCATCTCTCTAGAGGGTTTAGAACCCTCTTCCAAGTGGATCTTATGTATACAAACAACAGAACTGATTCCTCCAAGATCAGCAATAGTCCAACCTATTGCTCTCTTATGCCTTTTTAACACACACAACAGTTCTTCTTCTTGCTCATCAGTGAGGGAAGAAGAAATTATCACAGGCAACTTCTGACTTGCTCCCAAAAATGAATATTTCAAAGATTTGGACAGCTATTTTAATTCCACATAAGGTGGACTTATGAGTGAAGGCAACAAAGGTGCCTTTGAAGGTGGTGGAAGAGGCAACACAACTGATTTCCAAGGAGGATGCCTTACTGCTGGCCCTGTTAAGCAGTAAAAAATACCATTTATTTACCTCCTAACCTGACCTTTGGAAGACCCTTGAGGTATTTAATAATGTGTTTTAAGTATGTTTTATAGATAAGCAATAAATTGTAGCCTTAGCACAGACAACCAACAAAAAGGGCCAAATAAGCAATCTGTAGCCTCAACCTGTGCTCAAACTCCAACAATCGACAAAGCCTTAGAAACTCATTGAAGGCCATGAGCCCAAATGGGTGCACTTGAGACCAAGTACAATGCCAAGGGATGAAGATTGAATACACCTAGAGGTGACTAAGAGTGAGACAGATGAAAGACAACACATTAGAAGTGCGTGCTAGTCAAGAAAGCATAGAAATCAAGCTGTCGAGGGGTTCTCTTAAGTTGCCGAGAGGATCTGGTGCCTAAATGAGAAGATAGCGAGAGGATTGATTCACATGTCGAGAGGTTCAACTAAACCCGTTGTGCAGTACACTCAATCATGTCGATACCTGCTAGGTGTGGTCCTCGAGAGGATGAAAGGAAGCTGTCAACAGGATCTGCGACAACCAATCGATGAGTCGACCATAACAAGTCCAGGGGATGAATGAAATGATTTTCAATCCTATCGATGAGCACCATCAATCCTCTCGATAGGTCTACAAACCTGTCAATTTGCATGTAAAGCTAAACAGATCCTGTCGAGAGGATCCCAGATTCTCTCGACACTCGATTTAGGGAACTTCTCAGTTCTTTCTTTAGCAGCTTTCCACACCAGAAGCCTGTGCACGTGTTCCAAAGAACGTCAACGACCCCTGTGGGTATTTTTGGCAAATAATGGGCCTCGCACAAAAACCCTAACGGTATCACATGTACTTGTTAGATGAGAGCCAATGGGAGAAGAGCTTCTAGAAGAGAAATCGGCTACATCAGCATAACAAAATTATTCCCTTGCATTCTGATTGGCTGAAATAGATCTGAGGATAGAGGAAGAGAGTATAAAAGCTTAGAGAAAATACAGAAGAAACGATCCAGAAATTGAGAAAACCAGAGCTTAGGGCGAGATCCATTTTTCCAAAATTCTCCCTTCTTCTTCCTCCTTTCTCCCTTCTCTCTTTAGCCAATCATGAGTGGCTAAACTCTTCTTAGTAGTTAGGGTGAGGTCTTAAGCTATAAATTGAGATATTCAAAGGCATTGTATGGAACTGTAAGATGCACAGATTACAGATTTGAGCATAATCGTGTTATAATTTTGTAATATAATTATGGATTTTAAAGGTGATTCTAATCTATATTTCACATTTTCATATTTGTTTTCCTATGAGGGTCTCATATCCTGGCATCTACAACATCTGCAATGATTTCCTGTTCTAATCAAGATCTTTGAAGTAGAACAATCTCTAGGATGGTCTGTGACCATTAAAGTGGACAGATCATAGACTTAGGATTGCTTCAATTCTTTGATTGAGATTGGATTCTTATACCTCACCTCTGCTAGGGTAACCTGGGAAGCTGGGAGCCAGAAAAGAGGATTGTAGCAAATCAGATCTTAGTATTACCATTGATTCCTTTGATTGGCAGTGAGAGACCAATACCCCTAGCTACTTTTCCCATCCTTTGATTTTTCATCTCTTCTATATCTCCCCTGATCTCTGTGTTGAATTAGATCTGGATCAGTAGCACTTAATTCTGTAGTTTGAAGTTAAAGTGACAAAACCCCAAAACCTCTCCTCTTTCTTAGATTAGAATAGAGTGCCAGATCCACTCTGGATCTGGAGATATACGGAAAGTTAGACCACATTTTCCTGTGGACATACCCTTACTTATCCTTTTAAAACTTGCTGCAATAGCCCTGAATACTTGCAAGTCTGTGAGTCTGTTTGCCTTGGTGTGTGTGCAATCCATAGATTTTATAATTGTTTGATTTTAAACCCCTTTTTAAGCACAAGGTAAACGACCCAACAAGTTTTTAGCGTCGCTACCGGGGATCTGTGTTTCTAACTTGGTAGATCTAAGTTTTTCTCATTTTTTGGTTAACATTTTTTAATTGTTTGATAAGTGTTTGATTAATTGCTGCTTTAGTTTTTGCTGTAGTTTAACTCTGTTTCAGATCTGGATCTGTGGAGCTAAGAGGAGCTCTGTATCACTTGGAAAAGCATTCAGTGTTTAAGTTTGTATCTCGTAACTCTGTTTCTATATCTAGATCTGTAGCTTACTATATCAGTAGTTGTGTAGTTGTCTGTCTTGTGATTGAATTGCTGTTCCTTGTATTGTGATTTGCTGTGTTCTTCTTAATCCTTGAGGTGTGTATGCTTGGGAGGAGATCTCTTAATCCTGAGATTGCTCCTTTGGATCCTGAGGTTGAAAGACTTCTCAGACCTAAGTACCCCTTAAACACTTTTGTTCTTGATTCTGATAATTCTGCAATGGGTGAGCAACCTAGGACCTTGAAGGAATTCAATGCACCAGGGGTTTACAATTCTCCCTTCTGCATTCAATTCCCTACTGTTCAAGGGAACTATGAGATCAAGTCCTCCATTATCCAAATGCTACCCTCATTCGATGGCCTGAACAAAGAAGACCCATACAAGCATATTGATGAATTTCTAGGACTATGTACCACATTCAATATTACAGGTTTGGGGGAGGAAGCAACCAGGATGAGACTCTTTCCTTTTTCACTAAAGGATAGAGCCAGAACTTGGTTCTCAATGCTCCCAACCAACAGTATTCAGTCCTGAAGTGACCTTCAATGTCAGTTTTTGGCCAAGTTTTTCCCCATGTCCAAGACAAGCCATTTGAGGAAGGGCATTATTTCATTTGCTCAAGCCCCAACTGAGGACTTTCACCAAGCATGGAAGAGATTCAAGGAGATCCTGAAGCAATGTCCTCATCATCAAATCCCTGAATGGCAACTTGTTCAAAGTTTCTATCAGGGAATTGGCTCTAAAAGCAGAGATATGGCAGATGCCTCTTGTGGTGGTACCTACCTCCACAAAACTGCTGAGGAGGCTTGGGAATTGTTTGATATCATCAGTAAGAACTCTATGCAAAGAGAGACATTGGTCAGGGATTGTGAAACTCCTAGAATTCTGAGAGATAATACCACGAGAGGAAAAATGTATGAGGTGAGTGGACACAATGATTTAAAGAGAAAAGTGGGCAGCTTAACCCAAAAATTTGATAAGCTCATGGGAACAATGCAGTCACCCATGGCTGCTACAGTAGAGGAGGCATGTGTTATATGCCAGTCCCCCACTCACTCCCTTGAGGAATGCCCTTCATTTGTCTAATTTTCAGATCTTGTGATGGAACATGTGGCTGCTACTTAGTCTTTTGGGCAACAACCTACTGCTGGTTACCAATGGAGAAATCACCCCAATCTGAGGTGGAGACAAGATACTCTTCCAAACTAGTAATAGTAGCCATAACAGTCCATGCCTTATAAAAATGCTCAGCCCTACCAACAAAATTACTTTCCAAGGTCTCATTACCAATAGCCCATGGCTCAGCCTGTATAACAAACTGCACCCCCTCCAACTGCTAGATCACTTTCTTTTGAGGAACAAGTTCTGGCCTCGTTGCAGAATTTAGGACCCTTATCTCAAACTATACACTCTCATAGCCAAAGCATTAAAAAGATAGAAGACCATCTTGGACAGCTATCTAATGCTTTGACCAAGAGAGAGGAAGGGAGGCTACCTAGCTAACCCATGGACAACCCAATGAGACAATATACAGTAGGTGAGGTCTCCTCTTCTCATGAGGAAGCCAAATTTATCACCACATTGAGAAGTAGAAGGCTGGTGGAAAATAAAGTAGGCTGTGGGCTTGTGAAAAATTCAGAAAAAGAAAAAGAAGTAACTATAGAAAATGTACAGCAAGAGCAACTCATGTTGAATAGAGAGGAAGATGATGATCCTCAACAAAAACATAAAAATAAAAAGAAAGATGATGAGTTGGTTAAGGCTCCAAATGGGGGAGCAATCCCACATTTAGGACAATGAAAGCACCTTCCCCTTTTGATAAAGGGCATGCCAAAGTAGAGGAAATTATGGAAACCTTTAAACAAGTAAAGATTAATTTGCCTTTACTTGATGCAATCAAGCAAGTTCCAGCCTATGCCAAGTTTTTAAAAGACCTTTACATCCATAAAAGACAATTGAGGATACATCTTTCCAAGAAGGTCTTTTCAGCAGATAAAGTGAAGCAGATACTGAATATTGCAATCCCAACAAAGCTCCAAGACCCTAGAGTCCCCACTATCCCCTGCATCATTGGGGATCATACCATTGAAAAAGCCTTGTTAGATCTGGGAGCTAGTGTAAATTTGCTTCCACATTCAGTATATGAGAAGCTGGGCTTAGGAGAATTAAAGCCCACACATGTAGTCTTACAACATGTAGTCTTAGGAGAATTAAAGCCCACACATGTAGTCTTACAACTAGCTGACAGATCTGAGAGGAAACCTGTGGGGATCATAGAAGATGTCTTGGTTGGGGTTGACAAATTTTTTTATCCTGCTGAGTTTATGATGCTTGATATGGAGCCGAGAAAATGTGCTACTTCGATCCCTGTGATCCTAGGCAGGCCATTTTTGACCACTGCAAATGCATGCATACAATGCAGATCAGGGGACATGGAAGTAAATTTTGGTAATATGAAAGTCAAATTGAATGTTTATAATGTAACCAATCAAACTCACCTGAATAGTGAGAATTGTTTTCTCATTAATGCATTAGGTGAGCTTGTAGTTGATAATTTGTCCAAGTTGTTGCCTTACGATGATCTGCTTGATGATGGTGATGATATGTTTGAAAATGTTGTGATACATGGGAAGATCACCCATTTCCATGAACCCCCATAGCAGGTCTGAATTTCAACGATATACACTATGCATACTAGCTGTTTTGTTTTGATTTTGTTGCTGTTTTTGCTTTTTGTTCATTACTGTTTAGCATTTTAAATAAGGTGTAATATATGCAAGCACTCTTTCGGAGTCATTCATTGGCTAACTTTAAGCAGCAATTGTGTGAGTTGACTTGGGAGTCGACAAAATGATGTGTAGAGGGGTACTGAGGAATGATTTAAATTGAGTTGAATTGCATTTTAACCTGTCGAGAGGTTTGAATTAATTGTCGATAGGTATTGGAGGTGTAAAAGTGATTGTCGATAGGTTTTGACGATGATTGGTGAAGTTCTCGATAGGTTCAGGATACATGTCGAGAGGATATTCAAATCTCTCGAAGTGTTTGTCTCTGGAACCTGGAACCTATTGAGAATATGTTCGCACTGAGCTAAAATGGTTGTCGAGAGGATCTCTAATCCTCTCGAAAGGCTCCTGAGTAGTTTTGGAACATATCGATATTATTAAAATCTAACCGCTCGGGAGGAATGGCCACCTTTCACTCGTCGACAAGTAGGAACTACTTGTCGACACTTCCCCCATACCTATCGAAAATCGACTTTTTCTTGTTCAAACCTAATGACAACTTCATTTTCCATCATTCGACACCTTCTCTTTGTGCTGAGAGTTACTCTGGCAATTTTTCCCATTTTTGCTTTCTCCCTCTCAACCTCACTGTCTATTATCGCAACCTCCTAGTAATTTTCCACATTGTTTCAATTCATCAAAAGCTACATTTTGCACCTGGTTCAAGCTGTTTTGGTCTCGCGCCCATCAAGATATCGCAAACCCTAGATCTCTATTGGTAAGCTTCCCTTTTACTTCGCTCTGTTGTTTTAAGTTTGGGAGTTTATATTGTGAATTTGGGGGAATAATTTGAGCATCCTCAGAGGCTTGTGTGATGATTAGTTGTGAATTTGAAGCATTTGAGTAATCAATGGATGAGCAAGAGGACGTCTTAGCAAATCTTTTCAAAATGCCTGCTAAATCTGCCACCAAAGCCACTAGGACACCCGTTAGGCAACCTGCAAAGCCTAAGGAGACCACCCCCCCCCCCCCCCCCGCAAAAAGGAAACTTGCCAGGGACGAAGCTGGGCAGACTACAAGACACAAGAAGACCAAAAAGGCTAAAAAGGTCCAAATTAGTGAAGAAGAGATTGAGGAAGCCCCTGAGACAATATCGACCACTGAGCCTGAAGTCCCAGAGCTGGAGGTCAATGTCAACTTGTCCACACCCAACGAAGTTGTGGATAAATTAAATCTGATCCCTGAAACCATTTTTGACACTCCCTATTTTGCTAAGCTAGGGGAGTGTCAGGATACTTTGAATTATCTGGTGAAGGCAGGCCTGACACCCATGATGAGCCCATTAAATGAAAATTCTTATCCCAGGCTGGTTAAATTGTGGTATCAGAATCTCGAGAAAAAAACCAAGCCAGATTCTCTCGAGCCCTGCCTGGTAATCCTGATTGATCATATGAAAATGGTGGTGGATTATAGAGACATAGGGATAGCATTAGGAGTCCCTTCTGTTTATGACCCAGTTTATGGCCTTGGCTGCATCTGAGAATGTCTCTTTCAAATCAATGACCAGGCAGCTGACTCAAGGCATTGTGGGGTCTGGGGACTCAATTAGGAGAAGAGATTTATCCCCTAGCTTGCAGTTTTTCGATTCAATTTTGTGAAAGAATGTCTATGTTAGTGGTCACCAGCAAGAGAGAAGAACGCCAATAGTGGATGCCCTGTACTTCTTCGCTAAAGGGCAATTTGTTAATGCTGCCTGGTTGGTGTTTGAAGCAATGATGGATGTGAATGAAAAATGTAAGAAAGTTCAAGCCCTATCAGGGCTTCCCTACAGCAAGCTCATCATGACTTTGCTTAGGAGTAAGGGATTCGTGTCTCAAGAAAATGAGGAAGTAGAGAAGGTGAAGTCCACAGTGTTTGGAAAAAGGGCTTGATCTGCCAGTGGGACCCTCATTGGTAAAGGCACCCACAGGTCAACTGAAGAGATTGAGGAAGAAACTCCTGACACCTCTGTTGCCCCGAGTTCAGCACCCCCTGGCTCGGAGCCTCCACTCGTATTCTCTGCACCCTCATTCACCCCGACCATTGATCTGCATTTCTCTATGGCTAATTCCATTGCTTCAAGCTTCACCATCCCTCCATCTCTCACACCAATCATTCCCCCTTCTTTTCCTTCCTTGCTAGTTCCCATTCCCCACAACAGTCCAGTCTCCCTATCCACAACCATTTTCACATCCACCCCATTTTTAGTTCCTTCCCTCTGTTGAGAACTGAAAAATACCATTTTTCATCCCTTAACTTGAGTCTTGATAGACCTTTGAGAGAACTAAATAAGTGTTTTAAGTGCTTGTATTTCAGCTAACAATAAAGACAGGCTTAACCATAAAAGTAGCTTAAAAGTGCCAAAAAGATGACAATCCATGTCAATCCAAAGGTAGAAAGAGAAGAGACAACCTCACTAGCTGCTAAAAGGTCTGAACTGAAGAGGCAAAGACCTGGTCTCAACCCAGAAAAGAAGTACGGAGTAATTCGAACAGAAAAATGCACTACAGAGTACTTTTCGCAAAGAACCTGAACTGTTCGTAAAGAACCTGAACTCTGCGAAAAGAACTAAAACTCCAGGCTTAGCTTTCGAAGAGCACCTGAACTCTTCGAAGAGGCCATTGACCTTTTCGAAAAGAAGAAAACTCAATTCGAACAGAACCAGAACATTGTGAAAAGAGCATCAGGAGTTACAACACCTTGCGAAAAGTCCCCTAAGCTATGCGAAAAGGTATTCTGGAGATTCCCAGCTTTTACAAGGGTAATTCAGTAATCTATTTCATGCGTCCCAATGCATTTAAAAACCTAGGGACATTCCAGAGGATTCTAAGCATGAAGCGAAGGCATATTCCACCCCACGTGAGCACCCAGAGATGAAATAACTTGGCGGGAACTTCTAGAAACTCTAACAGACTTTCAAAATGCATAACAGAATTGATGCTTTGTCACCGATCATTTGAACGGATCGAGAAATTTTGATTGACCAGAACAGATCTGGATCCTTGTGCTCGACTACCATTGGTCGATACAGATCTGAGCACTTCTGATTGGTTGATACATGAAATTTGGACTTAGGGAAAACTATAAATAGACGAACCATTTGCCCAATTTGGGTATCCAGATTTTGAGTTTCATTCCTATTCCCCCATTTCCAAATCAGATAGTTTGTCTATAATTCCTGTAATAGCCTCACTTTTTACTTGCAATTGAGAGCTGTGAGATACTTCTGTAATTCAAAGGAGAGTTGTATTCAAGACTACAAATCTGAGAGCTGCTTAAGTGTGCTCAGAATTGTAATGGTGAATTTGAAAAGGTTGTCAGTAAACCGTGCATTCTCCATTGGACTCATGTTAAGGGTTCCGATCTCCTTATTGCATTAGACTCCTTTAGATTCTGCTTTTTTTCATGCAATTTCCCTTGATTCATTAATCCTATGAGAGTTAGTGTTTGTAACCTAGTCTCTCACGGCATTTGTAGTGATGTTTCTTGTTCTAAATTAAGGATTTGGATTAAAGACTATTGGATGGTTTGTGGCCATTAAAGTGGACAGACCATAGCCATAAGCTTAAACCTAATCCTTGAATTAGATTTATTTCTCTTACATCTGCGCTTGTAGCCAGATGAAGATTGGATCATCTCTCAGCTTGAGCAGGTCATTCTCATTAGATTTCAAGGACCAAATCAAAGTTAGATATTACTTCTCCATTTTTATAAGTTTACCTCAAACGTTCCCCCAACTCGGATCTGGATCATTTAGTTTAACTTTTACTTTTATCATTTAGTTAATGTGACAAATTCAACCTCCCATCTTATGTGCTTTCTAGATAGGATAAGAGGCCAGACCTGGTAGCTCAGATTTGGAGGTTTATCTTGCATTTTAGACAAATTCTTTGTGGACGATCTTTTACTCACTTACATTTAAAACTTGCTACAATTGGCCCTGATCTTGCAGGCTAATTCACTTCTATCTGTACTGATATTTCTTTACTCTTTTTAATATTCTAGATTCATTAAAACTTAGCAGTTGCAAACCTGTTTTTAAAACACAAATAAATCAAGCACACAAAGAAGCAAACAACAAGTTTTTTGTGCCGTTGCCGGGGAATTTGTTCTAAAATAGGTAGACCTAAGTTTTCACTTTTTTTTTATATCAGTACTAAACTGTTCTATTGTTTACACCTGTGCAGTTATTCATATCCAATTTTGAAGAAAGGAAACTACTTAAAAAGGAATTCTGAAGGTTTACTGTGAATAATCAGATTTTTTGTTCTGAGTTGTATATTTGGTAGGACTCTCAGCCCTGAGATTGTCCCACTGAATTTAGAAGTTGAAAGGCTACTACGAACCAAACAAACAACACATAATTCTGCTACTATGGGTGAAGAACCTCGACTTTTGAGGGATTACTTTGCACCTGGTGCTTATAATTCTCCCTTTTGCATTCAATTTCCTACTGTTGAAGGAAATTATGAGATCAAATCATCGACCATCCAAATGCTTCCTTCCTTCCATGGGTTGAGTAAGGAAGATCCATACAAACATGTGGATGAATTCTTGGCTCTTTGCACCACATTCAACATAGCTGGACTTGGTCCAGAAGCAACCAAGCTTAGGCTCTTTCCTTTTTTATTAAAGGATAAAGCTAGAGCATGGTTATCTATGTTAGCACCAAAGAGTATCACTTCTTGGAATGATTTGCAGTGTCAATTTTTAGCCAAATATTTTCCAATGAAACTTCTAAAACAAGCCAATTGAGACAAAGTATCATTTCTTTCTCACAAAACTCAATTGAAACTTTCCATGAAGCATGGGAACGATTTAAAGAACTTTTAAGGCAATGTCCTCATCATCAAATTCCCAGATGGCAGCTGGTTCAAAGCTTCTATCAAGGAATTGATCAAAAAGGCAAAAATATGGTGGATGCCTCCTGTGGAGGCACTTACTTGCAAAAAACAGTTGAGGAGGTTTGGGACTTATTTGAAGTAATTGGTGAAAACTCAACTCAACAGGAATCTCTGTCAAGAGATATTGAAAATCCTGCTAGGTTGAACAATCAGCAAACCACAAAAGGGTAGATTTATGAGGTGAATGAGTTGGAAAGAAAGATGCACAATTTAACCACAAAGTTTGATAGATTGATGGACTCACTTAAAAATCCAAATGTTGCAAGAGTAGAGGAGGCATGTCTGATATGCCAGCCCCCTACTCATTCAATTGACCAATGTCCTGCTGCACCATAGTTCCCAGATTTAATGGTGGAACAAGCTCATGCTGCTCAATCATTTGGACAGATGCAGTCAAATGAATATCCATGGAGAGGGCCCCCCAATTTGAGGTGGAACCAAGGGAATTATTAATCACGACAGCAGCAACAACCAAAGAATCAAATGCCTTTCAAAACTGTACAGCCTTATCAGCAGAATTTTTATGCCAAACCAAATTTTCAGCAGCCCATTCCACAACAACCTGTGCAGCAATCTGCTCCAGTTTAAAACCCTTCCAGGTCCCCTTCTTTTGAAGATCAAGTCCTAAATTCACTCCAGAATTTAGGATCTTTAACTCAGACTGTGAATTTTCACAGCCAGAGCATAAAGAAGATTGAAGAAACATTGGGACAACTTTCAAATACTTTGGCCAAAAGAGAGGAAGGAAAGTTACCCAGCCAACCTTTGAACAATCCCAAAGGACAACTCATGATTGGAGAAGCTTCTAATTCCCATGAAGAAGTAAAAACTGTCACAACTTTGAGAAGTGGAAGAATTATAAATAACAAAGTGGGTACTGAAGAAGAAAAAAATGAGGAAAATGATAAAGATATGCAGCAAGAGCAGCATAATGATAGCAGTGGGGGTGCTGATGGACCTCAGAAAAATCAAACAAATGAAAAAAAAATTCAAAAAATTTCTGAAAATGCTTCCAAAGCTGTAGATGAAGGACTAGTTCCTCATTTACCATTTCCTCATGCAATGAAATCTGTATCCCCTTTTGATAAAGGGAACACAAAAATAGATGAAATGATGGAGACTTTCAAGCAAGTCAAGATAAATCTACCTTTGCTTGAGGCAATCAAACAAATTCCAGCATATGCAAAATTTTTGAAAGATGTTTGCACTCACAAAAGAAAGTCTAGGATACAGTTATCCAAGAAGGTCTTTGCTTTGGAAAAAGTTAATCAGGTGTTATCCATTGCCACACCTCCTAAACTTCAAGATCCTGGAATCCCCACAATCCCTTGCATTATTGGGGAACATACCATTGAAAAGGCTTTATTAGATCTGGGTGCTAGTGTCAACCTACTTTCATATTCTGTATATGAGAAACTAGGTTTGAGAGAATTAAAACCCACTCATGTGGTATTATAACTAGCAGACAGATCTGAAAGGAAGCCAGTTGGGATGATTGAAGATGTATTGGTGGGAGTAGATAAATTTTTCTATCCTGCTGATTTTCTAGTTTTGGACATGGAACCTACCAAAAGCAAAACTTCCATCCCTGTCATTTTGGGAAGACCATTCACAGCTACAAAGAAATGCTTGCATTCAATGCGTGTGTCCGGTATTATGGAAGTCTCTTTTGGAAACATGAAGGTAAAATTAAATGTTTATAATGCGGTCCACGACCTCAATTCACTCGAAGAATGTTTTCATGTTGATCTATTGGATGAACTGGTAGAAGGGACTTTACAACAGTTTCTGCAGTGTGAAGATTTCACCACAGATGTTAAAGATACTTGGGAAAATTCTGAGGCAGAAACAGTTTGTATCTCAAATTCTGAGGAAATAAATGTTGTGCAAGGAACTCATAATCAATCAGCAAGTTTCTCTTCTTGGAAACTCACTCTTCCCTTCCACAAACGCTAAGGTACCTTTTGTTACCTTCTCTTTCTCACCACGATTTAGAAGAAGCAAACAGTGAAAATTTGAAATATGTGTTTTTAGGAGATCATAAATCATTGCCTGTAATTATTTCTTCCTCCCTCACAAAGGAGCAAGAGGAAGAGCTGTTGATTGTTTTGAAAGAACATAGAAGGGAAATTGGCTGGACTATTGCTGATGTGGGAGGAATCAGTCCAGCTGCTTGCATGCACAAAATCCATTTGGAAGAAGATGCAAAGCCTTCTAGGGAAATGCAAAGGAGGCTGAACCCTCATATGCAAGAAGTGGTCATGAAAGAGGTTGTTAAGTTGTTGGATGCAGGGTCATTTACCCCATTTGATTCACTTGGTGGCACCTACACAGGTGGTACCTAAGAAATCTGGGATCACTGTTGTAACCTCAGATTCTGGTGAGATTATGTCAACCAGACAAACAACTGGGTGGAGGGTCTGTATTGATTACAGAAAATTAAATACAATGGCCAGAAAAGACCATTTCCCCCTCCCATTCATTGATCAGATTTTAGATAAGCTAGCAGGAAAAACTTATTACTGTTTTCTTGATGGTTACTCTGGTTACAACCAGATTCCTGTGTACCCACAGGATCAGGAAAAGACCACATTCACTTGCCCTTTTGGCACCTTTGCCTATAGGAGAATGCCTTTTGGTCTTTGTAATGCTCCTGCTACCTTTCAAAGATGCATGTATTCCATCTTCTCTGATATGATTGACCAATTTATGGAGATTTTTATGGATGATTTTTCAATCTACGGAGACAGTTTTTCCCAGTGTTTACATCATCTCAAATTGGTATTACAGAGATGTGAAGAAACTAATCTAGTTTTGAGCTGGGAAAAGAGCCATTTCATGGTCACCCAAGGCATTGTCCTTGGCCATGTTGTTTCCCACAAGGGCATTGAGGTGGACAGAGCAAAAATTAATTTAATTGCACATTTACCACCTCCCAAAACTGTTAAACAAATCAGAAGTTTTCTGGGACATCTTTGGATTTCTGAAGGTTCATTAAGGACTTCAGTAAAATAACCAAGCCTCTTTGTCATTTGTTGTGCCAAGATGTCCCTTTTGTTTTCAATAATGAATGCATGAAGGCTTTTGAATTCTTAAAAAACTGTTTGATTTCAGCTCCAATATTGCAGTCTCCAGATTATTCACTACCTTTTGAACTGATGTGTGATGCATCAGATTATGCTTTGGGAGCTGTCCTTGGACAGAGAAAGGAAAAGCTGCCTCATGTCATAGCTTATGCCAGTAGATCAATGATTGATGCACAACTCAATTACACAACAACTGAGAAGGAGCTGCTGGCAATTGTTTTTGCTTTAGAGAAATTCAGGAAACTGCAACTTGCTGAGTTGGAGGAGCTGAGAATGGATGCATACACAAATTCAAGATTTTATAAAGAGAAAGTCAAAACTTTCCATGATAAAAATTTATTGAGAAAAGAGTTCACAGTTGGCTCTAAGGTATGGCTATTTAACTCAAAACTCAAGTTTTTTCCAGGAAAGCTGAGATCCAGATGGGAAGGGCCATACACTGTCATTCAGGCAGCTCCTTCGGGAGCTGTTGACATCCTTGATCTAAGTAATGGAAGAATCTTGAAAGTAAATGGTCAGAGGCTCAAACCATGCATTGAAAATACCTGGAGCATGCTTGTTTATCTATCATCACGAACCTCCCAAAATCTGATGGTAGATAACTGTACATTATGTTTTTATTTCATAGTTTTTGCTTAGTTTCTTTATTTATGTTTTCATTCATGATTTGCCTCTTTTCGCATGGTTTAAATATGTAAAAAGTTAAGTCGTAAAATAATAATTATCTTTTCGCAAAGTTCAATTTACTTTTCGAAAAGACTCTGAATTTGTAACGAACTGCTCGAAAGCAAGGATTTGCTTTTCGAATAGTTGGTTCTGAAGCTATTTTCTTTTCAAAAAGATATTTTTGAAGCTAGTTTCTTTTCGAAAAGATATGTCTGAAGCTAGTTTCTTTTCGAAAAGATGTTTCTGAAGCTATTAACTTATCGAATGGTACTGATGCCATTCGCAGTTGTCAAAAGGTCTATTTTGGAACTTTTCGAAAACTTAAAAAGGACTTTGCGAAATTAACTCTGAGCATATTTAAACCCTTTCGAAGTAAGGGTTTCATATTCAAAAGCTTTCTGAAGAGCGACCTGTTCCACTGAAACCCTATTTCTGTCTTTCCTTGCGCGATTTGAGAATCTTGCTACACTTTTCTTCACCTTTGTTCGATCATTTGAGTTTTCAGAGAAGGATTTTAGCTTCTAGTCTGGGGGATTTCAGCAAGCAAACAACACGTTCAATCAAAAACCCTAGATCTTGGTATTTCTCGCATTCTCTCTTTATCATTTGAAAAATTTGATTTTATGTCAAGATCTGTTGTAGGCATTTTCATACATCAATTTAGAATGGGAAAAGGAGAAATCGTTGGCTGCCATGTTCCCAAAATCCTCTGCTAAGAAAGTTAGCAAACCTACCCCAAAAGGAAAAACCAAAACTTCAGCCAAAAGAAAACTATCAATGGATAAAGCGGATAGGGTGGAGAAAGGGAAGAAAGTGAGACATGAGGAACCCATCCCTGCAGCTGCTAGTCCTGAGCCTGAGCTTCCTCCGCCTATACATTTGGTACGCTAAATCCATTCATTGAAGCTCGAAGCTAATTCTCGAATGATTGTGAGTAAACTTTTTTCGTCAACAAACCGGATTGCCTGTTATCTTTAAGATACATAAGAGATGCCTCACTAAGCAATATCCTTACCCCCTTGCCAGAGAAAATTTACCCACGAATGGTGAAGTTATGGTACCAAAACCTAGTCAAGGTCACTGAAAGAGATGCTGATGTCCCTACCCTGGTTATCTTTATTGATGATTGTGATCTTACTGTCACATTTGAAGACATAGGGAATGCTTTGGGGATACCCTTCCAATTTGATCCTTCTGGTCCATTGGCTGCTCCAGAAATAGCCTCCTTTAGAGAAATGGCTGCACATTTAACCCAAGGAATTGTTGGCACTGGACAGTCCATCATGAGGAGAGACCTAGCCCCCCAATTTCTATTGATGGATTCCATTTTGAGGGGAAGTTTTTATGTCACCGGGCACAGCCAAGAGAGGAGAACACCAATTGAGGCTCTCTTCATTTTCTAAGGGGCAGTTTTCAATGCCCCTATGTTAATTTTTGAAGCCATGGCTGATATTAGTGCCAAGTTGAAAAAGGAGCAGAAATTAGCTGGCCTCCCATTTGGTAGATTGATCACAGCCCTCCTCAGAGCCAAGTTTGACATTGATAACGAGGAGCCATTTGAAGTCATTGCTCCTCACAATTTTGGGAAAAAGGCTTGGACTACAAGCCAAGCCATGCTGAGAAGAATGAGAGAGGAAGGTGAACCTGCACCTGCAGCTGTTAATGAACCTGCCCCTGCAGTTCCCTTAGAACCGGTTTTGCCAGATCCTGAAGTGACCAGCTCTTTAGCTGCACCACTTCTTGAAGCAGCTCTGCGGACCTGTGGTGACCAGCTCTTTACCTGCACCCATTTTTGAAGGAACTAGCCTTCCCGTGGTGCCCAGCTCTTCAGCTGCACCAATTCTTGAGGAAGTTGGCCTTTTACCCTCCTCCCCTAGTCCAGCCCCTGCCACTTCACCTATCCCAGCTGTCCCATCTCCCATACCCTCCATTATTCCAATTATAGATTCCCCCTCTACACCAACCACTCCAACCATACTCACACCACCAATTTCTCCCACCAATGCCCATGTTTTGGCTGCAGACTTTATTGCCCAATCTCCCTGCACTCCTCTGCTCCAAAGCCCCTCAAATTACACACTTGAAGTATCCCATACACCTGAACCTGAGCCTTTCACTACAGAGGCTTATTCCACCTTAATGGGATCTATTTTTGAAACCTTGGGGCTTGAACCTATCCCTATACCTGACCCTCATCATTTCACTCACTTACCTACTTCTCCCTTTACAACCATTGCACCTCCACCCTCCACTTCAGTTGTACCAGTCCCTGCTATACACGCCTCTCCCCCACCTGAATCTATTAACCAAATACTTGCCTACCTCCAATCCATTCAAGCCCAACTACAACTCAACATAGAAAATCAGGCTGTGACCAATGACCTTCTCCAAACCTTAGCCTCCACATCCCACACAACCACCATTACCCCTGTACCTACTATTGATTCCCATGCTACCCAAACTGAACCAGAGGTGGTATTGGTTGATCTGCCCACCCCCACCACTACTACCCATGCTACCCAAACTGAACCTGAAGTCCCTCTGGTTGCGTCCCCTTCACCACTCCTCACTTTCTCTGAGCAAGCCACTCAGACCGACCCTGAAGTTCTCCTTTTGGACACTTCTTCTCCCCCTCCCACAGCTGGGACACCTTTGGTCCCCTACCATTCCATTCCCCTTCCCAGATTTGCCACCCTCAGAAAAGCCATGGAAGAAAATCCTTATATCTGCAGAGATGTTCTAAAGGGGTTAGCTGATTTACAAGCCTACATTAGAACCCCTTATGAAAACCAGATTCGGAAATTAGAGTTATTTATGAAATTTGAGAGAGAGAAAATGAAGGACTTGCTGGGTCAAACCTTTCAGATGGTTCGGAGTGAGCAGCACAAGGTGACCATGTTGCAAGCACAGCTTGACCAGGAAAAACTGAAGACCACTAGACTTGGCAAGTACATTGGCCTCACCAAAAAGATCAAATCAGAGGAATACACTGAGCTGCAAAACACAATCCAGGAGAAAGCTCACTCAAGTTCAGACTCCAATACTGATTCTAGTTCTGATTCTGACAGTGACTCCAGTTCTGAGCCAATTGAACCAACTTATGATACAGATTCTGACCCCAGTTACTAAAGCACTTTGTACTTATCTGTGGTATAAGTTTATAATATAAATTATGGTTTTTCTTGTGAAATTACTGTGCATTTCTGTCTGTCCTCTTGTCATCATGAATTTTTTTTTCTTGCTTATGTCTCTTCTCTGCTTTGGACCAGTGTGGACCCTGCTCCCCTTTGGTTTGGGGGTGTGACAGAAATGTCAATAATCAATAATTGAGTTAACATCAGTACAGCTTATGATTAGTGGAATTTTTGAAAATAAAGTAATTTCACACCTGCTATTTTGAAAAAAAAAAAAAAAGAAAAATATGAAGAAGTTAAAAAAACTTTTTGAAATTAATCTCTTGTGTAATTCTAATACTTTCATGAAGTGAATGTTAGGAAATTTCCAAAAGAAAATTGATGTTTTAGTAAACCTAAAAAGAAGGAAAACAGTGAGGATACACCTCAGGAATTTGATAAAAAAACCACACCCAGTGAGGTTTGGGCCTGAAATGTATTCTTTGGAGGTATGAATTGGCAATTTTTTCTGCTTTTGGGACTGATTGAATCTGCTTACTTGAACTAGAAGTTACACATATCCAAATTGAAATAATTTGATAGCACTCGTGATATTAAAGACATGATGTAAGGCCTCCTTTTGGACAGTTTGAACCTTACAAAGCCCCACCTTTTGAAACTGCCCTTGATACACACCATTTGAGATGTACAAATCTAAGATTCCTTTGAAACCTCATCTAATAACCTCATCAACTTCATTTAGCCTAACCCTCACTCTGAGAAGTCAGAAGATAAAGGGAAGGAAGCTGAAGAAAGTAGAATTGAGTAACAATTTGATAACAAAAAGAAGAGTACAAGTTGAAGGCAATGATGTAACAGCAGAGGAAATGTGGCATTCCAGTCAATGCTAATTTGAAAAAAAAAAAAAAATAATAATAATAATTGAGCAAAACAAAAAGAGAGAAGGCATTTCATTGGAAGTTTGAAAAAGAAAGAGAAAAATATGGCCACTTTGGCTCTGGAAATTCAAAGAAGAAAATGAAAATATGTTGAAGTAAAGAAGGTTTGTATATTACCTCCTTACCTTGACTGACTTCTCAAATTTGAACACCATTCCACCCCTTTATTCTTGAGAAATTTCACCCATAAGCCACATTACAACCCCGAAAGTCCTCGATCAATGATGGATTGAGCTATCACATGGAGATAAGAATTTGTGTAATCTATGGTGAAAACAGCAGTGAATTCTGAACTAAAAGCAATGCCTATGCTCATGCTTACAATCCTATTTGAGGGTTGTAATTGCTCTTGAGCCGTGTGAAATAGTACAACCCTCTTACTTGCATGTTGAGTGAAAATCCTGGTGAGAGTTGGGTTTGAAATCAACTCATTGGGGTAACATCGAAGCTGGATTCCTAAATAGAAGGCAAGCTGTTCATTAATTTTTCTTGTAAATAACCTTTGACATAAATTGACTGAGTAGTAACAACAATTACAGCAGAATTTTAAGTTTTGAACTGATGTTTTTTTTTTTTTTGAAAAAAATCTTCTTACAACATGACTGATGCAGGTGTGAATAAACAGATTGGATGAAAGTTCGCTATAACAGAACTGCTGTAATCTTAACTGATTCATTGGAGAAGTTTGTGGGTACCTTCACTGAAAACCCTCAGGAGACTTCACTCCTCCACTAGGGATCACCTAGGGGTTTCAAAGGCTTGTTGCATATGCTAAATGCAACTGTGCTCCCTACAAAAGTGGCTATTTACTTTGTTTTTATTTTGTCTTTGCTCAGGGACTAGCAAAGCTTAGGTTTGGGGGTGTGTTGAGAACTGAAAAATACCATTTTTCACCCCTTAACCTGAGTCTTGATAGACCTTTGAGAGAACTAAATAAGTGTTTTAAGTGCTTGTGTTTCAGCTAACAATAAAGACAGGCTTAACCATAAAAGCAGCTTAAAAGTGCCAAAAAGATGACAATCCATGTCAATCCAAAGGTAGAAAGAGAAGAGACAAAAAGGTCGAATCAAGAGGCAAAGACCTGGTCTCAACCCAGAAAAGAAGTATGGAGCAATTCGAACAGAAAAATGCACTACAGAGTACTTTTCGCAAAGAACCTGAACTGTTCGCAAAGAACCTGAACTCTGCGAAAAGAACTAAAACTCCAGGCTTAGCTTTCGAAGAGCACCTGAACTCTTCGAAGAGGCCATTGACCTTTTCGAAAAGAAGAAAACTCAATTCGAACAGAACCAGAACATTGCGAAAAGAGCTTCAGGAGTTACAACACCTTGCGAAAAGTCCCCTAAGCTATGCGAAAAGGTATTCTGAAGATTCCTAACTTTTGCAAGGGCAATTCAGTAATCTGTTTCACGCGTCCCAATGCATTTAAAAATGTAGGGACATTCCAGAGGATTCTAAGCATGAAGCGAAGGCATATTCCACCCCACGTGAGCACCCAGAGATGAAATAACTTGGCGGGAACTTCTAGAAACTCTAACAGACTTTCAAAATGCATAACAGAATTGATGCTTTTGTCACCTGATTGGTTGAACCAGATCGAGAAATTCTGATTGACTAGAACAGATCTGGATCCTTGTGCTCGACTACCATTGGTCGATACAGATCTGAGCACTTCTGATTGGTTGATACACATCTGAGCTGGACTTAGGGAAAACTATAAATAGACGAACCATTTACCCAATTTGGGCATCCAGAGTTTGAGTTTCATTCCTATTCCCCCATTTCTAAATCAGATAGTTTGTCTGAAATCCCTGTAATAGCCTCACTTTTACTTGCAATTGAGAGCTGTGAGATACTTCTATAATTCAAAGGAAAGTTGTATTCAAGACTACAAATCTGAGAGCTGTTTAAGCTGTGCTCTGTAATTGTAATGGTGAATTTGAAAAGGTTGCTGTAAACCGTGCATTCTCCATTGGACTCATGTTAAGGGTTCCCTCTGATCTCCTTATTGCATTAGACTCCTTTAGATTTACTGTTTTTCATGCAATTTCCCTTGATTCATTAATCCTGTGAGAGTTAGTATTTGTAACCTAGTCTCTCACGGCATTTGTAGTGATGTTTCTTGTTCTAAATTAAGGATTTGGATTAAAGACTATTGGATGGTTTGTGGCCATTAAAGTGGACAGACCATAGCCATAAGCTTAAACCTAATCCTTGAATTAGATTTATTTCTCTTACATCTGCGCTTGTAGCCAGATGAAGATTGGATCATCTCTCAGTTGAGCTGCAGCCATTCTCATTAGATTTCAAGGACCAAATCAAAGTTAGATATTACTTCTCCATTTTTATAAGTTTACCTCAAACGTTCCCCCAACTCGGATCTGGATCATTTAGTTTAACTTTTACTTTTATCATTTAGTTAATGTGACAAATTCAACCTCCCATCTTATGTGCTTTCTAGATAGGATAAGAGGCCAGACCTGGTAGCTCAGATCTGGAGGTTTATCTTGCATTTTAGACAAATTCTCTGTGGACGATCTTTTACTCACTTACATTTAAAACTTGCTACAATTGGCCCTGATCTTGCAGGCTAATTCACTTCTATCTGTGCTGATATTTCTTTACTCTTTTTAATATTCTAGATTCATTAAAACTTAGCAGTTGCAAACCTGTTTTCAAAACACAAATAAATCAAGCACAGAAAGAAGCAACAACACCCTCACAGACCCCATCCCTACTTTGCCCTCATTCACCATTCCAACTAGCTCATTTACATCAACCACTATCCCCTTCAGCCCTTCCATGCCTTCTCCACTCTTCACTCCCCTTGCGAGTCAGCCAATTTTTTCCATCTCACCTGCCCTAACCCAAGACCTATCAACCACTGAAGGATTTTCATCCCTGATGACATCCATAGTGAAGGATATTGGGCTCGACTATAATCCACTACCTGAATCTCCACAGCCCACATTCCCCCATTTTTCTCATTCTCAACCTCCTTCAACCTCTGACCAACATGACCCCACTTCCTCATTTCCACTACCCCCTCTCTTCCTACACCCACCTGCTATCAAACCTGACCCCTTACCCCAAATCCTAGACCTCCTCCAATCAATACAATCCCATGTCATAGGCAATACCACTACCCAATCTTCCATTAAGGCCACACTCTTGTTCATAACTTCCATCCTTCTCATCCAGGCCCCCATCTCCCAAACCTTAGCAGCCATCCAATCTTCATTGAGAAATTTAGCCCAACCAGCTCCACAGCCATGTATTCATGTACCTACCCCACCTACTTCTTCCCCACACCATATTGCAAATGTCACTCCATTTGCCTTCACAGATGCCTCCACCCAAACTGACCCTGAATCTCCTCCACCCCATTTCCCACCTAGCCCGATCATTTTACCTTCCCCGGAGGAACTGGCATCCTACATTCCCTCATCTTCCTCCACTCCACTCCCTTCCCTCCCCATTGTTCCCCACCATTCCTTCTACATTCCCCCTTACCTCACTCTTTTGCATGCAATGCGGGATAATCCCTACATCCATAGGGATGTCCTAAGAGGAATGGCTGCTCTCCGCGCTTCCCTTGAAGCCACCTATGACGAGAGGATTGCTGACATGGAGTTGGAGCACAAAATCCTACTCCGGGATATCTCGCAAGGTTGGAGGAAAATATTGGTTCGTTATGAGTCAGCAAAACTACTTGTTGGTGCTGGGCATCTCATTGCCAAAGACGAGAAGAAGCAAGTTGAATTCCTTTAGAAAAAATTGAACAATGCCCAGGAGATAAATAAAGCCACCCAAGAACTTGCCGAGTCCAATCTCCTTTAGGCACAGAAGAAAATTGAAATTTTGGGGAGAAGGATTGCTGTGCTGACCTCTCAACCATTTTAGCCAACCCCCCTAGCTACTGCTCCTCCCTACAATCCCACTTCTACTCAACCTACTCCTACTCCACCTGTGGATGTTGCTCCTCCCCACACTGAGCCTTGCCCCTCCTGAGCCTAAGTGAACTTCTTCAAAGAGAAAGGTCATTGCAAAAAGATCTGTCCCATCTAGTGCTACTCTAAAGAAGGACAAAGGACCTGCGGCCCAGTCTGAGGAGGCACCAAGCCAGACAGCCCAGAAGCCCCAACCCAAGAAGAAAAGACCTCTCGCCAACGAAGAATTGAGGAAACTAGCTGATCTGTATGAATGGCCTGATGATGCTTGCAAATAATTGTAGCATGCTTTAGTTTTCTTCCTGTAGATTACTTTTCAGTGCTGCATACTCCATGTAGATATTTTAATACAATTTCTTTTTGATGTTGCTTAGTTTCTTTAATGTTTATGCCTTTTGTTTATTTTCTTTCTTTGTGTACTTATGTTGTTACCATGCTGCACTACACCTTTCTTTCTGAACAATGAGGACACTGCTCCTCATCGGTTTTGGGGTGTGGCAAAGTATACCTTGCCGATAGGATAGTTAATGTTAGTGTAGCCATAATTGAACAAACATCCGTGAAAAATGAAAGGAAAATCCCCACCTAATTTTTCTTTATAAGAGGAAATGGAAAACTTTTTAAACTAAAAGTGTTGGAGTTCCAACATGTGTAGGAAGTAAATGTCAAGAAAATTTCAAAAATTAGTGCTTTGTGAACTTGAAAAAGAGAAAATTGTGAGGTTATACCCAGAAATCTGATGGAAGACCACATCCAGTGAGGTTCGGGCCTGAAATTTTTTTTCCTTTGAAGAGTGTCTCGACAACATTTCTTTATGCTCCAAGGACTGATTAGACCTATCTCTGATCACTAGAAGTTAGGCAATTATAAGTTGAAATAGCTTGACAGCACTCATAACATTGACGACATGAAGTAAGGCCATCCCTTGGACAATTTGAGGCTAAAATGACCCACCTTTGAACTGCCCTTGACACACACCTTTTGAGCTTTAAAATTCTCAGTTTTCTTTGATAAAAACCAGAAAATTTGAACCCAAAAACCTCTTGACCTGTTTCAGTTCACCCTCAATCTGAGAAGTCAGGAAATAGAAGGAGAAGTGAGGTTAGAGGTGTAAGGTTCGATGTTTGGTTGAAAGAAGAAGAAAGTACATTTGAAGGCTAGTGTGATGTATAGTTGTGGCATTCCAACCCATAAAAAAGAAAAAAAAGAAAAGCAAAACAAAAGGAATGAGAAAGAGAAGTCACTTCATTGAAATATTGAAAAGAGGATTAGAAACTGATCACTTCAAATCCGAAAATTCAAGAAATAGATAGAATTGTGTTGAAATGAAGAAGGTGAAGTCATGAACCACCTCCTTACCTTTATTGATTTCTCAATTTGAATCCTTTTTGCCCCTTTATTCTTTTACAAATTTCACCCATAAGCCACATTACAACCCAATAAAAAGACCTTACTGATATGAAATTAATTGAGCTGTCATATGGAGATGAGGAATTGTTTAATCTATGGTAAAAAGGGTTATGGAATTTCATAAATTAGAGCAATGCCTATGCTCATGCTTGCAGTCCTATTTGAGGGCTGTAACTGTTCTTGGGCTGAGTGAATTGATACACCCTTCTATTTTTGATTAAGATTTGGGTTTGATGTCAAGTTTGTTGGGGGCATAATTGGCACATGATTTTTAATTTAATGATAAACTTTGCACTATTTTTCACACAAATTACTTGGACATGAGCTGAGTGCCTATGAAGGAGCCACAATAGTACCTTGGTTTAAACTGCCATATTTTTGCTGAGAATCCTCTAAAAACTTATTGGACAGTGGTGTGGATTGAACTTTATGATTGCTTGCTGCTTGCTTCAATATTCTACACTAATATTAACTGACCTTATTCGAGAAGTTTGTGGGTAACTTTACTGTAAACCCTCAGGAGACTTCACTCCTCCACTAGGGATCACCTAGGGGTTTAAAAGGCTTGATGCATATGCTAAATGCATCTGTGTTTCCTACAAAAGTGGCATTTTTCATTTTCAATAATTGTTTTCACTTTCTCCTTTGCTCAGGGACTAGCAAAGCTTAGGTTTGGGGCTGTGTTAAGCAGTGAAAAATACCATTTTTTTCACCTCCTAACCTGACCTTTGGAAGACCCTTGAGGTGTTTAATAATTTGTTTTAAGTATAGTTTATAGATAAGCAATAAATTATAGCCTTAGCACAGACAACCAACAAAAAGGGCCAAATAAGCAATCTGTAGCCTCAACTTGTGCTCAAACTCCAACAATCGACAAAGCCTTAGAAACTCATTGAAGGCCATGAACCCAACTAGGTGCACCTGAGACCAAGTACAATGCCAAGGGATGAAGATTGAATCTACCCAGAGGAGACTGAGGGTGAGACAGATGAAAGATAACACATTAGAAGTGCGTGCCAGTCAAGAAAGCATAGAAATCAAGCTGTCGAGGGGTTCTCTTAAGCTGCTGAGAGGATCTAGTGCCTAAATGAGAAGATAGCAAGAGGATCGATTCACATGTCGAGAGGTTCAATTGAACCCGCCGTGCAGTACACTCAATCCTGTCGATACCTGCTAGGTGTGGTCCTCGAGACAGTGAAAGGAAGCTGTCGACAGGATCTGCGACAACCATTCGACGAGTTGATCATAACCTGTCGAGGGGATGAATGAAATGATTTTCAATCCTATCGACGAGCACCATCAATCCTCTCGATAGATCTATAAACCTGTCGAGAGGATCCCAAAACCTCTCGACACTCGATTTGGGGAACTTCTCAGTTCTTTCTTCAGTAGCTGTCCATGCCAAAAGCCTATGCACGTGTTCCAAAGCATGTCAGTGACCCCTGGGGTATTTTTAGCACACAATGGGCCACATGTGGAAACCCTAACGGTATCACATGTACTTGTCAGATGAGAGCCAATGGGAGAAGAGCTTCTAGAAGAGAAATCAGCCACATTAGCATAACCGAATTATTCCCTTACGTTCTGATTGGCTAAAACGGATCTGAGGACAGAGGAGGAGAGTATAAAAGCTTAGAGAAAATGTAGAAGAAACGATCCAAAAATTGAGAAAACTAGAGCTTATGGCAAGATCCATTTTTCCAAAATTCTCCCTTCTTCTTCCTCCTTTCTCTCTTCTCTCTTTGGCCAATCATGAGTGACTAAACTCTTCTCAGTAGTTAGGGTGAGGTCTTAAGCTGTAAATTGAGAGATTCAAAGGCATTGTATGGAACTGTAAGATGCACATATTGCAGATCTGAGCACAATTGTGTTATAATTTTGCAATATAATTATAGATTTTAAAGGTGATTCTAATCTATATATCACTTTTTCGTATTTGTTTTCCCAGGGTTGGATATTCCTGTAGGTGTTAGCTTATGAGGGTCTCATATCTTGGCATCTACAACATCTGCAATGGTTTTCCTATTCTAATCAAGATCTTTGAAGTGAAACAATCTCTAGGATGGTCTGTGACCATTAAAGTGGATAGATCATAGCCTTAGGATGGCTTCAATTCTCTGATTGAGATTGGATTCTTATACGTCACCTCTGCCAGGGTAACTTGGGAAGCTGGGAGCCAGAAAAAAGGATTGTAGCAAATCAGATCTTAGCATTGCCATTGATTCCTTTGATTGTCAGTGAGAGACCAATACCCCTAGCCGCTGTTCTCATCCTTTGATTTTTCATTTCTTCTATATCTCCCCTAATCTCAATGTTGAATTAGATCTAGACCAGTAGCACTTAATTCTGTAGTTTGTAGTTAAAGTGATAAAACCCCAAAACCTCTCATCTTTCTTAGATTAGAATAGAGTGCCAGATCCACTCTGTATCTGGAGATTTATGGAAAGTTAGACCACATTTCCCTGTGGACATACCCTTACTTACCCTTTTAAAATTTACTGCAACAACCCTGAATACTTGCAGGTCTGTGAGTCTATTTTCCTTGGTGTGTGTGCAATCCATAGATCCTATAATTGTTTGATTTTAAACTCCGTTTCGAGCACAAGGTACACAGCCCAACAGGCCCCACTTCAGAATTTAAGGCTTTCACCTCTTGAATCACAGGTGTGGGGGCCTTTTCTTCTATAATTTCATTCCAAATATTTTCAAAAACATCACTCATATTATCACAATGCAGCAGCTTGGGCAAAGTCTCTTCCATAAACTCATCCAACACATCAATCAAAAAGTAGTCCTCACTATCCAAGTGAGGCTGACTTATTACATTGTAGACATTTAATTTTACTTTCATATTGCCAAAGGATACCTCCATTACACCTGATCTACATTGTATACAAGTATTGGCAGTAGCTAAGAAAAGCCTGCCCAAAATTATAGGAATGGAGGTAGTGTGCTTGCTTGGTTCCATGTCAAGAACTGAAAAATCTGTTGGATAAAAGAATTTGTCAATCCCAACTAACACATCTTCTATCATTCCCACAGGCCTTCTTTCAGATCTGTCAGCCAGCTATAATACCACATATGTGGGCTTTAATTCTTTCAAATCTAACTTCTCATAAACTGAATATGGAAGTAGGTTCACACTGGCCCATAGATCTAACAAGGCTTTTTCAATGGTGTGATCCCTAATGATGCAAGGGATTATGGGAACTCTAGGGTCTTAGAGCTTTGTTAGGGTTGCAATGGAAACAGTTGGTTCACTTTCTTAGCACAAAAGACTTTCTTGGATAGGTGTATCCTAGATTATATTTTGTGTGTGCACAAATCTTTTAACAACTTTGCATAGGTTGACACTTGCTTGATTGCATCAAGTAAAGGCAAATTAATCTTCACTTATTTAAATGTTTCCATCATTTTCTCAACTTTACCATTCCCCTTATCAAAAGGAGAAGGTGGTTGAAGTACATTGGGGAATGACAAATGAGGGACTGATCTCCTATGTTGCTCCTGCTGCATATCGTCATGGGCTGTTCTTTCTTTTCCTGTACTTTTCTCAGGCTCAACACCAACCTTGTTATCAACCAGCCTTCCACTTCTTAAAGTGGTGATAGATTTAGCTTCTTCATGTGAAGGAGTCTCACCCACCATATACTGCCCTTTTGGGTTGTTCATAGGCTGACTAGGCAGTCTTCCCTCTTCTCTCCTAGTCAAAGTATTAGATAGCTGACCACGAGTGTCCTCTAACTTCTTAATACTTTGGCTATGGGAGCTCACTGTTTGAGACAAAGAGCCCAAATTTTACAATGAAGCCAGAACTTGCTCTTCACATGCGAGGGATCTAGAGGGTGCTGGGGCTAGTGCACTTTGATGCACAGGTTGTGCCATTAGCTGGGCCGTAGGCTGCTGGTATTGGGGCCTTGGAAAGTAATTCTACTGGTAGGACTGAGCATTTCTATATGGCATTGGCTGCTGTGGTTGTTGCTGGTTTTGGAAGTTATCTTGCCTCCACCTCAAGTTGAGGTAATTTCTATAATGATAACCAACAGCTGGCTGTTGTCTAAAAGACTGAGCAAGAATCACATGCTCCATAACCAGATCTGAAAATTGGGCAGCAGAGGGACATTCTTCAGGGGAGTGAGTAGGGGACTGGCATATCAGACATGCCTCCTCCACTTTGATAGCCATTGGAGACTGCATTGCTCCCATGAGCTTATCAAATTTATGAGTCAGGCTATTAACCTTTCTCTCCAAATCATTGTAGCTATTGACCTCATACATTTTCCCTCTTGTAGAGTTCTCTCTCACCAACCTAACATGAGTCTCAATGTCCCTTGACAGAGTCTCCCTTTGCATGGAGTTTTCACTAATTATATCAAACAATTCCCAAGCCTCATTAGCTGTCTTGTAGAGGTAAGTACCTCCACATGAGGCATCTACCATGTCTCTGCTCTTGGGATCAATTCCTTGATAGAAACTTTGAACAAGTTGCCATTCAGGAATTTGGTGATGGGGACATTGCTTCAAAAGCTCCTTAAATCTCTCCATGCTTGGTGAAAGTCTTTAGTTGGGGACTGGGCAAATGAAATTATGCTCTTCCTCAGTTGACTTGTTTTGGACATGGGAAAAAATTTGGCCAGAACAGATAGCCAAATTCTGGCTCTGTCCTTTAGTGAAAAAGGAAAGAGCCTCAACCTAGTTGCTTCCTCCCCCAAACCAGCAATGTTGAAGGTAGTACACAAGCCTAGGAATTCATCAATGTGCTGGTATGGGTCTTCCTTGCTCAGGCCATGATATGAGAGTAGCATCTATATGATGGAAGATTTAATCTCATAGTTCCATTGGACAACAAAGAATTGAATGTAGAAAGGGAAATTGTATACCCATAGTGCATTAAATTCTTTCAATGTCCTAGGTTGCTCACCCATTGCAGAACTATCATAATTAACCACAGGTGTGTGTAGGGACTGCTTAGGTCTGAGAAGTCTCTCAATTTCACGATCTAAGGGAACAATCTCAGGATTGAGAGATCTTCTACCAAGCATACACTGCAGAAACAAAGTACAACACAAAATTATAGCACAAATTTCAGCAAAATAATTACACAAACAAACAACTATTGCTGCAGATCTAAAAATTTACAGATCTAAAATGTAAAAGAGTTAGGAAATGCAAACTCAAGCACAACTTGCTCCTCCAATTAACACAATGCTCCTCTCAGAATTACAGATCTAGATCTGCAACACAAAATTAAACTACAAAAAACTACAACAGCAATTAATCAAACACAAAATAGACAAGTATAAATCTAAATCTAAAATAAGAAAAACTTAGATATACCAATTCTAAAAACACAGTTTCCCCGGCAGCGACGCCAAAAACTTACTGTGCTGCCTACCTTGTAATTATTAAAAGGTTAAAATCAGTAAATTAACAGACAAATCACAGACAAATGGGACCAAGGTAAGCATTCAGGCCTGTAAGAACCAGAGCTGTTGCAGCAAGCTTTAAAAGGTATAAGTAGGGGTATGTCCACAGGAAAATGTGCTTCAAAATATGGTAAATCTCCAAATTTATAACAGATCATGCACTCTATCCTAATTTAAACTAAAGCAAGAAAGGAAAGAGGAGAGGTTTAAGGAATTATCACTTTACTAAAACTACAAAAAATTAAATGTAAAAGCAAATGATCCAGAAGTGAGTAAAACACAGATTTAAAGGGATGGAGAAAATGACTTAAAATCAAAAGGGGGAGAATACCAGCTAGAGATGTTTGTCTTCACTGAAAATTGATTGGTTCAGAGGCAACGCAAGTGATTGATTTACAACAATCCTTCATCTGGTTACAAGCTCAGATGCCAGGTATAAGAATCCAATCTAAACTAGAGAATTGGATTGATCTTAAGGCTATGATCTGCCCACTTTAATGGCCACAGATCATCCTAGGGATTTCTTCCAATCCTAAGGTTTTAATTAAAATAATTAGATTATTGCAGATGCTGTGGATGCAAGGCTACAAGCTCAGGCATCTACAGGGATATCAAATCTAGGAAAATAAAGTGGCAATGAAGAGATCTATAAATCCAAATTAGCTTTACAATCAACAAATTACTGATTCAATACAAACTTACAGTACATTATTCTCAGATCTGTAATCTGTGCAACATCTAATCCCCATACAAAGCTCTGAACCTCTCAATTTATAGCTCTCACCTCACCCTAGCTACTCAAGGTGTTTAGCCAACTATGGTTGGACTAAAGAGAGAATGGGGAAGAAGGAAGAGGGAGGAAGTTTTGGAGGGAAGAGGGAATTTTGAATTTGGTCTAAGCTCTCTCAATTTCTGGATGGTTCTTCAGTGAAACTTCTCTTCCATTTATAGTCTTCCTCTCTATCCTTAGATCTGTTTAAGCCAATCAGAGCTCAAGGGAATAATTCTATTATTCTGAGCTACTGATGTGGCTGATTTTGCTTCTAGAAACACCCCCAATTGGTTCGAATTGGACAAGTCCATGTGAGGTGGTTAGAGAGTTCTCATTCATGCCCATTTGTATTCCAAAAATACTCCCAACGGTTGTTAACATGCCTTGGGATGTGTGCATAGAGCACTGGAGTGAAATGCATTCTCAGCTGGAACTAAGAAGTTTCCAATTCGTGCCTTGAGAGGTTTAGAGAACCTCTCGACAGGTTCTGAGTCTCATTGGTGCTCCATTCGATAGGTTGGATGTTGCCTTTGACAAGATGTTTTTACTGCTCGACAGGATGGATTCAATGTGTAAATGCTGCATTAGCTTCAGCCATCCTTTCGATAGGATGATTCACCCTCGTAAGGTCCAATCCAGCTCCAGGTGAGTCTTCGACAGGTTCTTTCCCTCTGTTCGATAGGATGAAACACTTCTTGACAGGTTGAAAGCATCCTTGCAAAAATGAATGCAGCTTCAGGTAAGTCTTCGCTAGGTTCACTTTGACTGTTCGATAGGTTCAGGGGAACCTCTCGATAGGTTTAATTCTAGCTTTTTGAACCTCACGAGAAACCCTGCATCAGGTGACCTCTCGACATACTTGTCCACACTGTTCGACAGGTTGCTCTTTCTCTGCTCTAACCCTTCGATAGGTTCTATCAACCTCTCGACATATTCATTTTTCTTCATCAGAACCTGTCGATGGGTTATAATTCAACTTTAGGTCCTCTCGACAAGTTTCTTCATTCAGTTTTAACTCTTCGACAGGTTCAAGGAACCTTTCGATCTCTTCATATTCAAGCACACAGACCTATCGACAGGTTGAATTAACCTCTCAACATGTCATGTTCTTTGCTTCCACAATTGGCACACAACTTAGGGTTATGTCTTTCAACTGTCTAGCACTCAACAGCCTTTTGAGGGGTTCAATCTTCATCCAATGCAGCTTCTCTTGCTTCCATATGTGCCCAGTTGGACATATGTCATTCCCATAGACCTCTGAGGCTCTGTGAATTACTTGATGACTGGCCTTTTGGGCTACATGAGTACATGTTGAGGTAGCAGGTCTCTTGTTTGGCATTTTTAGTTGGATGTCTGCACTATGACTACAATTTATTGGTTAACTACAAAACACACTTAAGACACATTATTAGTCACCTCAAAGGTCCATCAAAGGTTAGGTTTGGAGGTGAAAATTGGTAATTTTCACTGATTAACACTCACTCTGGGAGATTGGGTTGTTTGCGTTGATTCTCGTGCCTTCAATAGATTAATGGGTTTCCCTTTGACTCTTCCGAAGCAAGTCGGGATCCCGTTGCGGGAGTTATTTAGGGTACAAGTACCACCCGAAACGGGAATTCAAGGGCCCCAAAATTCTTCATCGTAAGATATTCACTTGTCATTTAAAAAAAAAATAAAAAAGAGTCAAAACCGAAAAAGAAAAAATATTGTGGCGTCGGCACAACGGTATTGCCTTACCCCCCATCGTCCTATAGAGGGAGAAGGAGAAAACTTTATGGGCCCCATCCGAGGCACCCGTACCCAACCCGCCACCAAGCCATGTCATGGGCAGTGGATCCGACATACGTCGATCCCGATTCATCCCCACCACATTCCCCAACTCATTCCCATTCGGAAGAGACTTTTACCTCCATCCTAGTCACCAAACCACCATTTACCGTCACCGGACCCTTCGGTTCACCCATCTTCCCATCTGCACTAGTCTAAAATTTATCCCTCTCCCTGCCCACATCCACTCAACACCCATCCACACCACATGTGCCCCGTTTTCTACCATATTTCCCCTCAAATCTAGACAACCCTAATTTTCCCCCCTCCACCATCACCCAAAATCCACCCTATGTTTCATCATACTCTTTCCCCACCTCAAATTCACCCCGTCTTCTTGCCACATCCAACATACCCCCATCATCCCCATCTAATCCAAACATGCCACATTCCTTCACATACACCCAAGCCATGAATAATCCTCCCATATCCACTGCACATCCTTCCCCCAATCCCAATCCATCATACATCCCCCCATCCACCTAGGCCATGCCTGATTTTACCTTGGTCATGCCCAATTTTCCCCATATACCCACCCCATCCATGCCCCATGCTCCCACTCCATCATATGTGCCCTTTTCATCCATCCCATCACCCAATCCGATGGCCATGATGGATGAGATGTGGAAGGCCTACACTATATGGAAGGCCTCATAAGATAGCCTCCCCCATCCACCCCTCACGAACCCAGCTCATACATTCCCAAATCTCCATGCCCTTTTTTCCCAAAGCTCTCATCAACCCCCCATTATCCACATCACCCAAGACCCTCATCAACCGTGGGGTCATTTGAGCGGGCCTCAAGGCCCAATGACCTATACCCACTAAGGCCCAATGGGCCATACCCATCAAGGCCTAGTGGCTCAGACCCACTAAGGCCCAATGGGCCATACCCATAAAGGCCCAATGAGCCATACCCATCAAGGCCTAATAGCCCAGACCAATCAAGGCCTAATAGCCCAGACCCATCAAGGCCCAATGGGCTAGACCCATCAAGGCACAATGGGTCAGACCCACTAAGGCCCAATGGGCTAGACCCAACAAGGCCCAATGGGCCAGACCCATCAAGGCACCAATGGGCCAAACTCACCAAGGCCCAATGGGCCAGACCCATCAAGGTCCAACAGGCCAAACCCATCAAAACCTCGTGATCCCAACCCATCCGAATCCTATGGTCCAAACCCATCCAAGCTCCTTACCCTATACCCAAGCCTAGCAAGGCCCAAACCTTAGAACCTCATACCTATGCCCTCCATAATTCCCTCAAAATTCCATTCACTCATCATACCCTACTCAATACAGGAGCTTATCTGTTAAGCAGTGAAAATACCATTTTCACCTCCTAACCTGACCTTTGATGGACCTTTGAGTTGACTAATAATGTGTTTTGAATGTATTTTGTAGATAACCAATAAAATGAAGTCTTAGTGCAGACATCTACCTAAAAGTGCCAAAGAAGTAATCTGTTGCTTAACATGTTCTTATGCAGCCTAAAAAGCCAGCCATCAAGCAGTCCACATAACCCCAGAGCTCCATGGCAATGATATTTGTCCACATGGGCACACAAGGGAGCAAGACCAGCTGCATCTGAGGAGGATCGAACCCCTCAAGAGGTGCTGAGTGTTGAACAGATGAAGAACAACACCCCAGAGTAGTATGCCAGCTGTCAAAGCAAAGGAGAAGACTTGTTGAAAGGTTAGTTCAACCTGTCGAGAGGTCCTGATGCTTAAAAGTCAAGTTGTCGAGAGGTTACATCAACCTGTCGTGAGGTTCTAGAAGTATAGGCCTACCTGTCGAGAGGTACTGAGGAGGAAATGTGAAGATCTCGCGAGGTTCCAGCTACCTATCGAGAGGTTGGAGGTACAACAATGGATCCTATTGAAGCCTTACCTAGAGGTGAAGGAGAAGTCGAGAGGTCCTAGCTGCATGTCGAGAAGTTCAACTGAACCTGTCGAACAGTGCAAGGCAACCTATCGACAACTCACCTAAAGCTATGCTCATTCTTGCAAGGATTGAAGCAACCTGTCGAGCACTTAACTGAAGGCTGTATAACAAGTCGGCAGGTTGATTATAATCCATCGAGAGGATGAATGAAGAACTAGACAGAAGGTGAAAATGGGCTCTAATCCTATTGAGAGGTTCCCTGAACCTCTCGACACTCGAATTAGGAACTTCTCAATTCCTTTCACAGCTGTTGCCAACTCCAGTGCTTTGTGCACACATTCCAAAGCATGCCAGCGACCCTTGGAGGTATTTTTGAACACAACTGGGCACGAATGGGAACCTTAACCACTTCACATGCACCTATCCAGTTTGGACCAATCAATGAAGAGCTTCTAGAAGAGAAATCAACCACATCAGTAGCTCAAAATAATAGAATTATTCTCTTGAGCTCTGATTGGTTAAAATGGATCTGAAGATAGAGAGGAAGAGTATAAAAGCTTGAGGAACCTACAAAGCTAGGCATCTAGAAATTGGGAGAACCAAAGCCAAATTTGAATTCCATTTTCTCTCCAAAATTCCTTCCCGCTTTCTTCTTTCCCATTCACTCTTTAGACCAACCATGGTTGGCTAAACCCCTTCAGTAGCTAGGGTGAGGTTGAGAGCTGTAAATTGAGAGGTTTAAGACTTTGTATGGGATTGGATATTGAACAGATTGCAGCTCTGAGCACATTGTGTTGTAAGTTTGTATTAAATCAATACATTATGAATTTTAGAGTTGATTTTGATCTATAGATCTCTTATTTACATTTGATTTCCCTAGATTGAATCTCCCCGTAGATGCTTGAGCTTGTAGCTTATTCCAATTAAGACCATTGAATTAGAGGAATCTCTGAGATGATCTATGACCATTCAAGTGGACAGATCATAGCCTTATGATTATTCCAATTCTCTGATCTGTGTTGGATTCTTATACCTTGCATCTGAGCTTGTAGCCAGATGAAGGATTGTTTCATATCTGTCCTATGCATTATATTTGATCCAATCGATTTGCAGTAAAGACTAAAACCCCTAGCTGCTGTTCTCCACCTGGTGATTTTAATCTTTTTCTCCATTCCCTTAAATCTGAGTTTCAATAAACTTCTGGATCATTTTGCATTTGATTTTTATAGTTTTTAGTAAGGTGACAGATCTTAGAAACCTCTCCTCTTTCTTATTTTAATTTATTTTAAACTAAGATAGGCTAGAGTACCAGATATATTATAGAACTAGAGATTTACTGCATTTTAGAACATATTTCCCTGTGGACATACCCTTACCCCTTAAAGCTTACAGCAACAACCCTTGTTTTTACAAGACTGCTTGCTTACCTTGATCCCATCTCTCTGTGATTTTGCCTTTTATTTTGATATTTTAACCCTTTAATAGTTGTAAGGTAAGCAAGATAACACTATCTCACACCGTTCATCAATCCCAACTCACCCATCCTCCTTCAGCTCAAGGCCATCCCCAAATGTCCCTCCAAGCACAATGGCCTCATCAGGCCCCGACCCAAAACCCAACCTCCGCTCACCCTAACATCCCGCCAAAATTTCCCCATGTACAGTGGTCCCATCCAGCACCCCTTCAGATTACCCAACACCAACAAGAAAATCTCACCCTTCCCCCATTCTATGAAGACCCACAATATGAGGAAGATGAGATAAGAAATAGAGGGTTCTATGCCAGGGCATTCACCAGCTACAATCCCCACCACTCGCAATCATCAACCCCCCGGCAGCACAAAGTGAATGGAGACCGACCGTCGAAATAACGACACCCCCGTCCAAAGTATTCGAGCAGTTGAAAGAACAACTGGACAAGATCTAAAAACAATTGGTGAAAATGGGTGGAACTGAGATCCACGCCACAGACTTTTTTGACTTATGCCTGTTCTCCGAAGTCCCCTTACCCCTAAAATTCAAAGTGCCAGTCTTTGACAAATATAATGACACTGGTAACCCCATTACACATCTCAAGTCCTACTGTGGGGATATGTGCCAGTACTGAGGAGATGAGTGCTTTCTCATAAAGGTCATCCAAAAGAGCCTTACGGGCTCGGCCTTGAGGTGGTTCACTTCGCTGGAACCTTCCATGATCAAGACGTGGAAAGATCTGACCCATCTGTTCCAAGAATAATATGTCTATAATATAGACATTGAGCCCATAAAATTTGATCTAGCTCAATTAAAGCAGAAGCCCGATGAAGCATTTAGTGATTATCTTGGGCGATGGAGGGCTTTGGCATCTCAGGTCAGGAACAGAGTACCCGACGACAAACAGATTGAAATGATATCAAAGAACACCCTACCAGTCATCTGGGACCTTTTAGTATACCAATAGAAATCCATCTTTGTTGATTTGGTTAGGAACACCAATCGCTGTAAGGATGCGATTAGAGAAGCGCGCTTGAATAAAACTGTAAATAGTGGGGTCCGGAGGTTTGCCAATTAGAGAAATAAAAGAAGAATCGGGGCAGATGTGCAGATAGTTGGCAATATGCGACCTGTTATTAGCACAACTCCATTCCAATTTAGGGCAGCTTAGCTAACCCCACCCAGAAGTGAGCCGATGCAAATAATCGGAAATGGCCAGGGAGCACAGATGACCCCGGAACAAAGAAAATCCCATTTTGATCGAGTCTTTACACCCTTAGGGCAGTCACTGAATATTTTATTGCCATTGTTAATTGAAAAGGGTATGGTCACAGTACTCCAGCCATGACCACCGCCGAATCTGATCTCGAGAAATTATGACCCTAACACCCATTGTAACTTCCATTAGGGACTAGGCCACCTAATTGATCGTTGTTTCCCTTTGAAACATGCAATACAAGACTTGATCAAGGCCGGTAAAATCACCCCTCCTACACTTCCCCAAGCCAACTAGCATGCCAATATACATCAGGTGCCGCTACCCCCACACCCACCAGGAGGGGCAGGTCCGAGACCAACTGTCAGCGTAGTAGAAGAGGATGACGAGGAATTTAACCCGTCTGAGTATATCAAGACCCAGGAAGAGTTTATAGCACCATGGAAAAGAGACCGGGAGGACAAAAACATTGGTGATTGAACCCCTAAATTTAGCTAATTATTTCCTAACCCTGTACCGCCAACTGTTAGTAACCTCAGGTGCTGTCTTGTTATTGGTGAGAAAATAGTGGTGAATAAAAATAAATCAAAAGTGAAGAGATGAAAATTGGTTAAAACAGCAAGTCTGAAATACACAGCCTGTAAGATACAGGGCTATTGTAGCAAGTTTTGAGTAAGTAAGAACCCAAAATGGGTTATGTTAGTAGGCCTCCAGATCTGGCTTCAGATCTGACAATCCTAGAGAAAGGGAGTTGGGTGTCACAACTACACTAAATTATCACTTCAAGAAGAGAAATAAAGTGCAGTCCTATCCTAAAGAAAGGGTTATGAAGAAGGTGGTGATGGTGTGTGATAAAATAAAGATAAAATGATGGGAAGTGGGCAATTAAGCTAAGGTTAAGACAGTTATGTAACTCAAATTTAGGGCTGTCTCTACAGCAGTCCTTCAGATGGCTACAAGCATATCTGCAAGGAAGATGTATCTAACTTAGCTCTTATGGTTTGACCTAATCTCTTAAGGCTATAACCTGTCCACTTCAATGGTCATAGGCTATCCAATGGAGAGGATCAAACCACATGAATTAAATCAGAAAACTAATCTGATCTAATGGAATAGACTGATCTTAAGGCTATAACCTGCCCACTTAAATGGTCACAGATTATCCAATAGATGTCCTCCACCCAATGGCTCAAATTAGATCATGAAAATCATTACAGGCACCAGGTATTGTTGAGAACTGGAAAATACCATTTTTCACCCCTTAATCTGGGCCTTGATAGACCCTTGAGAGAACTAAATAAGTATTTTAAGTGCCTATGTTGCAGCTAACAATAAAGACACGCTTAACCATAAAAGCAGCTCAAAAGTGCCAAAAAGATGGCAATCTATGTCAGTCCAAAGGAAGGAAGTAAAGAAACAACCTCATCAGCTGTGGAAAGGTCTAAATAGAAGAGGCAAAGACCTGTAAGAGAAGCAGGGAACATTTCGAACAGAGAAATGCACTACAGAGTTCTTTTCGTAAAGAACTTGCACTTTTCGTAAAGAACCTTGAACTTTGCGAAAAGAAGAAAACACTCCTCGAAAAGAAGATTGAACTTTGCGACGAGCTTGAAGTCATTGAACTTTGCGAAAAGGCCCTAAACTCTGCGAAAAGGACTAAAACTCTGTGTAGCTTTGAAGAGCATCCGAACTCCTCGAAAGAAGATTGAACTTGAACGAGCTTGAAGTCATTGAACTTGCGAAAAGGCCCCGAACTTTGTGAAAAGGTATTCGGGATTTGCATTTCGTCCAAGAAGGTATTTCATGAAACTTTGCACGCTCAATGCAATCAAAAGACCAGAACATTCAGGAAGGTTCCAATCAAGATCCAAGGCATATTCCAACCTATGTGAGCGCCCAAAGTTAAATTACTGCGGGAACTTCGGAAGCTCAAGCAATTTCAAACCCATAACGAATTGATGCTTACGGCACTTTGATTGGCGAACGGATCGAGAGCGTTTCCATTGGCCAAACCAGACCTGGATCCCCGTGCGCAACCCTCATTGGTCATCTCAGATCTAAAGCATTCTTGATTGGTCAAGCCATCCATGCGCAGGATGGAGGAAAAAGTATAAATAGAAGCCATTCTCCCAAATTGGGCATCCAGATTTTAGAGTTTTCATCTCTGTTTCCTCATTCCGGTCGGATAGCTTATCCAACCCCTGTAATCCTTCTTGTAGTTTACCTTTGAGAGCCATTGTGAGTGATGTGTACTTCCAAGTTCGGATTCAAGTCTGTAAGTCTGAGGGCTCTCTAAGAAGTTCAGACTGTAAGACTGAGGGCTCTCTAAGAAGCCGTGCTCTGTAATTGTAATTTTGGATTTTAAAAGGTTCTTGTAATTTGTGTCTTCTCCATTGGAGTCATGTCGAGGGTTACGAATGTTCACCTTAGTGCATTAGACTTCTTTAGATTCACTCATCCGCATGCAACTTCCCTTAATTCATCACCTCTGAATTAGCGTTGGTAACCTAATTCTAGCAGCATTTACTGATGATGTTCATGTTCGAACTAAAGAATAGGCCACTAATGGATGATCTGTGACCATTTAAGTGGATGATCACGCCATAAGTCTAAACCTATTCCTTAATTGGATTTATTTCTCTTACATCTGTCGTGGTAGCCGATGAAGATTGAATCTGCTCTGTTGAACTCTGATTCTCCATTAAAATTCGAGGCTAAAGTACATGAAGCTATTATTTACGCATTTGTCTTATTTTAAACATCTCCCCAACTCGGATCTGGATCATGTAGTTAGTTCTTTTCTTTATTTGCTTATAGTTAAATGTGACACAATCCAACACTCTCTTTTATCTATTCTTTTTTTTAGATAATTATAGAGGCCAGATCTGGTAGCTCAGATCTGGAGGTTTATCTTAAATTTTAAATCAATTCCCTGTGGACGATCTTTTACTCACTTACATTTAAAACTTGCTACAATTGGCCCTGATCTTGCAGGCCAGTGTTAGCCCCAATGTGCTGATATCCCTTTCATAAGTTAACATCCATATAACTTAGCATTCTTTAATTCTTTAATTTTTGATTCATAATGCACACATTTATGGCACACTTGGAGCGACAACAGGTATGCCAGGCTACAAGCTTAGGCACCCATGGGAGCAAATAGTTCTTGAAGAACCAGTGGAAACCACAACAGTTCAAAAGCTATTTGGAGACTTAAATGCAGCTGGTCATTGCTACATACGGCTTGCAATGACTCAGCTCACAAGTCTGTAATCTCTATAGAGAAATCAGATCTAACATCTAATGTTGTTCAAGTAAAATAGAGGGGAGCTTGTTCCTGCAACAACCTCTCACAAGGCTATAAGCTCAAGTGCAGAGGAGAAGAATCCTTCTCAGACCTGTGGCTTGGAATCACCCTAGGGCTATAGTCTGTCCACTTAAATGGTCACAGGCTATCCACAGAGGTTATCCACACCACAGAGGTTTGAGATGGAACATATAAATTTCTGCTACTACCATGGTCCCAGGGCTACAAGCTCAAGCTTTCATGGGCATTTCAAATCAGCTAAAGTCCTGATTGTATGGCATAGACTGAACAAAACTATGGATAAATAGGAAATAATAGATTGAATAAATATTTAAAATACAAATTTCATTAATCAAAACAATACTTACAATGAAATTTCTCAAGGCAGCAGCCTTGTGCAAAATAGCTCTCACAAAATGTCAAAGGTTACAAGACTTATTACAAAAACTGAGTAAAACTAAACCTAATTGCTCACAGAGGATATAGCCAGCAAGTGCTAGACTAAAAAAGAAGAAAAAATGGAAAAAGAGGTGATCAAACCCTAACCCTAATCTACTCGAGCTCACAGCTGACTGAGGTTGAAGGAGAGATATTTTTCTAAGTTATATTTATAGCTTATATACTCAGTCCATAATGCCTTTGGCTAAAAGAAGGTTAAACCCTAATTTTCTAGCTTATATACTCAGTCCCTAGGATGCCTTGGGATGTGTGCATTGAGATCAAGGCCTCAGGATGTTGCCCTGGACTTGGGGAAATCCCCAAAAGGCCCCTGTGTAAAGACTGAGAAGTGGAGAGCCCGAGCTTCACGAGGCTGACATTGGCTTTTTAATTCATTCGCAAAGTTGTAGAGTGCTCACGAGGGTAGATTTGGCTTGGAAGGTTTATCGCTCGTGCAACGGGATTTGAATTATCGCGCAGCTGCTCTGCCCTGCAATGCTGTCGTGAGGTAGAATGTGCATGCCCTGGCTTTGCTCATGCAGTGGAGCTTCAGGTGTCTCCTATCGCAAGGTTCTCGCATTGATAATTTTGCATTTCGCTTGGCTCCTTGTGCATTGCATAGCACAACTCGCTAGGTAGAGGGTTAAGCTTTTACGTATTTGAGAGCTGTGCGAATGAATTTCTAGAGCTCTCTCTCCTCTTGAGCTGCATGAGCTTTCTTGACTCTTTAGTGCATATTAGTCTCGTGAGACTGCGTGCGTGGCTGATATAAGACTTGACCCCTGCGAGAACTTTGCGAGTTAGATTTATGAAGATTTAATGTGCGACTGCTGTACGAAGTCTTGGAGTGTTGAAAGCAGATCAAACATACGACTTCTGTGCGAAGCAGTTCTTTGAGGTTCATTCCTCCACTGGGCATGCGAATTATTTGCGAGTTCATTTATGCTGCATGTAACAGCTGTGCGAGGAAGCTTTGCTGTGGATTTAGACATGCGAGGCAGCATCTTTGACTGTGTGAGAAAAATGACTCTGCTGCTTTGCTGCAATGCATATGCTGTTGTTGCAGCTTCTTCCACTCTCATCTATACTTCTCTCATCTGTTGGACTTCTTTGCTCCACCTTGACATGCAAACTAGTCACCATGGTGTGTACCACCATGGTGTTCCATCAGTCCTTGGCTCAGCTATCCTCTAGGGCTTTAATTCTTTCTCTTTTGGGCACCAAAGGCATGCACTTTGTATCAAGCTGCATAATTATTACTAACTACAAAACAAGCTAAACAAAGAGTTATTAGTCAGCTTCAAGGTGTAGCAAAGGCTAGGTTAAGTGGTGAAAAGTGGCATTTAAACAACTACTCTAAGAATGTAAATGCCACTTTCGTGGGGAGCACAGATGCATTTAGCTTATGCATCAAGCCTTTTAAACCCCTAGGTGATCCCTAGTGGAGGAGTGACGTCTCCTGAGGGTTTTCAGTGAAGGAACCAACAAACTTCCCAATGAAATAGTTAACAAAAGTATAACATTCATCACACCAGCTTTCAATAAATAGAGCATCGGTCCACCCTTGATTATTTTCAAAATGTGAGGAATTTAAACAAATAAAATGCATAAACCACTTAATCATTAGAAACTCTTATATATATGCACATCATTTCCAATCAGCTTACACAAAGAAAAATAACAAGTATATGTCAGTACTGAGCTCACCATCAATTCAAAAATTAGGTTTAGGCAATGCCCAATATATTCAATGTCAGACCCAATACTTACTAGGACAGTCTCTCACAAATAACTTTGAGGTTTTCATTTCCACACAAGCTCAAGAGCAGTTACAGTCCCCAAATGGGTCTGCAAGCATGAGCATAGGAAGGGCTCCTAAATTCTGGCATCATTGGCTAATTCATTCACCATAGATTGGATAACTCCTTATTTCTATATAACAACTCATTCAATTTAGGATCACAAGGTCTTATGAGTGGGCTGTAATGTGGCTTATGGGTGTAGGTTACAAAGAATGGAAGGGTAAAAAGGATGTAAAATTGAGAAATCAGCAGGTGAAGGAGGTGATTCATGACTTCAACTTCTTTTACTTTCAACATATTTTATCTTCTTTGATATTTTTTAGACTTGAAGTGGCCAGCTTCTCCTCTTATTTTTACTTTTTCCAATAAAATTCCCTCTTGACTCCTCTCTATTCCTTTTCATTATATATATATATTCTTCTTTTCGATATATTTTTATTTTCTTTTTGTTTTTATTTTTATGAAATGCCACCCTCTTCTTCCCAGCTGCTACACTGTTGTCCTCCTTGTTGTATTTCTTCTCTATTCATCAAATGTTGACCCTAGCTTGTCCATCTTCAACTCCTTCTCCTTTACCTTCTGAATTCTCAGAGTGGGGGTAGGTTTGAATCAGGTCCATAGGTTTAGGTGCAAATACTCGGGTATATTTTGAAGTAAATTAAAAATTAAGGCTCAAAAAGGGTATGCACAAGGGCAGTTTAATGAGTTTGGTATCTTTGAGCTCAAACTGTCCAAGAGAAGGCCTTGATCCTTTCCAAAATGTGATGGGTACTATCAACTTTTTCTCTGGAGATGCTTAACTTCTAGTGAGGAAATAGACTTAGCCAGCCCTTAGTGCAAAAAGAATTGCCTAAGACACTCCTCAAAGAGAATTTTTTTTTGTAGGCCCAAATCTCACTAGGTATGGTCTTCCATTGAACTCATAGGCATGTCTTTAACTTTTTCTCTCTTTAATGGTTCACTAAGTGTTCACACAAATGAGTTTTCTTGGTGTTCACCTCATGGAAATGTTAAATTTTAAAAGCTTTTAATGCCTAAAGGTTTGCAGAATTTTAACATTCCTTATTTTCAAAGTTTTATAGGTGACTCAACTCTATTTCTATCTTACTCACTTGATTCTACTGCACTTAGGTTAACTCCATCATTGGCATACCTTGCCACACCCCCAAACCTATGAGGAACAGTGTCCTCACTGATTCAAGGATAAAGGGCATGTGCAGTAGGGTATTTTTATAAAATTAAGATAACAAACAACGTAAGTAGAAGTAACAAACCACACTCACATAAACAAGTAAAACAAACAAACACACAACAGAAATAAAGTACCTCAAACAAAATTCAGACAAAATCTAACAAAAATACTTTCATTTATAAAATAGGGAATTGTACAATGTTAATGAAAATAATTACAAAAAGATTATACAAAAATAGCTAACTAACTACATGTACAAAGTCTAATCATTTGAATTTTATGCTGCATCAGCCTTGTCTTGGACACCTTTGCCTTTTGCTTTCTTGAGAGCAGCAATAGTGGACTAGGATCTCTTTAAAGTAGTCCTTTGCTTGGTGCTGCTCCTCTTCTTAGGAGTGGGCTCAGGCTTTGATGCAGGCTCTTTGATGTTGATTCCTGGCTTTATTTTTTTGGCCTCTTTGGGTTTAGGGGTAGTAGCCAGGGGGAGCTGCAGTTGTGAAGAGTTTGGCAGCTGCTTCTGCTAAATCTCTATCACCAATCTCAGATATGGTCTGCTACAATGCTGCAGCAGTCCTAGCATAATCATTGGCTCTTTCCTCCAAGAAAGCCTTGTCAAAGGCAGTTTCTGCCTCAAGCTTGATTGTAGTTACAAACTCAGAGGGAATTCTGAGTTATTCATCATCAGATTCATCCTCTTGGGCAACCACATGGATCTCAGGGGCCACTTCCTTGCCCTTTTTTTGTTTTTTCTTTGATTTCTCAGGGCTTTTAGTAGGTGGGTGGGCTCTGGCCCTCTTCTTCAGGGCAGATTTCTTCTTTGGAGTAGGGGAAAAAGTGTGTGACCCTGTGCCTCACGCGGTTCTCGCGGGGCAACATCTTCTCGCGCACTAAAATTGCAATCTCACGAGAAATGGTTTCTCAAGGTTCTCAGGGGTTTTGCAAGGTCAATCGCGGAGCTGACTGGGTCTAAATGCGCGAGAGGGCATTTGCATCTTTCACGCAATTGAGCTTCCAAACTCGCGAGAAACATGAATTTAGAGCATCAAGGGCTTCGCGAGGTAAGTTCTTCAAAAATTTGCTCGCGAGGCTCTCGTGAGGTACAAAATGCTTGATTTCCAATTTTCACACGGCTCAATGTCGCGGAGCCGAAATGTCTTCACGAGGTTCATTTGTAGGATTCTTCAGATCTTTAGCTCGCGAGGCTCTCGCGAAGTAACTATTTCCATATCAGAGCCCCACGAGAAAGCCCACAAATAGCTCGCGAGTGTGAAATTTAGTCCAGTAAGCCTCGCAATAAAGCAGAATTCAGTCTCTCTCAGTGCTTGCACACTGGCCTGTGCATGTACACTAACATGCACTATGCCCTTATGCATGAACACCACATTTCTTCATTATTCATCTAATTCACCATAATGAGCACAATGCCCATTACCACATATTCACAAAATAAAAATTCTGAATGCAAATGATTTTCAAGTATAGCAGATACATGAACATTTACATGACAGCAGGTCCATGCACATTTCAATTTCAGTAGGAAGCAAGTTCATGAAATTTAGATGACAACCATTCATATCAACAACAACAATAACACAATCAAAACACAACAAAGTAAAACATGCAAATCAATCACAACACAAACAATACATGACAGATTTTTAAACAAAATAACACACAAATTCACGAAGTATGGTACACAATGTACAGAGCTATGGATTACTAATCAGTGGGAGGTTCATGCAAGTGAATGGTATGAGAAAGCTCCACATAATTTTTTACACAAATTTTTAGGCTTTAACCATTCACTTTCATGGTCTTCCCAGACATGGGATCCAAGATCTCCACAGCACCAGATGGGGAGGCATGGATGACAGTGTAAGGTCCATCCCATCTGGATTTTAACTTCCCTGGAAAGAATTTTAATTTGAAGTTAAAAAGCCAAACCTTGGTACCAACATTGAAGTCCTTCCTTATGAGTTTCTTGTCAAAAAATTCCTTGGATTTCTCCTTGTAAATTCTGGCATTTGTATAGGCTTCCAGTCTCAGCTCATCAAACACTAACAGTTGCAATTTCTTATGAGAACCAGCAATAATTAGATCAAAATTCAGTGTTTTAATAGCCCAATAGGCTCTGTGCTCTAACTCCACTGGTAGGTGATAGGCCTTGCCATAGACCAGCCTAAAAGGGGACATACCAATAGAGGTCTTATAGGTAGTCCTATAAGCCCACAAAGCATCACTCAATTTTTATGCCCAATCCTTCCTATCTGCTCTCATAGTCTTCTCCAAGATGTGCTTAATCTCTCTATTAGAAATTTTAACTTGCCCACTGGTTTGTGGGTGGTAGGGAGCTGCAATCCTGTGTGTAACAGAGTACTTTTTGAGCAGATTCTCAAAAGGCCTATTACAGAAGTAACTCCCCCCATCACTAATAATAGCTCTAGGGGTACCAAATCTAGAGAAAATATTGTCCTTCAAGAATTTGAGGACAACTGTGTGGTCATTTGTCCTTGTGGCAATGGATTCAACCCATTTGGACACATAGTCTACTGCCACAAGTATAAAATTGAAACCCATAAAAGGAGGAAAGTGTTGAGGTATTTTAAGTGCTTGCTACTGACTTTATTGGAGATGGTGATAAGAATTGGGTTAGTAAAAATCAAAGATGGATTGAAGAGCAGCAAGCCTAAAAATACATAGTCCTGCAAGATACAGGGCCTGTTGTAGCAAGTTTTGATAAGAGTTTGTCCCACAGGGAAAGTTGATCTAAAGCTCTAAGGGAGCTATCTTTAGTAGGCCCTCCAGATCTGGCAATCCTAAATGGAAGGGGATTTATGGTCATTATAGTCTAAATCCTAAGGTAACTTAATGCCTAAACTACAGAAAGGGTTGAGAAGAGTGATGGAGTGTGAGAATATAAATATAAAAGGGTGAGAAGTATGCTATTAGGTACAGATCTGATGGGTCTTATAACTCAGACTCAGATCTGCTGCTATAGAAATCCTGTCCAATGGCTACATTATCACCAAAGAGGAGAAAGGATCCAACTCACTCCTGTGCCATGATCTAATCCATTATGGCTATAACCTGTCCACTTGAATGGTCACAGACTATCCAATAGGGGAACCACAATTCAGAGATGGGTCAGAACAAGTTTATCATTGTAGGCACTACTTCATTTAGGCTACAAGCTCAAGAATCCATAGGAACCTCAACCTCTAAAGTTCTGTGTGTGGGGCGAGGCCTACAACATGCACTAGCCTGGACACACAGAACCAGCAAGAGTTTGAGTACTAGTATTTAAGCTTAGCTATTCACTGCTTTAGAAAGACAGCAGTGATCCAGTCACAAGCCTACAATCTCTACAATCAGATCAGATCTGCCATCTGATGGTGGGTCTATACAAATACAGGGGAGTCTGTCTCTGCACAATCTCTCACAAGGCTACAAGCACAAGTGCAGAGAAGAAGAATCTGTCTTAGTTCTATGGATTGGCCTCACCCTAGGGCTATAATTTGTCCACTTGAATGGTCATAGATTATCCACAGAGGCTATCCTCCTCATAGAGGTCTAAGTCAGAACAAGAACATTGCTGCTGCCACCATGTTCACAAGGCTACCAGCTCAAGCTCCCATGGGGATTCAGATTTAGTGGGTCCTGTGGTGGGGCTAGGCCTGCAATGTGCCTAACCTGAACACACATGTCACTTGAATCTAAGTAAAGCCTTAAAGACAATCCTCCATTACTTATAATACAACTTAGCAATGGAGGATCTCAAGGCAACAACCTTGCAAAGAACAACTCACAAAACACCAATCCCATACATGCAATAGATCCTATTACAAAACTCCATTAAAACTATACCAAATAATCATACAAAGGCATAGCCAGCAAGTGCTGGACTATGGAGAGAAGGAAAAAGGAAAAAGAAAACTCTTAAACCCTAACCTTAGCCTATTGTAATTCTACAGTCGGTTTTAAGAAGAAGGAATACAGAAGTTAAGTCCCCAAAAAGGTCCTTAAACCTAAGCTAGGCTTAGGCTTATATAGTAGTCGGCTCTCCCAAAATTAGGGTTAGGAAAATCCTAATTTTTCAATGTAATTGCAGCCCATTCCTATCCCTTGGATGCCTTGGGGCGTGTGCATGGAGATTGAAGCATTAGAGTGCGTGCCCTAATTGCTGGAAGTTCTGAGATTGCCCTTGCAGAAGTGGGGAGAAGTTTAAAACCTGATTCTCGCTGGGTAGAAAAGATTTCCAGATCTTACCGCGTGGTAGAATTGGCATCATGGGGTTGAATTGACTTGAAGCTCATGCAGTTGCGGGATTGATACTTTGGTTATCGCGGGATACTTCTGGCTGTCGCGAGATTGCTCTTTCCTTTTGAATGGCACGGGAATTACGCACGCGGTTCATCCCTTGGTGAATCTCACGAGGATCCTCACGAAGAAGTAGTGTTCATAGGCCTATGGATCGCACGAGCATTTCCTTGAACTTTTATATCCCGCGGCCACTGTGTGACAGTCGCGCGTTGGAGTGCCTGAAGCTCTCTCTCTTCAGAGAATTGCATGACGATTGAAGGCTCCTTTCTTGAGCTGCGCGAGACTGCATGAGTTTTGTGTGAGTGTTGATGACTGAAACTCGTGAGAACCTCATGAAGTCTGCTTTTCAATTCTTTCTGTCATTAAACCGTGCGAGAACAGCGCGAAGATTGCGTGATCAGTTGGAGTGTTATCTTCAGAAGCCCGCGACAACTGCGCGAAGGAATTCTCTCTAGTTCAATTAAACCCTACAACATCTGTGTGAGGCAATCTTCTTGGTTTGTTTCTGCTTTGCTGTGCCTATGCTGTAGCCAATTCTCTGTCTGGGTTCAACCTTCATTCTTCTAAGGGGCTTTTGGGGCAATAGTAGGCTTCTTGGCATGGTTAGGGGTTTATTTACAACTGCTGCTTATTACGTACAGAATAGACTTAAAACACATTTATTAAATGATTAAGGGTCTAACAAAGATTAAGTTAAGGGGTGAAAAGTGTTACTTTTTAGGTCTTTACACACCCCCAAATCTAATCTTTGCTAGTCCCTTAGCAAAGCTGTAATTAATTAAATGCCACTTTCGTAGGGATCACGGGTACATTTAGCATATGTACCAAGCCTTTTAAACCCCTAGGTGATCCCTAGTGGAGTGAAGTCTCCTGAGGGTTTTTAGTGAAGACAGCCACAAACTTCACCATTAGAACAGTTAAGTATAGTGCAGTTAATGACAACACAGATTTCAATGTACAGAGCTTCATTCCACACCCATTCTTTAACACTTAGAGGAAATTGCAACAGTGTTGCAGGCCATTTAAAACTTAAAAGTTAACATGTGTTTGCATCACCACCATTCATCTAACATTAGAAATTCATTGGGTCCAATTCAGTACCCAGCTTGCCTTAAATTCAAAATTCAGGTTGGATGCAACCCCAATGAAGTTAAAATTTGGACCCAATTCTCACTAGGGCTATCTTTCACCATTAACAATCTGAGGGTGTTCACATTCACAACAGCTCAAGAGCAGTTACAGACCCCAAATGGGCCTGCAAGCATGAGCATAGGCAAAGCTTCTAATTTCTGATATCCTCATGAATTTTCACCATAGATTGGACAACTCTTCATCGCCACATGACAACTCATTTTACTTTGGATCCACAAAGTCTTTCTGAATGGGTTGTAATGAGGCTTATGGGTGAGGGATGTAAAGAATCAAGGGATAAAAAAGGGAATCAAAATTAAGAAACTAGCAAGGTAAGGAGTGATTCATGACTTCACAACCTTCATTTCAGCAAAACTTTATCTTACTTGATATATTCCAGAATCAAAGTGGCCAGCTTCTCCTCTTGTTTTCAATTTTAAGATGATGTTCTTCTCTAGACTTCTCTTTCTTTTTTTCGCTTTTTATTTTTATTCATTCTTTTTTTATGTTTATTTTATTTTTTTTATTTATGATGAATTGCCACACAACTGCCATTGATACACTGCTGTTCACAAGTTACTTTTCTTCACCTTCCACCGAATGTTGGACCATTCTCAGTATCTTTAACTCCTTCTCCTTTACCTTTTGAATTCTCAGAGTGAGGGTGAGGTTGAATCAGGTCATGAGGTTAAGGTGCAAGTATTCTGGTGTTTGTGAATGAAAAGTACGATTTTAAGGCTCAACTGGTGTATGCAAAAGGGCAGATTTTAAAAGGTTGGATTTTCAGGCTCAAACTGTCCAAATGAGGGCCTTGGATCATTTCCTTAGTATCATGAGTGCTGTCAATTAGTTTTGATTTGGAGGTGTACAACTTTTAGTGAAAAAGTCTTGATTCAATCAGTCCTCAGAGCATAAATAATGCCAAAAATACTCTTCAAAAGAAAATGATGGGCCCAAATCTCACTAGGTATGGTCATCAAATTTAACTCATGGGGTGTATTTTCATCTGTTTCTCTCCTCTTAGGTTCACTGAGTATTAACTGAAATTTTTTTCTGATATTAGCTTCATGGCGGTGTCAAGATTTTAACTTTTTCAGTTTCGAAAAGTCTGCAAAAATATTTTAATTTTTTACAAGTTTCCTCATTGTATCAAGTTAAGTGGAAATTGACTTTATTCATCCCAGTTATATCACCATTACTGCACTAAAATGAACTATTCTATTGGTGGACCTATCTTGCCACACCCCCAAACCATGAGGAGCAGTGTCCTCACTGGTTCAAAGGTAAGAAAATGCAGTAGAGTCCATTCAGACAAATAAACACAGAGTAAGACAGAGAAACATAAATAATAATAAAAAATGACAACTGAACAGTATAGTACTAAAAGAAACTTTCATTAAAATAAAAAGAAAATATTACAAAAAGAGGTGACAAGAAAAGACAAAATGGGGGGGGGGGAGAGGGATCAAGGGAGAGTTGGTGGGGGAGGGTTGGAGGAAGATGGTGGGGGAGATGCAGGTGGTTCCATTTTTTTCTTCTTCTTCTCTCTCTTCTCCTTTTTCTTCTTTTTCTTCTCCTCCTTGGCGAGGATCCTCTGGACCTTGTCATACTCATCCCAGAGAAATTGTAATGGGTCCGACTCCTTAGGCGGTGGGGGGTCTGACCACATCGGATAGAATTTGATTGGGAACTCGTAGGGTTTGTAATTTGCCATGGTTGTGAGGAGGGCCGGACAGCTAGGGTCGGAAGGAGAAGGATGAGATGAAGAGGAACTAAAGGCCTATTTAAAAGAGTTGGACGGGGGAAAATGAATCGGCATAATAAAGCTTTGTCCCTTGTCAAGCTTGGCAATAAATTATAATTGTGTGGGGAATGAAGAATCTCACAACCGATTATGGGAAAAGAGAGCGCACAATAAATGAATGTCTAAAGATAAGCTTGGTATTCAAAGGGATCCTGTGTATCGCGCAGCTGCACAGTGGAAGGTGTGGAATTCTAGTTGGCGCATGTTCAGGAATCCACGAGGAAGCTGAGACTGGGCCCACGAATATGAAAATGAAACCATTTTAATCCTATGATTGAAGTCAACAGTCACATTGATTCCTATTTGAAATGATCATAGCCACCCTAAATACATCTCCCATGAAAAAATTGAACAAAATGAAAAATAGAAAAAACTTAAAGAAGCACACAGAATAGATCAATATATAAAAAAAATGAAAAATTATATTAACTGGAAAAACATGTACAAATGGAATTACAAGTAGAAGATTGGAAGGGGAGAAAAAGAAAAACCTAAGTACAATCTAATCTAATCTAAGAGGAAGAAGAATCTGAATCAAAATCTATCAGGAAATCCCAGCCCATCTTTTTAGCATGGTCCCTAAGGGCAGCTTTGTCCTGTTTCTTCTTGGCTTGCTTGGACTTTCTTATTTCGGCTGGGGTTTTCCTCATGGTTGGAGCTTTTGGTGTCCTCACCCTTACTTTTGGTTGCTTGGGTATTTTTGGTTCTTTGGGTTCTTGAGGGGCTTTTCCTTTTCTTTTTACAGGGGGGTTACAGGGGATTTGCCTTTGCCTTCCTCAGTGGGGACCACTAGGGATTTCCCTTTTGCTTTAGACTCGGGCTGGCCAGGGGGTTGTGGCTCCTCAGACTGGGCAGTTGGCTCTTTGCCAATTTTTATAGAGGCTGCTGTGGAAGCAGTCCTCTGTTTAGGATAAGTTTGCTCTTTTGGAGGTGCAGCAGAGGCCTTGGTAGGTGGAGGCTGCTCTGTAGGAGGTGAGGCAGGAGGGGCAACAGGGGCCTTCCCTTTTTCTTGCTGGGTCTTTAGTTGTGCCTCCTCAGACTGGGCAGCTGGAGCTGGAGTAGATTTAGACTTTGGGTTTGGCATGCGAACAGAGAGTGGGGTGGGCTGGAGAGGAGTATTTCTAGCAGCAGCCAATGCAGCTTCCAATGAGGATATCTAGATTTTGTGTTTGAGGAGGTTAGTCTCATGGATTTCCTTTTGGATTCTGAAGATCTCTTGGGCATTGTTGAGCCTCTTTTCAAACAGTCTGGCCCGCGCCTTCTCTGTAGCAGCATTTGCTTTCTGCAGCTCCAAATTTAGCTCATTATAAGTAGCTGTAGATTTGGCCTTCTGATAGGCCTCCAGGATATTTGTCCACCCCAAGGAGATGCCCAGTAGTTTCTTTCTGTGGGCCTCCTTCATTTCATCAATCTGCTGCAGCAAGGGGGTCTTAATGGACTGGCGAAATTTGGCCATGCCCCTCAGGACATCCTTCCTAAGATAGGGATTGTCCCTCATGGCATGGAGGATGGTGAGGTAGGGAGGGATGTAAAAGAAATGTTTGGGTGCGATGGGCAGTGATGAAGTGGAAGGAGCAAACTGTGATTGGTCCTGGGGGGGGAGGGGGGATAACAGTGGGTAAGGCTAGTTGTGGGGGGGGGGGATAAGTTTTGGGTCTGTTTGTGTATGTTTGTTAGTGAATGTTGGAGGGGAAAGGATAAGAGGGGGATGAAGGCTATAGGGGAAAGGAAAATGGTGTAGGCTCAGTAGTAGCAGGGGGTGATGGGGGGGGGGAAAGGGAATGGGGAAAGGGGTGAAAAAGAAAAGTGGGGTTGTGGGGATTAAAGGGATTGTTGATGGTGGGGGGAGGGGGTAGGGAGTCAGGGCTGAAGTCCGCCTGGGTCTCTTTGTCAGTGGAAAGGACCAGGGGGGTTGTTGAGGGATGGGTGGGTTGGTTAATGTCTAAAGGGTGGATTGAATGGATGTGAGTTCAGACTGCATCTGGTCCTGGGTGTGGGTAGTGGTGGATAATTGTGATTGGATGTCTTGGATAAGGGATAGGATGAGTGTCAGTGTGTCAGGGCTAGGAGGTTGAGTCTGTGAAGAAGAGGGCACTGATTGGAAAGGTGAGGAAGGTGCATGATGGAAAGGTGAGGGCACTGATTGGAAAGGTTCTTGTGAGTGATGGTGTGATGTAGTTGGGGAGTCCGGGAGGGTGGTGTAGTGGGTAGGCATTGTGTCAAGGAAACTAGCCATAAAGGCTTGGAATCCTATGGTTGTGTTAAGGTGTAAGTCAATGTCTGTGAGGGGGGTTGTAGTAGGTATGGCCGGGGTGGTGTCTTCTTCAAGGTGAGTTGTGTCAATGGGGATAGAAGGGATTGTGGGAGGTGTCTGGGATGTGGTGGGGATTGTCTCAGTGGTTTTCCATTTTTTATAGGAAATGAGTGGAGGGTTGTCAGGTTTATGTGTAGCTGATGGGGGTATTGGGGCTGTGTACTGAGGTAGAGTAGGGGAGGGGGAATCCTCCTAGGTACCAATCACAGGTGAAGGAGGAGTGGGCATAGATAATGGAAACAAAGGAGGGTGAGAGATAGATGGAAGAGGGGTAGTGCATGCAGGAGTAAAAGGTGGAGGGGAAATGGGGGCTGCTGCAGCAGTGGTGGTAACAGGCTCTGTGAGCACCTCCTTGCTAGCAGGGGTAGGTCTTGTTCCAGCTGCCACTTCTGCTTGTTTGGGAAGGGCTTGAGCCTCAACTTTCTTCTTCTTCTGGGCCTCCATCAGGCTCCTGCTGATTCCCCATTGCCTCTTGGCAAAAGTAGTAGGGGCAAGGGTGGTGGTCTGCTCAGTTTTAGCTATCTTGTACCCCCCCTTCAAAAGTAACTTGGTAATGATTCTGGCATAAGGGAGTGTGTGAGGCTTCTTGTTCGTCCCTAACTTCTCCACCAGGTCTTTCATTGCCTCAAAGATTAGCCAGGCTGCATGGAAGCCATGACCTGTAGTGAGGAGACTCCACAATAGGATCTCTCCTCTCCGATGGCTTGTTCTTTCTTAGGACCAGGTCCATGAAAAGGAGTTCAGGTTCCAATTCTCTCCTACTGTTCAAATCCCCTGAGGCCTTTAATCCTCTGGTCAACGCCCTTATAATTGTATCAATGGAGGCGCTCAGGGGGGGGCATATCCACAGTTAGGGTCGAATGCGGCTGGGATGCCCAAAACTTCAGCAATCACCTTGGGGCTCACTAGCATCTCAAAATCGTCAATCAGCACCAGCAAGCATACTTGTCCATCCTTGTCCTTCTTGACCCTGATGTGCTGATAAAACAATTGTACTAGCCTAGGGTAGGCTAGTGCTAGAATTCCTCTCATCAAGGGTATCAGGCCCGCTTTGCTCATAAACTGCACGACAGGGGCAGAGAGAGGCTCCTTCTAAAAAAATGGTAGGTTAAAAGCTGTCTCAGGCTCCAATGGGATTGAAACCATGAGCTCTGAAGGAGTAGAAAACTTAGGGGTTGGCTCCTCCGCTTCCTCAATCACTTCCTTCCCTTTTTTAGGTGCCTTTGAAGTCTTGGCCTTCTTAGGGGTGGTCTCAGCAGGGGCCTTATCCTTGCTCCTCTTCTTTGGTGCACTCTTGGGGGCCATGACAACTTCTACCTTCGAATATGAGAAACGGAGACTGAGATCTAAGTGCTTACCTTAAAATTCTAGGGTTTGGTTCTATCTGACGCACAGGGCACTGCAAGATCTCTGAGCATAGGGCAATAGATGGGGGTGATGCTAGGAACAACTCAGTAGATTCATGGAGTGAATGATGAGCTGTAGGATAGATGCTGGAGGAGAGAGGGGGAAGAGTGCCAGAAGCTAGGGTTTCACACAGGGAAGGAAGAGAATACTGGAAAGGGAGACAAGCGCGGGGTTAAAATACTTATCGCGAAGCTCGGCGCGCTTTGGAACATCTGGTCGCGGGATTGGAAATGAACCTAGCGAAGGTGTTATTCAATTTGGATTGCGCAACAATCTCCCAGGTTGACCTTGGAGCGCGCGATAGTATGTGATAAATTCATGTGAATTGTGCGAGCGGCTCCCAGGTCTCCATTTGGATTGTGCGAAAAACTCTGAGGTTCACTTTGAATCTCGCAATAGCCTTAGAATCTCACGACAACTAATGAAGTATTCCTGATGAATTGCGCGAGAGTCTCCCAGGTGTCTTGCTAAACCTCGCGATAGCCTTTGAATCTCGCGATAACTAATGAATAGCTCTATGTGGATCGCGCAAGAGGTTCTTAGGTGCACTTGAATCTCGCGACAGCTATTGAATGTTTCCATGTGAACTGCGCGAGAGTCTCTTAGGCTCCCCTTTGGACCCAGCGACAGTAAAGTATAAAACAGAGAGCAGGTGCTCTCTGTTTTGCCATTTCCAGTGTGCTGTGGTTGGATCCTAGGCATGACACTCTCCATGGGTATCTCTAGACACGTTAAAAATCAACCATTAAAGAAAAGACAACAAAAATCAACCTCCCACATTATGCATTCAAACAAAAACTATCAATTAAAGAGCAGTAAGCATCAAACCAAGCATAAAAAGTTCAAACCAGATAAGTCCAGATTCAGATGGGATCACTACCAATTCCTAGAGAATTTAAACAAAAGAAAGCAAGATAAATCTACCAAAACCAAAGTACATATGATACATTAATGACACACATGTGGATCAGTTTGAAGAAGGATCCCCTTGAAAGTGAATGGTCTCCATGGGTTCGGAAGGTTTTTCAAAACAAGGCGTAAGCCTCTGATCATTCACCTTCAAGGTTCTCCCAGACTTAGGATCCTTGATTTCCATAGCACCAGATGGGGAAACATGCATGACAATGTAGGGACCTTCCCATCTAGATTTCAATTTACCAGGAAAAAATTTAAGTTTGGAGTTAAACAACCAAACCTTATCACCAGCTATGAAACTCTTTCTCAACAGCCCCTTGTCAAAGAAAGCTTTGGACCTTTCCTTGTAGATCCTGGCATTGGCATACGCATCCCTCCTTAGCTCATCCAATTCTGACAGCTGCAGTAACCTGTGATGACCAGCAGAAGTTAGGTCTAGATTTAAATGTTTAATGGCCTAATAGGCCCTGTGTTCTAACTCCACTGGGAGATGACAAGCCTTGCCATAAACCAGTCTGAATGGGGACATACCAATGGGAGTCTTATAGGCAGTCCTATAAGCCCACAATGCATCATTAAGCTTGTCAGCCCAATCTTTCCTATCAGTCCTCACAGTCTTCTCAAGGATGAGCTTGATCTCCCTATTTGAAATTTCAACTTGCCCACTGATTTGTGGGTGGTAAGGAGTAGCAATCCTATGGGTGACAGAATATTTCTTGAGCAAGCTCTCAAAATTTCTGTTACAGAAATGGCTATCCCCATCACTGATAATGGCTCTAGGGGTGCCAAATCTCGAGAAGATATTCTGCTTTATAAACTTGAGGACAACCTGATTATCATTAGTTCTTGTGGCAATGGCTTCTACCCATTTGGAAACGTAATCCACTGCCACTAAGATGAAATGAAAACCATTTGAAAGAGGAAAGGGGCCCATAAAGTCAATACCCCACACATCAAACAGTTCGACAACAAGGATGGGCTGTAAAGGCATTGAGTTTCTTTTGGATAGCCCTCATAATTTTTGACATCTTTCACAGGTCTTGCAGTGTGTATTGGCATCTCTGAAAAGAGAAGGCCAATAGAACCCACACTGCAAGACTTTGTCAGCTATTTTTCTTCCACTAAAGTGACCCCCATAGGCATTTTCATGGCACATGGCCAAAATACTGGGGACATCACTCTCGGGAATACATTTTCGGATGATCTGGTCTACACAATACTTGTATAAGCAAGGTTCTTCCCAGAAAAAGAATTTGACCTGTGAGAAAAATAGGTTTTTATCCATTTTCGTCCAATGGGCAGGAATCTTGCCTATAACTAGATAATTGACAATATGTGCATACCAGGGAACCAAGGATTGGATGGCAAACAATTGCTTATTCGGGAAGACATCATTTGTAGCAAGGTCATCAACACCTTTCTCCAATATAATTCTGGACAAGTGGTCAGCCACCACATTTTCTACACCCTTTTTGTCCTTGATTTCGATGTCAAACTCCTGCAACAGGAGTATCCATCTAATCAACCTAGGCTTCGCATCCTTCTTGGACAATAGGTACTTTAATGCTGAGTGGTCAGTGAAGATTACAATTTTAGACCCAAGTAGGTAAGGTCTAAACTTGTCCACAGTAAAAACCACTGCCAGAAGCTCTGTCTCAGTTGTTGTGTAATTCAGCTGAGCTTCAGCAAGTGATTTACTGAGATAGGTAATGACCACAGGCAGCTTACCTTTTCTCTGGCCCAAAACAGCACCTATTGCCAGGTCGGATGCATCACACATCAACTCAAAGGGGAGTGTATAGTCAGGTGTTTGGAGTACAGGGGCAGAGGTGAGGCAAATTTTCAAAGTTTTAAAAGCCTCCAGACATTCAGCTGAAAAGTCAAAGGGCACATCCTGGCAGAGCAGGTGGCACAATGGTTTAGCAATTTTGCTGAAGTCTTTGATAAACCTCCTGTAGAATCCAGCATGTCCAAGGAAGGATCTGATTTGTTTGACTGTTCTTGGAGGGGAAAAATTTATAATGAGGTCAACTTTGGCCTTGTCTACCTGAATCCCGTCTTTAGAGACTATATGGCCCAACACAGTTCCTTTTGTTACCATGAAGTGGCTCTTTTCCCAACTTAAGACCAAATTGGTCTCCTCACATCTTTGCAAGACCAGGTTGAGGTGTTGCAGACATTGGCCAAAACTGTCCCCATAAATAGAAAAATTATCCATAAAAATTTCCAAAAATTTATCAATCATATTAGAAAATATGACATACATACACCTCTGAAAGGTGGCTGGGGCATTACACAGCCCAAAAGGCATCCTTCTGTAAGCAAAGGTGCCAAAAGGGCAAGTAAATGTAGTTTTCTCTTGATCGAGAGGGTGCACAAGAATCTGGTTGTACCTTGAGTACTTATCAAGAAAACAGTAAAAAGCTTTCCCAGCCAACTTGTCCAAAATTTGATCAATAAAGGGGAGAGGGAAGTGGTCTTTTCTGGTCTTGGAGTTGAGCTTTCAATAATCGATGCAAACTCTCCAGCCAGTGGTTTCCCTGGCTGGTCTCAGCTCTCTAGACTCAGTTGTTATCACTGTTATGCCAGACTTCTTGGACACCACTTGGATAGGTGCCACCTACTTAGAATTAGAAATGGGGTAAATTACCCCAACATCCAGCAATTTGATGATTTCTTTGAGGACCACCTCCTGCATGTGAGGATTCAGTTTCCTCTGCATTTCCCTGGAGGGTATTGAGCTCTCCTCTAGATGGATCCTATGCATACAGATTGATGCATCAATCCCTCCTAGATCAGCAATGGTCCAGCCAATTGCCTTCTTGTGCTTCCTCAAAACTGTTAGCAATTCCTCCTCTTGCTCATTGGTAAGAGAAGAGGAGATAATTATAGGAAGTTTTTTTATCTTTCTCAAGAAAAGCATATTTCAATGTATCTGGAAGCTTCTTGAGCTCTAGATCAGGGGCTTGTTGGATGGACGGCAGGATTGGTGCTTTGTTGGTTTGAGGAAGGGGCAGCAATGTAGGTTTCCACCTGGAATGCTACACTAAGCCCACAGAAGACTTTAATGGGGACATGCCTTCTGGCATTAAAGCTGGGCTTCCTTCCTCTACCATGTTCCAAAATTCAGTTAAATTTGTGACAATGTTGCCCCACTCCAGCAGAGTGGGCAGTTCTTCTTCAACAACTTCTTCTAGTACATCCACTTCAAAGCATTCCTTATTGTCCAGCTGAGGGTACTTTGCACTGTTGTATACATTAAGCTCAACTTTCATATGCCCAAAAGTTACCTCCATGATACCAGACCTACATTAAATATATGCATTGGCAGTGGCCAAGAATGATCTGCCCAAAATAACAGGTATCAGGGATGTACTCTTGTTACAGCCCATGTAGTCTGCAGGGTAGAAGAACTTATCTACCCCCACCAAGACATCCACCACTCCCATGGGTCTCCTCTCAGACCTATCAGCCATCAATAGCACAATGGGGGTGGGTTTAAGCTCCCCCAAACCTAGTTGCTGATACACACTGTATGGTAGCAGGTTAACACTGGCTCCAAGGTCTAGAAGGGCCCTTCCAATTGTGTGGTCACCAATTATACAGGGAATAGTGGGTATCCCTGGGTCTTACAACTTCTCAGGCATTGTCATGCTTAATACAAAATTAACTGTATCAGTTGCAAAGACCTTTTTAGACAAATGGCCTCTAGTTTTCCTTTTCTGAGTACAAAGGTCTTTCAAAAATTTTGTATAGGCTGGGACCTGTCGGATAGCATCAAGCAAGGGTAAATTGATTTTTACCTGCTTAAAGGTCTCCACCATTTCCTCGATTTGTACATTCTCCTTATCAAAAGGGGTAGGGCCACTCAAAGCTTGAGGAAATAGCAGCTGAGGTACTGCTAGTTCCTCAGCTGCAAGCCTATGACTGAACTTTTGTTTTTTTCTTTTTTCTTCTTTTATTTCCTGCTGAGGCTCAACTACAACCTCTTTATTTTTTCCTTGTTGAAGGGTAGCAGGCAATTCTTGACTCTGTGCTCTAACAAAATCCTTATCACTTTCACTCGACAGTTCTTTGGGAATGGCCTCTCCTTGTTCCTTTCCCACCTAGTTGTCTACCAGCCTGCCAGACCTTAGGGCTGTGATGGCATTACCCCCCTCAAAATTTGAGGAGCCTTCTCCAATCGAATATTGGCCCTTAGGGTTGGCTACTGGTTGGCTTGGGAACCTGCCCTTTTCTCTTTTGGCCAAGGCATTAGCTATTTGGCCCAGCTGTTCTTCTATTTTCTTTATGCTTTGACTGTGAGAAGTCACAGTCTGATTCAAGGGTCCAAGGCTTTGCAATTGGGTCAAAACCTGATCCTCAAAAGAAGCACTTCGGGGCTAAGGTGGGAGAACTACCAACTGATTTTGCTGCTGATGTTGGAAATTCGATCTTGGGGCATATCCCTGGTTAAACTGCTGCAGTGGCCTTTGAGGTAAGGCCAACATCTGTTGTGGCTGCATATAATTGTCTTGCCTCCGCCTCAAATTTGGGTGGTCTCTCCATTGGTAACGACCATTTTGGTGCTGGTATCCATATGACTGTTTATTGTAGCTACCAAATTGTTGCTGTCCAAATGATTGGGTAGCAGCAGCCTGTTCCATCACGTACTCAGGATATTGCCCTGCAGATGGGCACTCTTCCACTGTGTGTTGTGGGGATTGGCATATCAGATATGCCTCCATCACTTGTGCAGCCACTTGGGGCTGCACCACAGTTAAAAGTTTATCAAACTTATCTGAAAGATTGGCCATCTGCATTCTCAGGACATCATTTCCCCTAACTTCATACATCTTTCCTTTAGAAGTTTCAGCAAGTCCCAGCTTAGGAGAAGGCTCTTGGACAGTTCTAGATGAGGACATCTTCTGGAAAGCATTTTCACTGATAACCTCGAACAAGTCCCATGCCTCATCAGCTATTTTATGCATGTACGTTCCACCACAAGAGGCATCTGCCATGTCTCTACTTTTCTCATCAATCCCATTATAGAAGCTCTAGAAAATCTGCCAGTCAGGGATCTTGTGGTGGGGACATTGTTTGAGCATCTCCTTAAATTTGTCCTAAGATTGGTTAAAATCCTCAGTTGGGGATTGGGCAAAAGAAAGTATGCCTTTCCTCAACTGGCTGGTTTTGGTCTCTGGGAAAAATTTGCTCAGAAATCTTATCTGGAGGTCTTTCCAAGTAGTGATACTGTTGTTTGGGAGAGTAGACAACCAGGTGCTGGCCCTGTCCTTTAGGGAGAAAGGAAAAAGCCTTAACCTAGTGGCTTCTGGTCCCAAACCAGCAATGGATAATGTGGTGCACAGGGCTAAGAACTGGTCAATGTGCTTGTAAGGGTCTTCCTTGCTAAGCCCATGGAAAGAGGGAAGCATTTGGATGATGGAGGTTTTAATCTCGTAGTTTCCCTTAACATCTGGGAATTGAATGCTGAATGGAGAATTATAACCATCAGGAGCATTCAATTCCTTCAATGTTCTGGGTTGCTCTTCACCCATAACTGCTGTCTTAATTTCAATAGGGGGCTCAACTGTGGTGTGTCTGTGGCTTCTCGGTCTTCTACCCCTTTCAATCTCAGGGTTAAGAGGGTCCAATGTAGGACTGAGGGATCTCCTTCCTAACATACACACACACCAACAACAGGGAGGACTTCTCGCAGACACATTGCACTTAACAAAATTAAAACTATCCTAATCAACTGCTATGGAATTTTCAAAGGAGAAATAGATTGAGTTTTGAGGGTTAGAGAAGTGCAAAGAGAGGTAGCTAGACTCCCAGTGCAGTTCTACTTTCCTTCTTTGCTGCTGTCTAGATCTGCAAGAAAAATTCCAAATGTAAATCAGTAGTATCAATTATTCACAAGTACAACTACCAAAGAATAAAGAATACAAAAATCTAGGGTCTACTAATAGATCAAGGTTCCCCGGCAGCGGTGCCAAAAACTTGTTGAGGTATTTTAAGTACTTGCTATTGGCTTTATTGGGGATGGTGATAAGAATTGGGTTAGTAAAAATCAAAGATGGATTGAAGAGCAGCAAGCTTAAAAATATACAGTCCTGCAAGATACAGGGCCTGTTGTAGCAAGTTTTGATAAGTAAGAGTTTGTCCCACAGGAAAAGTTGATCTAAAGCTCCAAGGGAGCTATCTTTAGTAGGCCCTCCAGATCTGGCTACAGATCTGGCAATCCTAAATGGAAGGGGATTTATGGTCACTATAGTCTAAATCCTAAGGTAACTTAATGCCTAAACTACAGAAATGGTAGAGAAGAGTGATAGAGTGTGAGAAAATAAATATAAAAGGGTGAGAAGTATGCTATTAGGTACATATCTGATGGGTCTCATAACTCAGACTCAGATATGCTGCTATAGAAATCCTGTCAAATTGCTACATTATCTCCAAAGAGGAGAAATGATCCATCTCACTCCTGTGCCATGATCCAATCCCTTATGGCTACAACTTGTCCACTTGAATGGTCACAGACTATCCAATAGGGGAACCATAATCCAGAGATGGGTCAGAATAAGTTTATCATTGTAGGCACTACTTCATCCAGGCTACAAGCTCAAGAATCCATAGGAACCTCAACCTCTAAAGTTCTGTGTGTGGGGCTAGGCCTACAACGTGCACTAGCCTGGACACACAGAACCAGCAAGAGTTTGAGTACTAGCTTTTAAGCTTAGCTGTTCACTACTTTAAAAAGACAGCAGTGATCCAGTCACAAGCCTACAATCTCTATAGCCAGATCAAATCTGCCATCTGATGGTGGGTCTATACAAATACAGGGGAGTCTGTCTCTGCACAATCTCTCACAAGGCTATAAGCACAAGTGCAGAGAAGAAGAATCTATCTTAGTTCTGTGGATTGGCCTCACCCTAGGGCTATAATCTGTCCACTTGAATGGTCACAGACTATCCACAGAGGCTATCCTACTCACAGAGGTCTAAGTCAGAACAAGAACATTACTGCTGCCACCATGTTCACAAGGCTACCAGCTCAAGCTCTCATGGGGATTCAGATTTAGTGGGTCCTGTGGTGGGGCTAGGCCTATAATGTGCCTAAACTGAACACACAGGTCACTTGAATCTAAGATAAGCCTTAAAGACAATCCTCCATTGCTTATAATACAACTTAGTAATGGAGGATCTCAAGGCAGCAGCCTTGCACAGAACAACTCACAAAACACCAATTCCATACATGCAATAGATCCTATTACAAAACTCCATTAAAACTATACCAAATAATCATACAAAGGCATAGCCAGCAAGTGCTGGACTATGGAGAGAAGGAAAAAGGAAAAAGAAAACTCCTAAACCCTAACCTTAGCCTATTGTAATTATACAGTCGGTTTCAAGAAGAAGGAATACAGAAGTTAAGTCCCCAAAAAGGTCCTTAAACTTAAGCTAGGCTTAGGATTATATAGCAGTCGGCTCTCCCAGAATTAGGGTTAGGAAAACCCTAATTTTTCAATGTAATTGTGGCCCATTTTGTCCCTTGGATGCCTCGGGGCATGTGCACAGAGATTGGAGCATTGGAGTGGATGCCCTAATTGCTGGAAGTTCCCAGATTGCCCTTACAGAAGTGGGGAGAAGTTTAGAACCTGATCCTCGCTGGGTGGAAAAGATTTCCAAATCTTGCCGCGTGGTAGAATTGGCATCGCGGGGTTGAATTGACTTGAAGCTCATGCAGTCGCGGGATTGATACTTTGGTCATCGCGGGATACTCGCGAAGAAGTAGTGTTCATAGGCCTATTGATCGCGCGAGCATTTCCTTGAAGGTTTGTATCCCACGGCCACTGTGCGACAACCACGCGCTGGAGTGCCTGGAGCTCTCTCTCTTCAGTGAATGGCGCGACGATTGAAGACTCCTTTCTTAAGCTGCGCGAGACTGCGTGAGTGCTGCGCGAGTGCTGATGACTGAAACTCGTGAGAACCTCGCAAAGTCTGCTTTTCAATTCTTTTTGTCATCAAACCGCATGAGAACGGTGCAAAGACTGCGCGACCAGTTGGTGTGCTGTCTTCAGAAGCCCTCGACAACTGCCCGAAGGAATTCTCTCTGGTTCAATTAAACCCTGCAATATCTGTGCGAGGCAATCTTCTTGGTTTGTTTCTGCTTTGCTGTGCCTATGCTGCAGCCAATTCTCTTTCTAGGTTCAACCTTCATTCTTTTGAGGGGCTTCTGGGGCAACAGTAGGCTTCTTGGCATGGTTAGGGGTTTATTTGTAGCTGCTGCTTATTACCTACAGAATAGACTTAAAACACATTTATTAAATGATTAAGGGTCTAACAGAGATTAAGTTAAGGGGTGAAAAGTGGTACTTTTCAAGTCTTAACAGAAAGGGGCCTATAAAATCAATCCTCCAGATGTCAAACAGTTCTACCACAAGGATGGGTTGTAATGACATTGAATCTTTCTTAGAAATGCCTCCCAACCTTTGACATCTTGCACAAGTTTTACAATGAATGTGTGCATCTCTAAACAAAGAGGGCCAGTAAAACCCACATTGCAACACTTTTATAGCTGTCTTTTTGCCACTAAAGTGACCTCCACAGGACTGCTCATGGCACATAGAAAGAATGCTATGAAACTCACTTTCATGAATACATCTCCTAATAATCTGATTTGCACAATGCTTGTACAGGTATGGATTCTCCCACAACAAATATTTGACTTGAGAGAAAAACAGGTCTTTGTCCATCTTGGACCAGTGAGGGGGGATCCTACCAATAGCAAGAAAATTTATAATGTGTGCAAACCAGGGCACACTAGACTGCATAGTAAATAGCTGCTCATCAGGGAATAATTCATTGATAGGTGCTACTGCACATTCTTTCAACACAATTCTAGAGAGGTGGTCAGCCACCACATTCTCAACTCCTTTCTTATCCTTAATCTCAATATCAAACTCCTGCAGCAGGAGGATCCATTTAATTAGCCTTGGTTTGATATCCTTCTTAGCCAACAGGTATTTCAGGGCTGAGTGATCAGTAAAAATAGTAATTTTAGACCCAAGCAAGTAGGGTCTAAACTTGTCCACAACAAACACCACAGTAAGCAACTCCTTCTCAGTGGTAGTATAATTGAGCTGAGCCTCTACTAGTGTTTTGCTTGCATAATAAATCACTGTAGGCAACTTATCTTTTCTTTGTCATAAGACAGCTCCTATGGCCAAGTCAGATGCATCACACATCAGTTCAAAGGGGAGTGAGTAATCTGGGGCCTGGATTACAGGAGCAGTGGTAAGGTACTTGTTTAAGATCTCAAAGGCCTCAAGGCACTCAGCAGAAAATTCAAATGACACATCCTGAGACAGCAGGTGGCACAATGGCTTTGCAATTCTGCTGAAGTCCTTAATGAACCTCCTATAAAATCCAGCATGTCCTAAGAAGATCTGATTTTCTTGACATCCTGGGTGGGGGCAGGTATGAAATCAGGTCCACTTTATCCTTGTCAACCTCTATCCCTCTATGGGAGACCACATGGCCTAACACAATTCCTTGTGCTACCATAAAGTGGTCTTTTCCCAGCTTAAGACCAAATTGGTCTCTTCACATCTTTGCAAAACCAAGTCAAGGTTACTCAAGCATTGGCTAAATCATCCATGAAGATTTCCAGAAACTTGTCAATCATATTAGAGAAAATGATATACATGCACCTCTGAAATATGGCTGGGGCATTGCACAGTCCAAAGGCATTCTCCTGTAAATAAAGGTGCCAAAGGAACATGTGAAAGTAGTTTTTTCTTGATCTTGAGGATATACAGGGATTTGGTTATACCCTGAGTATCCGTCAAGAAAGCAATAAAATGCCTTTCAACTAACTTATCTAGAATTTGATCAATGAAAGGAAGAGGAAAGTGGTCTTTCCTGGTCTTGGAGTTGAGTTTTTTATAATCAATGCACACTCTCTAGTCAGTGGTCTCCCTGGCTGGCATCAACTCCCCAAAATAAGAAGTAATAACTGTTATGCCTGACCTTTTGGATACCACCTGGATAGGTGACACCCACTCTGAATTTGAAATGGGGTAAATCACCCATGCATCCAATAGTTTTACTATCTCTTTCAAGACCACCTCTTGCATGTGAGGATTAAGTTTCCTCTGCATCTCCCTGGAGGGTTTTGCACTCTCTTCCAAGTGAATTTTGTGTATGCAAACTGGGGCATCAATGCCCCCTAGATCAGCAATTGTCCACCTCATTGCCTTTGTGTGCTTCTTGAGAACACTCAATAATTCCTCTTCCTGCTCACTAGTGAGAGAGGAAGAGATAATTACTGAAAGCTTTTTATTTTTCCCCAAGAAGGCATATTTTAATGTGTTTGGGAGTTGCTTAAGCTCCAAATCAGGGGGACTTTCAATGAAAGGCAACAAAGGTGCCTTGGCGGTTTGAGGAAGGAGCAACAATGTAGGTTTCTAGCTGGAATGCTGCACTAGGCCCATAGAAGACTCTCCTTTGGTGCTGTCTTCTATCATGAGAGCATGGACCTCCTTCTCAACCATACTCCAAATATTTTTCAGGTTTTCAACAATATTATCTCAATCCAACAGATTGGATAATTCTTCTTCCACAAGACCATCTAGTACATCTATTGCACAACAATCCTCAATGTCCATCTGAGGCTGTCTAGCAGCATTGTACACATTTAATTAGGTCTTTATGTTTCGAAAGGTCACCTCCATCACCCCTGACCTGCATTGAATGCAAGCATTGGAAATGGCCAAGAATAGCCTGCCAAGGATGACAGGAATTGGGGTTTTACTTTTGCAAGGGTCCAGTCCAAAACTAGGAAATTAGCAGAATAGTAGAACTTGTCCACCCCTACCAAAACATCCTCTACCACACCCATAGGTATCCTCTCAGACCTATCAGCCAGCTGGAGAACAACTGATGTGGATTTTAGCTCCTTATACATAGAATATGAGAGCAGGTTTACACTAGCCCCTAAGTCCAAAGGGCTCTACCAATGGTGTGGTTTCCAATTCTGCAAGGGATAGTAGGTACCCCTGGGTCTTGCAATTTCTCAAGTGTGGCTATGGATAGAACTAATTCAACATGTTCAACAGTAAAAGCCTTTTTGGACAGTTGCACCCTTGCTTTTCTCTTTTGTGTACAGAGGTCCTTCAAGAATTTGGCATAGGCAGGGACCTATTTTATAGCATCAAACAAGGGCAAATTAATCTTAACCTACTTGAAGCTCGCCATCATTTCCTCCATCTCAGCATTCCTCTTATCCAAAGGAGATGAGCCAGTAAGTGCATGAGGAAATGGCAGCTATGGGACTGCTAGTGCCATAGCTGCATGCTTAACCACATCATGGTCAAATATTTAATTTTTTCTCTTTTCTTCGTTTATTATTTACTGTTGGGGCTCAACATCAGCCCCCTTATTCTGTCCTTGCTGCTCCACAATAGGGGATAAATTCATTGGTTCTTTAACAGTCACATTTCTTTCATTTTTACTCTCCATGGCTTCCTTATTTGCCCTGCCCACTAAATAATCAATCACCCTGCCACTCCTTAGGATAGTGATTGCATTAGCCTCCTCATGGGTAGAGGAGCCTTCGCCAATCATATAGTGCCCTTGAGGGTTGGCTAAGGGTTGACTAGGCAACTTGCCCTCCTCTCTCTTGTTCAAAGCATTGCAAATTTGACCTAGTTGATCCTCTATTTTTTTAATGCTTTGCCTATGAGAGTTCACAGTTTGCACCAAGGTTCCCAGATTTTGTATTGATGCTAGCATTTGCTCTTCAAAGGGAGAGGACCTGGGCTGCTGCGGGGGCAATACCAACTAATTAGGCTTTGGGGCAGGCAACTAAAAATTCTGCCTTGGTGCATATCCTCGGTTGAATTGGTGCTGAGGTTTGTATGAGGCTGCCAACTGCTGCTGCTAGGGCTATTGGTATGTGTCTTATCTCCACCTCAGATTTGGGTGGTTTCTCCATGTGTACCCAACATGTTGCTACCCATATGCTTGGGCAGCATTGGCATACTCCATAACCAAGTTAGGGAATTGGTTGGCTGATGGACATTCTTGCAGTGAATGTGTGGGAGATTGGCATATCAGACACGCCTCTTCCACTTGTGTAGCCATCCTAGGCTGTATTACATTCATTAATTTATCAAACTTTAAACTCAGACTGTCCACCTTCCTTTCCACTTCACTCTGCACCTTAACCTCATACATTCCATCTCTAGGGGTGGATTCTTTCACCAATTAGCTGGGGTCTGGCTGCCATTGCGAGACAGTGACTCCTGCTGCATGAAATTCTCACCAATAATGTTAAACAACTCCCATGCCTCATCAGCTGTCTTGTAGAGGTAACTACCCACACATGAGGCATCCACCATGTCCCTACTCTTGGGATTAATTTCTTGATAAAAGACTTGCACAAGTTGCCATTGTAGAATTTGGTGGTGGGGACATTATTTTAACATTTATTGAAACCTCTCCTATGCCTCATAAAAATTTTCAGTTGATGACTGAGCAAATGATAATATGTTTGTCCTCATCTAACTAGTTTTATTCATGGGAAAGAATTTAGCCAAAAATTGGCCTTGGAGGTCACTCCATGTCTGGATGCTATTGGCTCGGAGCTTAGAGAGCCAGGTGCTGGCTTTGTCCTTTAGGGAAAAAGGAAAAAGTTTAAGTTTGGTGGATTCAGGTCCCAGGCCAACAATGTTAAATGTGGTGCAAAGTGTCAAGAATTGATCAATGTGCTTGTAAGGATCTTCTTTATTGAGCCCATGAAAAGATGGCATCATGTTAATGGTGGAGGATTTGATTTCATAATTTTCTTCAATTGAAGAGAATTGTATGCAAAAGGGAGATGTGTAATCCCCAGGTATATTATATTCCTTCGGAGTTCTTTGCCTCTCAGCCATTACAGTTAGCTCAGTTTCAATAGTAGGGGCTGGTGTGGTATTTCTCAATCTAAGGACCCTTTCAACTTTAAGATTTGGAGGTTCCAATTCAGGGTTAAGGGACCTTCTACCAAGCACACACATATAGAACAACAGGTAAAGAAAATGCTCACAGCACATAAAAAATTTACAAACAAAATTTACAACTCAATAGATATACAACTAAACTAATGACAGTGAATTCAACACAAATGGACTGAGATTTAGGGTAAAGAAAGTGCAAATAGAGCTAGCTAAACTCCTACTGCAGCTCTAGCTTTTCCCTGCTGCTGTTGTCTAATTTTGTAAAAATTACATAAAAATCAGTAGTACTTTTTATTCTATTTAAGGCACAGCTACAAAGAATTTTCTAGATTAAAATATAATACAACTCAGGTCTACTAAAAAGATCAATATCCCCAGTAGCGACGCCAAAAACTTGTTGGTTACCTCAGGTGCTGTCTTGTTATTGGTGAGAAAATAGTGGTGAATAAAAATAAATTGAAAGTGAAGAGATGAAAATTAGTTAAAACAACAAGTCTGAAATACACAGCTTGCAAGATACAGGGCTATTGTAGCAAGTATTGAGTAAGTAAGAGTTTTTCTCACAGAGAAATTGATCTAAAATTTAAAATGAGTTATGTTAGTAGGCCTCTAGATCTGGCTACAGATTTGACAATCCTAGAGAAAGAGAGTTGGGCGTCACAACTACACTAAATTATCACTACAAGAAGAGAAATAAAGTGCAGTCCTATCCTAAAGAAAGGGTTATGAAGAAGGTGGTGATGGTGTGTGACAAAATAAAGATAAAAATGATGAGAAGTGGGCAATTAAGCTAAGGTTAAGACAGTTATATAACTCAGATTTAGGGCTGTCTCTGTAGCAATCCTTCAGATGGTTACAAGCACATCTACAAGGAAGATGTATCTAATTCAACTTTTATGATTTAACCTAATATCTTAAGGCTATAACCTGCCCACTTCAATGGTCATAGGTTATCCATGGAGAGGATCAAACCACACAAATTAAATCAAAAAACCAATATGATCCAATGTAATAGACTAATCTTAAGGCTTTAACCTGTCCACTTAAATAGTCACAAATTATCCAATAGATGTCCTCAACCCAATGGCTCAAATCAGATCATGAAAATCATTACAGACACCATGTATGCCAGGCTACAAGCTCAGGCACCCATGGGAGCAAATAGTTCTTGAAGAACAAGTGGAAATCGCATCAGTTCAAAAGCTATTTGGAGACTTAAATGCAGCTGGTCATTGCTACATAAGGCTTGCAATGACTCAGCTCACAAGTCTGCAATCTCTATAGAGAAATCAGATCAAACATCTAATGTTGGTCAAGTAAAACAGAGGGGAGCTTGTTCCTGAAATAACCTCTCTTAAGGCTACAAGCTCAAGTGCAGAGGAGAAGAATCCTTCTCAGACTTGTGACTTGGAATCACCCTAGGGCTATAGTCTGTCTACTTAAATGGTCACATGCTATCCACAGAGGTTTTCCACACCACAGAGGTCTGAGATGGAACATGTAAATTGCTGCTACTACCATGGTCCTAGGGCTACAAGCTCAAGCTTCCATGGGCATTTCAAATCAGCTCAAGTCCTAATTGTATGGCATAGACTGAACAAAACTATGGAGAAATAGGAAATAACAGATTGAATAAATATTTAAAATACAAAGTTCATTGATCAAAACAATACTTACAATGAAATTTCTCAAGGCAGCAGCCTTGTGCAAAATAGCTCTCACAAAATCCCAAAGGTTACAAGACCCATTACAAAAACTGAGTAAAACTAAACCTAATTGCTCACAGAGGATATAGCCAGCAATTGCTGGACTAAAGAAGAAGAAAAAATAGAAAAAGAGGTGATCAAACCCTAACCCTAATCTACTCGAGCTCACAGCTGACTGAGGTTGAAGGAGAGAAAATTTTCTAAGTTACATTTATAGCTTATATACTCAGTCAATAATGCCTTAGCCAAAAGAAGATTAAACCTTAATTTTCTAACAGACGTGGCTTGGTTACAGCCCTAGGATGCCTTGGGATGTGTGCATTGAGATCAGGGCCTCGGGATGTTGCCTGAACTTGGGGAAATCCCCAAAAGGTCCCCATGTAAAGACTGAGAAGTGGAGAGCCCGACCTTTGCGGGGCTGACATTAGTTTTTTAATTCATTCGTGAAGTTGCAGAGTGCTCGTGAGGGTATATTTGACTTGGAAGGTTTATAACTCGTGCAACGGGATTTGAATTATCGCACAGCTGCTTTGCCATGCAATGCTGTCGTGAGGTAGAATGTGCACGCCCTGGCTTTGCTCGTGCAGTGGAGCTTCAGGTGTCTCCTATCGCGAGGTTCTCGCGTAGATGATTTCGTATTTCGCTCGACTCCTTGTGCATTGCATAGCACAGCTCGCTAGGTAGAGGGCTAAGCTTTTATGCGCATGAGAGCTACACGAATGAATTTATGCAGCTCTCTCTCCTCTTGAGCTGTGTGAGCATTCTTGACTCTTTTATGCATATTAGTCTCGCGAGACTGTGCGTGCGGTTGATATAAGACTTGATCTCCATGAGAACTTTGCAAGTTGGATTTCTAAAGATTTAATGCGCGACTGCTGCGTAAAGTCTTGGAGTGTTTCTCGAGTTCATTTATGCTACATGTAATAGCTGTGAGAGGAAGCTTTGTTGCGGATTTAGACACGCGAGGCAACATCTCTGACTGCGCAAAAAAAATGACTCTGCTATAATGCATATGCTGCTGTTGCAGCTTCCTCCACTCTCATCTATACTTCTCTCATCTCCTGGACTTCTTTGGTCCACCTTGACATGCAAACTAGTCACCATGGTGTTCCATCAGTCCTCTTTGGCTTTAATTCTTTCTCTTTTGGCACCAAAGGTGTGCACTTTGTATCAAGCTACACAATTATTACTAACTACAAAACAAGCTAAACAAAGAGTTATTAGTCAGCTTCAAGGTGTAGCAAAGGCTAGGTTAAGAGGTGAAAAGTGGTATTTTTCAGTGAATAACACCAAAAGAACCCTTAGACCTTAGGGCATATTTCCCATCATCAGCTCTTGTCAACTATGTCCAAATCAATTCATACCAACCATACACCTCCACCCCTACCAACTATCCAATGGCCAATTACATTCCCCATCCCGATCCATCACCAGTCAATTATCAATGGCCCACCCCTATCACATCACCCCCAATACAGTCATCCACAAACCTCACCAACCCCATTTGGCCCACTTGCTCCATCCTTCCATCTATTAACCAGGTGATCCCCACCCATCCCAATCCATCGGCACCAATACCTCTGATACCCTTTGTCATCCCATTTCAGATCCTGGGACTAACCTACTATCCCCATCAGGTTCCGCTCAATTATGATCAAACAGATATCAATGCCAACAATAGCAGGGAGGGGGCAGTCAATTTCATCACTAGGTCGAGAAAGATCTCCCAACAAGTAAATGCACCAGTGCCAGCACCAGCGTGACCGGAAGGGAAGAAAGATACTATTGCGGTAAACCTGTTTGAGAAGATAAGACGAGAGCATATACTTGAAACCTAGCTAAGGAGAATGCCGACCCATATCACTGTCTGGGATCTACTAATGACTTCCCTGCTTCACTTTCAAGCCCTGATGGGGGCATTAAAGAATGTGCATGTGTCTCTCCAATTAAGCCCAGATGAGGTCGGGCAGATAATCAGGCAGGTGATGGCTCCCAATGCCACTTCTTTTTCGGATGCTGATTTGAAAACAATCATTTTAAATCCCTCAATATCACTGTAGAAACTAGAAACATAGTAATCCTACTGGTATTAATCGATAATGGATCTACTTTGAATGTGTGCCCTCTAAGAATAGCTACCAAGATAGGAGTGGATCCTTGTCTGCTGAAGCCGACTAAAACTAGCACTAGAGGTTTCGATAACACGAGAAGAGAGATAATGGAGGAAGTCAACCTTGAGCTCGTAATTGGGCCAATGACCTTTTCCATACCATTCAAAGTAATGGGCATTAAATCTTCTTTCAACCTACTACAAGGATGCCCTTGGTTACATGAGGTCGGGGTAATACCTTCAACGCTACATCAGAAACTTAAATTTATGGCTGGGCAGAAGATCATTACCATCATAGGTGAAGGGCATGACAAAAGGGAGAAGGCCACCCACAACATTGAGAACCCCAAAATGTTAGATATACCACACACAATCGAAGATACAGACCTCCATAATTTTAAATACGAGGTGTCGACGGTAATCCTGGAGCCCCCGAAAAGTATCACTCTGAAAATCAGAGACGGAATGGTTGCGGCTATGGCCATGCTCTAAAGATGGGGCTATCAGAAAGGAAGGGGGATGGGACCCTGATTACAAGGCAGGAGAGAGCCAATCAAGGCCAAGGGTGGGCAACAAGTCAGATTTGGGTTAAGTTACAAGCCTACTGAGAAAGAAGTCCGAGAGGCCAAGGAAAAGGCCCAAATGATAGCCGCTGCTAGAGCCAAGGGAATAAACCTGGAAGAGAAACCCCGTCCTAGACCTCACATCCGGAATACCTTCATGTGGGCAGGGATTGTGAAGATTGATCAGAATGGGGCAACACATTTGACCCCACACAAGCCAGCAGCCCCTGTCCACCCCACCAATCCCCAAATTATTCCCCCCAACCTGGAAATACACTTAGCCGCTTTATCCCTCTTTGAGGAAGTCTTTTTTACCTGCACAATCTCCCCCTGTGCTAATCCACCACAAGACCTTGTTGATGTTTGAGGACCGGGTCCCAGACGAGCCCACGATCACGACTCCCAAAAGCCACCTCAATCAACCTCCTCCATCAGAGCAGGTAAAGGTGAAGCATGACAGGTAAGAATTGGGCATCCATGCCCCAAACTTTGGAAGTAGCAAGTGGCCTGAAATTTTTCATCCACTTCTCCAAAATAAATAACCTATAAAAAGTGAGGTTAACCCTTGGCAGGCGACACCATGTATGTATAGAGACCCGCCCTGCCAAGGGCCAATCCTCGAAGAAAAAGAAAAAACTAAAAAAATGAAAAAAGAAAAAGTTAAAAACATAGAAAAAATATAAAATCCAAAAAAATTATCTTTTAAAATTCTTGAGAAAATAAAAGAAAAAGATCCCTTAGTTGAAAAACTTGTCCCACGTGAAATCGACCCCTTTCTTGTAGAAATACAAGAAGAGGTAGAAGTCACGAGTCTGGACGAGGAAATCCCTGCTGAGGAGCTTCCCAATGAACTCCTTGAACGGTACACCAATTTGAGCATGACCATACCTCGATCATTGAAGAAATAGAGGATGTCAACCTGGGTACAAAGGAGGTTCCTAGAATTACTAATATCGGAATGTCACTATCTCCTGAGGAAAGGAAAAGCATGATTGATTTCCTTCGGTCATACCAAGACGTCTTCGCATGGTCGTATGAGGATATGCCTAGTTTGGACACCAATTTGGCCGGGCATGAGCTGCCGCTATATCCAGATGTTAAGCCGGTCAAGCAGAAGTTGAAATGCCTCAGGCCAGAATGGATGCTGAAAGTGAAAGATGAGGTCATCAAGAAGTATGATGTAGAATTTCTCATGGTCTCTAAATACTCATAGTGGCTAGCCAATATCATCCCTGTACCAAAGAAAGATGGAAAGGTTGTATGTCATCGACTTCAGAAACCTGAACAAAGCAAGCCTGAAAGGCGACTTCCCATTGTCACACATCGACATCTTGGTCGATAATACTGCTAGGCATGGGATGCTCTCATTGATGGATGAATTCTCTGGGTATAATCAGATCAAGATGGCAGAAGCAGATTGAGAGAAAATAATGTTCATCACTCCATGGAGAACTTTCTACTATCGAGTCATGCCATTCGAGTTGAAAAATGCCGGTGCAACATATCAGAGAGTTATGACGACACTATTCCATGATATGATGTACCGAGAAATTGAGGTGTACGTCGACGACATGATCGCCAAGTCACCAGAATGAAGTGACCATTTGTTAAACCTCCAAAAGCTATTTAAGAGGCTTAGAAAATACAGGTTATGTCTGAATCCCTAAAAATGCGCATTCGGCACCATGTCAGGAAAGCTACTAGGCTTCTTCGTTAGCAGGAGAGGTATCGAGGTCGACCCAATCAAGGTAAAAGCCATCATCGAGATGCCACCACCATCTATCGAGAAATAAGTTAGAGGCTTCTTGGACAGAATAGAGTACATCAATTAGTTCATTGCACAGCTCACTCCTATCTGCCCACTGATCTTCAAGCTACTGAGAAAAGATTCACTCGTTGAATGAAACGATGACTGCCAGGCAGCATTCGATAAAATCAAGGGTTATCTCCTCAATCTGCCAGTTCTAGTACCACCCGAGCCAGGGAGACCACTCCTAATGTATCTCTTCACAATGGAGGTTTCAATGGGAAGTGTCTTAGGGCAACATGATAAAACAGGTAGAAAAGAGCAGGCCATTTATTACTTGAGCAAGAAATTCACTGATTAAGAGATATGCTATTCTCATATGGAGAAAGCATGCCTGGCTCTTGTATGGGCTACCGAGAGGCTCCGCCACTACTTGCTATCACAAGCAGTCCTACTCCTAGCGCTAATGGATCCATTGAAATACCTATTCGAGAAGTCGACTCTCACTGGTCGAACTGCATGCTGACAACTTCTCCTATTTGAATTTGACATCACATATTGCACACAGAAGTTGCTCAAGGGGAGGCACTTGCTGATCATCTTGTCGAGAATCCTTTACCTAACTACGAGCCTTTGAAAATTGAATTCCTAGATGAGGACATCTTGTTCATGACAAAGGATGATACTACGGAGACAGAGGAATCCTGAGTAATGCACTTTAACGGGGCCGCAAATGCTGAGGGTCAGAGAGTCGACGCTATTCTTATTTTTCCAAAGGGGTCTCACGTACTAGTATCCATCAAGCTCAACTTCCCATGCACAAACAACTTGGCTGAATATGAGGCATGCACAGGAGGCCTACAAGTAGCACTTGACCTGAAAGTAACTCATCTCAGGGTGTTTGGCGACTCATAATTAATCATATGTCAGACAAATGGAGATTGGAGGATGAAAGATGAGAAGTTGATCTCCTACCATGAGCATCTCGAACATTTTCGATGATATTACTTTCTCTTATGTCCCGCGAGCGAGAAATCGCTTTGTCGATGCACTAGCAACGTTGGCATCAATGGTCGAAATTTCATATGGTGTTGAGATGAAGCTGATCATGATTGAGCAGAGGAGTGAGCCGGCCTTCTACCTCTAGATTGAGGAACCCACAAGGTTAGATAATGAGCCTCTATGGTTCTCAGATATCAAGAATTTCCTCAAAACTTGAGCCTTCCTTGAGAGTACGTCCAAGACGGATAGGCGGACCATCCAATGTTTAGTGGCTAATTACACCATCTGCGGTGAGTGCCTCTATAAGTGGTCATATAATAATATCCTTCTTCGATGTCTAACTGAGGACGAGGCAGCCAATATTATGAAAGAGATCCATGAGGGAGTATGCGAGGCCCACGTCAATGGACACATGCTCACCAAAAAGATCCTACGGCATGGATACTTTTTGACTACCATGGAAGCTGACTGTTGTAAGCACGTTTAGAAGTGCTACAAATGCCAAGAACACTCCAGTTTGATACATGCCCATGCTATAGATCTACACAGCATGACCACTCCTTTGCCATTCACCACTTGGGGCCTAGACGTCGTCAGGAAGGTCAACCCAAAAGCTTCGAATGGGCATCTGTTTATCCTTGTCGCCATTGAATACCTTACCAAATGGGTAGAGGCAACATCCTATACAAATATCACAGCCAGTTATGTCAAGAAGTTCATCAAGAATAGTATCTTTTGCCAATTCAGTGTACCCAAGGACATCATCATGGATAATGGCACTAACTTTGGGAATAAGTGCATCAGAGCCTTCTGCGAGTAATATAAAATCAAACATCATCGCTCGTCACTGTATTGACCACAAACCAATGGGCCCGTAGAGGCTGCTAATAAGACAGTCTTCTGCATCTTAGAGAAAATGGTCATCACTTATCGAGACTGGAGCAAAATTTTACCCTTTACACTATGGGCCTATCGAATGTCGATCCGTACCACCATAGGGGCAACACCTTTTTCCCTTGTGTATGGAACCGAGGCCGTACTGCCAGTTGAGGTTGAAGTACCTTCGCTCTGCATTCTCATGAAGTCTAATCTACCCAAAGCAAAAAGGAGACATCCCGCTTTGAGTAGCTGAACTTGCTAGACGAGAAAAGGCTCTTGGCTTTGTTTCACACCCAGATTTACCAAGGGCAAATCGCACGTGCTTACAGCAAACGCATTTGCATTCGAGATCTGAAGGTGGGTGATACCGTACTCAAGAAGATCTTCTCATCCCTCCATACCATTCCAAGAGGGAAATTCAAGCCCAATTGGAAAGGACCTTACGTCATCTGAGAAGTGCTCCCAGGGTACGCGCCGCCTTGCCACCATGGACAGAAATCACTTTCTTGAGCCAATCAATGCTGGGTATGTTCGACGATTCTATTCCTAAGTCTCCCACAGCAAGGTAAGTACCGATGAAAATGGACGCGTGACTACTTAAGGACCCCATAAAAGAGGCCATCATTCCTAAATCCAAGTAGCCAAAAAGTATCCCTGCACACTTATGCCCGTTGCTATCCCATCTTGAGGCAATAGCCTTTTCTTTCATTACCCCCTCTACAAAAAAAGATAAAGTGTATATACCAAACAAAAAAAAGAGAAAAAGAGTTACCATCAAAATCTAAAAAAATCAGAAAAGGAAAATCTCAAAGGAGGATAAGCAAAAAGAATAAAAAACATAGAAAAAGAAAAAATGAGGCGTGTACAGTCAAAATTCCCAAGGAAGAAGTGTATTAGGGCAGTTGGAGCCCACTTAAAGAAACCTTTAAAAACTCATAATACCTTCAAAACTCTTAACCTATCCCATGGCCAAGATACATCTCGAGAAAAAGCCCTCTTTAAGGTCTACAAGCAATCATAGTATCTATTGAGTCAGCACAAGCCAAGCTGAGAGAGGACAAAAGAACTCCATCCAGTCGGCTATGACAGAACTAACGTCCATGCTGTGGCCTTTGGGAAAATAATGAAGAAAAGAAAAAGAAAAAATACGAGCTCAAAGCAAAATGGACGTAGTGAAAACCTAAAAGGGCGCTATGGGTAAAAACATCGAGCTTGTACGGACCAGGTGAAAACCTGAAAAAGCCCCTGGGGTAAAAATGCATACCCATGGACATAGTAGAAACCCAAAGGGGTGCTATGCATAAAATGAGGGAAACAACAGGCATGGAAAAAACTCATCTTGGGTGCTGTAAGTAAAAATGTTGTAAAAAAGGCAGAAGGTGAGAATCATCAGTTACTCCCCCGGTTACAACTCTGATCCATCTGATCCCCCTGGGCCACTCATGTTCACTCAAAATGAGTCTGGGTTAAGCATATCATCATGATCGCATAGTTGAATGCATGTCCCGAGGCAAAGATAAAAGGTTGATTTGATCCAAGGGGATGGGCGTTCAGGACTTCACCTAGGTTCGACCTTGAACGAGTTCGACTATGCTCAAATTTGGACCCGCTACTTCCCCTCGCGCCTAAGGCATAAAAAGAAATCATTTGCAAAAGATAATAAATTTTCCTTTCCCATTTTCAGGCCAACACTGTGCACCCCCCACTCCGGGATGATTGGTTTGATGACTGGAAAGACCACATTTGCAAAAGATAATAAATTTTCCTTTCCTATTTTCAGGCCAGCACTGTGCACCCCCACTCCTGGATGATTGATTTGATGACCGAAAAGACCACATTTGTAGAAGATAATAAATTTTCCTTTCCCATTTTCAGTCCAACACTGTGCACTCCCCATTCCAGGATGATTGGTTTGATGAACGGAAAGACCTCATTTGCAAAAGATAATAAATTTTCCTTTCCCATCTCAGGCTGGCACTCTATGTGCCACATCTCCAAAGGAATAATTGACACAATCCTCCCTTTTTTACAAAAATAGAGAAAAGATAAAATATTTGTAAGATAATAGATTTCCCTTTTCCATTTACAAGTCTGTACTTTGCTTACTCCACATCTCCCAAAAAATAATCGGTGTGATGTCTCGCTCCCTTTCCCCTTTTTATAAAAAGCAAAAACAACAAAAACATAAAGAAAATAAATATACCAAAAAAAAATCTGGTAGGGGTTCTTATGCCCCTTCGTGTGGTAATCTGATCTATGCAAAAAATATGTGTAGGATGGAATCAACGACCCAATTCGTGTTTTAGGGCACAGATCTCCGCACGTAAAGAATCCTCTCATACATCTCGCTCTATCATCCAGCGGCTATGAAGACTTCTATACTATTTCTGAGAAGCATCAGTAGCACCAAGAGTGTCACTCAAGGCTCCTTCCAAACTAACGACCTCACACTCAGCTACATCAACTCTGGCTTCTGCCACCTCTGATCTAACCATTTGTTTCTTTAAATGCTCATACAGGATTTGCTTCTCATCCATTAGTAGCTTAATACAGTTTTGAAGCATCGACTCCTTTCTCGACCAAGGCCCCCCTACATCACTGCTCTCTGCCTGATCTAAGTGACAAGCAAAATACATCTCAGACCGTAGCCAAGCCTCATACTTTGGGGAGGACAAAACCAAATTCCCCTGCTCTAGATCGCACATGACCGTCGACTGACGCATTTCCCAGAGGAAAACTATCCTATCCATATCCCCAGAGGATCCCGGAGAGAAAATTAAGTCGCACAGGGTGGCTTTGTCACACAAGGCACCTGTTGAGAGCAACCAAACTGGTGCAACACCCGAAATGGGAAGTAGTAAGTGCTAGTGGTTAAACTAAGGAGAGTGATGCCCTTATGGTCCCTGGAGTGAACCACTGAGATAGTCCTATCAAACCAAGGAAGCCTCCACACCAACTCAGCTTTAGCTAGCCAAAGCTTCAGCCCTTGTATATCCCCTTGCAGAAGCATGGGGCATCTACCTAAAAAGCAGCAGGCCACCTCATCACGAGCAACATAGAAGTGAGGTATGGGTCCCAAAATGGCAAGGTGTTCCCCTAGCCAGACTTGGAACAGAAGAAGACATCCGTCAAGGCAGGATAGAGCTCTGACAAAATCATATGCATCTAGAGATGAGGCAGAGAGTGAAAGCCTTCACGTTATGAACATTTCTAATTGGCAATTTCCGCAGGTTCTCGTTGCCAAAAACTTGTTAGGCTATTTTTAAGTGCTTGCTACTGACTTTATTGGGGGCAGTGATAAGAATGGGGTGAATAAAAATGAATGAAAGGTGGATTGAAAATGATAGAGCAGCAAGCCTAAAATATGCACAATCCTGCAAGATATAGGGCCTCTTGTAGCAAGTTTTGATAAGTAAGAGTTTGTCCCAGAGGGAAGTTGATCTTAAGCTCCAAGGGAGCCATCTTTAGTAGGCCCTCCAGATCTGACTACAGATCTGGCAATCCTAAATGGAAGGGGATTTAGGGTCACTAAAATCTAAATTCTAAGGTATCCTAATGTCTAAACTATAGAAAGGGTTAAGAAAGAAGATGGAGTGAGAAAATAAATATAAAAGGTTCAGATCTGATGGGTTTCATGACTCAAATTCAGATCTGTTGCTATGGAAGTCCTGTCCAATGGCTACATTATCACCACTGAGGAGAAAGAATCCAACTCATCTCTGTGCCATGATCCAATCCCTTTATGGCTATAACCTGTCCACTTAAATGGTCACAGACTATCCAATTGGGGAACCACAATCCAGAGATGGGTCAGAACAAGTTTATCATTGTAGGCACTACTTCATCCAGGCTACAAGATTAAGAATCCATAGGGAACCTCAACCTCGCTATGTGTTGGGCTAGGCCTGTATGGGAGCATGTTAGCCCAGACACATAGAACCAACAAGAGTTTGAGTGCAGCCTTAGATCCAATCGCCATCTTTGCTTTAGAGAGCTGCGGTGATCGATCATAAGCCTACAATCTCTATAACCAAACCAGATCTGCCATCTGATGGCGGGTCTATACACATACAGGGGAGTTTATCTCAGCACAATCTCTCACAGGGCTACAAGCACAAGTGCAGAGAAGAATAATCCATCTTGAGTCTATGGGTTGGCTTCACCCTAAGGCTATAACCTGTCCACTTAAATGGTCACAGACTATCCCAGAGGTTATCCTCCTCACAAAGCTCAAGATAAAACAAGAAACATTGCTGCCACCACCATGTTCACAAGGCTACAGAAGCTCATTGCTCCCATGGGGACTTCAGATCTAGTGGGTCCTGTGGTGGGGCTAGGACTGTATGGGAGCATGTTAGCCCAGACACACATGTCACTTGGATCTGAGTAAACCATAAAATCAGTCCTCCATTGCTTGCAATACGTCCTAGCAATGGAGGATCTCAAGGTAACAGCCTTGTACAAAGTAACTCACAAACAAAAATCCCATAAATGTAAAACACCCTATCATAAAACTCCATTAATCTATTCCAAATAGTCATACAAAGGCATAGCCAGCAAATGTTGGACTATGGAGAGAAGAAAAAGTAAAAAGAAATCTACCCAAACCTTACTAGAGATCTACAACTACTACAAGAAGAAGATAGATAAAATTCTATTCTAAGCAGAGAGCCCCCTAAACCTAAACTAGGCTTAGGTTTATATAGCAGTTAGTTTGGCGGCGCATTAGGGTTAGGAAACCCTAATTTTAATGATGCCACATGGCCTAATACTATTCCTTGGATGCCTCGAGATGCATGCACGAAACTTGGAGCATTGGAATGCATGCCCTAATTGCTGGAAGTTCCCAGAATGTCCTCTAGAGAGGTGAGGGAGAGTTAGAGTTCAGAGCCTTGCCAGGTAGCACTAGTTTCAAAGACTGTCGCGTGGTAGCACGGTCTTCGCGAGATTGGATTAGCTTGAAATTCTAGCCGTCGCGGGGTTGTCTTAGTTGCAGCTGAAGCAGTCGCGCGATAGAGCATTGAATCCTCGCTGGATTGCTCTGGTCTTCGCGGGAATTGCATGAGCAGTTTGTTTCTCAATGGATCTTCGTGAGGACGTGATGTTCATTGGTCTCTGAATTACGCGAGAGGTTTTTCTAAAGTTTTGCATCCTGCGACCACTGCGCGACAGCTGCGTGCAGAGATACCTGGATCTCTCTTTCCTCAGCTGATCTGAGTGAACTGTGCGAGGTTTGAGAGCTCCTTTCTTGAAATTTGTCTTGAGGCTAGCGAACATTTATATTTGAGCTTGAGAGCTATCACGAACTATCTTTGCAGGAGCCCTTACATCACTAAAGCGTGCAGCGACACGGACAATTGGTTTGATGTTATGGGAAACTCGCGAGGATTGCACGAGGCAGGCTTTCTGAGTCATGTGAACCTTGCGACAGCTGCGCGAAGCTCATTTCTTTCTTTGCTGCTGTTGTGCTCTGCCTTCATGGAGTCAGGCTCTCTGTTTTCTATTCTTCTGGGAGACTTCTGGGGCAAAAGTGGGCTCCTTAGCAGGATTAAGGCCTTATTGTAGCTGCTGTTTATTATCTACAGAAATGACTTAACACACATTTATTAGATGGCTAAGGGTCTAACAGAGGCTAAGTTAAGGGGCGAAAAGTGATACTTTTCATGTCTTAACACACCCCCAAACCTAATCTTTGCTAGTCCCTTAGCAAAGCTACACTAAAAATCTACAAAAATTAACTGCCACTTTCGTAGGGAGCACGAATACATTTAGCATATGTACCAAGCCTTTTAAACCCCTAGGTGATCCCTAGTAGAGGAGTGAAGTCTCCTGAGGGTTTTTAGTGAAGATACCCACAAACTTCTCAATAAAACAGTTAACAGTAGTGCAAGATTGTCAAGTTAGCAGTCAAGAAACAGAGTATCAGTTCACCCTTGAATCGGTAAAAATATAGGAAATTTAAAATACATTATCTGCACAGATGTTTAAGGAACATAAACTTCACATGATGGCACAACATTTCCAATCAGTTCACAACAGGGAAACTACACATGTGTGTTAGCATTGAGCTCATCATTAAATTAAAAATTAGGTTGTAGGTCATGCCTAATACATTCAATATCAGACCCAAAGCTCTCTAGGGCATTCTCTCACAAAGAACTTTTGAGGGTTTCATTGTCTCTCAAGCTCAAGAGCAGTTACATCCCCCAAATGGGTCTGTAAGCATGAGCATAGGTATAGCATTCAAGTTCTGGCATCATTGGTAGATTTTTACCATAGATTGGACAACTCATTATCTCCACATGACAGCTCATTCAACTTTGGATCACAAGGGCTTTAACTGGGCTGTAATGTGGCTTATGGTATTGGGTTATAAGAAGAATTGGAAGGTTGAAAAAGGAGTTTGAAATTCAGAAATCAGTAGGTGCAGGAGGTGATTCATGACTTCACCTTCTTTAATTCAGCTCCTTTCACCTTCTTTAAAATTTTCAGATTTGAAGTGATCAGTTTCTCTTCTTGTTTGATTTTTTTTTTTCAATGAATGTTTCCTCTTGATTCCTCTCTTACTCCTCTTCATTATTGTTTTCTTTTCATTCTGGTGCAGTTTTCTTCTTTTTTTTTTTGCTTTGATGAATTGCCACCTTTTTCCTCAGTTGTTACACTGCTAGAACTTCACATAATTCTTCTCTACTCATCCAACGTTGACCCTAGCTAGTCCATCTTTAACTCTTTCTCCTTTACCTTCTAAGATCTCAGAGTGAGGGTAAGGTTAAATCAGATCCATAGGTTCAGGTACAAGTACTCAGGTGTGTTTTGAAGAAAATTGGACTTTGAAGCTCAATGAGTGTATGAACAAGGGCAGTTGCTTTAGGGTTTGGTCTGTTTAGGCTCAAACTGTCCAAGAGAAGGCCTTGATCCTTTCCTAAGTGTCATGAGTGCTGTCAGTTGTTTCAACTTGGAGTTACCTAATTTTTAGTGAGCACATTGACTCAGCCAGTCCTTAAAGCTAGAAGAAATTTGCCTCAATCACTCCTCAAATAAAAAATAATTTTGTAGGCCCAATTCTCACTGGTGATGGTCTTCCTTTGAACTTTTAAGCATGTCCTTACCTTCTTCTCTCTTCAGTGGTTCACTAAGTGCTGATACCAGTGAGTTTTCTTGGTATTCTCATCATGGAAATGTGAAAATTTAGAAATTTATAATGTCTAAAGATTTGTAAAAAATTTTAAATTCCTTAATTTTCATAATTCTTAAGTGAATACAGCTCCATTTCTATGTTACTCACATGATTCTGCTGCACTTTAAGTTAACTATGTTATTGGCAGACCTACCTGCCACACCCCCAAACCTAGGAGGAGCAGTGTCCTCACTGGTTCAGAGGTGAGAATAAACGGTAGAATCTAAGGAAACATATAGAAACAAACATAGAAGAAGAGAGAGAAATAAAAATGCAAAACTGAACAGTATGGAACTAAAAGAAAACTTTCATTGAAAGAAAAAGAAAATATGACAAAAAGATGGAAAAGAGAAAAGAGTAAATGGGGGGGGGGGGTTAAGGTGTAGCCGGGGGAGAGTTGGAGGAAGATGGAGGGGGAGATGCAGGTGGTGCCATATTTTTCTTTTTCTTTTTCTCTCGCTTCTCTCTTTTTTTCTTTTTCTTCTCCTCTAACTTCTCTCTTTTTTTCTTTTTCTTTTCCTCTAACTTCTCTCTTTTTTTTCTTTTTATTTTCCTCCTTGGCCAGGATCCGCTGGACCTCGTCATACTCATCCCAGAGAAATTGCAAGGGGTCCGGCTCCTTAGGCGGTGGGGGATCGTCCCAGATGGGGTAAAATTTGATTGGGAAGCCAAAGGGGCTGTCATCCGCCATTTGTGTGAGGAGGTATGGACTTCTATGGTTAGAAGAGGAGGGATGAGATGAAAATGGACTGAGGGCTGGTTTAAAAGAGAGGGACGAGGGAACATGAATTGGCGGAATTGAAATTGCACCCGTTTTCACACTTGGCAATAAATGAGGGTTGCGTGGGGAAAGAAGAAAATACACAACTGGCTCTTTGGAAAAGAGAAGTAGCATTAAATGAATGTCCAAAGAGAGGCATGGTATTTAAAGAGGTAAGTGTATCGTACAGGGATCCTCGCAAGGAGCAATAAGTGATGAGGAAAGGACATTTCTCGCGCAGTTGAGCTGGGGATCTTCGCGAGGTACACTTATGATGGCACATCAATTTGAAGAGGAAGCCATTGAAAATCTTGAGGCAGGTATTTGCACAAATTTATATAAACACCATCTCTGTGACATGGATTACTGGTTCAAAGAAAAATATCCCCCCCAAAAACTCTTCTCCATGAATGGCAAAAAGAATAAAATCACAAGTAGCAAACAATCAGAAAGAAACACACAGAACAAAGCAATAGATAAAACTAGAATTTTGATTAAAGTGGAATAGAAATAGTTACAAGTGGAATGACAAGAAGAGAAAACCTAAGATACAATCTAGAAGCTAGGATCTAATTTGAATCAGAATCTGTAAGGAAATCCCAGCCCATATGTTTAGCCTTTGCCTTAAGGGTAGCTCTGTCCTCTTTCTTCTTCTCCTCCCTTGCCTTTTTCTTCTCGGCTGGTGTTTTCGCCGTAGTTGGAGCTTTAGGAGCCCTCACCCTTACTTTTGGTGCTTTGGGAGCTTTTGGTTCCTTGGGTTCTTGAGGGGCTTTGCCTTTACGCTTAGCAGGGGGTGGCAGGGGATTTTCCTTTGCCTTTAGCCTTGGGTTCCTAAGTGGGGGCCACTGGTGACTTTCCTTTTCTAGTGGACTCAGGTTTGGCCGGGGGCTGTGCCTCTTCAGACTGGGCATCACTCTCTGGGGTAGGGCCCTCAGGACATCCTTCCTCAAGTAAGCATTATCCCGCATGTGATGTAGGATGGTGAGGTAAGGAGGGCTGTAGAAATGATGTTTGGGTGCAATTGGTAGATAGGAGGCAGAAGGAGCAAAGTGTGCTTGGTCCTGGGGGGGGAAGGGGGAATGATAGTAGGGAAGTCAAGTGGTGGGGGAGTGGGGTCAGGTTCTAGGTCTGTTTGGGTAGATTTGGCAGAGAAGGTGGGAGGGGGTAGGATAAGTGCGGGAATGGAGGGTATAGGGGGAAAAGTGAAGGGTGTAGGCTCAACAGGAGTTGGGGGTGATGGGGGATGGAAAATTGGAATGGTGAAAAGGGTCTTGAAGAGGTAATGGTGATGGTGGGAGGGATAATGATTCAGGAGGGAAGTCTGTTTGGGTGGTCTTGTCAGTGAACAGGACCAGGGGGGTTGAAGTGGATGGGGTAGGGATGGGTGGAGTGGTTAAGGTGTGTAGGGTGGATTGGATGGAGGTGAGTTCAGGTTGCATCTGGTCCTGTTTGTGGTTATAGGTGGATAACTAGGCTTGGATGCCTTGGATCAGGGGTAGGATGAGGGTTAGTGTGTCAAAGCTAGGAGGTGGGGTTTGGGAAGAAGAGGGTACTGGTTGGAAAGGGGAGGAAGGACCATGATGGAAAGTGGAGGGAGGGGAAGAGTGGGGTTCTGGGGAAAGGTGCTGTGAGGTAGTTGGGGAGTCTGGCAGAGGGGTGTAGTAGGTAGGCATGGTTTCAAGGAATGTAGAGATGAAGGCTTGGAAGCCTATGGATGTGTTTAGGGTTAAGTCAATGTCGGGGAGAGGAGATATAGTAGATATGGCTGGGGTGGTGGTTTCTTCAAGGTGGGGTGGGTCAATGGGGATGGAAGGTATTGAGGGTGGTGTCTGGGAGATGGTTGGGATGGTCTGAGTAGGTTTTCATTTCTTATAGGAGATGAGTGGGGGGCTGGTAGGCTTAGTTGGAATGGAAGGGGGAATTGTGGCAATGTACTGTGGTAAGGTAGGGGAAGGGGAGTCCTCCCATGGACCAAGCACAGGTGAAGGGGGAGTGGGCATGGAGAATGGAATCAGAGGGGGGTGAGAGATGGATGCAAGAGGAGTAGAGGATGCAGGAATAAAAGGTGGTGGGGGTGTGGGTGCTGCTGCAGGGATGGAAGTGATGAGCTCTGGAGGCACTGCTTTTGTAGCAGGGGTAGACTCTGATTCAGCTGCTTCTACTTGCTTGGGCAGGGCCTGAGCCTCAGCTTTCTTCTTTTTCTGACCCCCATCAACCTTCTGCTAATTCCCCATTGCCTCTTGGCAAAGGTAGTAGGGGTAAGGGTGGTGGTTTGCTCGGCCCTTCCTATCTTGTAGCCCCCCTTGATCAGCAGCAAGGTGATGATTCGTGCATAGGGTAGGGTGTGAGGCTTCTTGTTTGACCCTAATTTTGCCATTGTGTCTTTCATAGCCTCAAAAATTAGCCAAGCTACATGGAAGCCATGGCCCATGTGATAGGAGTAGATAGCATCCGCAATGGGGGTTCTCCTCTCCTGCTGATGTCCTGAGCAATAGATGTTCTTCCGCAGGACTTGGTCAATGAACAGCAGTTCAGGTTCTAGTTCCCTCCTTCTGATTGAGTCTCCGGTGGCTTTTAATCCTCTTGTTAGGGTCCTTGCAATTGTGTCAATTGATGCACGCAGAGGGGGGCCATATCCACAGCTAGGATTGAATGCTGCTGGGATGCCCAATACTTCAGCAATCATCTTAGGGCTCACTAACAAATCAAAATCGTTAATCATCACCAGCAAGCACTCTTGTCGATCGTTGCCCTTCTTGACCTTGATGTGCTGGTAAAACAGCTGCACTAGCCTTGGGTAGGCTAGTGCTGGAATTTCTCTCATCAATGGCATCAGGCCCGCTTTGCTTATGAAGCTATCTTGCGAGGCGAGAGGTTCTTTCTCAAAAAAGGGTACATCAAAGGCTGTTTCAAGCTCTAATGGGATTGACTCCATGAGCTTAGAAGGGGTAGAGAACTTAGTGTTGGTACCCCCGCCTCCTCAACCACTTCCTTTCCTTTTTTGGGGGACTTTGAAGTCCTGGCCTTTTTAGGGACGGTCTCTGTAGGGTCCTTGTCCTTCCCCTTTCTCTTTTATGTAATTTTGGGAGCCATTTCTAACTCTGTCCTCTAGTATGAGCAATGGAGACGGAGAGCTAGGGTTTGGTTTGATTTGACGCACAGGGCACCTCAAGATCTCAGAGCAGAGGGCAATGGATGGGGGTGATGATAGGAACAACTCTGTAGAGTTGTGAAGTGAATGATGAGCTGTAGGAGTGATGCTGGATGGGAGAGGGGAGAGCGGCAGAAGCTAGGGTTTCACAGAGGGAAGAAGGAAGCAGATAATGAAAAAGGGACAAAGTGCGGGGTTGAAATACTTATCGCGAATCTCGGCGCGCTTTGGAACATCTGGTCGCGGGGTTGGAAATAAACCTAGCGAGGGTGTTGATTACATCTGGATTGCGCAACAATCTCTAAAGTCGACCTTGGAGCACGCGACAGAGTGAGATTAATTCATGTGAATTGTGCGAGCGGTTCTTAAGGCTCTATTTGGATTACGCGAAAAGCTCTGAGGTTCATCTTGAATCTCGCAACAGACTTAGAATCTCATGACAGTAAATGGAATATTTCTGTTGAACTACGTGAGATTCTCCCAGTTTATCTTGTGAACCTCGCGACAACCTGATAATCTCGCGACATGTAATGTATGGCTCTATATGAATTGCGCGAGAGGCTCTCAGCTACACATGAATCTCGCGACAGCGAATAGAATGTGTCCAGGTGAACTGCGCGAACTTCTCTCAGACTCCCTCCTTTAACCTCGCGATAGGTTTCCAGGCTTCCTCTTTTAACCTCACGAGAGCATATGAATCTCGCGATAGTCTCCTAGGCTTCCATTTTGGACCCAGCGACAGTAAGGTATAAAACAGAGAGCATGTGCTCTCTGTTCTGCCCTTTTGCATGTTTGCTGTGGTTGAATCCTGGACATGACCCTTTCCTATGACTGTCTTTAGTCATATGTAAACTCAATCATACACTCAAGGACAACGAAAATGACCTCCCACATTAGGCATTCAACAGAAGCTATCAATTCAAAAATAGTAGGAAGCAAGAGAAACATTAAAAGTTCAAAAATAGATAGGGCAAAAATTCAGATAAGGTCACTAGCAAATCCTAGAGAATAGAAACTAAAGGGCACAAGATAAATCAACCAAAAAACTAAGTACATATGCTACAGTAATGACACACCTGTGGAATCAGTTTGCAGAAGGATCCCCTTTACAGTGAATGGTGTCCAAAAGGTCGACAGGTTTTTCGAAACAAGGCTTAAGCCTTTGACCATTCACCTTCAAGAGTCTCCCAGATTTAGGATCATTGATTTCCACAGCACCAGATGGGGAAACATGCATGACAATGTAAGGACCTTCCCATCTGGATTTCAATTTGCCTGGAAAAAATTTAAGTTTGGAGTTAAACAACCAAACCTTATCACCAGCATTGAAACTCTTTCTCAACAACCCTTTGTCAAAGAAAGCTTTGAACCTTTCCTTATAGATCCTTGCATTGGCATATGCATCAATCCTTAGTTCTTCCAATTCCGACAGCTGTAGCAACTTGTGATGACTAGTAGAAGTTAGATCTAAATTTAAATGTTTGATGGCCCAATAGGCCTTGTGTTCTAACTCCACTGGGAGATGACAGGCCTTGCCATAGATCAGTCTGAAAGGGGACATACCGATGGGGGTCTTATAGGCAGTCCAATAAGCCCACAGTGCGTCATTAAGCTTGTCAGCCCAATCCTTCCTATCAGTCCTCACAGTCTTCTCAAGGATATGCTTGATCTCCCTATTTGAAATTTCAACTTGCCCACTGGTTTGTGGGTGGTAGGGAGTAGCAATCCTATGGGTGACAGAATATTTCTTGAGCAAGCTCTCGAAATTTCTGTTACAGAAATGGCTTCCCCCATCACTGATAATGGCTCTAGGGGTACCAAATCTGGAGAAGATATTCTACTTTATGAACTTGAGGACCACCTGATTATCATTAGTTCTTGTGGCAATGGCTTCTACCCATTTGGAAACATAGTCCACTGCCACTAAGATAAAATGAAAACCATTTGAAGGAGGAAAGGGGCCCATAAAATCAATACCCCACACATCAAACAGTTCTACAACAAGGATGGGCTGTAAAGGCATTGAATTTCGTTTAGACAGCTCTCCTAGTTTCTGACATCTTTCACAAGCCTTGCAGTGTGTATGGGCATCTCTGAAAAGAGAAGGCCAATAGAAATCACACTGTAACACTTTGTCAGCTATTTTTCTCCCACTAAAGTGACCCCCACAGGCATTTTCATGGCGCATGGCCAGAATACTGGAGATATCACTTTCGGAAACACATTTCCGAATAATTTGGTCTACACAATACTTGTACAAGCAAGGTTCCTCTCAAAAAAAGAATTTGACCTGTGAGAAAAATAGGTCTTTATCCATTTTTGTCCAATGGAAAGGGATCTTGCCTATAACTAGATAATTGACAATATGTGCATACCAAGGAACTAAAGATTGGATGACAAACAATTGCTCATCCGGGAATACATCATTTTTAGTGAGGTCATCAACATCTTTCTCCAACATAATTCTGGATAAGTGGTCAGCCACCACATTTTCTACACCTTTCTTGTCTTTGATTTCGATGTCAAACTCCTGTAACAGGAGTATCCATCTAATCAATCTGGGCTTTGCATCCTTCTTGGACAGTAGGTACTTTAATGCTGAGTGGTCAGTGAAGATGACAGTTTTAGACCCAAGTAGGTAAGGTCTAAACTTGTCCACAGCAAAAACTATTGCCAGAAGCTCTTTCTCAGTGGTTGTGTAGTTCAGTTGAGCTTCAACAAGTGATTTGCTGAGGTATGCAATGACCACAGGTAGTTTATCTTTTGTTTGGCCTAAGACAGCACCTCTTGCCAAGTCAGATGCATCACACATCAACTCAAAGGGAAGGGCATAGTCAGGTGTTTGGAGTACAGGGGCTGAGGTGAGGCAAATTTTCAAAGTTTCAAAAGCCTTCAGACATTCAGCGGAGAAGTCAAAGGGCACATCCTGGAAGAGCAAGTGGCACAATGGTTTAGCAATTTTGCTGAAGTCTTTGATAAACCTCCTGTAGAATCCAGCATGGCCAAGGAAGGATTTGATTTGCTTGACTGTTCTTGGAGGGGGCAAATTTTTAATGAGGTCAACTTTGGCCTTGTCTACTTCAATTCCATCTTTAGAGACTACATGGCCCAGCACAATTCCTTTTGTTATCATGAAGTGGCTCTTCTCCCAACTTAAGACCAAATTGGTCTCTTCACATCTTTGTAGGACTTGATGGAGGTGTTGTAGACATTGGTCAAAGCTATCCCCATAGACCGAAAAGTCATCCATGAAAATTTCCAAGAATTTATCAATCATATCAGAAAAAATGGCATACATACACACGAAGGTGGCGAGGGGGCATTACAGTCCAAAAGGCATCCTTCTGTAAGCAAAGGTGCCAAAAGGATAAGTAAATATAGTTTTCTCTTGATCAAGGGGGTGCACAGGGATCTGATTGTACCCTGAGTATCCATGAAGAAAATAGTAAAAAGCCTTCCCAGCCAACTTGTCTAAAATTTGATCAATAAAAGGGAGAGGGAAGTGGTCTTTTCTGGTCTTCGAGTTGAGTTTTCGATAATCGATGCAAACTCTCTAGCCAATGGTTTCCCTGGCTGGTCTCAACTCTCTAGAGTTGGTTTTGATCACTGTTCGACTAGATTTCTTGGGTACCACCTGGATTGGTGCCACCCATTCAGAATCAGAGATGGGGTAAATTACCCTAGCATCCAGCAACTTAATGATTTCTTTCAGAACCACCTCTTGCATGTGAGGATTAAGTTTCCTCTGCATTTCTCTGGAGGGTGATGAACTCTCCTCTAGATGAATCCTATACATACAGATTGATGCATCAATTCCTCCTAGATCAGCAATGGTCCAACCAATTGCTTTCTTATGCTTCCTCAAAACTGTTAGCAACTCCTCCTCTTGCTCACTGGTAAGAGAAGAGGAGATAATCACAAGAAGTTTCTCTTCTTTCTTGAGGAAAGCATATTTTAATGTCTCTGGCAGCTTCTTGAGCTCCAGATCAGGGGCTTGTTGTATGGATGGCAGGATTGGTGTATTGTTGGTTGGAGGAAGGGGAAGCAATGTAGGTTTCCAATTGGAATGCTGCACTAAGCCCACAGAAGACTTCACTAGGGGTATGACTTCTGGCATCAAAGCTAGGCTTCCTTCCTCCACCAAGTTCCAAACTTTAGTTAAATCAGTGGCAATGTTGCTCCACTCCAGCAGAGTGTACAGTTCTTCTTCAACAATTTCTTCTAGTACATCCATTGCAAAGCATTCCTCATTGTCCAGCTGAGGGTGCTTTGCACTATTGTACACATTAAGCTCAGCTTTCATATGTTCGAAAGTGACCTCCATGATTCCAGACCTGCATTGAATGCATGCATTGTCAGTGGCCAAGAATGGTCTGCCCAGAATAACAGGTATCGGAGATGTACTCTTGTTGCAGCCCATGTCCAAGACAAGGAAGTCTGCAGGATAGAAGAACTTGTCTACCCCCACTAGGACATCCTCGACCACTCCCATGGGTTTCCGCTCGGACCTATCAGCCATTAAAAGAATAATGGGGGTGGGCTTCAGCTCCCCCAAACCTAACTGCTGATATACATTGTATGGCAGCAGGTTAACACTGGCTCCAAGGTCCAAAAGGGCCCTTCCAATTGTGTGGTCACCAATAATACAGGGAATAGTGGGTATCCCTGGGTCATGCAACTTCTCAGGTATTGTCATGGTTAATACAGAATTCACTGTATCAATCGTAAAGACCTTGGACAAATGGCCTCTGGCCTTCCTTTTACAATCTGAGAGGTTTTGAAACTTTGCATATTTGGGACTGCGGATTGCATCAGCGAGTAAATTTATCTCGACACCTTCAAGGTCTCCATCATTTCTGGATCTGCACGACCCTTATCAAAAGGCGAGGGCCACTCAAACTTGAGGAAATGGTAGTGAAATCTTCTTTGGTTCCTCAGCTGCAAGCCCATGGCTGAACTTTTATTTTTTTCGTTTTTCTATTTTTGTCTCCTGCTGAGGCTCAACTACAACCTCTTTATTTTTCCCTTGTTGAAGGGTAGCAAGCAGTTCTTTACTCTGTGCCTTAACAAAAAATCCTTATCACTTTCACATGACATTTCCTTAGGATAGACCTCTCCTTATTCCTTTCCCACCTGGTTGTCTACCATCCTACCAGACCTTAGGGCAGTTATGGCATTGGCCCCCTCAAAATTAGAGGAGCCTTCTCCGATGGAATACTGGCCCTTAGGGTTGGCAATTGGTTGGCTTGGCAACCTGCCCTCCTCTCTTTTAGCCAGAGCATTGGCTATTTGGCTAAGCTGCTCTTCTATTTTCTTAATGCTTTGACTGTGAGAAGTCACAGTCTGATTCAAGGGTCCAAGGCTTTGCAATTGGGGTAACACCTGGTCCTCAAAGGAAGCACTCCAGGGCCGAGGTGGGGGAACTATCAATTGATTTTATTGCTGGGGCTACTGTTGTTGGAAATTCGACCTTTGGGCATAACCCTGGTTAAACTGCTACTGTGGCCTTTGAGGTAAGGCTAACATCTGTTGTGGTTGCATATAATTGTCTTGCTTCCACCTCAAATTTGGGTGGTCTCTCCATTGGTAACCAGCATTTTGGTGCTGGTATCCATATGGTTGTTTATGGTAGCCACCAGATTGTTGCTGTCCAAAAGATTGGGCAGCAGCAGCCTGTTCCATTACAAACTCAGGGTATTGCCCTGCAGATGGACATTCTTCTACTGTGTGCTGTGGAGATTGGCATATCAGACATGCCTCCATCACTTGTGCAGCCATTCTAGGCTGCACCACAGTCAAAAGTTTATTAAATCTTTCAGTAAGATTGGCCATCTGTGTTCTCAGATCATTATTTCCCCTAACTTCATAAATTTTTCCTTTAGAAGTCTTAGCCACCCCCAGCTTAGGAGATGGTTCTTGAACAGTTCTAGAAGAGGATATATTTTGGAAAGCATTTTCACTTATGACCTCGAACAAGTCCCATGCCTCATCAACTGTTTTATGCATGTACGTTCCACCACAAGAGGCATCTACCATGTCTCTGCTCTTCTCATCAATCCCATTGTAGAGGCTTTGGACAAGCTGCCAGTCAGGGATCTTGTGGTGGAGACATTGTTTGAGCATCTCTTTAAATCTATCCCAGCACTGGTTAAAATCTTCAGTTGGGGATTGGGCAAAAGAAATTATGCCTTTCCTCAACTGGATGGTCTTGGTCTTTGGGAAAAATTTAGATAGAAATATTGTCTGGAGGTCTTTCTAGGAAGTGATGCTATTGTTTGGGAGAGTAGATAACCAGGTCATGGCCCTGTCCGTTAGGGAGAAAGGAAAGAGCCTTAACTGTTAAGTAGTGAAAAATACCATTTTTCACCCCTAAACATGAGCCTTGAAAGACCCTTGAGAAGACTAAATAAGTGCTTTAGTGTGCATTTCTGACTAACCAATCGATGGTCCAAATCCAAAAGCATCCCAAAAGATCAAAAGTCGACGTGACTCATGTCAAGTTTAAAGAAGGAGTGAAAAGCACGGAATGGCTAAAGAGGGTCTAAAAGAGCAGACAAAGACCTGAAGCAAGAGAGAGTTCAATTCGCAAAGAACTTCTACTATTCGCAAAGAAGAATGGGAGCCTAGAGTTCAATTCGCAAAGAACTTCTACTATTCGCAAAGAAGAATGGGAGCCTAGAGTTCAATTCGCAAAGAACTTCTACTATTCGCAAAGAACCTTGAACTTTGCGAAAAGAAGAAAACACTCCTCGAAAAGAAGATTGAACTTTGAGAGAGCTTGAAGTCATTGAACTTTGAAAAGGCCCTGAACTCGTGAAATGGCATTACGGGATTTGCTCGTCCGAAGGTATTTAGAAACTTTGCACGCGCTAATGCAATCAAAAGACCGGGAATATTGGAAGGTTCAATCAAGATCGAGGCATATTCCAACCCATGTGCCTTAAGTTAAATTACACGGCGGGAACTTCCGGAAGCTCAAGCGAAATTTCAAACCCATAGCAATTGATGCTTACGGCTTTGATTGGCGAACGGTCGAGCATTTCCATTGGCCAAAACAGTCACGGATCCCGTGCTCAACCCTCATTGGGCAATCCGGATCTAAAGCATTCTGATTGGTCAATCCACCATCGAGGATGGAGGAAAAAGTATAAATAGAGAAGCCATTACCAAATTGGGTATCCAGTTTTAGAGTTTTCATCTCTGTTTCCCTCATTCCGGTCGGATAGCTTATCTGAACCCCCCGTAATCCCTTCTTGTAGTTTACCTTTGAGAGCCATTGTGAGTGATTTGTACTTCCAAGTTCGGATTCAAGGCGTAGTCGAGGGCTCTCTGAGAAGCTCACAGTAAGTCCGAGGGCTCTCTAAGAAGCCGTGCTGTAATTGTAATTTTGGATTTTAAAAGGTTAAGTAATTTGTGTCTTCTCCATTGGAGTCATGTCGAGGGTTCAATGTTCACCTTAGTGCATTAGACTTCTTTAGATTCACTCATTGCATGCAACTTCCCTTAATTCATCACCCTATGCGAATTAGCGTTGGTAACCTAATTCTAGCAGCATTTACTGATGATGTTCATGTTACGAACTAAAGAATAGGCCATAGCTAGGCAGCGGATCTGTGACCATTTAAGTGGGACGGATCACGCCATAAGTTTAAACCTATTCCTTAATTGATTTATTTCTCTTACATCATCTGTCTTTGGTAGCAGATGAAGATTGAATCTGCTTTCTGTTGAACTCTGATTCTCCATTAAAATTGAGGCTAAAGTACATGAAGCTATTATTTACGCATTTGTCTTATTTTAAACATCTCCCCAACTCGGATGCGGATCATGTAGTTAGTTCTTTTCTTTATTTGCTTATAGTTAAATGTGACACAATCCAACACTCTTTTATCTATTCTTGTTTTAGATAATTATAGAGCCGGATCTGGTAGCACGGATCTGGAGGTTTATCTCGGTTTAGACAAAATTCTCGTGGGACGATCTTGAAATACTTACTTTTAAAACTTGCTACAATTGGCCTGATCTTGCAGGCGGATGTTAGCTAATGTCTTGATATCCCTTTCATAAGTTAACATCCATATAACCTAGCATTCTTTAATTCTTTAATTTTGATTCATAATGCACACAATTATGGCACACTTGGAGCGACAACAAGTTTTTTGGCGCGTTGCGGGAAGTTTGTTCTAAAATAGATAGACCTATGTTTATTTTCATTTATTTATCAGTCATTTATTAATTTTGTTGTTATTTTTATGCAAACAGACATGTAAAAGGAAAGGAAAGTTCTTAAATGGGACAGGTTTGTTGTACCAAACTCTCTCTCGAGTTGTATGTTTGGCAGAGAACCCTCAATCCCGAGATTCTCCTGTTAAATTGAAGTTGAAAGACTCCTAAGAAACCGACATACATCAGGACATCTCTGAAATGGGTGAAGAACAGATTATTAAGAGACTACTTTGCCCTGGTGCTTATAATTCCCCATTTTGCATTCAATTTCCCCATTGGAGGAAATTATGAAATTAAGTCCTCCACCATCCAAATGTTGCCTTCATTCCATGGATTGAGTAAGGAAGACCCTTACAAACACATTGATGAATTTACGGCTTTATGCACAACATTTAACATAAATTTGAGGGTCGGAGGCAACCAAGCTTAGGCTCTTTCCTTTTCATTAAAGGACAAAGCTAGAGCATGGTTATCTATGTTAGCACCAAACGACATCACATCATGGAATGATTTGCAATGTCAATTTTGTCAAATATTTTCCAATGACTAAAACCAACAAGCGAGACAAAGCATCATCTCTTTCTCCCAAAACTCAAGCTGAAACTTTCCATGAAGCATGGGAAAGGTTTAAGAAGCTGATAAGGCAATGCCCTCACCATCAAATTCCTAAATGGCATTTGGTTCAAAGCTTCTATCAAGGAACCCCGATCGGAAGGGCAAGAACATGGTGGATGCCTCTTGTGGAGGTACCTACTTACTGACGATTGAAGAAGTTTGGGACCTCTTTGAGGTGATTGGAGAAAATTCAACCAGTGAGGAATCTACGCCAAGGGACACCGAGAATCTAGCTAGGATGAATAATCCCCAATTCACAAGAGGAAAGTTTATGAAGTCAATGAGTCTGGAAAGGAAAGTGGATAATTTGACCACAAAATTTGATAGGTGATGGACTCATTTAAAGCTCCAAATGGGTCAAGAGTAGAGGAGGCATGTCGATATGCGGTCCCCACTCATTCCATTGATCAATGTCCATACGCATCACAATTTCGAACTCATGATGGAACAAGCTCATGCAGGCTCAGTCTTATGGGATGATGCAATCGAATGACTACCCATGGAGATCTCATCCTAATCTCGGGTGGAATCGGAAATTATTACCAGCCCAATAGCGGTAAAAATCAATTACCTTTCAAGCACCTTTCGACCATATCAAGAAATTTTATAATAAATCAAATTTTTGACCTAACCAACAACAAGCCATGCGGCGATGCACAGGCCCTGCCCTCTAGATCCACGACCTTTGAAGAGCGGGTCTTGAGTTCACTTCAAAATCTTGGAACTTCTGTCTCGTGTGAACCTTCACGATGCGAGCATTAAAAAATTGAAGAAACTACGGCCAACTCTCAAATTCATTGGCTAAGAAGAGGGTAAACTACCCAACAACTGTGAACAATCCTAAGGGCAGTTCATGGTTGGAGAATCCTCAAATGGCCATGAGGAAATCAAAGGCATGACTACTTTGAAGTGGAAGAATAATAAACAACACGATTGGGTAGTGAAGAGGAAAAAGATGAAGAACAAGTGCGGGAACAACAATTTGGATAGCAATATGGTACATTGATTTCTGAGAGAAAATCCAAAAATGAAAAAGAAAAATAACAAAATTGTTGAAAAGATGAGGAGGAGAAATTTGTTCCTCACCTCCCATTTCCCCATGCAATGAAGTCAGGTTTCTCCTTTTGACAAAGGAAACACAAAAATTGAGGAAATAATGGAGACATTCATGCAAGTTAAAATTAATCTACCTCCGCTTGATGCCATCAAGCAGGTCCCTGCTTATGCAAAATCTCTCCAAGCGGTGTGCACCCACAAAAGGCAATCTAGGATACATTTATCCAAGAAGGCCTTTTCATGGAGAAAATCAACCAAGTGCTATCAATTGCAACACCACCTAAGATGCAAGACCACAGAATCCCCACAATCCCTTGCATCATTGGGGAGCACACCATTGAGAAAGCCTTGCTAGATCCTGGTGCTAGTGTCAACTGCTTCCCTATTACATCTATGAGAAGCTAGGTTTGGGATTGAAACCCACTCAAGTGGTGTTACATGACTAGGTACAGATCTGAAAGGAAACCTATGGGGTTGATTGAAGATGTTTTGGTAGGAGTAGACAAGTTTTTCTACCTTGACTTTTGGTGTTGGACATGGAACCAACCAAAAGTACCACTTGCCATCCCTGTCATTATGGGAAGACCATTCACAGCTCTGACTAATGCATGCATTCAATGCAGTGTCTGGCATCATGGAGGTGTCTTTTGGAAATATGAAAGTTAAATTGAATGTGTATAATCTTTGTTACTCAACCTCAATTCTCTGTGAGGAATGTTTCCATGTTGACATCATTGATGAGGTGGAGGAGTCTTTACAAACATTTTGCAAGGTAAAGACTCCACCACGAATTTAAAAATGATTGGGGATCCGAGAAAGAAGGAAAGGGAGATCAAATTCAGCAGAGTCTCTTTGTGCAAGGCACTCACCAATCATCAAGTTCTCTCTCTTGGAGACTGCTCCTCTCCCTCTTCCACAAGTTACCAAGGTACCTTTGCCCTCTTTTCTCGGCCCACAATTGGAACTCAAGCAGCTCCCCAAAAATCTGAAATATGTGTTTTGGGAGATCATCAAACACTACTGTGATTATTTCTTCCTCCCTTACAAAGGAGCAAGAAGAGGAGGCATTGGTAGTTCTAAAACGACACAAGAAAGCAATTGGTGGACCATTGCTGATTTAGGAGGAATAAACCCAATTTGTATGCATGCATAAGATCCACGGAAGAGGATGCCAAGCCTTCTAGAGAAATGCAAAGAAGGTTGAATCCTCACATGCAAGAAGTGGTAATGAAGGAAGTTGTCAAGCGCTAGATCTTTGGGGTCATTTACCCCATTTGATTCTGCTTGGGTAGCACCCACACGGTGGTGCCTAGAAATCTCAGCATCAACTTTAGCAAATTAATCAGTAAACTTATGTCCACCAGGACAAACAAGCTGGATGGAGAATGCATAGATTACTGAAAATTAAATACCATGACAAGGAAAGACCATTTCCCCTCCCTTCATTGACCAAATCCTTGATAAGCTTGCAGGCAAAGCTTACTCGCTTCCTTGATGGGTACTCTGGTTACAACCAGATCCTTGTACCCACAGGACCAAGAAAAGACCACCTTCACCGCCTTTGGCACTTTTGCCTATAGGAGGATGCCCTTTGGTCTTTGCAATGCCCTGCTACTTTTCAAAGATGCATCTATGCCATCTTTTCGACATGATTGATCAATTCATGGAGATCTTCATGGATGACTTTTCAATTTATGGAGCGACTTTTCCCAATGCTTACCACCTCAAGTTGGTGTTGCAAAGATGTGAAGAAACCAATTTGGTTCTAAAATTTGGGAAAAGAGTCATTTTATGGTCACCAAGGCATTGTCCTAGGACATGTGGTCTCCCATAAAGGCATAGAGGTGGACCAAGCAAAAATTGATCTAATTGCACATTTGCCTCCTCCCAGGCTTAAGCAAATCAAGTTTCTTAGGGCATGCGATTTTATAGGAGGTTCATCAAAGATTTCAAGAAATTTCCAAGCCACTCTGTCATTTCTTGTGTCAAGATGTTCCTTTGTGTTTACTAATGAATGCATGACCTTTGAGGTCCTTAAGAAATGTCGATTTCAACTCCCATCTTGCAGTCCCCTGACTATTCGGTGCCCTTTGAGTGATGTGTGATGCATCAGACTATGCCCTAGGAGCTGTCCTAGAGGCGGAGAAAGATAAGCTTCCCATGTCATAGCTTATGCGGCCAGATCCATGATAGATGCCAGCTCAACTACACAACAACTAAGAAAGAGCTGCTGGCCATTGTGTTTGCATTGGAAAAATTCAGCCTTATGTTTTAGGTTCACAAATTGTGGTGTTCTTGACCACTGCCTAAAGTACCTTACATCTAAGAAGGATACCAAGCCAGATTAATCGGTGGATCCTCCTATTACAGGATTTTGATCTCTGATTAAGGATAAGAAAAGTGGAGAATGTGGTGGTGATCACTTATCCAATTCTCAATCTTGAGGATGATAGCTTACCCATTAATGAATCATTTCACGATGAGCAACTTTTGCCATCAATACCCACGATCCTTGGTTTGCATACATAGTCAACTTCTTGGCTATTGGGTGATTCCTCAACATTGGAATAGAATGGATAAAGATATTTTCTTCTCACAAGTTAAACATTTCATTTGGGAAGATCCTTATCTATTCAAGAATTGTGCGACCAAGTGATCGTAAAGTGTGTCCGGACCATGAATTCCCACGGCATATTGTCAATGTGTCATGAACAGACTGTGGAGGCCATTTCAGTGGCAATAAAACAATGCAAAAATTCTGCATGTGGTTTCTATTGGCCCACAATCTTTAAAGATGCCTTACAAAGCAGTAAATCTTGCAGGAATCGCCAAAAATCAAGGGCAAGATTTAAGAAACTCAATGCCCCGCACCAATCTCGTAGTTGAGTTGTTTGATGTTTGGGGCATAGATTTTATGGGCCCTTTCCCCTTCTAATGGAAACAATTTCATCTTGGTAGGTGGATTATGTCTCCAAGTGGATTGAGGCCATAGCTACCAAATCAATGATCACAAAGTGGTTTTAAGATTCCTCAAAGACCACATTTTTCCAGATTTGGATTCCCAGGCCATCATTAGTGATGGGGAAGCCACTTTTGTGACGATTTGACTCTCTATTAAAAAAGTACTCTGTCACTCACAGTAGCCACTCCTATCATCCACAAACCAGTGGGCGGTGGAATTTCAAATAGAGATCAAACACATTTTGGAAAAAAATGAAGAAGGAGAAAGGACTGGTCCTTTAAGCTTAATGATGCTTTGTGGGCATACAGAAGCGCCTACAAGACTCCTATAGGGATGTCCCCTTTGATGGTTTATGGCAAGGCATGCCATCTACGATTAGAATATAAGGCCTTGTGGGCAACCAAAATTTTTAATATGAATCTAACTGTTGCTGGTAACCTGAGGGAGCTTCAACTCACTGAACTGGAAGAAGTGAGGATGGATGCCTACACTAGCTCAGTTGTACAAAGAAAGGTTAAATCATTCCATGATAGGAGCCTCATGAGAAAAGAGTTCATCGGGGTCCAAGGTATGGTTATTCAACTCTAAACTTAAATTCTTTCCTGGCAAATTGAGATCCAGATGGGAAGGGCCATACACATCATCAAGGCCTCCCCCTTAGGAGCATGGATATTTCAGATCCCAAGGATGGAAGAATACTCAAGGTAAATGGTCGAGGCTCAAACCATGCATTGAAAACACCCAGAGCCTTCTTTGCCCACCTATCATCATGAATCTCCAAAAATCGATGGTAGAAAAGTGTATAATATGTTTGTACAACATTGTTTTTGATTTTCTTTGTTTACATCTATTTTTCTTGTACGCATAGTGTAAATACACTTCAAAGTTCAAATCGCAAAGTAAAAAGTACTTTTCGAAAAGTTCAAAGTTCTATTCGAATTGATTCTGGAGCTGTAATGAACTACTCGAAAAGAACCATGTTCTGTTCGAATAGTTAAAATTTCCTTTTCGAATAGAAAATCTGGGGAGAAGTCCTTTGCGAAAAGATCTTTCTGGAGCCAAATCCATTTCGAATAGACATACTGAAGCTCAGTTCTTTGCGAACTACACTTTCTCAAGATTTTTTTTACCTTTCGAAAGACACTTTTGCTTTTCGAAATAGAGAAAAAAAAAAAAAAAAAAAAAAAAATTATATACATATATAGATATCTTCCCGATGGGCTGTTTTTCTCCATTTGCATCCACTTTTCCCATCTGGACCTGCTGAGATCATTTTTCTTTTTTAGGAATCATGTAGGATAATGAGTAGTGGATCATAGGCTGTTTTGAATATTCAATGGACTCACTGATTTTATTTTCCTTCGAGATTTCTTCATCATAAATGGGTCTCAGCTGTGTGTGAACCCTGTTTTTAATATGTGCTCCCATGCTTCATTATATTTTTTTATTCATACCCATCATCAACAAAGAGGTCAATCTTATGAATCTTATGAATCTTATGAATCATTTGGCATTAGATTTTCGGTTTTAGGAATTTTAGTTTCAAATTCTGTTTTTAGATCGTTGATTTTTTTTCTTTCTTAGGTTAATGTGTCCTCGTTTTACTGATTTTCGTCATTTTTTTGTGAGTATAGCTAGTTTCTAACTTTGTTTTCCTATTTTGCATTCACAAATTCAGTTTTTGTATCAACACTTTTCTTTTTCTTTTTTAACTTTGTATTCAGTCCCTTACCTTGGTTTCTTGTTTCTCGATTATTAGCATTAGTTTCCTTTCATTTGCATAGTAATCCTTCTATTTGTTAGATTTTATTTAGCAGTTCTAGCATTGTTTTGTTGATTTTCTTGCATTTGTATATCATGTTTTCCATTTCCTTGCTCATATCTTCAGTTTACATTTTATTTTTCTGCGCATATAGTTTAGATTTTTTTGTTCTTAGTTTTTCTTTCTTCTTTTACCTATTGCTAGTCTCTCATTGTCTAGAACATTGAGGACAATGTTCATCTTAAGTTTGGGGTATGGCGGGTATGCCAATGAAATAAGTTAATGCTTGATGCAGCTTATGACCAGCAGAATTTTTGAAAATGAAGTAATTTCACACCTGTTGTTTTGAAAAATGAGGAAGTTAAAACTTTTTAAAATTAATTTCTAGTGTAATTCTAATACTTTCATGAAGTGAATGTCAGAAAATTTCCAAAATAAAAATTGATGTTTTAGTAAACCTAAAAAGAGAAACGTGATGATATACCTCAAGAATTTGATAGAAAACCACACCCGATTGAGATTTGGGCTCTTTGAAATGTATTCTTTGGAGGTATGAATTGGCAAATTTTTGCTCTAGGAATTTGTTTGAACACCTTGTTATCACTAGAAGTTACACATATCCAAGTTTAAATAGCTTGACAGCAATCATGATATTAAAGACATGATGTAAGGCCTCCTTTTGGACAGTTTGAACTTCAAAAAGCCTAACCTTTTGAAACTGCCCTTGATACACACCAATTGAGCTTTATAAATCCAAGATTTCTTTGAAACCTCATCAACCTCATTTAGCCTAACCCTCACTCTGAGAATTCAGAAGGTAAAGGAAAGAAAGGTGAAGAAAGGTGAGTTGGGTAACAGTTTGGTAAAAGAAAAAGAAAAATAATTGAAGGCAATGATGTATCAGCAGAAGAAATGTGGCATTCCAGTCAATTTTGATTTAAAAAAAAAAAAAAAGAAAAAAAAGAAAAAAAAGAAAAAGAAAAAGAGAAGGCATTTCATTGGAAGTTTGAAAAAGAAAGAGAAAAAGATGGCCACTTTGGCTCTGAAAATTCAAAGAAGAAGATGAAATTGTGCTGAATTGAAGAAGGTGTGTCTATCACCTCCTTACCTTGACTGACTTCTCAATTTTGAATTCCATTCCACCCCTTTATTCTTGATAAATTTCACCCATAAGCCACATTACAACCCAAGTTAAAGTCCTTACTGATCAATGATGGATTGAGCTGTCACATGGAGATAAGGATTTGTGTAATCTATGGTGAAAAAAGTAGTAAATTCAGAACTGAAAAGCAATGCCTATGCTCCTGCTTACATTCCTATTTGAGGACTGTAATTGCTCTTGAGCTGTGTGAAATAGTGCAACCCTCATATTTGTATGGTGAGTGAAAACCTTGGTGAGAGTTGAGTTTGAAATCAAATTATTTGGGGTAACATCAAAACTGAATTTTCAAATAGAAGGCAAGCTTTTCATTAATTTTTCTTGTAAAACTTTTGACACCAAGCCCGAGTGAATGGTAAAGGAATTACTGACAGAATTTTAGTTTTGTGATGTTTTCTTGAAAATCTTCTTACAACTTTGGTGATGCAGTGTGAATAATCGATTGGATAAAAGTTTGCTTTATGAGCGCATTGATCTTAACTGATTTATTGGAGAAGTTTGTGGGTACCTTCACTGAAAACCCTCAGGAGACTTCACTCCTCCTCTAGGGATCACCTAGGGGTTTAAAAGGCTTGTTGCATATGCTAAATGCACCTGTGCTTCCTACAAAAGTGGCTCTTTATTTTGCTTTTACGTTTCTTTGCTCAGGGACTAGCAAAGCTTAGGTTTGGGGGTGTTAAGTAGTAAAATACCATTTTCACCCCTAAACATGAGCCTTGAAAGACCCTTGAGAAGACTAAATAAGTGCTTTAGTGTGCATTTTTACAACAACCAATCGACGTCCAAATCAAAAGCATCCCAAAAGATCAAAAAGTGACGGCTCATGTCAAGTTTAAAGGAGTGAAGAAAGCGACCTCGGCAATGGCTAAAGAGGGTCTAAAAAGCGGAACAAAGACACGAAGCAAGAGAGAGTTCAATTAGCAAAGAACTTCTACTATTACGCAAAGAAGAATGCGAGCCTAGAGTTCAATTCGCAAAGAACTTCTACTATTAGCAAAGAAGAATGGGAGCCTAGAGTTCAATACGCAAAGAACTTCTACTATTCGCAAAGAACCTTGAACTTTGCGAAAAGAAGAAAACACTCCTCGAAAAGAAGATTGAACTTTGCGAACAAAGCTTCAGAAGTCATTGAACTGCGAAAAGGCCCTGAACTCTGCGAAATGGCATTACGAGATTCTGACTCATCCGAAGGTATTTCAGAAACTTTGCACGCCCCAATGCAATCAAAGACCGGGAACATTAGGAAGGTTCCAATCAAGATCCGAAGGTATATTCCAACCCATGTGGCGCCCAAAGTTAAATTACGGCGGGAACTTCCGAGCTCAAGCAATTTCAAACCCATAGCGAATTGATGCTTACGGCACGATTGGCGAACGGATCGAGCATTTCCATTGGCCAAAACAGATCCTGGATCCCGTGCTCCAACCCTCATTGGGCAATCCGGATCTAAAGCATTCTGATTGGTCAATCCAGACCATCTTGCGCAGGATGGAGGAAAAAGTATAAATAGAAGCCATTCCCAAATTGGGTATCCAGATTTTAGAGTTTTCATCTCTGTTTCCCTCATTCCGGTCAGGTAGCTTATCTGAACCCCCTGTAATCCCTTCTTGTAGTTTACCTTTGGGAGCCACTGTGGGTGATTTGTACTTCAAGTTGGATTCAAGGATGTAAGTCGAGGGCTCTCTGAGAAGCTCGGTAAGTGAGGGCTCTCTAAAAGCCGTGCTCTGTAATTGTAATTTTGGATTTTAAAAGGTTCTTTGTAATTTGTGTCTTCTCCATTGGAGTCATGTCGAGGTTACGAATGTTCACCTTAGTGCATTAGACTTCTTTAGATTCACTCATCCGCATACAACTTCCCTTAATTCATCACCCCATGCGAATTAAGCGTTGGTAACCTAATTCTAGCGACATTTACGATGATGTTCATGTTACGAACTAAAGAATAGGCCTGACTAGGATGCGGATCTGTGACCATTTAAGTGGATGATCACGACCATAAGTCTAAACCTATTCCTTAATTCGGATTTATTTCTCTTACATCTCTTTGGTAGCGGATGAAGATTGAATCTGCTCGTTGAACTCTGATTCTCCATTAAAATTCGAGGCTAAAGTACATGAAGCTATTATTTCTGCATTTGTCTTATTTTAAACATCTCCCCAACTCGGATCTGGATCATGTAGTTAGTTCTTTTCTTTATTTGCTTATAGTTAAATGTGACACAATCCAACACTCTCTTTTATCTATTCTTGTTTTTAGATAATTATAGAGCCAGATCTGGTAGCACAGATCTGGAGGTTTATCTCTCAGTTTAGACAAAATTCTCTGTGGACGATCTTGAAATACTTACTTTTAAAACTTGCTACAATTGGCCCTGATCTTGCAGGCCAGTGTTAGCCCCAATGTGCTGATATCCCTTTCATAAGTTAACATCCATATAACCTAGCATTCTTTAATTCTTTAATTTTTGATTCATAATGCACACAATTATGGCACACTTGGAGCGACAACATTAACCTAGTGGCTTCTGGTCCTAAACCAGCAATGGAGAATGTCGTGCATAGGGCCAAGAACTGGTCAATGTGCTTGTAAGGGTCTTCCTTGCTAAGCCCATGGAAAGAGGGAAGCATTTGGATGATGGAAGTTTTAATTTTGTAGTTTCCTTGAACATCAGGGAATTGGATGCTGAATGGAGAATTGTAATCATCCGGAGCATTCAATTCCTTCAATGTTCTAGGTTGTTCTTCACCCATAACTGCTATCTCAATTTCAATAGGGGGCTTAACTGTGGTGTGTCTATGCCCTCTCGGTCTTCTACCCCTTTCTATCTCAGGGTTAGCAGGCTCTAATATAGGACTGAGGGATCTCCTTCCTAACATGCACACACACCAACAGCAGGGAAGACTATTTGTAGGCACATTGCACTTAATAAAAATTGTAACTATCCTAATCAACTGCTATGCTATTGAATCTTCAAATGAGAAATAGACTGAGTTTTGAGGGTTAGAGAAGTGCAAACAAAGGTAGCTAGACTCCCAGTGCAATTCTACTCTCCTTCTCTACTACGGTCCAAATTTGCAAGAAAAATTTCAAATGTAAATCAGCAGTATCAATTATTCACAAGTACAACTACCAAAGAATAAAGAATAAAAAAATCTAGAGTCTACTAAAAGATCAATGTCCCCGGCAACGGCGCCAAAAACTTGTTAGGCTATTTTTAAGTGCTTGCTACTGACTTTATTGGGGCAGTGATAAGAATGGGGTGAATAAAAATGAATGAAAGGTGGATTGAAAATGACAGAGCAGCAAGCCTAAAATATGCACAATCTTGCAAGATACAGGGCCTGTTGTAGCAAGTTTTGATAAGTAAGAGTTTGTCCCATAGGGAAGTTGATCTTAAGCTCCAAGGGAGCCATCTTTAATGAGCCCTCGGATCGACTCTGGTCTGGCAATCCTAAATGGAAGGGGATTTAGGGTCACTAAAATCTAAATTCTAAGGTATCCTAATGTCTAAACTATAGAAAGGGTTAAGAAAGAAGATGGAGTGAGAAAATAAATATAAAAGGGTGAGAAGTATGCTATTAGGTTCAGATCTGATGGGTTTCATGACTCAAATTCAGATCTGCTACTATAGAAGTCCTGTCTAATGGCTACATTATCACCACTGAGGAGAAAGAATCCAACTCATCTCTGTGCCATGATCCAATCCCTTTATGGCTATAACTTGTCCACTTAAATGGTCACAGACTATCCAATTGGGGAACTACAGTCCACAGATGGGTCAGAACAAGTTTATCATTGTAGGCACTACTTCATCCAGGCTACAAGCATAAGAATCCATAGGGAACCTCAACCTCACTATGTGTTGGGCTAGGCCTGTATGTGAACATGTTAGCCCAGACACATAGAACCAGCAAGAGTTTGAGTGCAGCCTTAGATCCGGTATCCCTTTGCTTTAGAGAGCTGCGATGATCCATGCAAAGCCTACAATCTCTATAACCAAACCAGATCTGCCATTTGATGGCGTGTCTATACACATACAGGGGAGTTTGTCTCAGCACAATCTCTCACAGGGCTACAAGTACAAGTGCAGAGAAGAATAATCCGTCTTGAGTCTGTGGGTTGGCTTCACCCTAAGGCTATAACCTGTCCACTTAAATGGTCACAGACTATCCCAGAGGTTATCCTCCTCACAAAGCTCAAGATAGAACAAGAAACATTGCTGCCACCACCATGTTCACAAGGCTACAGAAGCTCATTGCTCCCATGGGGACTTCAGATCTAGTGGGTCCTGTGGTGGGGCTAGGCCTGTATGGGAGCATGTTAGCCCAGACACACAGGTCACTTGGATCTGAGTAAACCATAAAATCAGTCCTCCATTGCTTGCAATATGTCCTAGCAATGGAGGATCTCAAGGTAACAGCCTTGTACATAACAACTCATAAACAAAAATCCCATAAATGTAAAACACCCTATCATAAAACTCCATTAATCTATTCCAAATAGTCATACAAAGGCATAGCCAGCAAATGCTAGACTATGAAGAGAAGAAAAAGTAAAAAGAAATCTACCTAAACCTTACTAGAGATCTACAGCTACTACAAGAAGAAGATAGACAAAATTCTATTCTAAGCAGAGAGCCCCCTAAACCTAAACCAAGCTTAGGTTTATATAGCAGTTAGTTTGGTGGCGCATTAGGATTAGGAAACCCTAATTTTAACGATGCCATATGGCCTAATACTGTTCCTTGGATGCCTCGGGGAGCATGCACAGAACTTGGAGCATTGGAATGCGTGCCCTAATTGCTGGAAGTTCCCAGAATGTCCTCTGCAGAGGTGAGGGAGAGTTAGAGTTCAGAGCCTCGCGAGGTAGCACTGGTTTCCAAGACTGTCGTGTGGTAGCACAGTCTTCACGAGATTGGATTAGCTTGAAATTCTAGCCGTCGCTGGGTTTTCTTAGTTGCAGCTGAAGCAGTTGGGCGATAAAGCATTGAATCCTCACTGGATTGCTTTGGTCCTCGCGGGATTGCACTTTCCTTCTGAATGGCACGAGAATGGCGCGAGCAGTTTATTTCTCAATGGATCTTCGCGAGGACGTGATGTGCATTGGTCTCTGAACTACGCGAGAGGTTTTTCTGAAGTTTTGCATCCCGCGGCCACTGCACGATAGCTGCGCGCAGAGATACCTGGAGCTCTCTCTCCTCACCTAATTTGAGTGAACTGCGTAAGGTTTGAGAGTTGCTTTCTTGAGCTGCGCAAGACTGCGCGATCATTTATATTTGAGCTTCGCGAGAGCTGTGTGAACTATGCTGCAGGAGCTCTTTTGTCACTAAACTGTGTGAGAACGGCACGGACAATTGGTATGATGTTATGGGAAACTCGCGAGGATTGTGCGAGGCAGGCTTTCTGAGTCATGTGAACCTTGCGACAGCTGCGCGAGGCTCATTTCTTTCTTTGCTGCTGTTGTGGTCTGCCTTCATGCAGTCAGGCTCTCTGTCTTCCATTCTTCTGGGAGACTTTTGGGGCAAAAGTGGGCTCCTTAGCAGGATTAAGGCCTTATTGCAGCTGCTATTTATTACCTACAGAAATGACTAAACACACATGTATTAGATGGCTAAGGGTCTAACAGAGGCTAAGTTAAGGGGTGAAAAGTGATACTTTTCATGTCTTAACACTAGCGAAAGCTTCAGCCCTTGTATATCCCCTTGCAGAAGCATGGGGCATCTACCTAAAAAACAGTGGGCCACCTCACCACGAGCAACATAGAAGTGAGGTATGGGTCCCAAAATGGCAAGGTGTTCCCCTAGCCAGACCTGGAACAAAAGCAGACATCCGTCAAGGCAGCGATAGAGCTCTGCCAAAATCATATACATCTAGGATCGTCCCCTCTCTAATTTTGCCAAAACATCGCAAAGGGCAAGCGAGAAACTCTCCCCCCAGTGTATAAAAGGACCTTAGAGATGAGGCAGAGAGTGAAAGCCTTCACGTTATGAACATTTCTAATTGGCAATTTTTGCAGGTTCTTGTCGCCAAAAAGTTCTCTTAGAAATTTCATCGAACACCTGGTGGGCCCACCAATGAGACTTCTCTCATAATTAGCCTTTCTCAAACCCAAGGTCGTGTGAACGACTTTAACATAACTCGGCTTTGGCATTACTCTGGCAAGGCCCCTATGCAGCTTCAAACTTGACAGGCTAGAGAGTTCCTCAAGTGTAGGAGTCAGTCACGATTCTCGAAACGGAGGACATGGTTGCCCACTTCCCAAAAAGAGGCCACCGCATGTATAAAATCCCAAAGTAGAGGCACTTCAAGAAAAGTCGAGAGACGGGCCAATCCAAGCTGATCCAAACCCTCGAGCTCGCTCTCATTCAAACTCTCAAGCCACTTCTTTAAAAAAATAGGCCCCACACCCAAAGAGGGAAGTATAGTGGTCCTAGATCCCCCACGAGAGGCGGCATCGAAAAGCGGGTCCAAGGTCATAAAAAAATGTTCCCGAGACACAATGTAGGACGATGGACCCACCCCGGGCAAGCAGAAAGAAAAATGATAGAAAAAAATATCAAGTCAAAATCAAAAGAAGGAGAAAAGAATGCATTCTCGGGCTTAAAAGGACCCACATTCCCTAGATGGAACCTAGCGTGTGTATTACACACGCGAAGCCACACTTTCCCAAAGTCGCTCTGGCGGGTGTATTATACACACCATACCATTACTGCCATCCAAGGAGAAAAGGAGGGGGTATGGGAGGACATTTTGCTGATCCCCTAGACATATCACCTACATTTCCTATCATTTGCTTTAAAAGCACACTAGCCCACACGCAGGCATACCAAATTTTTGGGTCACATCCAACTTACATACAATTTTCTATGCAGGAAAAATCCGCACAGACATGAAAATGGTGGCCAAATGTTAAGTGAGTGCATGGCCCCAAGGCCATTCTTTTCAAAAAAAAAAATTTGATTGAGTTTGCCCTGCAAAAGAGAGGCGATATACCACCACAAAAAAAAAGAGAGGAGAAAGAGATAGAGCAGGCAATAAAGAGGGAAAACAATGACATTCATTCAAAGAAATAAAAGCTGTCTAAAAATATATTCCCTGATACATCTTTCCAAAATAAAAATAGAAAAATCCCAAGAGTTCAAAAGTGTCTAATCAAATCAGAGCAAAAGCTTAATCCTTGGCAGCACCCTTCGATTTCTTGAAACGGTGCGAAGTACTATGGTACGTCCGAACCTGAGAGAGTTGGCTAAGTAGGGAGCGCGATTCCTTCTCATGAGCACGATGCAAGTCATATCCAAAGTCATCAATCAAGATCAGTTGAAAGAAAAAAATAGCAAGGCAATAATCAGAACCAGCTAGTATGACACTCACCATTTCCACATCCCGAAGGTCGACGATATTGCGATAATACTCAACTTGATTCACCACCGACTCATAGTTCTGCACAAAAAGAGATATCAGTTATAAGGGCCGTAAGCTCAAAAGCAGGCATATATAAGAAAAGAAAATGTACGAGAAAGAAAAACTCACCCCTGGGACCAGTGACCCACAGGCTTCAAAAGATAGGCGGGCTGGCTTGTCAACATCAGCGCATAAGCTTGAAAGGAAGGCATCATCGAGGCATCTAAAAGTCTCTTGAACCTCAACAGTCAAGCTACCAGAAGCACCCGCACCAGAGGGGTTTGAGGGACCTGTAGCCTCAACAGGACCCGCCGTCGCCACATCATCATCGTCAGATTCATCTTCCCGATTGAACTATGAAAAGTAGCAGGGTTTCAGTTAGTAGAGATAAAAATGGAATCAGAACCATTAGAAATTTGCCTAAAAAGAGGAACTACCTGAGATCGCGGGCCGCCAAAGACCAAGAAGTTGACACCAAGTACAAAATGTGGCAGAATGGACTGGTAGGGCAATGACTCATACCACAGCTTGTATCCCCAGGCATGAGAAGATCATCAATGGGGACCCCATGATGGAGAAACCTGGCAGAAAGCTCCTTAATAGTACCCTCAGGAGCCATAACATCAGTGAGAGGAGCCTGTGATACGAAAAAGTAGTCGCGATACTGATTGACCACTCTCTCTCCCAGGTAGTATGCCCGAGCCCAAGCCCCGTAAAAGAAAATGATGCGGTGGTCATTGAAAAAGTAGGTTGGACCAATGATGGCTCGATCCCAGAAGGGAGAACCAACGAAAGGGTTTATCCTGTCCAGATAGAAAAGATACCCTATTAGTCAAACAGGTAGCATAAAAAAGGAAAACTCTGAGGGAGAAAAGAGAGAAATAGCCATACCTGCTCCGGGATCACCAAGTCAAATTGGAACCTCAGGCCCATCCCTAAATGTTTTATTCTGACATCCCAACGGTGATTCTTGTGCCAATTACTCATGAGCGGATATGTGTAAACATCAGAGAAAAGGATTGGGCTAGAAGTGCAAGTACCCCCAAATCTGAAAAGAGCAATAAAGGTAAAAGATGTGTCAGATGCAGGATGAATGACTAACCAATGAACCAAGGAAAGTGGGAGAGTCAGGGGTTACGTCAATCACAGGATAGAAATCGATGATAGAAACTATGTTCCCAACTGAGGCTCGAGCCAGACTAGACATCAGCACGGCATATCTGATCCCACCCAGTCGTACCAATGCACGTTGTCTCAATTTCCCATGAGACTGAGCAAGGACAGTGAAACCTGGCCTTCGCTAGCATTTGCAAAAAGGGTCTTGCCTAAGACGAAGAGGAGAGAGATGCGAGCCAACATCAGGGCAAGCTCAGGCTCAAGGAAGATATCCGCATCCGGCTGGCCCAGTTCCACCAACTCATGCTCATTAAATAAATCGGTCAGCCAAGATAATTTAACCTCAGAGCCATGCTTGTTTTGGGAAGAAGGTTAATCCCCGATTAATTGAACCACCTCGTCCCAGCCTGGTACGCAAAGATTGGTCACCGACGTTCCCCCTATCCTTATCCCTATATTCATCGACCAGTCGACAGGGGTAATATCCATCTCCGCCATCGCCATGTGGAAGGTCATAGTCTCATGCTGAAAACATTTAATTAGGGCCTTCACATAGGCCGAGTTTCCCCTCATGGCAGGGGACGAAAGGAAATCTCTGAAACCGGCCTGGGCAAGGAGAAACTTCATCACTGGAGGGAGATAGTGGTAAAGGCGCTGGAGGTCAAGCCAACCTCCACAGAAGATAATTGGTGGCAAGTCCTGCATGAAGATAAAGAGGTGTTAGATCTTGCAGGTAAAGCAAGCTTGCACAAAGAAAGGATAAGGCGACAAAATAAAACTTATTCTATTACCTTGCTAGCAATCCTGAAATTTGAGATATGGGTGTACTGTTGATTAAGCAGACCAGTACAGGCTGCCTTGCCCTGCATTTCGTACCAAGGCTAGGAAAAGCGCTGCACTACAAAAAGCTACTCCCCCGGGGCCATAGACCACCTCTGGTCCCTCCTCTTACCCGTGCTCTTCCTCACTCGACATTTTGAGATGGACACAAACAACAATATCAAAATATGTCAGTAGCGAGAAACTAATTGTTGCAAGCCAAAAAAGAAGGTTAATATGCCCCTCTTATTTTCCATGAATCTTAAATCATCATTATTTCTAAGAAATACTTCAAAAAAGAGATTGAGGCCCAAAAACCCCCACATTTCAAAAAAAAAGAGAAAGAGCAAAAAAAAGAATAAGAATAAACAAAAAAAGAAAACAAACAAAAAAATGTATATATATAACAAAAATCCAAAATATTAAAGGCAAAACATATATAAACATGCAAAAAAGAGAGTCTTCCTTTTCCAACAAACAAAAATCCAAAAAAAGATATATATATATATATACATGCATATACAATAAACATGCAAAAACAAAAAAAATCATCATCATCATCACCTTGCATGGCACAAAAAAAGAAACAAAAAAAAACACCATTTAGATCCACACAAAAGAAGAAGAAAGAGGTCCCTAATCACATCAACAGGTGAAGAAAAGAGTAGGGCATCACTAAAAAATCATATTTTGCTCAAAATCAAGGCCAATGCACATGGAAGAAATCGAATGAGTCGTAAATAATCCTACTTGAAAGAAGAATCACCCATTCATTATCTAAAAAAGCAAAAATCCTAACCACATTGCAAATTATTCAAGAAAAATCAAGAGGAATAGGGTTAAACTTTGATTACCTTTAAGAAAAAATAGATCCCTGATTCGGCATGGAGTGTGTGTTTGATTGGTGGGAGCAAACTCCGACGATAGAACGAGGTTCAAAGTAACTCAAAAGAACCCTAGGAGGAGGTTCCATTTTGGTTTGGAGAGGGGTAGAAATAGATTTTGAAAATAGCCCCTTTTGGCTCGGGCTCGATTGTTTTAAACCCCCTAGTTTTAGCTTGGCGTGTATGTTATTCACTGAAAAGTACCACTTTTCACCTCTTAACTTAGCCTTTACTGGACCTTGAAGCAGACTAATAACCATTTATTAAGTGTGTTTTATAGTTAGCAATAAAATGTGTAGCTTAATAGCAACTCCTTGCTTTTTGGCCCAAAAGAGAGAAAGAATGCACTCAAAGATGATAGCTGAGATAAAGCCTAATGGAACACCTTGGTAGTGCTCACCATGGTGACTCATTGTTGCTGATCATCATTGACCAAAGTCTAGCAGATGAATGAAGTTAGTTGAGGAAGGAGGAGATTGTGACAGTAGCAAGTGCAATGCACCACAGCAGTAAAAGATAGACCTCGCAGAGTTGAGGAGCTTCCTCACGAATCTAAAGATGCAGTGGAAGAGGCCCTCGCGCAGATACATCGTGTAATCAGGAAGACAACTGAAATGACCTCACGAATATCTCAGAGGTTAAAACTCTCAGAATTTGCCCTCGCGAAGCTCTCGCGGAGATCAAGCCTCAAAGCAATCGCGCGAAGAACCCAGCGAGTCCATATGTACACTAAACAGAATGTCACCTCGCGTGGTTCTCGCGTAGCCCTGGATGAGAGAGACGCCCCAAATTCTCTTCACACAAATCTTGCACACTCTAAAGCCTTACCATTGACTACGCGAGCGCAGTAGCATAACTGCGCGAGTACTTAGTGAGAGAAAGAGCTTTTGAAGCTCTACCGCACGAGAAGTCTAGGCACTCCAGATAATCTCCGCGACAGCATTGCAGTGCAAAGGAATTATGCGATGAATTGAAGATTCATTGTGTGGGCAAGGAATTAAGCACTTCCCACCAGCCAAAGGCAACTCTGCAAAGGCAAAGTAGCTACGCAAATGATCTAAAAGTAGATACCAGCCCCGCGAAGCATGGGCTCCCCACTTCTTTGTTTTAATTAAAGGACTTTTTGGGAATTTCCTAAGCCTAGGGCACACTTTCAGAGGCACGAATTTTGAGGTGCATATCTCCAGGCATTCAAGGGTTGTAACAGTGCTACATCTGCTGAAAAAGTTAGGGTTATTCTCTTTAGAGCCAAGGCCATTTTGACAGAGTATCTAAGCTGTACTTAGAGTTTATTATTTTCATCTTTCCTTCATCCTCTGTCGGTTGAAAACTCTAGCAGGCTAGGGTTAGGGTTTGATCATCTCTTTTTCTTATTTTTCTTCTCTCTTAGCCCAACACTTGCTAGCTAATCCCCTTGTAAGCAGCTAGGTTTAGTTTCATTTCAGTTTGTAATAGGTTTTTGGTATATATTGAGAATTGGATGAGCAGTTGTGTATAGGCTACAGCCTAGAGATAATTCATTATAAGTTTTGTGTTCATCAATGGATTGCCGTTTTAATGCTTAATTGAATCTAAAGATCTTATGATTTCTTTATATGTCTATAGGATTCATGTATTTGGGACTAGCCCATTCAGTTTCTTGTAGATATATTGCTTACCATTTGATTTCCCTTGGTTTGATAGCCCCATGGAAAGTAATGCTGGATCTGTAGTGAGATCCAGGGAGCTCGGAGGCCTATGGACCATGGTGGTTGCAACAGTCTTCATGTTCCTTCTCAGGCCTCTGTGGGATGGACAAACTAATGGGATACCCTGTGACCATTCAAGTAGACAGAGTATAGCTCTAAGGTTGTATCCATTCACATATTTGAGAAGGATTCTTCTCCCCTACACATGAGCTTCTAGAGCCTTGTGAGGAGGTTTGTATAGGAATTGGCTCTCCTCTGTTTTACCTAGCCGACATCAGATGTTAGATCTGTTCTCTTTGTAGTAATTATAGCTGGAGGCTGAGTCATTGCAGGCTATTTGTAGCAATGACCAGCTGAATCTAAAGCCTTATTCAACCTGTTGCATGGTCCTTTTTGTGGGCACTAGTGAATAGTTAGCCTTAGCAAAGCACTTAAGATCTTATGGATTAGAATACCTATGGATGTCAGCTAGGTCTTTGTGCAGATCTGGGGAGCTTGTAGCACTGGCATTACATAGCACTATAATAGTATTCATGGCTTGATCTGGCCCAGTGGTTGGGGGAATGATCAGTCTACACTCCTAGGTTAGATTGGCAATGTCTGTTTTAACCAATGGGATTTGACAGACTCTATCGGATACCTTGTGACCATTAGAGTGGAAAGAGTATAGCCCTAAGAGCTCCCAAATGGCATGGGTTAAACTGGATATTTTTACCTTGTTGAGGCTTTTAATAGCGTCTTAGCAAGGAACACTGCAGAGATAGACTAAATCTAAGTTACATCACTACTTTGACTCTAGCTTAATCTGCTTACTTCTCATAATTTTTGTATTTTATTTTGGCACACACTACCACCATCTTCCTCTTAACCCTTTCTTTAGGATAGGACTACATTTTATTTCTCTACTTTTAGGATTAATTTAGTGTAGTTGTGACACCCAATTCCCTTTCTTTAGGATTGTCAGATCTGTAGCCAGATTTGGAGGCATCCTATTATAGCCCATTTTGGGTTATAGATCAATTTATCTGTGGGACAAACTCTTACTTATCAAAACTTGCTACAATGAACCCTGTATCTTGCAGCACTGTGTTTATTTCAGACTTGCTGTGCCGACCCATCTCCAATTCCCCACTCTTGATATATTCTCTCCAATGTTCTTAATAAAATAGCAGCAAGAGTCTCGAATAAAGAAACAACAAGTTTTTGGCGCCACTGCCGGGGATATTGATATTTTTAATAGACCTGAGTTGTACTATAACTTAGACTAACAAATTCTTTATAGTTGTCTTTAATCTAGAATTAAAGTACTACTAATTTTTTATGGAATTTTGCATAAATGGATAGCAGAAGAAGGGAAAAGTTAGAGCTGTAAGTGGAGTGTAGCTAGCTCTGTTTGCCCTTTCTTTCCCCTAAATCTCATGCCATTTATGTTGAATCCCCTATTATTTTGTTTAGTGTAAATCTGTATAGTTATTACTTTTTTTTATTTGAAATTCTTTCTGTGTGCTTGTAAGCATTTTCATTACTGTTTGTGAGTGTATGCTCGATAGAAGGTCTTTCAACCCTGACTTGGAACCCCCAAATCTGGAGGTGGAAAGGATCCTTAGACCTAGACACACCATGTAAAGCATTGCTATTGAGACTGAACCAGCTACCATGGCTGAGAGGCAGAGGACATTGAAGAAATACAATGCACATGGGGAGTACACCTCTCCCTTCTGCATTCAGTTTCCCTCTATTGAGGGGAACTATGATATTAAATCCTCCACCATCAGTATGTTGCCTTCATTTCATGGGCTGAGTAAAGAAGATCCCTACATGCATATCGACCAGTTTTTAGCACTTTGTACTACCTTCAAATTACTGGATTGGGGCCTGAGGCCACTAAATTGAGGCTTTTTCCTTTCTCATTAAAGGATAAAGCCAGCACATGGCTATCAAAGCTCCTAGCCAATAGCATACAGTCATGGAGTGACCTTCAAACCAAGTTCCTGGCAAAGTTTTTCCCTATAAATAAAACAAGCCAGATGAGGACAAATATTATGTCATTCACTCAGTCCTCAACTGAGAGCTTTAATGAAGCTTGGGAAAGATTCTAGGAGATGTTAAAACAATGCCCCCACCACCAAATCCCAATGTGGCAGCTTGTTCAAATATTTTATCAAGAAATTAATGCTAAGAGCAGGGATATGGTGGATGCTTCTTGTGGTGGTAGCTACCTCCACAAGATAGCTGAAGAAGCATGGGAGCTATTTGACATAATAGGGGAAAATTCCATGCAGCAGGATTCTTTGTCACGCAATGATAGTTAGATTCTAGCTAAGTGAAAGAGGCCACCCCTAGAAGTGGAATATATGAAGTGAAGGTGCAAGGTGATCTGGAGAGGAAGGTGGACAACCTGAGTTTGAAGTTTGATAAATTGATGAATGTGATGCAACCTCGGATGGTTGCACAGGTTGAGGAAGTATGCCAGTTATGCCAATCCCCCACACATTCTATTCATGATTGTCCGTCTGCCAACCAGTTTCTAGATTTTGTTTTGGAGCATGCCAATGCTGCTCAAACTTTTGGGTAGCAACCTGCTGGGTATTCTTGGAGGAACCACCCAAATCTGAGGTGGAGACAAGACTCATATCCTAAACCCCAGCAGCAGTAAATGGTAGCTCCCTACAGACCCCAACACCAGGTTAATCAAGGTTACCCACCAAGGCAAAATTTCCTGTTACCTGCCTTACAGTCTAACCAATTGGTCCTGCCCCCACAATAGCCCAGATCCTCTTCATTTGAAGAGCAGATGCTGGATTCAATGCAGAACTTGGGGAGCTTGGTGCAAATTGTCAATTCTCATGGACAGAGCATAAAAAAGATTGAGGACCAGCTTGGTCAGATCTGTAATGCTCTGAACAAGAGGGAGGAAGGAAAATTGCCTAGTCAGCCCTGACAAACCCGAAAGGTCAGTTTATGATTGGTGATGCATCCTCTACTCAGGAGGAAGCTAGTGCCCAGTGAGCCAAATATTGGTAATAATTGTATCATATGTATGAAAAATTTGTGTTGAATTGTGTTCTTTAGAATTATGTCATTTGAGCTTTTAATGTATTGTTGAATTATTTGTTTTGTGTTGTCTGTGTTTGAATTGTTGTGCGTGAATACATGTGCCTATGTTTCATTTGAATTTGAACTGTATTTGTTAAAAAATGGTTGAGGTGCCCTTATCATACTTTGCATGAAGATTGAGCTGAAAAACTATTTTAGGATTCTGTAATGTTGATGAATTACTGATTGAAAATGGGCGTATATTTTGAATGAGTGAAATGAAGTACCTGTCTGTAGCTTGGTGCTCATGCACAGTGGTTGGGTGCACAATAACATGGATGCACCAACCAATGTGCTACACTAGGCTAACAGAGTAAAAGTTGTGCAAGAATGCTAGCTCGCTGAGTTGAGGTGCTTAAATATGTTATGAGAGCCATCATTTGGCTTCCTCGCACGTTAGAACAATAGAGCATTGGCTAAAAATGTGCCTCACGGAGCTACCTTTTACTCTGCGAAGCCAATTTGTGAGTGAAGTGTGTGTTGTGTTATTCTGCGCGAGCACCACGTGAGGTACAATTCTGAAGCCAAATAAGGTCTTGCGCACCTAAGCCACTATTGCTAACTCCGCGAAATTTACTGAGTGTCAGATACTCTGCTGCGAGACAAAACGTCTCGTAGACTTCAAAACCAACTGCGCTAGAAATCTACTCCGCGAGGACCTGTTGCCAACTCTGCAAACTGTAGGATTTGCTCTATAAACTCAGCAAAAACCCTAATTTTCTTAATTTCCGCTATCTGCCCTAGTTTCTGGCGCACTCCACCAGAGCTCCTAGTTCTTTCTTTCTTCTCTACCTCTTAAGCCTCTCCACCTAAAGCTTTTTCCTCTTACCATTTTGTTCCCCAGCACCCTCCGGTCTCTTTGAACAAGGTTTGAGGGGATTTGAGCCACTATGAACACGTTGAGGTGGAACCCTAGATCTCAAATGGTACGATCCCCATTCCCTCTCTGTGCTATGATTGATTTGAGTTTCAGAGAGTAGTAGGACTAAAATTTGGTGTTTCTGAGTTTACTCATTGCGTTCTGTATTTTCCAAGATTTGTGAACCTAATTTTTAAAATTTAAGCACCCATGGCCAAGAGTTCAAAATTCATCGATACATTGGTGGCTATGTTAGACCCTGCTGCTAGTGGCAGCCTTGTGGCCACTAGGAAATCCACAAGGATTGTAGAGGCCTCCACATTAGAGACCTCTGAGGTGCCCTCACCTGGCGCTGACCCTACAATTTTGAAGGAAAAGAAGAAATCTGCACCAAAGAAGAGGGCCAGAGAGCACCCACCTACTATGAGCCCTAAAATATCAAAGAAGAAGCGGAAAAAGGGCAAGGCTGTGACCCTTGTGGCCCCTGAGGTTGAGGAGGAAGAAAATAATGAATACCTCAGGGTCCCTTTTGAGTTTGTGTCGGCAATTCCGCTAGAGGCTGAAGCTATTTTTGATAAAGCCTACTTTGAGGAGCTACCAGAGACCTCTGCCTCCATTGAGTATCTGACCAATGCATCTTTGCTACCCCTATTGAGCCCCCCTATGCAGCTGGTGTTCCCAAGATTAGTCAGATTATTTTATCAGAATATGAGATTGAAGACTGGTGATGATGGGAACCTATCACTGCTGGTACTGTTTGATAATTTTGAAATGATGTTTAACCAGTCTGATATTGCAAGGGTACTAGAGATTCTAGCTGGGTATGACCCTAAGTTTGGCTTGGGACTCCCCCTGACTGCCACCATTACAGAGATAGCCAGGGAACTAACTGGAGGAATCATGGCTTCAGGGGACTCAATCAGGAAGAGCGATCTATACCCCAACCTTAGATTCATGGATGGGGTGTTGAGGAAAAATGTGTATTGCTCGGGTCATGAGCAAGAGAGGAGGTATCCCATAGCTGATGCCCTTCTCTCATATCACAGAAATCACTACTTGGATGCAGCCACGTTAGTGTTTGAAGGGCTTAAGGATTTGTGTGAGAAAGTGAAGGTAAACAAGAAACTGCATGCCCTTCCCTACTGTAGGTTGATTACTACACTGCTGAAAGATGGAAAATATCCCTTCAAAAGGGAGGAGGGAACAGTGGCCATGAACCCCAAAAATAGTGAAAAGAAATAATGGGGTATCAGTGGCACAATGATGAGAAAGAGGGAGAAGAGAAAGGAATTATTGAGAGAAGCAGCCCCCACCATTCAGGAAGTGGTTGCTGCTGTTGCTGCTGCCACTGCTGAGACAACAGCCTCTGTTGGGCCAGCCAGGCCACCAACCTCATTGCCAGCACCAACCCCCTCTCCCTCAATTTTATCTGCACCCATTGCCCTACCACCTCCACCCTTTATCCACACATCACAACCTCTCATAGGCACAACACCCTTACCTGAGCTACTCCAGCCCACATCCACCATGGCCACCTTACCTATTTCCACACCCTTACCTATTTTTCCAGCCCATACCAGCCCACCTGTAAAAGTTGCCTACACTAAGAAAAGAAAACTCACAAAAGGCACAACTCCCATAGCACCCCATCCCACCTACAATTCCCAAACCATTCCAATCCCTGATACCACCTTCATTCCAGAACCAATACCCACAACCTATGCACCAGAACCCCATACCTTTGACACCCCCCAGCAGTCCATTGAGACTTCCCAACCTTTTGTACCTATCCCTAGTGAGCCTGCAGACCAATCCATTCCTTTATCTCATGATAGTGAGCTATTTTCAGGAGAAGAATTTTCCACTATGATGTCTACTATCCTAGGAGACATCAACCTTGAGTATACAACTCTCCCCGACTCACCTCCCCCCCCACACTTTACCCCACCACACTTTGCACCACCACAGGCTACTACCTTTACTCATAGACCCACATCTCCCTTCTAGCCAGTTTCACCCATCCAAGCCACACCCAATACCATACTAGACCTCTTACCCCAAATCCTACACCTCCGACTGTCCCTCCAATCACAAATGTTAACCAATACCCAAAACCAATCAACCCTCGAAGCCCACCTTCACTCTATTCACTCCACCCTACCAAACCCTACCTCCATCCCCACCATTTTACAATCCATCCACGCAACTCTATCCAGTCTAACCCAAACTTCCCAACAGTCACCTGTTTCCCCATCAATCTATCATCCTTCACCTACTCCCACACCCATTGCCCCTATCCTAGAAGCTTCTCCCATTCCCTCTAAAGATGCTTTCACCCAATCTATCATCCTTCATCTACTCCCACACCCATTGTCCCTATCCTAGAAGCTTCTCCCATTCCCACACCCAAAGATGCTTTCACCTTAGTCACATCCTGAACCTACCTTGGACATACATCCAACTATATCATCCTCCCCACCTTTGCCTACACCCACCCCCTCTACTTCCATGGCTGGGCTTTCCATTACTGATCTGACCTTATTTCCTGATTCTTCTACTCCCATGCCACCCTATCCCACCCTACTCTGAGCCATACAAGCAAATGCTTACATAAAAAGGGATGTAATTCAAGGCATGGCCGACTTGAAAGCAGCAGTGCGGCAACCCCTCTTGGATAAAATTTAACTCTTGATACTTGCCCACAAGATTGAGAAAAAGGAAATCAAGGATGACTTGAGAGAGAGTATGGTCCAATACAACCAGGAGAAGAAAAGGGTAGAGAGTCAAGAAAATGTTATCAAAGAACTAAAAGAGAGACTCTGGCTGACTGAGGAGAGAGCTTATGATTACGGGGTGACTATTGCAGCCTTAGAGAAAAGGACAAATGTTCAAACTGACCGGGAGATGGCAGAAGCTCTTTTTAAAGAACTCAACCCTGATGTACCTCTTCAACAATCCGGTTCGGATGCCACGAGTCTAAGCCCCGTCAAACCTGGACTCAAAATCAAGGACCCTACTCCAAAGCAATCACCCCCTTCTAAGAGAAAAAGCACAACCAAGCCTAGGAAAACCACTTCATAAAGACCACTGTCTAAGGCTGTTGCTTTAAAGATAGCAAAGGGTAAAGAGATCCAGGAACCACCTACTGAACACAAGGACACATATGATTGATATTTGCACATGTTTTGAGTTAGTAGTAGTGTGTTGAAAATACATTTTCTAATATAATGAACTTTCTTTTTGTTACTTCTGTGAACCTATTACTTTGTTTCATCTCTGCTTGTCTATTTGTGTATTTGTTAATGTGTTGTGTGTTCATTTCTAGATTTTCTCTGCTTTAGTGTAGTGTTTTATGTATCTCTGTTTGTTCACTGCTGCACACCCATTGTCCTTTGAATCAGTGAGGACACTTCTCCTCATAGGTTTTGGGGTGTGGCAGGTCCTACCAATGAAATAGTAAACCTAAGTGCAGCAGATTTAAGAGAGTAAGATAGAAACAGAATCATGTTCACCTAAGAATCATTAGAAAAATGAGAAATTTAAAATTTTACAGACCTTTAGGCATTGCAAGCTTTTAAATTTTAACTTTTTCATGATATGAACACCAAGTAAACTCACTTGTATCAGTACTGAGTGAATCATTAAAGAGAGAAAAAGGTAAAGACATACTTAAAAATTCAATGGAAGACCATAACTAGTGAGAGTTGGGCCTACAATTTTTTTTTTCTTCCTTTGAGGAGTGACTGAGGCATTTCTTCTAGCTCTAAGGATTGGTAGAGGCAATGCCCTCATTGGAAGTTAGGTACCTCCAAGTTGAAACAACTGATAGCACTCATGAAACCTAGGAAAGGATCAAGGCCTTCTCTTGGATAGTTTGAGCTTAACAGACCAAATCCTAATCAACTGCCCTTGTGCACACACGTGTTGAGCCTTAATTTCCAATTTTCTTCAAAATATACTTGAGTACTTGCACCTAAACCTATGGACCTGACTCAAACCTACCCTCACTCTGAGAATTCAGAAGGTAAGGGAGAAGGAGCTGAAGATGGATAAGATAGGGTCAACATTGGGTGAATGGAGAAGAGATACATAAAAGTTGAGCGGTGTAGAAGTTGAGGAAAGAGGTGGCAAGTCACAAACACAAAAATAAAAATAAAAATAGAAAGAAAAATGTAAGAAAAGAAAGAAAAATAATAATGAAGAGGAGTGAGAGAGGAGTCAAGAGGAATAGTTCATTGGAAAAATCAAAATGAAGAGGAGAAGCTAGCCACTTCAAGTCTGAAAAATTTGAAAGAAAATGAAAGGGACTAAACTACAAATGGGTGAAGTCATGAATCACCTCCTTCACTTACTGATTTCTCAATTTTGAATCCCTCTTCAACCTTACATTCTTTATAACCCACTTTATAAGCCACATCACAACCTAGCTAAAGACCTTGTGATCCAAAGTCGAATGAGCTGTCATGCAGAGACAAGGAGTTGTCCAATCTATGGTGAGGACCTGCCAATGATGCTAGGACTTAGGTGCTTTGCCTATGCTCATGCTTACAGACCCATTTAGGGGTTGTAACTGTTCTTGAGCTTGAGAGAAAATGAAACCCTCAAGATCCCTTGTGAGAGTATGCCCTAGTGAGCATTGGGTTTGAGGTTGAATGTATTAGGCATGGCCTATAACCTAATTTTTGAATTAATGATGAGTTCAGTGTTGATATACATGTGTTGTTCCCCTTGTTGTGAGCTAATTAGAAATTTTGTGCGCTCAGGTAGAGGTTGGATGATTAAATGTCTGTGCTTTTCATGTCCAAATTTCTCACATTTTTATTAAATCGAAGGTGAACTGATACTCTGATTCTTGACAGTTGACTTGATAATGTTGCACCTTTGTTAACTATTTCATTGAAAAGTTTATGGGTATCTTCATTGAAAACCCTTAGGAGACTTCACTCCTCCACTAGGGATCACCTAGGGGTTTAAAAGGCTTGGTACATATGCTAAATGTATCTGTGCTCCCTACGAAAGTGACATTTCAATTCTTAGAGTAGTTATTTTAATTTTTCCTTTACTCAGGGACTAGCAAAGATTAGGTTTGGGGGTGTGTTATTCACTGAAAAGTACCACTTTTCACCTCTTAACTTAGCCTTTGCTGGACCTTGAAGCAGACTAATAACCATTTGTTAAGTGTGTTTTATAGTTAGCAATAAAATATGCAACTTAATACAAACTCCTTGCTTTTTGGCCCAAAAGAGAGAGAATGCACTTAAAGATGACATCTGAGACATAGCCTGATGGAACACCTTGGTAGTGCTCACCATGGTGACTCATTGTTGCTAATCATCATTGACCAAAGTCTAGCAGATGAATGAAGTTAGTTAAGAAAGGAGGAGACTGTGACAGCAGCAAGTGCAATGCACCAGAGTAGTAAAAGATAGACCTCGCAGAGTTGAGGAGCTTCCTCGCGAATCTAAAGATGCAATGGAAGAGGCCCTCGCACAGATACATCGTGCAATCAGGAGGATAGCTGAAATGACCTCACGAAGATCTTGCAGGTTAAAACTATCAGAATTTGCCCTCGCGAAGCTCTGGCAGAGATCAAGCCTCAAAGCAACCGTGTGAAGAACCCAGCGAGTCCATATGTACACTGAATAGAATGTCACCTCACATAATTCTCGCATAGCCCTGGATGAGAGAGACACCCAGAATTCTCTTCGTGTAGATCTCACGCACTCTGAAGCCTTACCATTGACTATGCAAGCGCATGAGCATAACTACGAGAGTACTTAGCGACAGAAAGAGCTTCTAAAGCTCTACTGCTCGAGAAGTCTAGGCACTCCAGATAATCTTCGCGATAGCATTACAGCACAAAGGAACTGCGCGATGAACTGAAGATTCACTGCGCGAGCAAGCACTTCCCACCAGCCAAAGGCAACCCACCAAGGCAAAGCAGCTACGCGAATGAGCTAAAAGTATATACCAGCCCCGCGAAGCACATACTCTCCACTTCTCAGTTTTAACTGAAGGACTTTTTGGGAATTTCCCAAGGCCAGGGCACACTTCCCGAGGTGTGGATTTTGAGGTGCTTATCTCTAGGCATTCAAGGGTTGTAACAGTGCCACGTCTGCTAGAAAAATTAGGGTTAATCTCTTTAGAGCCAAGGCCGTTTTGATAGAGTATATAAGTTGTACTTAGAGTTTATTATTTTCATCTTTCCTTCATCCTCTGCCGGTTGAGAACTCTAGTAGACTAGGGTTAGGGTTTGATCATCTTTTTATTTTATTTTTCTTCTCTCTTAGCCCAGCACTTGCTGGCTAACCCCCTTGTAAGTAGCTAGGTTTAGTTTCATTTCAGTTTGTAATAGGTTTTTAGTGTACATTGGGATTCGGATGAGCAGTTGTGTACAGGCTGCAGCTTGAAGACAATTCATTGTAAGTTTTGTGTTCATCAATGGATTGCCATTTTAATACTTAATTGAATCTAAAGATCTTATGGTTTCTTTAGATGTCTATAGGATCCATGTATTTGGGACTAGCCCATTTAGTTTCTAGTAGATCTATTGCTTACCATCTGATTTTCCTTGGTTTGATAGCCCCATGGAAAGCAATGCTGGATCTGTAGTGAGATCTAGGGAGCTTGGAGGCCTGTGGACCATGGTGGTTGCAACAGTCTTCATGTTCTTTCTCAGGCCTCTGTGGGATGGACAGACCAATGGGATACCCTGTGACCATTCAAGTGGACAGAGTATAGCCCTAAGGTTGTGTCCATTCACATGTTTGAGAAGGATTCTTCTCCCCTGCACATGAGCTTTTAGAGCCTTGTGAGGAGATTTGTACAGGAACTGGCTCCCTTTTATTTTACCTAGCCGACATTAGATGTTAGATTTGATCTCATTGTAGTAATTGCAGCTTGAGGCTAAGTCATTACAGGCCGTTTGTAGCAATGACCAGCTGAATCTAAAGCCTTATTCAACCTATTGCATGGTCCTTTTTGTGGGCACTAGTGAGCAGTTAGACTTAGCAATGCACTTAGGATCTTGTGTTGGAATACCTATGGATGCCAACTAGGTCCATGCGCAGATCTAGGGAGCTTATAGCACTGGCATTACATAGTGCTGTAATAGTATTCATGGCTTGATCTGGCCCAGTGGTTGGGGGAATGATCAGTCCACTCCCCTGGGTTAGATTGGCAATGTCTATTTTAACCAATGGGATTTGAGAGACTCTATCGGATACCCTGTGACCATTAGAGTGGACAGAGTATAGCCCTAAGAGCGCCCCAAATGGCATGGGTTAAACCAGATATTTTTACCTTGTTGAAGCTTTTAATAGCGTCTCAGTAAGGAACACTGCAGAGACAGACTAAATCTAAGTTACATCACTGCTTTGACTCTAGCTTAATCTGCTTACTTCTCATAATTTTTGTATTTTATTTTGTCACACACTACCACCATCTTCCTCTTAACCCTTTCTTTATGATAGGGCTATATTTTATTTCTCTGCTTTTAGGATTAATTTAGTGTAGTCGTGACACCCAACTCCATTTCTTTAGGATTGTTAGATCTGTAGCTAGATCTGGATGCCTACTATTATAGCCCATTTTGGGTTTTAGATCAATTTCTCTGTGGGACAAACTCTTACTTATCAAAACTTGCTACAATGGACCCTGTATCTTGTAGGACTGTGTTTATTTCAGACTTGCTGTACTGACTCATCTCTAATTCCCCACTCTTAATTTATTCTCTCCACTGTTCTTAATAAAATAGCAGCAAGAGTTTAGAATAAAGAAACAATAGTGTATAAAACACACGCCAGGCATGCTTTGACCCCGATGTGGCTTGGCGTGTGTAATATACACACCAAGCCAAACGTGGCCCGATTTGGCCTGGTGTGTATAATACACACGCCAGGCTCTTCCTGGCCAAGTTTGGTTTTACATGTGTATTGTACATTCCGAGCCTTATCCTCCTCGGCCCCGAAGGGGTGCACATACCCTCGGAATGGCACGTCAATCTCTGTTTAATCTGCTTGGGAGGCTGTTTTAGAATAAATAGTTCAGGATCAATATGCATTCTCAAAATCCCGAACATACAAAAATTCACATAAAATAACAAAAAATCATCACATAAAATAACAAAAAAATCCGCATAAAAAAACAAAAAATATATATACACGAAAAATAACAAAAAATAATAATATGCACATATGCATATGTGTCTTTCAAAAAGCGGCATGTACTCCCAAAAAGAATTGTGACATCAATTCGCTCCGCTTGAGTAGTCATGCTAAATTAACGTTGAGATCGATGGGTTCGCCCAAAGACCTCGAAACCTACTTCACTCAGGGCCACCCGTGGCCGATCAAATGGGGCAGTCATTGCCTCATGGGATTGGACACAAGCTGTGGATCTTGGCATATTTGCTTCGTGCCTATCTTTAAGTATGGGTCGATCACCCTCGCACTTACGAAACTATTTTATTTAGAATGAAACTTGAACATCAAATATCTTCAATCATCTCGAGAAGCGGATATTTTTTTTCAGCATATTGGGCTTTCACAACTCGCTCCATCTCGATTATTCCCAATAATGTCGCTAAGCGCTTGGGGATCGATAACCTTGAGGAACGGATATTTTTCCCAACATACAGGGCTTCCGCTTACTCACCATGTTACCTACCTGATGTTGGAGGTTCATTCTGAATACGGCGGACTCGTAAGTGATGCCTTGGGCCTCCTCGGATGTCTCTTGTCTTTAGCATTCGATCATTAGTAATCGGATACCAAAGAGGAGCATCTGTAGACACCCAAATTTGGCCCAAGGCCCGATCGAAACATACTTCAAGAGAGGCGCATCCCCGATTTTTTGATAGCATCTCCCATACCCTTAAGAACCTTCCCAAACCTATAGGAACTTTCCCAAACCCTTACGAACCTCCCCAAACCCTTAGGAACTTTTCTGAACCCTTAGGAATTACCCCTGACCTCTCCAGACCCATAGTTAATCCTCCCAGGCAGTGGTTAGAGAGAGATATAGTAGAGCTGGAAGGAACTTCTACTTAGACCAAACCATATATAATTGAAAAGTAGAGGTTCCCAGATTTCCAACAAGCTAAGAATCACCTCAATCTGAGTTGTACTTCAAAAGTTATGACAATACAAAAAGTGACTGAAAATTGTACCTAGTTAAGGCATGCATGGCGTGTATATTATACATGCTAAGCCATTTTTCCCCAGAAATGGCTTGGCATGTATATTACACATGCCAAGTATAAGTGGGCCCCTCATGGGCTCTAACTTTCAGGACACTGTAACTATGCTTGGCGTGGATAATACACACGCCAGGCTTAACTATAGTAATCTCTGGTTTTTGCTCGAATTTCACTTTTGGGGTTTGACTTGTTGACATCCCAATATTTAGGGTGGATTTCATTAGGACTGTTGCACCCCTGTTTACCCTATTTGCAACCCTCTAGTCATTTGAAACCTCACCCTATCATCTACCATTGATCCTATCATCACACATATCCATAGCCTTAAAATCCTAGGAAACCTTAGACACTAGGATTACCTAATTGCTAATCCTAATTAGCCTTTAAGTACCCCCCTAACCCTCTCTTTTTCTATAAATAGAGAGGCACCCCCTTGCAAATGGCTTGAAAATTTTCCAAGATAGAAAGAGATAAAGAAATCCCCTCCTCCCATTTGGTGCACCAAATACTCATACAAATTCCAGAATCCTAAACCACCTTAGAAACCCTATCTTCCATAAAAAACCCTTGAGTTTAGGAGAGAACTACCCCCTAGCCTTCTTCCTCTACCCCTTAGCTATCAAGCCTTAGACGTTAGAAATCGTTCTCCAACCACTTAAGCTACTGAAAGCTTGTCAAGTGCACCTATGCAATGGTCCACAACAGTGCTATAAGGGCCCAAGAGCTCCGGCTCTCCCCTTTACTCCTCTACCTTCTAAGCTTTTATTTTATCCTCGAATTTGTGCCATTGAGTCAATGAAATCTCAGTAATTACGGAGGGGCACAAATAAGATCAATGTGCCTTCGGGCAATAGGAAGTGCTCTTTTCATTTTCAATTTTCTTTATTTTGGCCATAAGTATATACCGCATTTGAGTGGGTTGATCAAGTGCTTAACACTTTCCTGATCGATAACGGAAGCCCCTACCCAAGAGCCTTTGGCGTAGACCGGTGAATGAAAGTCATATTTTTGGCACTTCAGTACTCACAAAATTGATTTAGGTTTCTTGGGACACCAAAAGCTCCAGGTGGTAACTCTATATTTTTCGCAAGAGCGCATCGTCGCGATGGGATCATAAAAAATCCACAGTTGCACAACCTCCCAGCGACATTAAGGAACTACGAGGTCTTATAGGAAGACTGCAATTCATTAGGAGGTTTATCTCTCAGTACTGACACTGATACGACCCTTTCTACGGACTACTTAAAGGAGGAGTCGAGTACATATGAGATGACCAGTGCCAACAAGCCTTCGACAACATCAAGAAGTACCTCCTCAACCCTCAGATACTATCACCATCAGTCCCCAGAAGACCCCTAATCCTCTACATCTTGGCGAACGAGAAAGCCATGGGGGTAATTCTTGGCCAACACAACGAAGACGAAATGAAGGAGAAGGCCATCTACTACCTCAGCAGGACGATGGTCGAGTACGAACAAAAGTACACCACAATAGAGAAGACTTGCCTAAAACTAGTATGGGCCTCAATGAAACTATGACACTAGTTTGGAGCACACAAGATAATGGTACTAGAATGCATGGACCCTTTGAAGTACATCTTCGAGAAGCTTGCTACATCTGAAAAAATAGCTGGCTGGCATATGCTACTACAAGAATTCGACATCACCTACATCACACAGAAGTCGATCAAAGGGCAGGCGATCACCAATTACCTTACGAATCTTCCCCTCCCAGGTAGCGACCCAGTACATACAGACTTCCCCGATGAAGACTTACTCTCAATTCACAACGAAGAGCCTGAGAAGACCTCGTGGACTTTATACTTCGACAAAGCTCTCAACCACAAAGGAAAAGGCATCTAAATAGTTCTACTAAGCCCCGAAGGAGTTGTTATACCAAAAGCCTTTCAACTCAACTTCTCAGTCACTAACAATATCACGAAATATGAAGCCTTCATTGCGAAACTATGAGCAACACTCCAACTAGGTGTCAAACAGCTGAAGACAATTGACGACTCTAAGCTGGTGATATCACAAGTCATTGGAGAGTGGAAGACCAAAGAGAGAAGACTGATGGCATACCTAGAAAGAGCTCAATTCCTGATAAAGAAGGTTGAGAGAATCTCCTTCACGCATATCCCGAGATTAGAGAACGAGCTGGCAGACTCCCTTGCCACGCTAGCCTTAGTCTTACAGATATCGATCAGACAAAGTACCATGTCCTTTTTCATCGAGAAATTGATCGTGCCAGCACACGACGTGGGGTGGAGAGAAAAACCAGAATTACCCGTCCTCCTAAAGACCATAAAGCAAGAAGAAATGTCCACTACGAAAAACCCCAAGATGGAAGTTTCCACCTGTTGGTACGTACTTTTTTTGGGTCCCTTTCGATCCCTGAAAGAGTGGCCCAATTAGGTCCAAGTGGACTCTAGCAAAGGCGGTGTTTTTAGAGGTACTTAAATACTGAAAATAAAAAGGTAAATATGAGAGAAATACTTGATTCATTGCGATGGCCAGCAGTAGATATTTATTAATGCTGTAACATGTCATTGATCACGCCTTCCGGGGTGGAGATATGGGTTGTTCTTTTTACTGAATCATCGGTCAGCCGATGTCAATAACACTGGGTCGCCTGTAAGTTTAGTTAATCTACTTTTCCTAATTCTCTTCTACCTACTTTTCTTTTCCTGCTCTCGCTGTAGTTATCAGGGATCTAATTAATTTTAATCCTATTAAGGGTCTAGTTAATCGGGGAATCCTAATTCAACTAGGTCTCCTAATCTGACTAGGAGTCTAATTAACTTAAATATCTTAATCCTATTAGAAATCTAATTAATTAAGCCTCCTAATCCTACTAGGAATGCAAATATGTTAATTCTATGGAAACCAATTAGGAATATACTAATTCTATTGAAACTCTAATTGATTAAAAATATACTAATTCTATTAAAATTCTAATTAAAGTAAATATAATAATTTTACTGAAAGTCCAAAAAAAGGGGTTTTGGCCAGCTATGCTAAGGAGGTTTGGCCTTGTTCCTGGGTACCCTCCATAAGCTCCCTTGGGGAAATCAGGCGGCTAGAGATTATTTCAGTAATAATATGGATTGAAAATGAATTTTGAATTTATAAATTATGGATTTATGGATCGAGGATTGAGAATCAAGTTAAAAGTTAGAATTAAAATTCTGGAACTAGAGATGGAAATTTTAAAACTGAATCTAAGACTGAAATTAAGGACCGATTCTAGAAACTAAGAACTAAAATTAGGAAAACTAGAAATTTATTTAAAACCTAAGATCTAAGATCTAGAATTTAAGAACTAGAGGGCTAGAACCTAATTCTAAGACTAAAATTAAAAAAAAGAAGAACTGGTTCTAGAACCTGAGAACTAGAGCAGGGAAAAAGGTAAGAAGAGATTTTAAGTCTAAGAACTAATAAAAGCTTAAGAACCTAAAGTCTAGAGCTAATGATCTTGAACTAAGACTAGAACTAAGAGCTAGAACTCGATGAATTAAAAACCAAAAGAAAAGTATACTGATCAGTCACATAATTTACCATTTTATCACCCTTAACTTAGTGATGCTGGAACTTAGTTTGCTACTAACGAGTTACTGATGTACATATATTAAAGATAAATAGTAAATTAGAGCCTAAGTGTTAATCCTTGTCAAAATGAACTCAAAAAGTAGTAAAAAGATGATTACGCGTTAAAGATGATTGGCCAGCAATAGGAAGGCTGAAAAATCGTAATTCTTCAAAAGATGATTCTTCAGAAAGCGATAAAAGAAGAAAGCGATCGATTCAAAATAAGAAATTGTTAGCTGAAAGCCTACTGAAAATAGAAAATCGTGAATTACGATTTCCTAAAAATAGAAGCTTTCTACTACACACTGCTGCTGCAGATCTCGTGAGAGTTTAACACTGTCATATCCAGAATTAGAAGACTCCTCTAATTAGAAGTCTGATGAACTACGGACTGAGAAGATTAATAAAGATTTAATCCGAAGGACTCTGCTGCTGCTCAATAAAGAACAATCCAGAAGCGCATCAACTAAAGAAAGCAAGGAAAGATAAAATTAGGAATTAGAGTTATATTAGGAATCCTTTATTTTAGTAGTTTCTTTTATTAGAACTAGATCTTTGTAAACCGACCCCTTATGATCTATAAATAAGAGGGCTCGACATAGGAATAAGCATCGAAGAAATTGTAGCATCAATTGATGCCTGAGGTTAGATTTTCTTCCAATCAGTATGTACACTAGTTAGAGTAGATTAGATACCAGAGGTTTCTTAAGAGCAATTGCGACTGCAATTAAGTGCTGAAGATTAGTGTAGATATCTTTAATTTCTTAGGAGTAATTGACGACTGTGGCTGAGGGGTGAAAGATATGTTTTACTTTACTTTCTAGTTTAGATTTTATTTGCTTTATAAACATCTCTAAGTTTTAATTTGAATTGACGACTCAGGTTAGAATTTGGAGATTAGTGTAACGATTTTTACTTTTCCATCTTCAGTTTTCTAGAGTTTGATTAACACCTAAATTTCTGGTTGATTATTGATTAGATTAAATCTATATTGATAGTATCTTAGACTTGATTGATGACCAATACTAGGAGACTAGAAATATGGTGTAACAATACTGTTTATTTTCATAAATATCCAAAAGCTAAAGGTTAAGATTGACGACCTTAATTTGAAGGAGGATTAGGACTTATTTTTATGCACTTTAGTTTAATAACCCATTCTTTTATTCATATTTTTCCAGTAGATTAGATCTTAAAAATAAATAAAAGTTTTTAAGATAGGGATTTAGATAAAAGATATAAACTAAGAATTAATTAGATAATGAACTTCCTTGTGGGATCGATCCTATACTAGCTCTACAATTTCCATTGTGCACTTGCAATAGGTTAAGACTTGAATTTAATATAATTATAATACATAATAAGCAATCAATTCATATACCTGAGGCCAGGGCCATAGAGAGGAATCTCGAAATCCTAAGCTTGAAAGTGAAGAACTCAAGAGAGAGAAATATGTGTCGAAAATTGTGTCTTTGGGTCGAGGTGGTGGGTCCTATTTATAGGTATTTGGCCAATTGCACACCCTGTGGGGTGTACTCAATTGGTCGGTGAATTTTAATTATGCACCATGTCTGGTGCGTACAATTGAATTATGCGTTCGGTTTTAGGTGCACAATCACTATTAGTCGGCGACTGACTCAGTGAGTGACCGGCTGACTGGCTCAGCCTAGTAGCATAGTCCTAGTCTAATTAGACTAATTATGGGCGCTGATTAGTGTGTTCAATCTATTAAGTGCCTGAATTCATGCGCTTAATAGGGAATTTTAGGCGGTCAAGGGAGTTAGAGACTTGGTTCACTTAGGAACCAATTATACGCTTGCACTGAGGCATATAATCTAATTATACGCTCTAGGTAGGGCGTATAATCGTGTCTTACGCGATTTCTAGAAAGGTACAAGGCTAGTCTAAAACGGACTGATTATGCGCTGAGTACAAAGCGTGTAATATGATTACGCGCACCTGTTAGGGCACATAATCAAGGTCTAAGGTGGTCATCAGGAAGTGAAATCCTGGTCTAAGAGGGACCAATTGCACGCTAGACATGGGGCGTTCAATCAAATTGTGCACTCTGTATAGGGCGTGTAATTCAGGATCTACTTGGGTTTGAGTCGGGTTCGAGCCACAGAGCTATTGTTTCAGCCTGGGTCTCAACCATGTACTACTGTTTCAGTGCATGGTCCCCGTATTAGGGTTTTAAAGTCTTCATAGAAGGCTAATCCTTTTCTAAAGATCATGGGCAAGGTCAAAGGTTGATCGAACAGGTTTGTATACCCCGAGGGGGCAAAATGGGGGTGTCTATAGATGCCCCTCTTCGGCGCGCTCTTGTGGAATAAGAATGCGTCGAAGAAGTAGACACCCCTCATCCGAGGTGCCTTCTCATTTTTCTTGAGAAATCACAAATGTGAACCGGGGATGCTGATATGAGATGCTTGGCTTTCTTATCTATTAGTGTAAGCTAAAATGAAGCATTCGGGGGCCCAGTGGTAGCTGTCGAAAGGCGTATTCCATGTCGTGGATGCGAGTGACATCCCACCACATATCACGATGTGCTGCTAGTAATAGTAAATGGGGGAAAAGAGGCATAACCTAATCCGTGGGTGCAAGGGGCATCCCACGGCATATCACGACTTGCTAGAAGGGGCAGTCAAACAGTAGGAGAGTCGATATCCTAATTTGCAGGTGCAAGGGGCAATCAAACAGAGGGATATACAACACAATCGAGGTACCGGGGGCATCATACGAATGTCCAGAGATAAGGTTCAGACCGGGTGCGTCATTGCTCACACTAATGCGCATCAGGTGTCCCTTTCCAGTGGACATTTATGATTTCTCAAAGTTGAATATATTTAGTGTTCGATTTTCCAGGGGAAAGAACGGATTGGAGTGGTGAGAAGTGAAAGTTTGACAGATAGGAGTTCATCTACTTTATTATTAATTTTTTTGTTTTTGAAAATTTAAGAATTTAACTTAAGATTAATTCGATTGTAAATCTTTGAAAAATGTGGCTTCCAAGATATCGCTGAGCAGATCCACTGGTATGAGATTTGTGGACCCAACTATTTGCGTGGTTGTCAAGATGACACTTGGTATGCCGAATGCTGCATCTAACCTTCTCATGAATACTGATGATTGTCTCTTATGGGAGGACTACAGTGATTCACAGATAGAGAGAGGTGAATTTTGAAAACATTTGACTTAATCCTAACTAGTTATATTTTAGAAGAAATATCCAGTAAAAAGAAAGGGGTGATAATACTTACCTGATTTATTGCCTGCTAGAGGCTTTTGTATGCGAAGGGACTAGTAGGCTGTTGTAGTGGCATCGCAATGGGACATAAGAGGATTTCCTCTCTTTACTTCATTTTTGTTGTAGCGAGACCTGATGGTCACCATTGTGATGGAATGTCTTGGGGAGGCGAGGTTCATGATGGGACATGGTGGTCCTCTCCTTTATGATTGTGTGCTATGATAAGTCCCGTTGGTTGTAGGCGCGATGGGACCTGAGGGGAACTCTGATGAGATGTTTGCGTTGGAACGTGGTATTTGATGGGCGTGATGGCATGTTGGAGGGTTTCCTCTTCTGTAATGGTAGGGGCTCGCTGGTTATCACGCGATGGGACGGTGGAGGGTCTATCCTCCTCTACCGCTGGCTGTTGGGGATATTTCAGGTACTGATAATTGGTGTAAAAACAAATTAAAATTAGAAAAAAGAGATGGTGAAAACAGCAATCCTAAAAAATCTAGACTTGCGAGATACAAGGTCCTTTGTAGCAAGTTTTAAAAGTAAGAGTTTGTCCCACAGGGAGTAGCGATCTAAAACCTAGAAGGTGTATAGTAGACTTCCAGATCTGGCTAAAGATATGACAATTTTAGCCTAATCTAAGAAGAAAGAAAGTTTTTCGGGTGTCACTAGATCTAACTTACAAAACAGAATTATAAAACTAAATTTAAAAGATTGAGGAAGATGGATGGTGAAATAAAATATAAAATGGGGGAAATAGACATCTTAGGGCCTGGTTCTCATTGCAAAAAAGATCAAGACATATGAATTTGTAGCTTTCTTTCACTTGGCTACAAGCTCAAGTGCAAGGTAGAAGAATTCAAACCAAACCAAAGGTTTAGACTGATCTTAAGGGTATGTGTTGTCCACTTGAATGGTCACAGATCATCGTATAGACTTCATCCAATCCAATGGTTCAGATTGAAACATTAAAATCACTAAAAATGCTGTGGATGCAAGGCTACAAGCTCAGGCATCCATAGGGATATTAAATAAAAGGAAATTAGATAGTAAACAATAGATCTATTAGAAACTAAATGAGTTATTTCCAAATACATGGATCCTATAGACATCTAATGAAACCATAAGATCTTTAGATTTAATTGGACATTAAAATTAACAATTTATTGAATTAAACAACTTACAATAACCTTGTTCTCAGATCTGTAGTTTGTGCATCAATCCACACATCCCCAAGCTGAGATTATAATTACAAACTAGATCTGGACTGCTATCTAGATCTAATCCAACAGGCTGGATTAGGGAGAGAAGGGGGAAGAGAAAAGGAAAAATAAGACTAAAACTAAACCTAAATTAAGCTAAGGAGAACTCAGGCTATTCCTTTGTTCCTAATTTCCTTGCTGAAGAATTATACAAGCAAGGAGTCTTATTTATACAAATGCAGTGATCCATGTGCTTTGGATTGCAACCAATCAAAGGAGAGAATTCCCATTTTAGTTTATGCTAATCCTGTTTTAGCATTTCGACCAATTAGAGAGAAGAGGGAGATCTAGTTCTGTGAAACTCAACTGAAGTAGTTTGCATTCCCGCCAAAGATTTGAAAATCAGTTCTGCCCATGTGCATAATTCTTTATGCTTTGGCATCCCAAAAATGCCCCTTGCCGACCATTAGAAATTCCAACTGTATTTGCTGTCAATAAGTTGAACCCAAGCTGCTATAGATAGATGCCCAAAATATTTTACAAATCCATTGGTAGTATTTGAAACCAAAAATAACCTCCAAGTGATCATTAACAGCAGCTGATGACAGCTAGATCTTGGGCTTCGAAAGGTTCGAGTTGAGGTGTAGCAATAGCTCGTGAGGTTGCTAATTAATGGCTGAAACTCGAGATGATGGTGGCTGTAATACAGCTATCCATTTGAGAAGATGCAGGCTGATGAGATGAAATGCTCGAGAGTTTAATCATTAGATTCTGCAATCATTTGAGAGGTTGCTTCAAGAACTCGATAGGTGCTGATGGTGTAGAGGTTCCTTTTATGAGGTTTGATGGGTGGATGGGAGGTGCATCTCGACAGGTTGTGGATTTGGGAGCTAGATGTCAAGAGGATGCTGTTGCGATTCTTAGTGTGCTTGTTTTATTTGTTGGTAGTAAAAACAATTTAAAATCAAAGAAAGAGTAAAACAGGGGATGGAATCAGCACAACTGAGAAATCCTAGACCTGCAAGATACAGGGTCCATATGTAGCAACTTTTGATAAGTAAGAGTTTGTCCCACAGGGAAAGGTGATCTACAGCTCCAAAGGAGCCATCTCTAGTAGTCCCTCCAGATCTGACTACAGATCCGGTAGTCCTAAAAGGAGGGGAGTTTAAGGTCACTTATTCTAAGTATTCTAAGATAGCCTAATGAGTTAACTACAGAAAGGGTTGAGAAGATGGATGGATTGTGGAAAATAAATATAAAAGGGTAAGAAGTAGTTTATTGAGTCTAGATAAGAGGAGTTTTTGTAACTCAGATTCAAATCTGATGTTATGGAAATCCTGTCCAACGGCTACATTATCACCAAAGAGGAGGAAGAATTCAACTCATCCCTGTGCCATGATCCATTCCCTTTAGGTTATAACCTATCCACTTAAATGGCCACAGACTATCCCATAAGAGAACCACAGTCCAGAGATGGGTCAAAACACATTAATCATTGTAGGCACTACTTCATCTAGGCTACAAGCTCAGGGAATCCATAGGGAACCTCAACCTCTAAAGCCCTATGTGTGGGGCTAAGGCTGTATAGGACCATGATAGCCCAGACACATAGAACCAGCAAGAAATTGAGTACCACCTTAGATCTAGCTGTCCATTGCTTGAGTGGGGCTGCAATGGTCTAGTCACAAGCCTACAATCTCCATAACTAGATCAGATCTAACATCTGATGGCGGATCTATACAAATATATGGGGAGCCTGCCTCTGCACAATCTCCTACCAGGCTTAACAGCTCAGGCTCGGGGAAGAAGGATCCATCTTGGATCGGCGGATTGGATTCACCCTAAGGCTATAGCCTGTCCACTTAAATGGTCACAGACTATCCCAGAGGCTATCCTCCTCACGGAGCCCAAGACAAAACAAGTTAATTGCTGCTACGACCATGGTCACAAGGCTACCAGCTCAGGCTTCCATGGGGATTTCAGATCTAGTGGGTCCTGTGGTGGGGCTAAGGCTGTAAAGGACCATGATAGCCCAGACACACAGGTCACTTGGATATGCCTGGATCCTTAGAATCAGTCCTCCATTACTTTGAAACTCAACCAAAGCAATGGTGGATCACTAGGCAGCAGCCTTGCATAGAACAGCTCACAAATACACAAATCCCATAAGAGTACAAATCCTATTACACAAACTCCATTAATCTAATCTCAATAGACATACAAAGGCATGGCCAGCAAGTGCTGAGCCATGGAGAGAAGAAAAAGAAAAAAAAGAAAACTACTTACAGCTACAAAGAAATAGAAAAGAAAACGATCTCAGATAAAAAAGTCTAAAGAATTCCCAAAAGAAAGATCCATTCAAAACCTAAACCAGGCTTAGGTTTATATAACAGTGGCTGTGGCGGCGCATTAGGGTTAGGAAACCCTAATTTTAGCGATGCCACATGGCACATTAATGATCCTTGGATGCCTTGGGGCGCATGCACGGAGATTTGAGCGTGGAAGTGCATGCCCTAATCCTTAGAAATCCCCAGAAAGTCTTCTGCAGAATGTTGGAAGTTGGAGTTCAGAGCTTCGCCAGGTTGCAGTCGATTCCTAGACTTGTCACGTGGTAGCTCTAGTCTTAGCGTGGTTGAGTTTAACATTAAAGCTTCAGACGTCGCGTGGTTGCAGCTTCTTGATGCTTTGAGCAGTCGTGAGGTAGACAGTTAAGCTCTCGCTGGGTTGGGCTTTGCGCAGTTGGATTGATAATTTGTGAATAGCGCGGGAGCTGCGCGAGCTTTCCTCTTCACTTCGTGAGGCTAATTCTGGCTTTCAAGAGGCTGCTTTCTTTCTGAACTGCGCGAGAAGTTCACTTCTTCGTGGATCTTCGCGAGGATCCTCGCGAGGCGTTGAGGCTTTTCTGAACTGCACGACAGGTTCTATTGATATTTGCATCCCGTGGTGACTGCGCGACAGCTGCGCGAGGCAGGATTCTGAAGCTCTCTATCCTCAGCTATTCTGAGCGAACCGCACGAGGGTGAGAGGGGTCATCTTAAACTGTGCGGGAGCTGTGCGACCTTTAACTTCTAAACTTCATGAGAGCTACGCGACTCAAGGCTTCTGAAGTTCTTCTGTCACTCTACTACGCGAGAACTTGTTTGTGAAGTTTTGGGACTTCACGAGGACTGCGCGAAGTGTATTTTTCTGAATCCTCTGGAGCTTTGTCAGCTGTGCGAGGCTCTTCTATGGTCTGGATTCATGGCTCATTCTTTTGAGAGACTTCTGGTGCCAAAATAGGTTCCTTAGTAGGATTCATGGCCTTATTGCCCTGTTGTTTATTACCTACAGAAAACACTTAACAAGCATTTATTAGATGGCTAAGGGTCTAATCAAAGGCTAAGTTAAGGGGTGAAAAGTGGTACTTTTCAGGTCTTAACACACCCTCAAACCTAATCTTTGCTAGTCACTTAGCAAAGCTACACTAAATCAACTATAGAATTTAAATGCCACTTTTGTAGGGAGCACGGATACATTTAGCATATGTACCAAGCCTTTTAAACCCCTAGGTGATCCCTAGTGGAGGAGTGAAGTCTCCTGAGGGTTTTCAGTGAAGACACCCATAAACTTCTCAATGAAGCAGTTAACAAAAGTGCAATTTATCAGATGAGCAGTCAAGGAACAGGGTTAGTTCACCTTTGAACCATTAAAAATATAAGAAATTCAAACACATTGGCTGCACAGAAATTTAAACAGTATAAGTTTCTCATGAAAGCACAACATTTCCAATCAGTTTACACTATAGAACAATTCACATGCGTGTCAGCACTGAGCTCATCACTGGATCAAAAATTAGGTTATAGGATGCTTAATGCATTCAATATCAGACCCAAAACTCTTCAGGGCATACTCTCATAAAGAAATTTTGAGGGTATCATTTTATCTCAAGCTCAAGAGCAGTTACATCCCCCAAATGAGTCTGTAAGCATGAGCATAGGCATAGCTCTGAAGTTCTGGCATCATTGATAGATCCTCACCATAGATTGAACAACTCTCTGTCTCCACATGACAGCTCACTCAACTTTGGATCTGAGGGGCTTTAATCTGTAATGTGGCTTATGGAGTGGGGTTAAAAAGAATGGAAGGTTGAAAAGGGGTTCAAAATTTGAGAAATCAGTAGGTGAAGGAGGTGATTCATGACTTCACCTTCTTTGATTCAGCTCCTTTCATCTTCTTTGAGGTTTTTAGATTTGAAGTGATCAGTTTCTCTTCTTGATTTCGATTTTTCTAATGAAAGTTCTCTCTTGACTCCTCTCTTACTCCTCTTCATTATTGTTTTTGTTTCTTTTTGATTCATTTTTCTTCTTTCTTTACCTAATGTTGACCATAGCTAGTCCATCTTCAACTCTTGTTCCCTTACCTTCTGAATTCTCAGAGTGAGGGTAAGGTTAAATCAGATACATAGGTTCAGGTGCAAGTACTCAGGTGTACTTTTAAAGAAATTTGGATTTAAAGCTCAAAGGGGGTATGGACAAGGGCAGTTGCTTTAGGATTTGTCTGTTTAGGCTCAAATTGTCCAAGAGAAGGCCTTGATCCTTTCCTAAGTCTCATGAGTGCTGTCAGTTGTTTCAACTTGGAGTTGCCTAACTTCTAGTGAGCACAGTGACTCAGCCAGTTCTTAGGGCTAGAAAAAATTGCCTTAGTCACTGCTCAAAGAAAATTTTTTGTATGGGCCCAAATCTCACTGGTTATGGTTTTTCTTTGAATTCTTAAGTATGTCCTTACCTTTTTCTCTCTCTAATGATTCACTAAGTGCTGATATAAGTGAGTGTTCTTGGTGATCTCATCATGGAGATGTGAAATTTTAAAAGTTTATACTGTCTAAAGTCTGGAAAAATTTTAAATTTCATTATTTTTCTGATTCTCCAGTGAACATGGTTCCATTTCCATATTACTCACGTGATTATGTTGCACTTAGGTTAACTATTCCATTGGCAAGATCTGCCTGCCACACTCCCAAACCTAAGAGGAGCAGTGTCCTCACTGGTTCAAAGGTGGTTGTGCAGTAGATTTATTAAGGGCATAATAAAAGGAAACGGCAAGAAAGAAAACAACCAAGAACAGAGAACTGTACAGAATAATCAGAACAAGAAAATTTCATTAAGACTAAAAAGAAAATTACAAAAAGAAAGAAGGGAGGAGAGAGGGATCAAGGATGGGGGGGGTGAGAAGGTGGTGGAAGGGGTTGAGTGGAGGGGGCAGGGGATGGTTCTATCTTTTGCTTTTTCTTCTATGGCTGGAGCTTTTCCTCCTCCTCCTTAGCCAGGATTTGCTGAACCTCCTCGTCTTCATCCCAAAGGGGTTGGAGGGGGTCCGGCTCTTTAGGTGGGGGCGGTTCCAACCACATCGGGTAAAACTTGTTAGGCAGCGCATTAGGCTTGTCATCTGCCATTGTTAGGACTAGGGAAGGACCGCTAGGGTGAGAGGAGAAAGGATGAGATGAATATGAAAGGGGCTCCCTGTGTATTTAAAAACGAGGATGGTGGAAGATGAAACGGTGGAATAACATCCAAGTCGCCGCAATTAATTGATAGTGAGTTGGGAAGTGACAAGTCCTAGCAATTAGCGTGGGAAATGACAAATGCATTTGACTCGCGCAGCTGGGCAAGGGGGATAGCGAGATAGGAACGAAATCTCGTGATGATGAATGTTGTAGTTTGTAGTGCGCGAGAGTTTCCCAATTCTCAAATTGGAATGCGCGAGGCTTAGTACCAAACAGGGAGCAATTCATGCAGTTCAGCATTTAATTCAAAAATCAGCAATTTGCAGAAGAAGTATCATACCAACCCTACCGAAACTCTATCAGACCTCGCAGACTCAGACCCCATCGAGACACTACAGTTTTCTAAAAACTATTGAAGAAACTAAAGCAGTATAGTACAACATGGACACAACTGTGGGTCATGTAGATGAAGGGGTCCCTTGAAAGTGAATAGTGTTCATAGGATCTATAGGTTTTTTGAGACAAGGCTTAAGCCTCTGACCATTCACTTTCAAGGTCCGCCCAGATTTAGGATCCTTGACTTCCACAGCTCCAGATGGGGAAACATTTATAACAATATAGGGACCTTCCCATCGAGATTTTAGTTTGCCAGGAAAGAATTTTAGTCTGGAGTTAAATAACCAAACCTTGCCACCAGGGATGAAGCTCTTTCTCAGTAAGCCCTTATCAAAGAAAGCTTTGGATCGTTCCTTGTAGATCTTGGTATTGGCGTAAGCATCCATCCTCAGCTCGTCCAACTCAGACAACTGCAGGGACCTGTGATGACCAGCAGAAGTTAGGTTCATATTTAAGTTTTTAATGGCCCAATAGGCCTTGTGTTCTAATTCTACTGGGAGATGGCAAGCCTTGCCATAGACCAGTCTGAATGGGGACGTTCCAATGGGGGTCTTATAGGCAGTCTGATAAGCCCACAGTGCATCATTGAGCTTATCAGCCCAATCTCTCCTATCAGTTCTCACTGTTTTCTCAAGGATGTGCTTGATCTCCCTATTGGAAATTTCAACTTGCCCACTTGTCTGTGGGTGGTAGGGAGTAGCAATCCTATGGGTCACAGAATATTTCTTGAGCAAGCTCTCGAAATTCCTGTTGCAGAAATGGCTACCCCCATCACTGATAATAGCTCTAGGGGTTCCAAATCTTGAAAAATGTTCTGCTTTACAAATTTGAGGACCACCTGGTTATCATTGGTTCTTGTGGCAATGGCTTTTACCCATTTGGAAACATAGTCTACTGCCACTAAGATGAAATGGTAACCATTAGAAGGGGGAAAAGGGCCCATGAAGTCTATACCCCAAACATCAAACAATTCTACGACAAGGATGGGTTGTAAAGGCATGGAATTTCTTTTTGGACAGCCCCCCTAATTTTTGACATCTCTCACATGCCTTGCAGTGTGTATATGCATCTTTGAATAAAGAAGGCCAATAAAATCCACATTGCAGGACCTTGTCAGCTATTTTTCTTCCACTAAAGTGGCCTCCACAAGCATTTTCATGGCACATGGCCAGAATACTGGGGACATCACTTTCGAGAACACATCTTCGGATGATTTGGTCTGCACAGTACTTGTATAGGCAAGGTTCCTCCCAGAAAAAATATTTGACCTGTGAGAAAAACATGTCTTTATCCATTTTGGTTCAGTGGGCAGGAATCTTTCCTATAACAAGATATTTCACAATGTGTGCAAACCAGGGGACCAAGGATTGGATGGCAAATAATTGCTCATCCGAGAAGGCATCATTTGGAGGACCATCAAGACATTTCTCCAACACAATTCTGGACAAGTGGTTAGCCACCACATTCTCCACACCCTTTTTGTCCTTGATTTCGATGTCAAATTCCCGCAGTAGGAGTATCCATCTAATCAGCCTGGGCTTAGCATCTTTTTTGGACAATAGATACTTCAATGCTGAGTGGTTAGTGAAGATTATAGTTTTAGATCCCAGCAGGTAGGATCTAAACTTGTGGACAACATACACCACTGCCAGAAGCTCTTTCTCAGTTGTGGTGTAATTCAGCTGAGCTTCAGCAAGTGACTTGCTGACATAAGCAATGACCACAGGCAGCTTATCCTTTCTTTGGCCCAAGACAGCACCTATTGCCAAATCTGATGCATCACACATTAATTCAAAGGGTAGGGTATAGTCTGGTGTCTGGAGTACAGGGGCAGAGGTAAGGCAGACTTTCAAAGTCTTAAAAGCCTTTAGATTAGACATTCAGTCGAGAAGTAGAAAGGCACATCCTGGCAGAGCAGGTGGCACAATGGCTTGGCAATTTTGCTGAAGTCCTTAATGAACCTCCGGTAGAATCCTGCATGCCCAAGGAAAGATCTGATTTGTTTGACTGTTTTTGGAGGGGGCAGATTGGCAATGAGGTCGACTTTGGCCTTGTCTACCTCAAGCCCTTCTTTAGAGACTACATGGCCTAACACAATGCCTTGTGTTACCATGAAGTGGCTCTTTTCCTAGCTTAAGACCAGATTGGTCTCCTCACATCTTTGCAGAACTAGGCTGAGGTGTTGTTGACATTGGCCAAAGCTATCCCCATAAACAGAAAAATCATCCATAAAAATCTCCAAAAACTTGTCAATCATATCAGAGAATATGGCATACATACATCTCTGAAAAGTGGCTGGCGCATTACATAGCCCAAAAGGCATCCTTCTGTAAGCAAAGGAGCCAAAAGGATAGGTAAAGGTGGTTTTCTCTTGGTCTTGAGGATGCACAGGGATCTGGTTGTACCCTGAGTACCCATCAAGAAAACAGTAAAAATCTTTTCTAGCCAATTTGTCCAAAATTTGATCAATGAAAGGGAGAGGGAAATGGTCCTTTCTGGTCTTAGAGTTGAGCTTTCTATAATCAATGCACACTCTCCAGCCAGTGGTCTCCCTGGCTGGTCTCAACTCTCAAGATTCGGTTTTAATAACTGTTATGCCAGATTTCTTGGGTACCACTTGGATAGGTGCCACCCAGTTAGAATCAGAGATGGGGTAAATCACCCCTACATCTAGCAATTTAATGATCTCCTTGAGGACCACTTCCTGCATGTGAGGATTTAACTTCCTCTGCATTTCCCCGGAGGGTAGTGCTCCCTCCTCAAGATGAATCCTGTGCATGCAGATTGATGCATCTATTCCTCCCAGATCGGCAATGGTCCAACCAATTGCCTTCTTGTGCTTCCTCAAAACTGTTAGTAATTCCTCTTCTTGCTCATTGGTAAGAGAGGAAGAGATAATCACAGGAAGCTTATCACCTTTCTGAAGGAAGGCATATTTTAATGTTTCTGGAAGCTTCTTGAGTTCCAACCAGGGGCTTGTTGGGTGGATGGCAAAATTGGTGCATTGGTGGTTGGAGGAAGAGGCAGCAATGTAGGTTTCCAAATGGAATGCTGCACTGAGCCCACAGAAGACTTCAATGTGGTCATGTCTTTTATTATCACAGCTGGGCTCTCTTCCTCCCCCATATCCCAGACTTTAACTAAATTCCTGACAATGTTGCTCCACTCCAGTAGAGTGGGCAATTCTTCATCCACAATTTCTTCTAGTACATCCACTGCAAAGCTCTCCTCATTGTCCTCTTGAGGGTACTTTGCACTGTTGTACACATTCAGCTCAACTTTCATATGCCCGAAAGTTACCTCCATGACTCCAGACCTGCACTGAATGCATGCATTGGTAGTGGCCAAGAATGGCCTGCCCAAGATAACATGTATGGGATTAGTACTTTTACTGCAGCCCATGTCCAAAACTAGGAAGTCAGCAGGGTAAAAGAATTTATCTACCCCTACCAAGACATCCTCAATCATTCCCATAGGCCTCCTCTCAGATCTATCCGCCATCATTAGCACAATGGGGGTAGGTTTCAGCTCCCCTAAACCTAGTTGCAGATATACACTGTATGGCAGCAGGTAAACACTGGCTCAAAGGTCTAAAAGGGCCTTCCCAATTGTATGGTCTCCAATGATGCAGGGAATAGTGGGTATCCCTGGATCTTGCAACTTCTCAGGCATTGATATGTTAAATACAGAATTCACTGTATCAGTTGCAAAGACTCTTTTCGACACATGGCCTCAAGCTTTTCTCTTTTAGGTACAGAGGTCTTTCAGGAACTTTGCATAGGCTGGGACCTATTTAATTGCCTCAAGCAAGGCAAATTGATTTTCACCTGCCTGAAGGTCTCCATCATTTCCTCCATTTGGGCATTCCCTTTCTCAAAAGGGATAGGAACACCCAAAGCTTGAGGGAATGGCACTGAGGTACTGCTGGTTCCTCAACTGCTAGCCCATGACTAAACTTCTATTTTTTTCTTTTTTCTTATTTTTCTTCCTACTGAGGCTCAACTATAGCCTCTTTATTTTTCTCCTGCTGCTGGGTGGCAGGCAATTCTTGGCTCTGTGTTCTAACAACATCCTCATCGCACTCATTCGAATAATCTGTGGAAATGACCCCTGCTGGTCTACTACCCACTTGGTTGTCTATCAGCCTGCCAGACCTTAGGGTAGTGACAACATTAGTTTCCTCCAAACTTGAGGAAGCTTCTTCAATTAAAAACTGACCCTTGGGGTCAGCAACTGGCTGGTAGGCCAACCTCTCCTCATCTCTCCTAGCTAAGGCATTTGCTAGCTGGCCAATCTGCTCTTCCATCTTCTTTATGCTCTGACCATGAGAATTCACAGTCTGAGCCATGGACCCCAAGTTTTACAGTGAGGTCAAGGCTTGGTCCTCGAAAGAAGTATTTTTGGGTTGAGATGGGGGTAAGACCAATTGATTTTGTTGCTGGTGGGGCTGCTGCTGGTGTTGGAAATTAGATCTAGGGGCATATCCCTGATTGAACTACTGCTGTGGCCTTTGGGGTAAGGCCAACATCTGCTGGGGCTGCATATAGTTGTCTTGCCTCCACCTCAGATTTGGGTGGTCTCTCCATTGGTAACCAGCATTTTGGTGTTGGTATCCATATGGCTATCTGTTGTAGCCACCAGATTGTTGCTGGCTAAAAGCTTACGCAGCAGCAGCATGTTCCAATACCAATTCAGGATATTGCCCTGCAGATGGACATTCCTCCACTGTGTGCTGTTGGGACTGGCATATTAGACATGCCTCCGCCACATGAGCAGCCCTTCTGGGTTGCATCACAGTCAATAATTTGTCAAACTTCATAGAGAGGTTTGCCATCTGCAGCTGCAGGTCATTGTTCCCAGACACCTCATAAACTTTTCCTCTTGTCAATATAGCAGGCCCCACTTTTGACTCAGACTCCTGACTAGTTCTTGCCAGGGATAGCTTTTGAAAAGCATTTTCACTGATTACTTCAAACAATTCCCATGCCTCATCCGCAGTCTTGTGCATGTAGGTTCCACCACAAGAGGCATCAACCATATCTCTATTTTTCTCATTAATCCCATTGTAGAAGCTTTGTACAAGCTGCCAGTCTGGGATCTTGTGGTGGGGGCATTGTTTGAGCATTTCTTTAAACCTATCCAAGGCTTGATTAAAGTCCTCAGTTTGGGATTGGGCAAAAGCAAGATCTCCTTCCTCAACTGGCTAGTTTTGGTCTCAGGAAAGAACTTTGTCAGGAACTTGGTCTACAGGTCTTTCCATGTACTGATGCCATTGTTGGGAAGAGTGGCCAGCCAGGTACTAGCCCTATCCTTCAGAGAGAAGGGAAAGAGCCTGAGCCTAGTAGCCTCAGGTCCCAAACCAGCGATATTGAAGGTGGTGCACAAGGCCAAGAATTGGTCAATATGCTTATAAGGGTCCTCCTTGCTGAGCCCATGGAAAGAGGGCAGCATCTGGATGATTGAAGTTTTAATTTCATAATTCCCTTGAACATCAGGGAATTGAATGCTAAATGGAGAGTTATAGTCATCCGGAGCATTCAACTCCTTGAGAGTTCTGGGCTGTTCTTCACCCATGAATACTGTCTCAGATTCAGTTGGGGGCTCTACTGTGGTGTGCCTGTTCCTTCTAAGTCTTCTACCCCTTTCTAGCTCAGGGTTGAAAGGCTCTAAAGTAGGACTAAGAGATCTCCTACCTAGCATACAAACACACCACTAGCGGGGACAACTCCTTGCATGCACATTGCACTTGATTCAAAGAATTTATCTAACAAATTTACAGCTATCTACGCAAACATAAATTTACAACTATCCTAAATATTGCTATGGAATATTCAAAGAAACTAGACTGAGTTTTAAAGGTTAGAGAATTGCAAACAGAGGTAGCTACTCTCCAAATGCAATCCACTGTCCTTCTCTGCTGCTGTCCAGATCTGTAAGAAAGATTTAAAATTACATCAACAGTATCAATTATTCACAGCTATAGAGAATACTAAAAATACAAAAACTAAGGGTCTACTAATAGATCATCAATTCCCTGGCAACGACGCCAAAAACTTGTTACGATTCTCAGTGTGCTTGTTTTATTTGTTGGTGGTAAAAACAATTTAAAAATTAAAGAAAGAGTAAAATAGGGGATGGAATCAGCACAACTGAGAAATCCTAGACCTGCAAGATACAGGGTCCATATGTAGCAAGTTTTGATAAGTAAGAGTTTGTCCCACAGGGAAAGGTGATCTACAGCTTCAAAGGAGCCATCTCTAGTAGTCCCTCCAGATCTGACTACAGATCTGGCAGTCCTAAAAGGAGGGGAGTTTAAGGTCACTTATTCTAAGTATTGTAAGATAGCCTAATGAGTTAACTACAGAAAGGGTTGAGAAGATGGATGGATTGTGGAAAATAAATATAAAAGGGTGAGAAGTAGTTTATTGAGTCTAGATCAGAGGAGTTTTTGTAACTCAGATTCAGATCTGATGTTATGGAAATCCTGTCCAATGGCTACATTATCACCAAAGAGGAGGAAGAATTCAACTCATCCCTGTGCCATGATCCAATCCCTTAAGGTTATAACCTGTCTACTTAAATAGTCCCAGACTATCCCATAGGGGAACCACAGTCCAGAGATGGGTCAAAACACATTAATCATTGTAGGCACTACTTCATCCAGGCTACAAGCTCAGGGAATCCATAGGGAACCTCAACCTCTAAAGCCCTATGTGTGGGGCTAAGGCTATATAGGACCATGATAGCCCAGAAACATAGAACCAGCAAGAAATTGAGTACCACCTTAGATCTAGCTGTCCATTGCTTGAGTGGGGCTGCAATGGTCCAGTCACAAGCCTACAATCTCCATAACCAGATCAGATCTAACATCTGATGGCGGGTCTATACAAATATATGGGGAGCCTGCCTCTGCACAATCTCCTACCAGGCTTAATAGCTCAGGCTCGGGGAAGAAGGATCCATCTTAGATCGGTGGATTGGATTCACCCTAAGGCTATAGCCTGTCCACTTAAATGGTCACAGACTATCCCAGAGGCTATCCTCCTCACGGAGCCCAAGACAAAACAAGTTAATTGCTGCTACGACCATGGTCACAAGGCTACCAGCTCAGGCTTCCATGGGGGTTTCAGATCTAGTGGGTCCTGTGGTGGGGCTAAAGCTGTAAAGGACCATGATAGCCCAAACACACAGGTCACTTGGATCTGACTGGATCCTTAGAATCAGTCCTCCATTGCTTTGAAACTTAGCCAAAGCAATGGCGGATCACAAGGCAGCAGCCTTGCACAGAATAGCTCACAAATACACAAATCCCATAAGAGTACAAATCCTATTACACAAACTCCATTAATCTAATCTCAATAGACATACAAAGGCATGGCCAGCAAGTGCTGAGCCATGGAGAGAAGAAAAAGAAATAAAAGAAAACTACTTATAGCTACAGAGAAATAGAAAAGAAAATGATCTCAGATAAAAAAGTTTAAAGAATTCCCAAAAGAAAGATCCATCCAAAACCTAAACCAGGCTTAGGTTTATATAGCAGTGGCTGTGGCGGCGCATTAGGGTTAGGAAACCCTAATTTTAGCGATGCCACATGGCACATTAATGATCCTTAGATGCCTCAGGGCACGTGCACGGAGATTTGAGTGTGGAAGTGCGTGCCCTAATCCTTGGAAATCCCCAGAAAGTCCTCTGCAGAATGTTGGAAGTTGGAGTTCAGAGCTTCGCCAGGTTGCAGTCGATTCCCAGACTTGTCGCATGGTAGCTCTAGTCTTCGCGTGGTTGAGTTTAACATTAAAGCTTCAGACGTCGCGTGGTTGCAGCTTCTTGATGCTTTGAGCAGTCGCGAGGTAGACAGTTAAGCTCTCACTGGGTTGGGCTTCGCGTAGTTGGATTAATAATTTGTGAATAGCGCGAGAGCTGCGCGAGCTTTCCTCTTCACTTCGCGAGGCTAATTTTGGATTTCGCGAGGCTGCTTTCTTTCTGAACAGCGTGAGTACTGCGTGAGAAGTTCACTTCTTCATGGATCTTCACGAGGATCCTCGCGAGGTGTTGAGGCTTTTCTGAACTACACAACAGGTTCTCTTGATATTTGCATCCCGCGGCGACTGCACGACAGCTGCGCGAGGCAAGATTCTGAAGCTCTCTCTCCTCAGCTGTTCTGAGCGAACCGCGTGAGGGTGAGAGGGTCTTGAACTGTGCGGGAGCTGCGCAACCTTTAACTTCTAAACTTTGTGAGAGCTGCATGACTCAAGGCTTCTGAAGTTCTTCTGTCACTCTACTGCGCGAGAACTTGTTTGTGATGTTTTGGGACTTCGCGAGGACTGCGTGAAGTGTATTTTTCTGAATCCTCTAGAGCTTTGTTAGCTGCGCGAGGCTCCTCTATGGTCTAGATTCATGGTTCATTCTTTTGAGAGACTTCTGGTGCTAAAATAGGCTCCTTAGCAGGATTCATGGCCTTATTGCCCTGCTGTTTATTACCTACAGAAAACACTTAACAAGCATTTATTAGATGGCTAAGGGTCTAATCAAAGGCTAAGTTAAGGGGTGAAAAGTGGTACTTTTCAGGTCTTAACAGATGCCTGTAGGTGCAGCTGAAGAACTTGAGAGGATTGAGGAGAATAGGAGCTACTTCAGCAACTTGTCGAGCAGATGTGGGAGGTTCTGAAGGTGTGGACTGCAGGTGTTGACAATTTGAAGAAGAGTCCTCATCTGCTTGATAGGATGTATGAGTGGGGATTGCAAATGTCGATAGGTTCTGAAGTTCGGAGTGCAAGACCTTGATAGGATTGCTGAGTGTGGGCTAGAGCTCGAGCAGTTCTGTAGGTGCAAGCTAGAATCTTGAGAGGATGAAGGGGGCTGTTTGAGTGCACTTTGAGAGGATAAAAATCTCACAAGTCGATAGGTTGGCTGGAGATACATTAATCCATTCGATAGGATGAGCATGGGAGCTGAACCAATCAATAGGATCTAGGTTTGGAGTGTGGTCTCTTCGATAGGTTGGATTTCCAGCCTAATGAATCACTCGATAGGTTCAGGTCCTCTTCCATTCCTTACAGCACTGCTCGAGTGCTGCTTCAACTGGGGATGTTGGTTGCTTTGATTGTGCAACTCGACAGGTATGCTGCTGTAAATGAGTGCTGATAAGATGGCTGCTACTGTAAGGATCCATTCAACAAGTCTGCCTTCCAGCTATATGCATACCTCTGGTTCAGCACCAATCTGCAAGGTTCAAGCTGCTGTTGTTGGGCTGAACTACATGGCTGCACTGCTGCTCTTCCATGTGTTGCTTCAATAGTTCTAAGTTGAGATCAACTAATGATCAATAGCTTTATCTATAAAAGCTGCAGTTGCTGGCTTCCAATCTTGGTATGCTTGAAGGGCTGGTTTCTCAGTAGCTTTAGCAATTCTTCTGCACTCTATTGACCTTTGGGCTTCACCACTCATTCTCAGCAGGACTTCTAAGGTTCCAAGCACACTAACTTGCTCAATGATGTAAACCACCATCTCATGGCTGTATAGCTTGTGTGCCCAAATTGAAAGTGTAGCTGCTCCCATAGACACAAAGCTGAATTTTTGAGCATGCTTAGACCTCGGCTGCTTTGCTCTGTCATTTCATCCAAAGTGTGCAGCTGCTGATATAGATGGAAGCACTTGGTTGCTCTAATCTCCTCTTCTTAGCACATAAACATTGATAGCTGTAGATTTATTCCTAAACTACAAAACAAGCTAAAAATAATTATAAACAGCTCAAGGTCCTAACAAAAGCTAGGTTTTAATGGGTAGAAAATGGTAAAAACTAGTGACTAACACCGGCGGGCTTGTGTTTTTGTTGTAGTGGAGTATGATGATTGTTGCGTGACGAGATTTGGGAAGTGGGCTCTCTAGTTTCACAATGGAACATGATCAAGCCTTTCCCTTTGTTGGTTATGCAAAGCTATGTGATGGGATTTCGGGGAGGTGTGGTTTGTGATGGGGTTTGGAAGGTTCGGTTATCTGCGATGGGACATCGACTGAGTTTTCCCTTCTTGATTGTGCATTGTGACGAGATGTGTCAGAGCGTCTTGGATAGCCTTGCGTGCATATCCTCAAACAAACCCCGCACTGTCTGTAAATTTGAAGATCGACGATGGCGTCCCAGCGCCTGCCGCCACACATGCATCCGGGGGAACATAAAAGTGATCTCCATCGGGACCCGTGTGCGCAAGGAGAAGTGGTCATACACCCAAAACTAAAAACACGATGTAAGAAACCATCACTAAAATAGACACTAAGACATTACCAACGAAGCTACTAGTCAACCAAACTCACCTGAATAAAAGGGAGTAAACCTCTGATGGTCGCAATGCCTCTCCCTCTACAGTAAAGCTGCTCACAGAGGTGCACCAATGCCGTCACCCCCCAAGCATAGGTGGGCACCTGATCTAGGTCCCTCAATAGTATCAAGAAAAGACCCGTCACACATCCTCGGGTCGAGGATGAGAAGAGGACCGCCCCGAAGAAATGCATCAAAAAGGCCTGAAGTACTCGATCTGTTGCTACTCCTCGGCTTCATCACTGGTGCCCTACATGCCATCGCCTCGCGGCATCTATCGAAAACTGTCCCCGCCTCCGAGTGACTCCTCGGAGGAACAAACCTGCTAGCAAAAGTATCAAAGAACCAAGTAGTCCGGACAATCCCTGTCCCAGACCTACTATGCCGGTACTCAACACTAGACACCTCCCTACACACGGCCTGATAGTTACTCTCCATCTGCCCCGTGATAGGTGCTCCCTCGAACCACAACCTGGTGACACAAACCAAGTCCTTAGGGGTGGGCAACAACATGCCTATAGTAATGTGCAACCGTGGGATTTGTGACCATTTCGTCGCGGCGATGCGCTCGCTTGCAAAAATATAGAGTCACCACCCGGAGCTTTTGGTGTCCCGGGAAACTTAGTTTATTTTTATGATCACTGAAGTGCTAAAAATATGACTCTGAATCCGGTCCACACCAAAGGCTCTTAGGTAGGGGCTTCGGTTATTGATCGGGAAGGTGTTAGGCACCCGATCAACCCGCTTGACACGGTCTCTACTAATGGCCAAAACAAAAATAAAGTAAAAGAAAAGAAAATAGCTTCCTCTTGCCCAAATGGGCCTTAAATCCTATTTGTGTCCCTCCGTTCCTACCAAAAATTCGGTGGCATAACGGCACAAATGGGAGGATGGGAAGAGCTAGATAAGAGAGAGGAGAAGAAAGGGGAGAGCCGGAGCCCTCGGGCCTTTGTAGCACCGTAGGAGAGCCTTGCGTTGGCTTGCTTTGATGAGCTTTTGAAGGCTTGTATGGTGGAAATAGGAGTTGTAAGCTCTAAGGCTTGCTAGCTATGAGGTAGTGAGGGAAGGTAAATGGGTAGCATACACCTAAACTAGGGGATCTAAGGTGGAAAATATCACTCAAAGGAGGTTTTAAAATTTTGGAATTTGAATGGGCAATGGTGCACCAAAGGGAGAAAGATCTGCTCACTTTAAGCTCTTTCTCTCTTAGGTAAAAATTCTCAACCCCTAAACCAATGGGTGGGGGTCTCTATTTATAGGAAATGGGTGGATTAGGAGATCACTTAGGAGCTAAATAGGTTTAGCAATTAGGTAATCTCACATCTAAGGATTCCTAGGATTTTTAGAGGCTTGAGATGTGTGAGAAGGTCCTCCAATGGTGGATGATGGGGTGAGCCCTTAAGCCACTTGAAGGGTTGCAAATAGGTAGGGAATGGATACAACAGAACTAATAAAACAACCCCAAAGGTCAAGGTTGTCAACAAGTCAAACCCCAATCATGATTTTTGGGGTAAAATCTAGAGATTACTGTACATATGCATGGCACAACTAATAGTTGCGCCAAGCAAATATACAGTAAAATAGTTTTAAACAGTGCCTGGAAGTTGGTTCGCGAGGGTGGGCCCCACCTTTAGCCTTGGCGCAATTAATAGTTGCGCCAGGCTTAAAATCTGAGAGAATTGGTGCAACTAATTGTTGCGCCAGGCAAAATTATACCTTCGATTTACACTTATGCCCTCTGGGCTCGATTTGTCGTATCTTTTGATGTATACCTTCGATTGGGGTGATTCTTAGACCGTTGGAAAGCTGACAACCTCTATTTTTCAATAGTATAAGATTCGATCACAGTAGAGGGTCATAGCTAGTTCCGGTGCACCCCTCCTCAACCATTTGCTTGATAAGGTTAGGTTTAGGTTCAAAACAAGTTCTAAGGGTCGGGATTGATTTCTAAAGGTTCGGGTCAGGTTCCTAAGGGATCTAGGGTGATTCCTAAGGGTTTGGAAAGGTTCCTAAGGGTTCTAGGGGAGTTCTTAAAGGTTCCATACATGTCATCAAAAGCTCAGAATTACACCTCTCTCGAAAGGTGTTTCGATCAGGCCTTGGGCCAAATTTGGGTGTCTACAGATGCCCCTCTTTGGTATCTGATCACTAATGATCAAATTCTAAAGAAAATGAGACATCCGAAGAGGCCCAAGGCATTACTGATGGGTTTTCTGCATTCAGAACAAACTTTAAACATCAAATGAGTAACACAGTGAGAAAACAAAAGCCCTGAGATGCCAGGCCAAACATTCGTTTCTCTAGGTAATCGATTCCCAAGCGCTTAGCGACATTACTGGGCATAACCGAGGTGGAATGAGTTGTGAACTCCCTATCGTTGGGAAAGATGTTTGCTTCTCGGGATGATTTTGAAGGTATCTGATGTTTAAAATTCATTCTAAATGCAGCAGCTTCGTGAGTAAAAAAGGGGGGGATTAACTCACATTCAAAGATAGGCGCGAAGTAAGAATACGCAAGGCTCCACAGTTTGCGTTCAATCCTATGAGGCATTTGATGGCCCCATCTGACTATTCGCTGGTGCCCCTACTGAAAGCAGGTTTCGAGATCTTTGGGCGAACCCATCGACCTCGAAGTTTATTTAGCATGACTGCCCAAGTGAAGTGAATGGATGTCACAACGCTTTTTGGGGAGGACGTGCCATTTTCGGAAGCATGCCTTAGATCAATATGACCTAGAGTATCCAGCTTCGACTACCTTGAACAGATCCAACCAAATATTGGGGTATCTCCATGAAGGGACATCCAATCCTAGTCTCTGCTGATAATGATCATAAACATCAATTAACTATGCATAATCATGCACCCATAAGGGGAAATAAGCAACAATAAAGGTGATGGAAGCTTCGACCCGGACCCGCCCGAGTACAATTTACGAGGGCAAACGACCATCATACGGATACCCAGACGCATGGCATACACTTTACAGGGATACCGCTGCCCATACAAGTTTTAAGCCTGCGAAAAATAAAAAGAGAAATTAACCCTTCTGAATGCATGGTTGCACATAGTTTGATTGACATATAATCTCATTCTCAACAGGTTGGTCTCAACCAACGATTGACCTTTTCCAACGGAGAATGTGAAGCTTAAGACTCTTAAGTTCATATGAATCTAAAATAGTGCGCTCATCGCAAAGATTTAACAGTGAAGTCGACTCGATCGAAACATTGACTGTTTGACTGGGACCGACACCGTTGCTCCTACCTTAAAGCAGGATCCAAAGATCCGAGGTGAACCTTTGACTCAAGACTTTAATCTGGCACAACTGCATTGCGGATAAAATATTGACGTTTTACCACCTTATGCTTGTGCGTCTCTGTGGGAAAACGCAAATTTATTCTTCTTCTCTTTTTTCTTTTTTTAAAGATTGCTTTTTCCATTTTTTTTTTTAAAGAAGCATTATCTTGACCTTAAACCCCAGGAGGCGCACGCCCAGACAACGCATATCAAGAGCCCGTACCTCTGCAATACTTTGCGACAAAACTGAAGCCAATGTACTCAAGTTCATGTGATATCGAAAAGACCAGGTCAGAATTAGGTGTCCACCGAAGGATACTCAATCTTGGCCTTCATCATCAATAAAGTTACAAATGAACAACTATGCATAAACATGCACCCATTAGGGGTGATAAGCAGTAAAGGCGATGGAAGCCCTGACCATCGCCTTTATTTTTATTTTTATTATTTATAATTTATAATTTATTTTATTTTTTCTTTTTTCAACAGCCACGACATAGACGTCGATTCCATCATAGCCGGCTAGATGGGGTTCTGGTGTAATCTCACAGCACGACTTGTGTTGACTTAACAGATATTATGACTGCTTGTAAACCTAAAAGAGGGCTTTCTTCAGGGTGTAGCCTGGCCATGGGTTAGGTTAGGATTTGAAGGTATGCTAGGCTAAAAGGGTTTCCTTGATACGGCTTCAATTTTTTCTACATACTTTCTTCCGTGGGGGTGTTTACTATACATGTCCCGTGATTCTTCTACATTTTTTTATTCTTTTTGCTCCATTTCAGGCAATCTCTTTTTGAGATTTTGCTTTTTCAATTTTTTTAGATTTTGATAGTAACTTTACTTCCCTTTTTTTGTATTTGTACACAGACATTTTTTATTGGGAAGGGGGTTATTGAAAGAAAGGCTCAGGCTAAAATGGGGTAGCAAAGGATATCATCATTTTTAGGGATGCTTTTCGGCTACTGTGTTTGGAATGATGGCCTCTTTTAGGTGGTCCTTAAGCAGTCACGTATCTGTTTCCCCAATACATACCTTGTCGTGATAGACTAAGAGTAGAACCGTCGGATGTATCCAGCATTGATGGGCTCAGGAAGAAGATCTCCTTCCATGGTGGCGAGGCGGATGGCGTATCCCAACAGTACTTATTGAATGATGTAAGGTCCTTCCCAGTTCGGCTTTAACTTTCCTCTCGGATCAGTGTGGAGGGATGGGAAGATCTTCTTCAGCACAGTATCCCCTACCTTTAGATCTCGACTGTGAACACATTTATTGTAAGCACATGCGATTCGCTCCTGGTACACCTGAGTGTGACACAAGGCTAGGAGTCTCTTCTCGTCCAATAAGTTCAACTATTCAAAGCGTGATCTTTCTCTCTCCACTTTGGGTAAGCTTGATTCCATGAGAATTTGGAGTGAGGGTACCTCAACCTCAATCGGTAGGACGGCCTCTGTTCCATACAAAAGGGAGAACGGCATTGTCCTTGTAGCAGTACAGATCGATGTTCTGTAGGCTCACAAAGCAGACGATAGCATTTCGCTCCAATCTCGATAGGTGATGACCATTTTCTCAAGGGTGCAGATGACCATCTTGTTCGCAGCTTCTACGGCTCCATTAGTTTGAGGCCGATAAGGTGACGAGCGATGATGCTTGATTTTGTATTGCTCGCAGAAGGCTCGGATGCGCTTATTCGCAAAATTGGTGCCATTGTCTGTGATGATATCTTTGGGTACTCCAAATCAGCACACAATATTACTCTTAAGGAACTTCTCGACGTGACTGGCCGTGATGTTGGCATACGACGCTGCTTCTACCCACTTAGTGAAGTATTCAATGGCGATGAGGATGAACCGATGTCCATTCGATGCTTTTGGGTGAATCATTCTGAAGATGTCTAGGCCCCAAGTAGCAAATGGCGAAGGAGTGGTCATGCAGTGAAGATCAATGGCCGGAGTGTGTATTAGACTGGAGTGTTCTTGACACTTGTAGCATTTTTGAACATGTTTGCAGTAATTTGATTTCATAGTGGTCCAAGAGTATCCCTGCTGTAGAATTTTCTTAGCAAGCATGTGATCGCTGATGTGGGCTCCACATACTCCTTCGTGAATCTCTCTCATGATGTTGGTCGCTTCACTCTCTCTAAGGCACCTGAGTAAGATGTTATTGTACGACCGCTTGTAAAGGCATTCCCCACAAATGACATAGCCTGTTGCTAGACGCTGGATGGTTCAGCGGTCCGTCTTGGATGTACCCTCAGGAAAAGTTAGGGTCTCGAGGAAATTCATGATATCTGAGAACCAAGGTGGCTCATCATCAAACATTGTAGGTTCCTCTATCTGTAGGCAGAATGCCAGCTCATTCCTCTGCTCGATCATGATTGGCTTCATCTCAGCACCATATGGGATTTCTATCATTGATGCCAATGTCGCCAGTGCATTAGCGAAGCGATTCCTTATCTGGGGGACATATGAGAATGTCACGTCTTGAAAGCAAGATATCAGATCCTCGAGGTGCTCATGGTAAGGGATAAGTTTCTCATCTTTCATCTTCCAATCTCCATTTGTCTGGCATATGATCAACTGTGAATCACCAAACACTCAAATGTGAGTTATATTTAGATCGAGAGCCACCTGCAGACCAGCGACACAAGCTTCGTACTCAGCCATGTTGTTAGTGCAAGGGAAGTTGATCTTGATAGAGACGAGTACGTGGGATCCTTTTGGCAAAACTAGAATGGCACCAACTCCCTAACCCTTGGCGTTTGCCGCCCCGTCAAAGTGCATTACCCAAGATTCTTTTGCTTCCTCAGTATCATCTTCCGTCATGAACAAGATATCTTCATTGGGGAACTCAGTTCTTAAAGGTTCATAATTTGGCAAAGGACTATCGGCAAGATGATCAGCAAGTGCCTGCCCCTTAATTGACTTCTGAGTAACATACGTGATGTCAAACTCAGACAATAACAACTGCCATCGTGCAGTCTACCCAGTGAGAGCGGGCTTCTCAAACAGGTATTTCAATGAGTCTATTCGGTCTAAAAGTAGAACGACCTGAGATAGAAGTAATGGCGAAGCCTCTGAGTAGCCCAAATAAGAGCCAGGCATGCTTTCTCCAGATGAGAATACCGCGTTTCATAATCAGTAAACTTCTTGCTTAGATAGTAAATGGCCTGTTCTCTTCTTCCTGTCTCGTCATGCTGCCCTAAGACACATCCCATCGAGACTTCCGTCATGGAGAGATACATCAAGAGTGGTCTCCCTAGCTCGGGTGGTACCAACATAGGTGGGTTAAGGAGGTAGCCTTTAATTTTATCGAACGCTGCCTGACAGTCGTCGTTCCATTCAATGGGCGAGTTCTTCCTTAGTAGTTTCAAGATCGGCGTGCAGATTGGAGTTAGCTATGCAATGAATCGATTAATATATTGTATCCTGCCCAAGAACCCTCTAACTTCCTTCTCAATAGACGGTGGCGGCATTTCTATGATAGCCTTGACTTTGACTGGGTCGACCTCAATCCCTCTCCTGCTGACGATGAATCCTAATAATTTTCTGGACATAGCGCCAAAAGCGCATTTCTGTGGATTCAGACATAACCTATACTTTCTCAGCCTCTTAAATAGTTTCTGGAGGTTTACCAGATGGTCGCTTCACTCCGATGACTTGGCTATCATATCATCGACATACACTTCAATCTCTCAGTGCATCATGTCATGAAACAGCGCAGTCATAGCTCTCTGGTACATTGCACCAGCATTCTTTAGCCCAAATGGCATGACTTTGTAGCAGAAGGTTCCCTAAGGAGTGACAAACGCTGTCTTCTCTTGATCAGCCTCTGCCATCTGTTTCTGATTATTTCCTGAGAATCTGTCCATAAAAGAAAGCATCCCGTGCTTAGCAGTGTTATTGACCAAGATGTCGATATGCGACAGTGGGAAATCGTCCTTCGAGCTTACCCTATTCAAATTATAAAAATCGATGCACATGCGGACCTTTCCATCCTTCTTCGGCACCGGCATAATATTGGCTAGCCACTACGGGTACTTGGATACCATGAGAAACCCCGCATCATATTGCTTGATGACCTCATCTTTGACTTTCAACATCCACTCGGGTCGGAGAAGTCTCAGCTTCTACTTAACCGGCTTCATATCGGGGTAGAGAGGCAACTCATGCTCGACCAAATTGGTGTCCAGAGTAGGCATGTCCTCGTATGACCAGGTAAAAATGTCTTGGTATGATCGAAGAAAGTCGATCATGCTTTTCCTTTCTTCAAGAGACAGTGACGTTCCGATTTTGGTTATTCTGGGAATCTCCTCAGTCCCTAAATTAACGTCTTCAGTTTCCTCGACAATGGGGGTAGGGCCATGCTCAAAGTCGGTGAACCGGTCAAGGAGCTCATTGGGGAGCTCCTCCAAAGGACTATCCTCGTCCATACTCGTAACACCTACCTCTTCCTGTATTTCTATAGGGAAGGGGTCGATTTTACGTGGGACGGGTATTTCGATTAAGGCATCCATTTGTGGGACTTTTTTTGGAATTTTAAAAGATAATATTTTTGGGTTCTGTATTTTTTAATGTTTTTGGGATTTTATATTTTTTCCATGTTTTTGAGATTTTTATTTTCTTCGGAGACGGGACCCTTGGCAAAGCGGGTTGCTATATATACAAGGTATTGCATGTCAAGGACTTATCTCACTTTTTATAGGTTATTTTTTTTTTGGGAAACAGGTGCCAAACTTTAGGCCACTCCCTGCTTCCAGAGTTTGGGGCAAAGATACCCAATTGCGTACTTGAGGGGCTGTTTCTTTACCTATTGGGATGGAGGGTATTGACTGATATGGCTCATTGGAGTCAGCCTCCATCATATTAATCCCCATTTCGTCTGAGATGATGTCCTCAAATGATAACTTAGTTTTATGCTGATTTACCACAGGGGGAGTTTGTTTAGGTACTAGTCGTCATTCCTCGAAAAGGGACAACGCGACCAAATCTATCTCTAAGCTAGGAAGGTCAATCTGGGGATTGGTGGGATGTATTGGGGCTATGGGTTTGTGTAGGGTCAAATGGGTTACCCCATTTGGTCGATCTTTATGATCCCTACGCTGACGAAGGATTCCCTGATGTGCGACCTAGGGCGAGGTTTCTCTTCTATGTTGATTCCTCGAGCTCTTGTTGCTACGGCAACCCTGGCTTTCTCTTTGGCCTCTCAGACCTCTTCCTCTGTGGGCTTGTATCCTAGCCTGAATCTGACCTTCTGCCCCTTAGCAACAACTGGCTCACTTCTACCTTGTAATTTGGGCCCGAGCCCTCAGCCTTTCTGATAGCCCCACTTTTGGAGCATAGCCACCGCCGCTACCATATCGCCTCCTATTTTAGGCATTATGCCCTCAATGGGCTCTAGGAGTATCACTGACACCTCATATTCAAAATTGTAGAGGTCGACATCCTCAGCGGTGTGCCCCTCACCAATGATTATAATAATTTTGTGCCTAGACGCAAACTTGAGTTTCTAGTGCAAAGTGAAAGGTATGGCTCCAACCTTGTGCAGCCACGGGCGCCCCAACAATAGATTAAATGAAGATTTGATATCCATGACTTGAAATAAGATGGAAAAGGTCATTGGCCCTATCAACAACTCAAGATCAACTTCTCCCATTATTTTTCTCATGGTATTGTCAAACCCTCTTGCGCTGGTTCTGGTGGGTCTCAGCATGCATGGATTGACGCCGATCTTAGTGGCTGTTCTTAACGGGCATTTGTTCAATACAAACCCATTATTAATTAAAACTAGGGGAATGACCATATTTCCAGACTCAACGATTATATTTAATGACTTGGAGTGGCATTCGGAGCCATCACTTGCCCAATTATCTGCCTGACTTCATCTGGGCTAACTTGGAGTGATACATGCGCATTTTTTAACGCCCCCATTAATGCTTGAAAATGGAGTGGGGACATCATCAATAGATCCCAGACGGTTATATGGGTGGGCATTCTTCTCAGTTGAGTCTCTAGTATATGTTCTCGACTTATTTTTTTGAAGGGGTTCACAGCGCTATCTTTCTTCCCCTCTGGTTGGGCCTGTGATGCTGCTGGCGCTTTTGGCTACTTCGATATCCTCTCAGATTGTGTGACAAAGTCTACTGCCCCTTCTCTACTGCTGCTGCCGATATTGACATCTGTTTGCTCATAGCTTAGTGGGACCTGATGAGGGTCATAGGTTGGTCCCGAGAGTTGGAAAGGTATGGCTGTTGGTACTTGAGGCATTTGCACTGTCGGCTCAGGAGGTATGGGCAACACCTGATTTATTTCGGTGGTAGCAGGTTGGGAGGAAAAATTGGGCCAGATAGGGTGGTGAAGCTTGAGGGTGGTGGCATTGGAGGGAAGGTGGTAAAAGTAGGCCATTGATAGCTGGTGGGCGCTGGCGGGAGATGGGGGGTCTGATGGGCCATTAGGTAATTGAGCGGGGTGGTGGACTTCACAGGCAGAACTTGGGGTGATGGGATGGGCACAGGGCATTGATAACTGAGGGGTGTAGGTGTGGGATTGGGGGCCTGATGGCTTATTGGGTAATTGATGTGGACGGTGGAGTTTGCTGGTAGTTGAACTGGGGGAAATGGGGCGGGCACGGGCCATTGATAACTGGAGGGTGTGGGTGTAGGATTGGGGGGCTTGTTGGCTCATCGGGTAGTTGCTGGGGGTGGTGGTGTATGGTTGGTATGTATTGATATGTACATAATTGACGGGTGCGGTGGATGGAAAGTATGCCCTGAGATCCAGTGGTTCAATTTGCGAGGTCGGGTTGGAAAAATATTTTGACAAATTTTGTGGTTCAATTACCCCTATGTTCCTCTCTTCCATGTTTCTTGACAATGGTGCTACATAACTCTCCCGATCACTGATATAATCAGATGGGTCAAATTCAAACTCCTCATCTTCTATCATTTCGACGGTGGGTCTGGGACCTGCTCCTTCGGTAGGATGTGGGGGTAGTGGCACTTGGTGAATATTAGCATGATGAGAAGGTGCAGGGGGAATGATTTTCCTGGCGTTGATCAAATCTTGGATTGCATACTTCAATGGGAAGCAGTGATCAGTTGGGTGACTTGGACCCTGATGAAAATTACAGTGGGTATTCGGGTCATAGTTATTTGGGATCGGGTGAGGAGGAGGTTGCGATTGACGGATAGTGACTAATCCCTTTTCCACTAACAAAGCAAAAGTACACTCAATGATTGCCCTAGAGGCGTAAAAACTTGATCATAGCAGGCTCTCCTATACTCTGGAGTCATTTGCATTCCTTGCCAATTGCCTATTCCCTACATCTGCTCAGGCCTAACTGGTGCTAGCGGGGTAGCCTAAAATTGAAACGGGGTTGTATTGTTATTGGGCCTAGTATTGGCAATGTTCTAGACATCGTCCCCTGTTCTCTTATCGTTCCTTTGCTCTGAAAACCTCCTAACCCCACTGGGTCCAGTTGGAATGTTCTTACTTAGGCGGCCCTCCCTGATGGCATCCTCACATCGGTTAGCATTTCTTACCAGATCAGCAAAGCTGGACAGCTGCTGGTACATAAAAAAGTCTGAGATCACTGGCAGAGTATTCTTTGAGATCATCTCAATCTGCTCATCATCAGTTATTCTGTTTTTGACCTGAGCTGCCAGGGCTCTCCAACATCCCAAGTAGTTGCTGAAGGTCTCGTTCGGGTTCTATTTCAAGCGGGCCAAGTCAGACTTTCGCGGCTCAATGTCTATATTGTAGACATATTGTTCTTGAAAGAGGTATGTCAGGTCCCTCCATGTTTTTATCATGGATGGTTCTAAGGATGTGAACCATCTCAAAATCAGCTCGATCAGACTCTTCTGAATGACTTTTATTAGCAGTCTTTCGTCCCCTTCGTATTGGCACAAGTCCCCACAGTAGGACTTCAAGTGCGCAATAGGGTTGCCCGTGCCATTATATTTATCGAAGGCTGGCATTTTAAATTTGGGGGGTAGGGGGATCTCAGCGAACAAGCATAAATCTGTGAAGTCCGTGATGTGGATTTTGGCACCACCCATTTTCATCATCTACTTCTGTATTTTGTCCAACTGTACTTTCAGCTGCTCTGACTCTTTTGATACAGGGACTGCTTTCTCGGCCGTTAGTTGAACTTCACTCTGGGCCACTAGGGGGTGGGCAATTATGGGAGGAGGGTTGAGGTTTGTTAATGCCCCAACGTAGGCTTCTCTATTCCTAATCTCGTCCTCCTCATACTGTTGGTCTGCATAATGTGCAGTGAGGGCAAGATTTTCTTGTTGTTGTTGCACGGGTTGGATGGAATGACATGAGTGGGGGTTGGGTGAGCCCATTGGGAGTGAGGGAGGGTTTGTTGGGTGATAGGAATTTGGTTTTGGAGTGGGGCTTGATGGGGCCATTGGGTATGGGGGAAGGTTTGGAGATGGCCTTGGGGTGTGGGGCCATGGGAAAATTGGGTTTAGGGTATGGCATGGGTTTGACTTGGCTGTGAATGTTGGGTGAAAGGTCGAAGGTATGACTGTGGGGTTTGGGTTTGGGCCATGAAGCCTTGGTCATTTTGGGCTATGGGCCACTGATGAGTTTGGGCTAGGGGCCTGTTGATGCTTCTTAGTGTGCTTGATTTATTTGTGTTTTGAAAACAGGTTTGCAACTGCTAAGTTATAATAAATCTAGAATATTAAAAAGAGTAAAGAAATATCAGCACAGATAGAAGTGAATTAGCCTGCAAGACCAGGGCCAATTGTAGCAAGTTTTAAATGTAAGTGAGTAAAAGATCGTCCACAGGGAATTGATTTAAAATTTAAGATAAACTTTCAGATCTGAGCTACTAGATCTGACCTCTGATCCTATCTACAAAGCACATAAGATGGGAGGTTGAATTTGTCACATTAACTAAATGACAAAAGTAGAGATTAAACTAAGTGATCCAGATCTGAGTTGGGGAAATTTGATGTAAACTTATAAAAATGGAGAAATAATATCTAACTTTGATTTGGTCCTTGATGCAAAATGAGAATAAATGTAGATCAAATGAGATGTGATCCAATCTTCATCTGGCTACAAGCACAGATGCAAGAGAAAGTAATCTAACTCAAGGGTTAGAGTTAAACTTATGGTTATGGTCTGTCCACTTCAATGGCCACAGACCATCCAATTGTCTTTAATCTGAGACCCTTAATTCAGAACGAGAAACACCACTACAAATGTTGTGAGAGATTAGGTTACAAACACTAATTCCCACAGGGATAATGAATCAAGGGAAATTGCTTAAAAACAGTAAATCTAAAGGAGTCTAGTGCAATAAGGAGATCACAGGAAACCCTCAACACAAATCCAATTGAGAACGTACGGTTCACAGCAACCTTTTCAAATTCACCATTACAATTACAGAGCACAGCTTAAACAACTCTCAGATTTGTAGTCTTGAATACAACTCTCTTTTGAATTACAGAAGTATCTCACAACTCTCAATTGCAAGTAAAAGTTAGGCTATTACAGGGATTTTAGACAAACTATCTGATTTGGAAATGAGGGAATAGGAATGAAACTCAAAATCTGGATACCCAAATTGGGCAAATGGTTCGTCTATTTATAGTTTTCCCTAAGCCTGCTCAGATGTGTATCAACCAATCAGAATTGGATAGATCTGTATCAACTAATAGGAGTCGAGCACAAGGATCCAGATCTATTTTGGCCAATCAGAACTGCTTGATCTGGTTCAGCCAATCAGGTGATAGAAGCATCAATTCAGTTATGTAATTCAAAAATCTGTTTGAGCTTCTAGAAGTTCCCACCAAGTAATTTCATCTTTGGGTGTTCACATGGGGTGGAATATGCCTTTGGTTCGTGCTCAGAATCTTTCGGAATGCCCCTGGGATTTTAAATGCATTGGGGCACGTGTAGAGATTACTGAATTGCCCTTGCAGATGCTGAGAATCTTCAGGATATCATTTCGCACAGTTTGGAGAACTTTTCGCAAGGTACTGTGACTTTTGAAGCTCTTTTCGCACAGATTGGAGACCTTTTCGAAAAGAACTGTAACTTCTGGAGATCTATTCGCAAAGATTGGGGACCTTATCGAAAAGAACTGTAACTTCTGGAGATCTATTCGCAAAGATTGGAGACCTTTTCGCAGAGCTTGGGGACCTTTTCGCAAAGATTGGGGACCTTTACGAATAGCATTCTATAGTGCATTCTTCTTTTCGAATAGCTCCAAACCTCTTTCCAAGTTGAAACCAGGCCTTTGTCCTCTTTATTTTAGGCATTTTGACGGCAAGTGAGGTTGTCCTTTCTCCTTCTTCCTCCAGATCAAGATGGGTCATCATCTTTTTGGCACTTTTAAGCTACTTTCAAGGTTAAGCCTGCCTTTATTGTTAGCTGTAAAACAAACACTTAAAACACCTATTTAGTTCTCTGAAGGGTCTATCAAGGCCCAGATTAAGGGGTGAAAAATGGTATTTTCCAGTTCCCAATACACCCCCAAACCTAAGCTTTGCTAGTCCCTGAGCAAAGACAAAATTTAAAAATAGAATGAAAAGCCATTGTTGTAGGGAGCACGTTGCATTTAGCATATGCAACAAGCCTTTTAAACCCCTAGGTGATTCCTAGTGGAGGAGTGAAGTCTCCTGAGGGTTTTCAGTGAAGGTACCCACAAACTTCTCCAATAAATCAGTTAAGATCAATGCAGTTCTGTTAAAGCAAACTTTCATCCAATCAGATTATTCACACCTGCATCAGTCAGGTTGTAGGAAGATTTTCAAGAAAACATCAGTTCAAAACTAAAATTCTGCTGTAATTCCTTTACCATTCACTCAGTTGGTGTCAAAAAGTTTTTACAAGAAAAATTAATGAAAAGCTTGCCTTCTATTTGAGAATTCAGTTTTGATGTTACCCCAAATAATTTGATTTCAAACTCAACTCTCACGTGGTTTTCACTCACCATGCAAATATGAGGGTTGCACTATTTCACACTGACTCAAGTGCAATTACTGACCTCAAATAGGATTGGCGAAGCATAGGCATTGCTTTTCAGTTCTGAATTTACTACTTTTTTCACCATAGATTACACAAATCCTTATCTCCATGTGACAGCTCAATCCATCATTGATCAGTAAGGACTTTAACTTGGGTTGTAATGTGGCTTATGGGTGAAATTTATCAAGAATAAAGGGGTGGAATAGAGTTCAAAATTGAGAAGTCAGTCAAGGGAAGGAGGTGATAGACACACCTTCTTCAATTCAGCACAATTTCATCTTCTTCTTTGAATTTTCATAGCCAAAGTGGCCATCTTTTTCTCTTTCTTTTTCAAACTTCCAATGAAATGCCTTCTCCTTTTTTTTTTTTTTTTTTTTTTTTCAAAGCAACATTGACTGGAATGCCACATTTCTTCTGCTGATACTGCATTGCCTTCAATTATTATTTTTTACCAAACTGTTACCCAACTCACCTTTCTTCAACTTTCTTTCCTTTACCTTCTGAATTCTCAGAGTGAGGTTTAGGCTAAATGAGGTTGATGAGGTTTCAAACAAATCTTAGATTTATAAAGCTCAATTGGTGCATATCAAGGGCAGTTTCAAAAGGTTGGGTTTTTTGAAGTTCAAACTGTCCAAAAGGAGGCCTTACATAATGTCTTTAATATCATGATTGCTATCAAGATATTTTAACTTGGATATGTGTAACTTCTAGTGATAACAAGAGAGTTCAAACAGTCCCTAGAGCAGAAAAAATTTCCAATTTATACCTCCAAAGAATACATTTCAGGTCCAAATCTCACTGGGTGTGGTTTTCTATCAAATTCCTAAGGTATATCATCACTGCTTTCTCTCTTTTTAGGTTTACTAAAACATCAATTTTCTTTTGAAAATTTTCTGACATTCACTTCATGAAAGTATTAGAATTACACTAGAAATTAATTTTAAAAAGTTTTAACTTCCTCATTTTTCAAAAAAACAGGTGTGAGATTACTTCATTTTCAAAAATTCTCGATCATAAGTGCACCAAGCATTAACTTATTTTATTGGCATACACCATACCCCAAACCTAAGATGAACATTGTCCTCAATGTTCTAGACACCGAGAAAGCGAGGCGTGCAGGATAAAAGAAGAAAGGAAAACTAAGTAGAAAAAAATTTGCAGCTTTGTGCAGCAGAAAATAAAGAAAATAACACTGAATATATGAGCAGGAAAAGGGAAAAAAAATGTTATATAAATATAGGAAATTACTGATAAAACAGAAAAATAACAAAACTAAGCTAGAACTGCTACAAAATAAAATCTAAAAACTGAATATATGATCAGAAAAATAAAAGAACTGCAAAGCAAATAGAAGGAAACTAATGCTAATAACAGAGAAATAGTAAAAGCAAGGTAAGGGACTGAATACAAAGTTAAAAAAGAAAAAGAAAAGTGTTGATACAAAAACAGAATTTGTGAATGCAAAATAGGAAAACAAAGTTAGAAACTAACTATACTCACAGAAAAATGACGAAAATCAGTAAAACGAGGACACATTAACCTAAGAAAGAAAAAAAATCAGCGATCTAAAAACAGAATTTGAAACTAAAATTCCTAAAGTAGAAAATCTAATGCCAAATGATACATCCTAAGCCCAAAGAAAAAAAAAACAAAAGCCTGAGATACTTATGAATCTAAGTGATTATAAAAATGATTAGCAGGAATACAGTGAAAAGCAAGATTCATAAGACTGACCCCTTTGTTGATGATGTGTATGACTAAAAAAGAATAATGTTGCATGGGAGCACATATTAAAAATAGGGTTCACACACAGCTGAGACCCATTTATGATGAAGAAATCTCGAAGGAAAATAAAATCAGTGGGTCCATTGAATATTCAAAACAGCCTATGATTCACTACTCATTATCGTACATGATTCTTAAAAGAGAAAAAATGATCACAGCAGGTCCAGATGGGAAAAGTGGATCAAAATGGAGAAAAACAGCCCATCCGGAAGATATCTATATATATATATATATATTTTTTTTTTTTTGTTTTTATAATTTTCTATATATATATATATTTTTACTTGTTTTGGATCAGCCCGGGCTCAACAAGAGCCCTTATTTATTACTGCTGAAAATAATGAGAAACAACTCAGATATTTTCTATTTGTGTTTTCATTTTCTTTTATTTTGTATTTGGTTTTGTAAAAAAAAAAAAAAAATCAGCATGCCTAAAAGGCAGCAGAAATTATAATCAAAACAAACATTAAACACAGCAGAACTGCTGGTTCTCAAGAATTTAAAAATAGAAAATGAATGCAAAGGAGAAGGAGATGCAAAGAATAAAAACTCAGAAAAATAAAAAAAATTCTGCTATAGTAAAACAGGTTTTCTATACAAAACTGCAGTAGACATTTAATCAAGCACTTGGAATGCAACGTGCAGTTTTAAAGCAAAAATTAAAATGAAAATCAAATCTGCAAAATTGAAAAACTTAGGTCTACCAATTTTAAAATCTATTCCCCGACAACGGCGCCAAAAACTTGTTGTTGCTTCTTAGTGTGCTTGATTTATTTGTGTTTTGAAAACAGGTTTGCAACTGCTAAGTTATAATGAATCTAGAATATTAAAAAGAGTAAAGAAATATCAGCACAGATAGAAGTGAATTAGCCTGCAAGATCAGGGCCAATTATTGCAAGTTTTAAATGTAAGTGAGTAAAAGATCGTCCACAGGGAATTGATTTAAAATTTAAGATAAACCTTCAGATCTGAGCTACCAGATCTGACCTCTGATCCTATCTACAAAGCACATAAGATGGGAGGTTGAATTTGTCACATTAACTAAATGATAAAAGTAAAGATTAAACTAAGTGATCCAGATCTGAGTTGGAGAAATTTGATGTAAACTTATAAAAATGGAGAAATAATATCTAACTTTGATTTGGTCCTTGATGCAAAATGAGAATAAATGTAGGTCAAATGAGATGTGATCCAATCTTTATCTGGCTACAAGCACAGATGCAAGAGAAAGTAATCTAACTCAAGGGTTAGAGTTAAACTTATGGTTATGGTCTGTCCACTTCAATGGCCACAGACCATCCAATTGTCTTTAATCTGAACCCTTAATTTAGAACGAGAAACACCACTACAAATGCTGTGAGAGATTAGGTTACAAACACTAATTCCCACAGGGATAATGAATCAAGGGAAATTGCTTAAAAACAGTAAATCTAAAGGAGTCTAGTGCAATAAGGAGATCACAGGAAACCCTCAACACGAATCCGATTGAGAACGTACGGTTCACAGCAACCTTTTCAAATTCACCATTACAATTACAGAGCACAGCTTAAATAGCTCTCAGATTTGTAGTCTTGAATACAACTCTCTTTTGAATTACAGAAGTATCTCACAACTCTCAATTGAAAGTAAAAGTTAGGCTATTACAGGGATTTTAGACAAACTATCTGATTTGGAAATGGGGGAATAGGAATGAAACGCAAAATCTGGATACCCAAATTGGGCAAATGATTCGTCTATTTATAGTTTTCGCTAAGCCAGCTCAGATGTGTATCAACCAATCAGAATTGGATAGATCTGTATCAACCAATAGGAGTCAAGCACAAGGATCCAGATCTATTTTGGCCAATCAGAACTGCTTGATCTGGTTCAGCCAATCAGGTGATAGAAGCATCAATTCTGTTATGTAATTCAAAAATTTGTTTGAGCTTCTAGAAGTTCCCGCCAAGTAATTTCATCTTTGGGTGTTCACATGGGGTGGAATATGCCTTTGGTTCGTTCTCAGAATCTTTCGGAATGTCCCTGGGCTTTTAAATGCATTGGGGCGCTTGCAGAGATTACTGAATTGCCCTTGCAGATGCTGAGAATCTTCAGGATATCATTTCGCACAGTTTGGAGAACTTTTCGCAAGGTACTGTGACTTCTGAAGCTCTTTTCGCACAGATTGGAGACCTTTTCGAAAAGTACAGTAACTTCTAGAGATCTATTCGCAAAGATTGGGGACCTTTTCGAAAAGAACTGTAACTTCTGGAGATCTATTCGCAAAGATTGGAGACCTTTTCGCAGAGCTTGGGGACCTTTTCGCAAAGATTGGGGACCTTTACAAATAGCATTCTGTAGTGCATTTTTCTTTTCGAATGGCTCCAAACCTCTTTCCAGGTTGAAACTAGGCCATTGTCCTCTTTATTTTAGGCATTTTGACGGCCAGTGAGGTTGTCCTTTCTCCTTCTTCCTCCAGATCAAGATGGGTCATCATCTTCTTAGCACTTTTAAGCTACTTTCAAGGTTAAGCCTGCCTTTATTGTTAGCTGTAAAACAAACACTTAGAACACTTATTTAGTTCTCTCAAGGGTCTATCAAGGCCCAGATTAAGGGGTAAAAAATGGTATTTTCCAGTTCTCAACACAGCCCCAAACCTAAGCTTTGCTAGTCCCTGAGCAAAGACAAAATTTAAAAATAGAATGAAAAGCCATTTTTGTAGGGAGCACGTTGCATTTAGCATATGCAACAAGCCTATTAAACCCCTAGGTGATCCTTAGTGGAGGAGTGAAGTCTCCTGAGGGTTTTCAGTGAAGGTACCCACAAACTTCTCCAATAAATCAGTTAAGATCAATGTAGTTCTGTTAAAGCAAACTTTCATCCAATCAGATTATTCACACCTGCATCAGTCAGGTTGTAAGAAGATTTTCAAGAAAACATCAGGTCAAAACTAAATTTCTGCTGTAATTCCGTTACCATTCACTCAGTTGGTGTCAAAAAGTTTTTACAAGAAAAATTAATGAAAAGATTCCCTTCTATTTGAGAATTCAGTTTTGATGTTACCCCAAATAATTTGATTTCAAACTCAACTCTCACCAGGGTTTTCACTCACCATGCAAATATGAGGGTTGCACTATTTCACACAGCTCAAGAGCAATTACAGTCCTCAAATAGGATTGTGGTGAGCATAGGCATTGCTTTTCGATTCTGGATTTACTACTTTTTCACCATAGATTACACAAATCCTTATCTCCATGTGCCACTCAATCCATCATTGATCAAGAAGGACTTTAACTTGGGTTGTAATGTGGCTTATGGGTGAAATTTATCAAGAATAAAGGGTGGAATAGAGTTCAAAATTGAGAAGTCATCAAGGAAGGAGGTGATAGACACACCTTCTTCAATTCAAAGACAATTTCATCTTCTTCTTTGAATTTTCATAGCCAAAGTGGCCATCTTTTCTCTTTCTTTTCAAACTTCCAATGAAATGCCTTCTCCTTTTCTTTTTTTTTTTCAAAGCAACATTGGGAATGCCACATTTCTTCTAGCGTCTTGCATTGCCTTCAATTATTTTTTTTTACCAAACTGTTACCCAACTCACCTTTCTTCAGCTTTCTTTCCTTTACCTTCTGAATTCTCAGAGTGAGGGTTAGGCTAAATGAGGTTGATGAGGTTTCAAGGAAATCTTGGATTTATAAAGCTCAATTGGTGCGTATCAAGGGCAGTTTCAAAAGGTTGGGTTTTTTGAAGTTCAAACTGTCTAAAAGGAGGCCTTACATCATGTCTTTAATATCATGATTGCTGTCAAGATATTTTAACTTGGATATGTGTAACTTCTAGTGATAACAAGCAGGTTCAAACAGTCCCTAGAGCAGAAAAAATTTCCAATTTATACCTCCAAAGAATACATTTCAGGTCCAAATCTCACTGGGTGTGGTTTTCTATCAAATTCCTGAGGTATATCTTCACTGCTTTCTCTCTTTTTAGGTTTACTAAAATAATAATTTTCTTTTGGAAATTTTTTGACATTCACTTCATGAAAGTATTAGAATTACACTAGAAATTAATTTTAAAAAGTTTTAACTTCCTCATTTTTCAAAAAAACAGGTGTGAGATTACTTCATTTTCAAAAATTCTGCTGATCATAAGCTGCACCAAGCATTAACTTATTTTATTGGCATACCTGCCATACCCCCAAACCTAAGATGAACATTGTCCTCAATGTTCTGAACCTTTGAAACGAGGCGTAAGATAAAAGAAGAAAGGAAAACTAAGCAGAAAAAATTTTGCAGCTATGTGCAACAAAAAATAAAGAAAATAACACTGAATATATGAGCAGGAAAGGGGAAAAAAAATGTTATATAAATATAGGAAATTACTGATAAAACAGAAAAATAACAAAACTAAGCTAGAACTGCTACAAAATAGAATCTAAAAACTGAATATATGATCAGAAAAATAAAAGAACTGCAAAGCAAATGGAAGGAAACTAATGCTAATAACAGAGAAACAGTAAAAGCAAGGTAAGGGACTGAATACAAAGTTAAAAAAGAAAAAGAAAAGTGTTGATACAAAAACAGAATTTGTGAATGCAAAATAGGAAAACAAAGTTAGAAACTAACTATACTCACAGAAAAATGACGAAAATTAGTAAAAATAGGACACATTAACCTAAGAAAGAAAAAAAATCAGTGATCTAAAAACAAAATTTGAAACTAAAATTCCTAAAACAGAAAATCTAATGCCAAATGATATATCCTAAGCCCAAAGAAAAAAAAAAACAAAAGCCTGAGATACTTATGAATCTAAGTGATTATAAAAATGATTAGCAGGAATACAATGAAAAGCAAGATTCATAAGACTGACCCCTTTGTTGATGATGTGTATGACTAAAAAAGAATAATGTAGCATGGGAGCATATATTAAAAACAGGGTTCACACATAGCTGAGACCCATTTATGATGAAGAAATCTCGAAGGAAAATAAAATCAGTGGGTCCATTGAATATTCAAAACAGCCTATGATTCACTACTCATTATCCTACGTGATTCCTAAAAAAGAAAAAATGATCTCAGCAGGTCCAGATGGGAAAAGTGGATGCAAATGGAGAAAAACAGCCCATCCGGAAGATATCTATATATATATATTTTTTTTTTTTGTTTTTATAATTTTCTATTTTTTTTTTTTTTACTTGTTTTGGATCAGCCCAGGCTCAACAAGAGCCCTTATTTACTACTGTTGAAAATAATGAGAAACAACTCAGAGATTTTCTATTTGTGTTTTCATTTTCTTTTATTTTGTATTTGGTTTTGTAAAAAAATAAAATAAAAATAAAAATCAGCATGCCTAAAAGACAGCAGAAATTATAATCAAAACAAACATTAAACACAGCAGAACTGCTGGTTCTCATGAATTTAAAAATAGAAAATGAATGCAAAGGAGAAGGGGATGCAAAGAATAAGAACTCAGAAAAATAAAAAAAATTCTGCTGCAGTAAAACAGGTTTTCTATACAAAACTGCAGTAGACATTTAATCAAGCACTTGGAATGCAACGTGTAGTTTTAAAGCAAAAATTAAAATGAAAATCAAATCTACAAAATTGAAAAACTTAGGTCTACCAATTTTAAAATCTATTCCCCGGCAACGGCGCCAAAAACTTGTTGTTACTTCTTAGTGTGCTTGATTTATTTGTGTTTTGAAAACAGGTTTGCAACTGCTAAGTTATAATGAATCTAGAATATTAAAAAGAGTAAAGAAATATCAGCACAGATAGAAGTGAATTAGCCTGCAAGATCAGGGCCAATTGTAGCAAGTTTTAAATGTAAGTGAGTAAAAGATCGTCCACAGGGAATTGATTTAAAATTTAAGATAAACCTTCAGATCTGAGCTACCAGATCTGACCTCTGATCCTATCTACAAAGCACATAAGATGGGAGGTTGAATTTGTCACATTAACTAAATGATAAAAGTAAAGATTAAACTAAGTGATCCAGATCTGAGTTAGGGAAATTTGATGTAAACTTATAAAAATGGAGAAATAATATCTAACTTTGATTTGGTCCTTGATGCAAAATGAGAATAAATGTAGATCAAATGAGATGTGATCCAATCTTTATCTGGCTACAAGCACAGATGCATGAGAAAGTAATCTAACTGAAGGGTTATAGTTAAACTTATGGTTATGGTCTGTCCACTTCAATGGCCACAGACCATCCAATTGTCTTTAATCTGAACCCTTAATTCAGAACGAGAAATACCACTACAAATGCTGTGAGAGATTGATTAGGTTACAAACACTAATTCCCACAGGGATAATGAATCAAGGGAAATTGCTTAAAAATAGTAAATCTAAAGGAGTCTAGTGCAATAAGGAGATCACAGGAAACCCTCAACATGAATCCAATTGAGAACGTACGGTTCACAACAACCTTTTCAAATTCACCATTACAATTACAGAGCACAGCTTAAATAGCTCTCAGATTTGTAGTCTTGAATACAACTCTCTTTTGAATTACAGAAGTATCTCACAACTCTCAATTGCAAGTAAAAGTTAGGCTATTACAGGGATTTCAGACAAACTATCTGATTTGGAAATGGGGGAATAGGAATGAAACTCAAAATCTGGATACCCAAATTGGGCAAATGGTTCGTCTATTTATAGTTTTCCCTAAGCCAGCTCAGATGTGTATCAACCAATCAGAATTGGATAGATCTGTATCAACCAATAGGAGTCGAGCACAAGGATCCAGATCTATTTTGGCCAATCAGAACTGCTTGATCTGGTTCAGCCAATCAGGTGATAGAAGCATCAATTCTGTTATGTAATTCAAAAATCTGTTTGAGCTTCTAGAAGTTCCCGCCAAGTAATTTCATCTTTGGGTGTTCACATGGGGTGGAATATGCCTTTGGTTCGTGCTCAGAATCTTTCAGAATGTCCCTAGACTTTTAAATGCATTGGGGCGCTTCCAGAGATTACTGAATTGCCCTTGCAGATGCTGAGAATCTTCAGGATATCATTTCGCACAGTTTGGAGAACTTTTCGCATGGTACTGTGACTTCTGAAGCTCTTTTCGCACAGATTGGAGACCTTTTCGAAAAGAACTGTAACTTCTGGAGATCTATTCGCAAAGATTGGGGACCTTATCGAAAAGAACTGTAACTTCTGGAGATCTATTCGCAAAGATTGGAGACCTTTTCGCAGAGCTTGGGGACCTTTTCGCAAAGATTGGGGACCTTTACGAATAGCATTTTGTAGTGCATTCTTCTTTTCGAATAGCTCCAAACCTCTTTCCAAGTTGAAACCAGGCCTTTGTCCTCTTTATTTTAGGCATTTTGATAGCCAGTGAGGTTGTCCTTTCTCCTTCCTCCAAATCAAGATGGGTCATCATCTTTTTGGCACTTTTAAGCTACTTTCAAGGTTAAGCATGCCTTTATTGTTAGCTGTAAAACAAACACTTAAAACACTTATTTAGTTCTCTCAAGGGCCGATCAAGGCCCAGATTAAGGGGTGAAAAATGGTATTTTCCAGTTCTCAACAGGGCCCTTGGTAGGTTTGGGCCATGGGCCTTGGGTAGATCTGGGCCATGGGCCCTTTATGGGTTTGCGCCAATGGGCCTGGGTAGGTTTGGGCCAATGGGCCTTGGTGGGTCTGGGCCATGGGCCCTTGATGGGTTTGACCCAATGGGCCTTGGTGGGTATGGGCCATGGGCCCTTTGTGGGTTTGACCCAAGGGGCCTTGATGGGTTTGGGCCATGGGCCCTTGGTGGGTTTGGCCCAAGGGGCCTTGTTGGGTTTGGGCCATGGGCCCTTGATGGGTTTGAGCCATGGGCCCTGGGTAGGTTTGGGTGGTGGGGTAATGGGTCATGTGGCCCTGGGATATGTGGGAAAAGGGGCTTTGGGCCAATGGGCCTTGTGGTATGTGGGAGGTTGGAGATTGTGCCATTTGGCCTTGGGGCATGTGGGTAATGGGAGTTTGGATGGTGTGGATTATGGGGGGCTGATGGGGGTCATTGAGGAGTGAGGCATGGAGATTGGCTAGAGCGTGAGATGGATTTAGGGACATGGGATGTTGAGGAGGGGAGGTGTTTTGAGAAGCCTTCCATATGGAGTAGGCTTGGAACATCTCCTCCATCATGGTCATGGAGGGAGGATTGGATGTGGGTGGTGGAGATGGGATGGAGGGGAAATTAGGCATGGCCCTGGTATGATCGGGCATGGCCATGGTAAGAGGTAGGGTATGGGGTGGATTGGAGAGTTGGGGTGGGGTAAAAGATGTGGAAGGATTAGGGATGTTAGGGGTGGATGCTTGAAAAAACTCGGGCATGGCCACGATAAAAATGGGCATGACCCGGGTAGATGGGGGGATTTGTAGGGGGTTGGATAGGGAGGAAGTGGTGTATGTGAATGTGGGTGGATCGGACCTATAGGGGAAAGATGGGAAATGGGGCATAGATGTGGATTGGGAGAATGGGTTTTGTGTGGATGTGGAAGGGAAATTGGTTGGACTTGGCATGGGTATGGTTTGGGCAAAAGATGGAGAATGGGGGGTTGGACTTTGGATATTTTGGGGGGTATCGGTTGGGAAGATGGGGGCGCTAAACGTGCCGGTAATGGTAAAGCGGGGTTGGCTGAGGGGGATGGTGGAAAAAACTTCTCCCGAATGGGAGTGGGTTGGAGAATGTGGTGGGGATGAGTCGGGATCGGCATAAGCCGGGTTCACTACCCACGACATGTCTCAGTATCGGGTTGGGTATGGGTGCTTGGATAAGGCCCGAAAATCCTCCTCCTTCTTCCACTACGGGACGGCGGAGGGCAAGATGATGCCGTTGTGCCGGCACCACAAACTATATTTTTTTGGTTTTTGATTATTTTTTTATTTGATTTTTTTTGGAAAAAGTTTTTGAAAAACAAAGGTTCCGAGGCCTTAGAATTCCCTTCTCGGGTGGCACTCGTACCCTAATTCAAGTCTCACGGCTACGATTCCGACTCACTTCGGAAGAATCGAAGGAGAACCTTCGATCTATTGAAGGCACGAAAATCAAGGTAAACAACCCGATCCCCCGAAATGAGCCAAAAAGAAGTTGCCCTCTTTGGACCGGCGGGGGCGTATTGGTTGTCGAAGATGGCGGGGCCTAAACAAGGTACTAAGCACACTGATTGGGGGATTCGAGAGGTGAAGAGGGCCACAAATTCGGGCTGGTGTGGTGTTAAACAGACTTGGCACAACTAATACTTGCGCCCAGGTGGCAGAGGTACGTTTTTACACTGGCACAACTATTAGTTATGCCAAGGTAAAAACTTGGATATTAAAGCAGGCACAACTATTAGTTGCACCAGTTATAAATTCCAGTTTTTTACACTGGCGCAACTAATACTTGTGCCAGGCAAAAACTGATGCTCCAGAACTGATGACAGCAGCCACCAACACCCAAAATGAGTCTCTTTTTGTTTTTGTTTTTGTGGAAGCTAGGCTTTCGAGAACTGAGCTATTTTTTGGTGATCGATTCTCTCCTCACCGCACCTAAAGGGTTTGAGTCCGGTATAACTCGCTAGCACGCTCCCCAAGGATTTTAAGCTTCAGAATGGGAACCCACCCGATATACCTCGGGCGCAAGCGCCTTCTCAGATACTAGGTGGGCTGAGACTTTTCTGGATCATCAACACTAGGGACTGCCGCCATACTAAGACCCGGGTGGTTGTATGTGTGCCTAAACCCAACCCTTTTAAAATTTATCCTGTAAAAATAAATTAATTAAGCTCCCTAACTTGGTTCAATTTTAATTTTATTTTTTAAAGAGTTTCTCTTTTTTGGAAGTTTTCTCTAGTTCAAAGACTGGGGGTGATGACCCCGTGCCGCCACTACGAGCCGACGTCCACTGTTGGAATATGCTTGCACAAGTAGGCCTGCCAATCGGCTAAGGCACTTTAAATGACAGGAAAGTAAGGAAATTAAAAGACAATGCTCAAGTAGGCCCGCCGATCGGCTAAGGCACTTAAAATGACAAAAAAGTAAAGAAATTTAAAGGACCATGCGCATGTAGGCCCGCCAATAGGGTAAGGCTCATAAATGACAGAAAAGTACGAGTGAGAGAAAAAAAAAAAAATAGTGAAAAAAAACAGCAAAAATGGTTTGTGAAAAATAAAACGTAAAGGGCCAAATTTCAAGGAGAAGCATTACAAAAAATACCCAGCAAAGTCGCCATCTGTGCAACCGTGAGATTTGTGACCATCCCGTCACGGCAATGCGCTCACTTGCAAAAATATAGAGTAGTCGCCACCCGGAGCTTTTGGTGTCCCGGGAAACCTAGTTTATTTTTGTGAGCACCGAAGTGCAAAAAATATGACTCTGAATCCGGTCCACATCAAAGGCTCTTGGGTAGGGGCTTCGATTATCGATCGGGAAGGTGTTAGGCACCCAATCAACCCGCTTAACGGTCTCTACTAATAGCCAAAACAAAAATAAAGAAAAAGAAAAGAAAATAGCTTCCTCTTGTCCAAATGGGCCTTAAATCCTATTTATGCCCCTCCATTTCTACCGAAAATTCGGCGGCGTAACGGCACAAATGGGAGGATGGGAAGAGCTAGATAAGAGAGAGAGGAAGAAAGGGGAGAGCCGGAGCCCTCGGGCCCTTGTAGCACCATATGAGAGCTTTGCATTGACTTGCTTTGATGAGCTTTTGAAGGCTTGTATGGTGGAAATAGGAGTTCTAAGCTCTAAGGCTTGCTAGCTATGAGGTAGAGAGGGAAGGTAAATGGGTAGCATACACCTAAACTAGGGGATCTAAGGTGAAAAATATCACTCAAAGGAGGTTTTAAAACTCTGGAAGTTGTATGGGCAATGGTGCACCAAAGGGAGAAAGATCTTCTCACTTTAAGCTCTTTCTCTCTTAGGTAAAAATTCTCAACCCCTAAACCAAGGGGTGGGGGTCTCTATTTATAGGAAATGGGTGGTTTAGGAGATCACTTAGGAGCTAAATGGGTTTAGCAATTAGGTAATCTCACATCTATGGATTCCTAGGGTTTTTGGAGCCTTGAGATGTGTGAGAAGGTCCTCCAATGGTGGATGATGGGGTGAAGCCTTAAGCCATTTGAAGGGTTGCAAATAAGTAGGGAATGGGTGCAACAGAACTAGCAAAACAACCCCAAAGGTTAAGGTGGTCAACAAGTCAAACCCCAATCACAATTTTTGGGGTAAAATCTATAGGTTACTGTTCATATGCCTGGCACAACTAATAATTGCACCAGGCAAATGTACAGTAAAATAGTTTTAAACAGTGCCTGGAAGTTGGTTCGCGAGGGTGGGCCCCACCTTTAACCTTAGCGCAACTAATAGTTGCGCCAGGCTTAAAATCTAAGAGAATTGGCCTGGCGCAACTATTAGTTGCACCAGCAAAAATTATAACTGGCGCAACTATTAGTTGCGCCAAATCCCTAGGGGGCCACATGAATTTAAACTTATGCCCTTCGGGCTCGGTTTGCCGTATCTTTTGATGTATACCTCCGATTGAGGCGATTCTTGAACCGTTGGAAAGTTGACGACCTTTATTTTTCAATGGTATAAGATTTGATTGTAGTAGAGGGCCATAGCTGGTTCCAGTGCACCCCACCTCAACCATTTACTTGATAAGGTTAGGTTTAGGTTCACAACGGGTTCTAAGGGTCAGGATTGATTTCTAAAGGTTCGGGTCAGGTTCCTAAGGGATCTAGGGTGATTACTAAGGGTTTGAAAGGTTCCTAAGGGTTCTAGGGGGGTTCCTAAAGGTTCCATACATATCATCAAAAGCTCAGAATTGCACCTCTCTCGAAAGGTGTTTTGATCGGGCCTTGGGCCAAATTTGGGTGTCTACACGTAAACAACAATGCCTGCTGCACCTCCCTCCATCTCTCCATAATCACCCTAATCAGACCACAGTCGACTGAGAAGGGCTCCAACTCCAAAATCGACCCAAAGCTGAAAGCCGCTAACCGTGCCTGCTAAAACTCGATAGGGCATGATACCAGGCATGAGACTCCGACCACCCCGTACTAATGGCCAGTACCAGAGGCTCCTGAAGAACCGCAAGAAACAAAATACACATTAACCTAGGCCTACACTAACCTTAATCATAATCACAGACGATGACTAAACCTACCTAATGGAAATCACAGTAAAAATGATCATAATGGAACTAATAAGAATGACAATCCATAGCAAGCACGAAAAACATGAAACTCAATACAAATATGCAAGTTTGACGGTTTCCATCCTAGGAAGTCTATGTCGTAACCTAAATGCCTAGAAATAACAAAGGCTCTTATTCACGAATACCTACTTGATCTCACGCAAAGAACTCCTCTAGTGGAATCTTGATCGCGGGCTCGTGAGGAGCGGCATCCTCACTAGCATCCTCACCGGCATCCTCACCACCATCTCACCATCCTCACTATCCCTATCACCAGTCTCGGGAACCTCCTCCCTGACAACCATCTCAACATCATCACCGGTGTGGGCATCAGAGTTCTCACCTCCCCCTTTGAGCACTTGCTCTACCTCAAATGCAGTCCATGAAATATGATCAGTACTCTCAGACTCCATCTCAAATCGAAGAGCTCAAAATACTAAAGAGAACGCAAGAAACTGTGTTCGAAGCGGACGCATGGAGCACAAGAAATCACGAAAACACGAAAATCAGGAACAAGGAAGCAAGAGAGATTGAAAGTACAGAAGATTCAGAAGATGCACATTTAAATTAGGAACCTTGGGCTTATATAGAGCGCGGCCTAATCGTGCGCACAATTGAATCGCACGTAATATCTCCTACGCATAAATTAAACTGCGCGCCTCTGAGCATGTGTATAACAAATTCGTCACCCGCACACACACTGTTCGCGCATTCTGAATAGCACGCACAATCGGATTTACGCCCTGAGACAGGCGCGCAAACTCAAGCGTCGCCCGTACATTGATCGAAAACTGATTGAATCACACAACCTTAGCCAAGCGCGCAATCTTATTAAACATGTCAAACCTAGCACATAATTGACCCCTGGGTCTATTACTCCTGCGCACCTGATTTGGTGCGCAATTGTATCACGCAATTGCCTAGGCTTAACAAAAATGCCCTGGATCTAGCGCACATAAATGCCCTGGATCTAGCGCGCAATTGCCCAAGCTTAATAAAAAAAAGATGTGCTAGCCATCACTCGTCAAGGATGAAAGCTCATACTTAGGAAAAACACTAAACCCCTTACACCGTCCAGATTTCACACACTCTCGCCTACGCATCTACGCTCTCAAAACTAGGAAGTTACCTATACATCCACACTTAAACACCTAAAATCATTTAAGCCCGTCCAAAACCTATGCCAAATTGAGACCAAACCAGATTAAAAATACTCTAAACTTAACTAGACTTAATACCTCCTAATTAAACAAAAATTCCTCTGACTAAATAGCAATGCATCCGATAAAAAAAAAAATAAAAACTAATAAAACCTAACTAAAATTAACTAAGCCAAATTAACATTAAATAAAATTTCACATAATCAAAAATAAAATTTATTTAACATGGGAAAATTATTACAACTTACACCAAGGGCATACCCTTTGAATTTACAAAATAATTACGATCTCGGAGCGAGAGATGAATTTTGATTTGAGACAAACACTCAAAAGTACCCGAGCTGTAGATACTTAGGAGGGGTATCCCTACAAGACATGCCCAACATAGGGGAAAATAATAGAAAAGTTTGGAGAGGAAGCACACCCTGAACAATGTCCAACAAGAATCTCATCTTCCTCTCCTGAGTTGGCAGAAAAGAAAGAGTGGCTCACAGAAAGCCACCCAGGATCTGATGGATACACCTATGGAAGGCCAATCTTGGAAACCCCAAGGGGATGCCAACTGGAGGATAATCTGCAGAGCCTACCAAGGAACAACTGGCATCGGTCACGAGAACTCTGGCACCGCTCCTTCCTTCAGTTTCTTTTCCCCCTCTTTTGACTTTTCTATCCCTTCTCCTAATGGGGTAGCACTTCGGGTCAGATTAACATCATCAACCCTAGTGCTATCTCGCATTCCCAATACCACTCTTCCTCAACAATAATAAATAAGAAAAGATTATAATCCATTTAGGGATTAACACCTGAGATACAAAAATATTAATAAACATTAATAAAGAAAAAAAAAATGCCCTAGATTTCCAGAATAATAATGAAAAATGCCCTAACTCTTAAATAAAAAAAAATGCCCCAAGTCTTTCCCCAATAAAATTCAAAATAAAAACCAAGCCCTTTTAAGTTAAACCTTAAACTCACACAATTCACATCCAAAATCAAACATAGGATTAAAACAAAATACCTCAAACCTTAAATAAAATCCCCCTCAATTTCAGAATTAAAAATAAAGCTTAATCTAAAATAAATACATCAAATAGACACAACAAACATTTTTTATTCATATATCAAATTCCTTTACAAGTATCATCGGAGGCATACCTCCTGAATATACAACCCAAAATGAAAACCTAAAGACCTAATTTACAACCTAAAATAAAAACTAAGCCTGAAGTACCGAGCTTGGAGCGTCCAATCGGAGGCTTCAGAAGGCGAGATGGAGGACTGGTTGGGGAATACATCCCTCCACTTATAACACCTTCACTTCTGCCATCTTCACCTCCTCCGCTGCTCGTCCCCTCAACGCAGCCTTCACTGCTCCCTAAAAGGGACCGATGTGAAGGCCGACCTCCTCCTTCCCAATACCGCCCATTCTCAAAATCACACCACCGTCTGAAGCCACCTCAGGCTAAAGACCACGCGAAACCACAAATATAGAAAGAAACGACATCAAAATCTGCAAGGTGGATTACAAGTTATCATTAAAACTCGAGACTTAGAGAAAAACATGAACTAATGGAGAGAAATGAAGAGAACTCGGGTATACACATATACGGAAGCGAGTAAATGCAATCACGTGCACCCCAACGAGCGTGTAATTGAATTTCCGCCCGTACACAATCCCGACAAAATAATCACGCACAACTATTCCCGCACACAATGAAATTATGCACCCATATTACTATGCGGAATCTGAAGGGACACTCGCACGGTGACCTGGCGATGCTCCGATTATGCACACAGACTCTAGCGCATAATTAGATTATATGATAATACTCAGGCGTGGAATTCGAGTTGACACCTAAGCACCTCCGCCCTGCCAGCCCCGCGACTCGTCGATTACTCGCTGTTGACAGAGTGCATAATGATATTAAACGCAGATGCATTAACACTGAATAGCCTCTCTAATCTCATGATCATGCACACATAGCCCACTGCACAAGTTAGTTGAATGCCTGGAAACCTACGCGCAATACTCAGCTATGACCACATTTCAAATAGAGCGCACACCCTCACGCTCCTTTGTCCCATCTCGTTCAAAATCCCTCTTTCTCCTCCATCCCATCTTAAAAGCCTCACAAGCCGTTAGAGTGAAAGAGAGCCGATGACCACACCTACATCCCACCGCAACGCTAAAACTTTATCACGCAACTTAATATGCCAACACCACCAAAGGAAGGCTTGACCCAATGTCCCATCCCGAAGAGTTAAGAATGAGCCTCCTGAAAATCCTATTATACCACCAAGACCAAAGTCAAATCCCGTCATAATCTCAGACACCATTCAAACTAACTTAAATCCATTGCATAACCAAGATCTGCCAAAGAAAAAAACACCATCATTATCCCATCACGACAGTGAGATAACTAAGGAATCATCAATTGTGCACATGTCCCATTGTGATGCAACTACAACTTGATCCCATTACAAACCTGTCTCATCGGAGGATGCAGGGGAGTCGGTGATTCAGTTTGGCCAGCCCTTTTTTGATATGGACATCTGGGTCCATTGTTTTGAGAAGGTGGAGTGCATCCATCTCTCTCGAGTGACTCATCAGTTGGGGCTTCCTCAGGGAGTCCCTTCAGAGATTTTCCACTGACTGCCGAGGAGGATGACTAGTCCCTTTGGTCACATTTTTTTGTCGAGGATGACAGCCCAGATTGAGGACTTTAGAGCCATGGGGACTAGAGTCACTCGGGCGCGCGATGAGGCGGATGCCTGAGAGTTCCTACGGTGGTTTCATGATATACGTGGCGGCCGACTTTTTACTCACCCTTTCCATGGGAGCGATTCTTTCACAGTTGGTGGTCTTGAGTCTGCCTCTGCTCTGAGGGAGAGACTGGCCACGTTAGAGCAGGGCCACTTGGGTGTAGGCATTCACAGAGTGCTGGACGCACTTCACAGGGCAATGGAGTGGGTAGGATGTGCTCCTCGTCTAGATGAGGAGATGTTGCGATCCTTGACAAACTCGATCTTCCAGGCTAGGACCATAGAAGACAAGTTGAGGGTTCAACTCGCAGAGACGCGATGATTTCTAGTGAGTGTATCTATCTACAAATTTGTTCACTTCTATTTTTTATTATTCCCAGTTTAACAGTCTTATTTGGTTCCTATTTGTCAGACTGAGAGGGAGAGCAAGGTTTCCAGGTAGGCAACATTACTCGGGTCTTACCATAGCCATCAACAGGCTGACCGAGAGAGGGTGGCTAGCCTACACTCTGAGATTGGTCAATTGGTAAGTACTTGTTAGCATTTGTTAATGTTGTTAAGTCTGATGTGTTTTATTGATATTTGCAAAGAGCGAAGCTTTTCACTATTGGGGCTTCTGCTCCAAAATTCGATCTGTCATCAATCGCCGCTTCTAGTCGGGAAGATCTGGTGATGGCTCAGCTCCGGGCGGAGCTAGAGCACTGGGTAAGTTTCCTTAGCTCTTTTGAGTTATCCGGCCTTGCGTTGTTTAGTAGTTTGTTGATGTTGTGTCACACCTTTTCAGCGCCGTCTTGCTGAGGATCTGCAGGCAAGGGAGGCGACTGCTGCTTCTCTGCGTCCAAAGAGTCAGGTATATTTTGCTTATGCGCAATTTGCTTGGTTCTTATTTGGTTTGCTAATCAGTTTTATCTGATGAGTTTTATGTTTGTTTGGTTCAAGTGTAGGTTATTCCTGACTCAGCGCCTGAGGCTCCTCCCCAGGGGTTGACTCCCACTCCTCCCCAGGTAATTTGGTTAAAGTGGTTATTTTTGGTTCTTGATTTTGTTTTAGCACCATTGTATCCCTGATGTTCTATCTTTACTTCTTGTAGCCAGCTATGTCTGAGGCTCCTCCAGCTGATCCGACCACTATTGCCACCGTAGAGAGTTTTCTACCAGAGCATGTGTTGAGAACTGGAAAATACCATTTTCCACCCCTTAATCTGGGCCTTGATAGACCTTTGAGAGTACTAAATAAGTGTTTTTAGCGTTTGCTTTACAGCTAACAATAAAGGCAGGCTTAACCCTAAAAGCAGCTTAAAAGTGCTAAAAAGATGATGACTCATGCTAATCTAGTGGAAGAAGGAGAAGGGACAACCTCACTGGCTGTCAAAATGCCTAAACTAAAGAGGACAAAGGCCTGGTTTCAACTTGGAAAGAGGTTTGGAGCTATTTGAACAGAAGAATGCATTACAGAATGCTATTCGAAAGGATTCCTAAACTATTTGAAAAGAACCCGAACTTTGCGAAAAGAACTAAAAGCTCCAGGCTTAGTTTTCGAAGAGCACCTGAACTATTCGAAAGGATTCCTGACCTATTCGAAAAGAAGAGAATTCCTTATGAACAGCACAGATCTGTGCGAATAGAGCTACAGAAGTCATTTTTTCCCTTCGAAAAGTTTTCCAAATTGTGCGAATAGAGCTTCAGAAGTTACAGTACCTCTCGAAAAGGTCTCCAAACTATGCGAAATGGTATTTTGAAGATTCCCAGCAGCTGCAAGGGCAATTTAGTAATCTCTGCATGCGCCCCAACACAATTAAAAACCCAGGGGCATTCTGAAAGATTCGAAGCACGAACCAGAGGCATATTCCAACCCATGTGAGCACCCAAAGATGAAATTACTTGGCGGGAACTTCTAGAAGCTCAAACAGATTTTTGAATTACATAACAGAATTGATGCTTCTGTCGCCTGATTGGCTGAACCAAATCAAGCAATTCTGATTGGCCAGAACAGATCTGGATCCTTGTGCTCCACTCCTATTGGCTGATATGGATCTAACCAATTCTGATTGGTTAATGCACATCTGAAATGGACTTGGAGAAAACTATAAATAGACGAACTATTTGCCCAATTTGGGTATCCAGAGTTTGAGTTTCATTTCTGCTGCCCCATTTCCAATTTAGATAGCTTGTCTGAAACCTCTGTAATAGCCTAGCTTTTGTTTGTAACTGAGAACTGTGAGATACTTATGTAATTCAAGTGAGAATTGTATTCAAGACTACAAATCCGATAGCTGTTTAAGCTGTGCTCTGTAATTGTAATGGTGGATTTGAAAAGGTTGCTTTCAACAGTACGTTCTCAATAAGATTCATGTTGAGGGTTCCTTGTGATCTCCTTACTCATTAGACTCCTTTAGATTTACTATTTTTAAAGCAATTTCCCTTAATTCATTATCCCTGTGAGAATCTACATTTGTAACCTAATTTCTTACAGCATTTGTAATGGTGCTCATGTTCTGAATAAAAAATTCGGATTAAAGACTATTGGATGATCTGTGTCCATGACAGTGGACAGATCATAGCCATAAGTTCAATTCAATCCTAATCCTTGAGTTGGATTATTTTCACATCCGAAATGGTAGCCGAGATGAAGATTTGGATACTTTCTCTTGTGCTACACTAGTTCTCATTCATGTAATCTTGCTTAAGTCAACTATTATTTCTCCATTCTTATTAATTTTTCATCCAATTCCCCCAACTCAAATCTGGATCACTTAGTTTAAATTCTACTTTTAGATAATTTAGTTAATGTGACAAATTCAACCTCTCATCTTATTCGCTTTGTAGATAGGATTAGAGGCCAGATCTGGTAGCTTAGATATGGAGGTTTACCATTCATTTTAAATCAATTCCCTGTGGACGATCTTTTACTCACTTACATTTAAAACTTGCTACAATTGGCCCTGATCTTGCAGGTTAATTAACTTCTCTCTGTGTTGATATTTCTTATTCTTTTTAATTTTCCAGATTCAGTATAATTTATCATTTGCAAATCTATTTTCAAAATACAAATAAATCATGCACACTTAGAACAACAACAAGTTTTTGGCACCGTTGCCGGGGAATAGATCTTAAAATTGGTAGACCTAAGTTTTTATTTTATGTTATTATTACATCAGTGCTAACTGTTCTATTGGTTAAATCTTTGCAGCTATTCCTATACCATTGAGCCTGGAATCTACTTTGAAAGGAATACTGAAGGTTTGCTTTTCATAATTTTACTCTCTGTGTTGTATGTTTGGTAGGAGGACTCTCAATCCTGAGATTGTCCCTTTGAATTTAGAAGTTGAAAGGCTACTAAGAACCAAATAAACATCACAGAATTTTGCTGAGACTGCTACTATGGGTGAGCAACCTAGACTTTTGAGAGATTACTTTGCACCTGGTGCATATAATTTCCCATTTTGTATTCAATTTCCTACTGTTGAAGGAAATTATGAGATCAAATCATCAACTATCCAGATGCTTCCTTCCTTCCATGGTCTGAGTAAGGAAGATCCATACAAGCATGTGGATGAATTCTTGTCTCTTTGTACAACATTCAACATAGCTGGACTTGGTCTAGAGGCAACCAAGCTCAGGCTCTTTCCTTTTTCATTAAAGGACAAAGCTAGAGCATGGCTATCCATGTTGCCACCAAACAGTATTACTTCTTGGAATGATTTGCAATGTCAATTTTTAGCCAAATACTTCCCTATGTCTAAGACCAGCCAGTTGAGACAAAATATTATTTCCTTCTCCCAACACTCAACTGAAACTTTTCATGAAGCATGGGAAAGGTTGAAAGAACTTTTAAGGTAATGTCCTCATCATCAAATTCTCCGATGGCAGCTTGTTCAAAGCTTCTATCAGGGAATTGATCAAAAGGGCAAGAATATGGTAGATGCTTCCTGTGGAGGCACCTATTTGCAAAAAATAGTTTAGGAGGTCTGGGACCTATTTGAAGTTATTGGTGAAAATTCAACTCAATAGGAATCTTTATCAAGAGACATTGAGAATCCTGCTCGGTTGAACAATCAGCAGACCACCAAGGGAAAGATTTATGAGGTGAATGAGTTGGAAAGAAGTAAAAGCTATCACTACCTTGAGAAGTGGAAGAATTGTAAATAACAATGTAGGTACTGAAAAGGAAGAAAAAAAAATTGAGGAAAATGCTAGAGATATGCAGCAGGAGCAGCATGATGATAGAATTGGGGGTACTGATGTACCTCAGAAAAATAAAAAAAATGAAAAAACAAAAAATCAAAAAAATTATGGTGATGATTCTAAAGCTATATATGAAGGATTAGTTCCTCATTTACCATTTCTCCATGCCATGAAATCTGCATGCCCTTTTGATAAAGGTAATACAAAAATAGACGAAATGATGGAGACTTTCAAGCAAGTCAACATAAATCTACCTTTGCTTGATGCAATCAAACAAGTCCCAACATATGCAAAATTTTTGAAAGATATTTGCACTCACAAAAGACAATCTAGGATACAGTTATCCAAGAAGGTCTTTACTGTGGAAAGAGTTAATCAGGTTTTGTCCATTACCACACCTCCTAAACTTCAAGATCCTGGAATCCCCACAATCCCTTGCATTATTGGGGAACATACCATTGAAAAGGCTTTATTAGATTTGGGTGCTAGTGTCAACCTACTTCCATATTCTGTATATGAGAAACTAGGTTTGGGAGAGTTTTTATGTGGTGTTACAACTAGTAGACAGATCTGAAAGAAAGCCAGTTGGGATGATTGAGGATGTATTGGTAGGGGTAGATAAGTTTTTCTACCCTGCTGATTTTTTGGTATTGGACATGGAACCTACAAAAAGCAGAACTTCCATCCCTGCCATTTTGGGGAGACCATTCCTGGCTACAGCCAATGCTTGCATCCAATGCAGGTCTGGTATTATGGAAGTGTCTTTTGGAAATATGAAGGTAAAGCTAAATGTTTACAATGTAGTTACACAACCTCAATTCAGTTCTGAGGAATGCTTTCTTGTTGATTTGTTGGATGAACTGGAAGAAGAAACTTTACCACAGTTTTTGCAGTGTAAAGATATAACCATAGATTTTGAAGATGTTTGGAGAAATGTTATGGAAGAGATAGTTTGGGCCTCAAAGTCTGAGGAGGTTAATGCTGTGCAAGGAACTCATGATCAATCAGCAAGGTCTTCTTCATGGAAACCTGCTGTTCTTCCCCTTCCAAAAACAGCCAAGGTACCTTTGTTACCTTCTTTTCTCAGTCCACCTGATGTAGAGCTGAAACAGTTTCCAGAAAATTTAAAATATGTGTTTTTAGGAGACCATAAAACATTGCCTGTGATTATTTCTTCTTCCCTCACTTAGGAGCAGGAGGAAGAGTTGTTGATTGTATTCAAACAACATAAGAGGGCAATTGGCTGGACTATTGCTGATTTGGGAGGAATCAGTCCAGCTGTTTGCATGCATAAAATTCACTTGGAAGAAGATGCAAAACCTTATAGAGAAATGCAAAGGAGGCTGAATCCTCGTATGCAAGAAGTGGTCATGAAAGAGGTTGTTAAGTTGTTGGATGCAGGGGTCATTTACCCCATCTCAGATTCAGCTTGGGTGGCACCTACACAGGTGGTACCTAAGAAATCTGGGATCACTGTTGTAACCTCAGATTCTGGTGAGCTCATTTCAACTAGACAAACAACTGGTTGGAGGGCCTGTATTGATTACAGAAAGCTAAACACAATGACCAGAAAGGACCACTTCCCTCTTCCATTCATTGATCAAATTTTAGATAAGCTAGCAGGAAAAGCTTATTACTGTTTTCTCGATGGTTACTCTGGTTACAACCAGATTCCTGTGTATCCACAAGATCAGGAAAAGACAACATTCACTTGCCCCTTCGGCACTTTTGCATATAGGAGGATGCCTTTTGGTCTTTGTAATGCTCCTGCTACCTTTCAAAGATGTATGTACTCCATTTTCTCTGATATGATTGATCAATTTATGGAGATTTTTATAGATGACTTTTCAATATATGGAGACAGTTTTGCCCAGTGTTTACATCATCTCAGCTTGGTGTTACAGAGATGTGAGGAAACTAATTTAGTTTTGAGTTGGGAGAAGAGCCATTTCATGGTCACCCAAGGCATTGTCCTTGGCCATGTTGTCTCCCACAAGGGCATTGAGGTGGACAGAGCCAAAATGGATTTAATTGCACATTTGCCTTCTCCTAAAACTGTTAAGCAAATAAGAAGTTTTCTGGGGCATGCCGGATTTTATAGGAGGTTCATTAAGGACTTTAGTAAAATATCCAAGCCTCTTTGCCATTTATTGTGCCAAGATGTTCCGTTTGTTTTCAATAATGAATGCCTTAAAGCATTTGAATTCTTAAAAAATTGTTTGATTTCAGCTCTAATACTACAATCTCCAGATTATTCACTGCCTTTTGAGCTGATGTGTGATGCATCAGATTATGCTTTGGGAGCTATTCTTGGGCAGAGAAAGGATAAGCTGCCTCATTCATAGCTTATGCCAGTCGATCAATGATTGATGCACAACTCAATTACACAACAACTGAGAAAGAGTTGTTGGCAGTTGTTTTTGCCTTGGAGAAGTTCAGGTCATATGTTTTGGGTTCACAAATTGTGGTGTTCACTGACCACTCATCCCTGAAATACCTTCTGTCTAAGAAGGATACCAAACAAAGATTAATCAGGTGGATCCTCCTATTACAGGAGTTTGATTTGTAGATTAAAGATAAAAAGGGTGTGAAAAATGTGGTGGTGGATCACCTGTCTAAAATTCTAACTGCTAAGATTGATAGGTTGCCTATCAATGAATCTTTCCCTGATGAGCAACTTTTTGCTATCAATGTACACACACCCCTTGGTTTACAAATATAGTCAACTTTTTGGCTACTGGAAGGACCCCTCAACACTGGAATAAAATAGATAAAGATCTTTTCTTCTCAAAGGTTAAACATTTTATTTGGGAGGATCCTTATCTGTTCAAGATTTGTGTTGACCAAATAATTAGAAGATGTGTCCATGAAGAAGACTTTCACAGCGTACTTTCTATGTGTCATGAACAGGCCTGTGGAGGTCATTTTAGTGGAAATAAAATTGCTGCAAAGGTTTTACAGTGTGGATTTTATTGGCCCACACTTTTCAAAGATGCACTGCAGCACTGTAAGTCTTGTCAGAATTGCCAGAGATTGGGCAGCATTTCCAAGAGAAATTCAATGCCTTTACAGCCCATTTTGGTAGTTGAATTGTTTGATATTTGGGGAATAGATTTTATGGGACCTTTTCCTCCTTCAAATGGTTTTAATTTCATCTTAGTAGCTGTGGATTATGTATCCAAATGGGTTGAAGCTACACCCACTAAAACCAATGACCACAGAGTTGTCCTGAAATTTTTAAAGGATATTTTTTCCAGGTTTGGTTCTCCCAGAGCCATTATCAGTGATGGAGGAAGCCATTTTTGTAATAAGCATTTTGAAGTTCTATTGAAAAAGTACTCTGTGACTCATAGAGTAGCTACTCCATATCATCCACAGACCAGTGGACAAGTGGAGATTTCTAATAGAGAAATCAAACATATACTGCAAAAGACTGTGAAGAAGGACAGAAAGGATTGGTCCTTTAAGCTGAATGATGCATTGTGGGCATATAGGACAGCCTATAAAACCCCAATTGGCATGTCCCCAGTCAGATTGGTCTATGGTAAAGCATGCCATTTACCAGTGGAGTTAGAATATAAGGCCTTTTGGACTATTAAAACTTTGAACATGGATCTTACTACTGCTGGTAATCACAGGAAACTGCAGCTTGCTGAGTTTGAGGAGCTGAGAATGGATGCATACACCAATGCAAGATCTTACAAAGAAAAAGTTAAGGCTTTCTATGACAAAAATCTGCTGAGAAAAGAGTTCATAGCTGGCTCTAAGGTATGGCTATTCAACTCAAAACTTAAGTTTTTTCCTGGAAAGCTGAGATCTAGATGGGAAGGGCCATATACTATCATTCAAGCATCTCCTTCTGGGGCTGTTGAAATTATGGACCCAAGTGATGAGAGAACCTTGAAAGTAAATGGTCAGAGGCTCAAACCATGCATTGAAAATACCCTGGAGCCTGTGATGACCATCTATCATCAAGAGCCTCCACAAATTTGATGTCACACAACTGTATCATATGTATTGTAACCGTCTCTGTTCTGTGATTTTTGAATAGTTTTGTAATTGCTTTTTTTTTTTTTTTTCCTATTTTAATTAGGTTTTAGTCAAATTTTCTTGGAGGAATCATAAGTTCTGAATGTTTTGTGTGAGTGTACTTCAGAACTTTTGTTCATAATTTTTGAAAAGTTCTACAATCATTTCGTAAAGAAAAGTTCATTTCGAAAAGTACAATCTTCTGTTCGAAAAGAATGAATATGCTTTTTGAATAGTTGTTTCTGGAGCTTTTTGCTTTTCGAATAGTTGTTTCTGGAGTCTTTTACTTTTCGAATGGTACTAATGCCATTCTCCTTTTTGAAAAGGACTTTTTTTGAACTTTTCGAAACTTCAAAGATGCTTTGTGAAAATCGATTTAAGCATATTTAAACCCTTTCGAAGCAAGGGTTTCATATTCAAAAGCATTCCCAGAGTGTCCTGTTTCACAGAAAATGCATTTTCCTTCTATCCCTATGTACTTTTGGAGCTCAGATCAAATTTCCTTCATTTCTGTTCCTCTGAGTAAGCTTGAGGAGAAGGACCCATTGCTTCTGATCCTGGTGGATTTAATCAAGCGATCAAAGATTTCAAGTAAAACCCTAGATTTTGGTATTTTTTCTTTGCATATTGTTGTCGCTCCAAGTGTGCCAAAAATGTGTGCAAAAAATTAAAGAATTAAAGAATGCTAAATTATATGGATGTTAACTTATGAAAGGGATATCAGCACATTGGGGCTAACACTGGCCTGCAAGATCAGGGCCAATTGTAGCAAGTTTTAAAAGTAAGTATTTCAAGATCGTCCACAGAGAAGTTTGTCTAAAATGAGAGATAAACCTCCAGATCTGTGCTACCAGATCTGGCTCTATAATTATCTAAAATAAAGAATAGATAAAAGAGAGTGTTGGGTTTTGTCACGTTTAACTAAAAGCAAATAAAGAAAAGAACTAACTACGTGATCCAGATCCGAGTTGTGGAGGTGTTTAAAATAAGACAAATGCAGAAATAATAGCTTCATGTATTTTAGCCTTTGAATTTTAATGGAGAATCGTAGTTCAACAGAGCAGATTCAATCTTCATCGGCTACCAAAGACAGATGTAAGAGAAATAAATCGAATTAAGGAATAGGTTTAGACTTATGGCGTGATTTGTCACGGATCATCGCCTAGTGGCCTATTCTTTATTTGAACATGAACATCAGAATGCTGCTTGAATTAGGTTACCAACGCTAATTCGCATGGATGATGATGAATTAAGGGAAGTTGGATGCGGATGAGTGAATCTAAAGAAGTCTAATGCACTAAGGTGAACATTCGTAAACCCTCGACATGACTCCAATGGAGAAGACACAAATTACAACAACCTTTTAAAATCCAACATTACAATTACAGAGCACGGCTTCTTAGAGAGCCCTCGGACTTACTCGAGCTTCTCGAAGAGCCCTCAGTTCTGATCTTGAATCCGAACTTGGAAGTACAAATCACCGCAATGGCTCTCAAAGGTAAAATACAAGAAGGGATTACAGGGAATCGATGAGCTTTCGACCGAATGGGGAAGCAGATGAAAACTCTAAAACTGGATACCCAAATTGGGCAAATGGTTCGTCATTTATAGTTTTCCTAAGCCACCGGATGTGTATCAACCAATCAATTGGATAGATTCAGTATCAACCAATAGGAGTCGAGCACCGTGATCCAGATCATTACGCCAATCGAAATGCTTGATCCGGTTCACCAATCAGAAACAGAGGCATCAATTCGTATGTAATTCAAAAATCTGTTTGAGCTTCTAGAAGTTCCCGCCAAGTAATTTCATCTTTGGGTGTTCACATGGGGTGGAATATGCCTTTGGTTCGTGCTCGTAATCTTCGGAATGTCCTTGGGTTTTAAAACGCATTGAAGCGTGCAAAGTTTCTGAAATACCCTTGGACGAGCCGCAAATCCCTCGAATGCCATTTCGCATAGTTTAAGGGCTTTTTCAAGAAAGTAGTTTGGCTCCGAATCTCTCTCAAAGCATTTTGGCTCAATCTCTTTTCGCAAAGCATTTGGCTTCAGGAGATCTTTTCATAAAGGACTTTGGCTTGTGGAGATCTTTTAAAGGACTTCTCTTCTTTCGCAGCATTTTGGCTTCAGGAGATCTTTTCGCAAAGGACTTTGGCTTGAGGAGATCTTTTCAAAGGACTTCTCTTCTTTTCGCAAAGCATTTTGGCTTCAGGAGGTCTTTTCGAAAGGACTTCTCTTCTTTTCGCAGTTCAAAGTGCTTTGCGAATAGTAGATGATCTTCTTGAATTGAACTTTTAGCTTCCATTCTTCTTTAATGGATCCTTCTTCTTCTTCGTGTCTTTTCTTGCTCTTTTAGGACCTTTTTAGCCATTCTTTGAGGCTATTTCTTCACTCCCTCTTTGAGTTTGACATGCGTTGTCGACTTTTGATCATTTTAGGATGGTTTTCGGATTTGGACCTGTCTTTTGGTTAGCGCAATATGAACACTAAAGCACTTATTTAGTCCTCTCAAGGGTCTTTCAAGGCTCATGTTTAGGGTAAAAATGGTATTTTCACTACTTATCACACCCCAAACCTAAGCTTTGCTAGTCCACGAGCAAAGAAACATAAAAACAAAGTAAAGAGCCACTTTTGTAGGAAGCACAGTGCATTTAGCATATGCAACAAGCCTTTTAAACCCCTAGGTGATCCCTAGAGGAGGAGTGAAGTCTCTGAGGGTTTTCGGTGAAGGTACCCACAAACTTCTCCATGAAACAGCTTAACATCGGCAATATTATCAAATGAGCAATCAAGGAGCAGGTTAGTTACTCTTGAATCAATGATGAAAGAAAATTTGATTATTGTTTGTGAATTTAAACATTTATAAACCTCATGAATGTTTCAATATTTCCAATCTGTGAACAGTCATAGAAAATCATACAAATGTGCCGTGAAGCTCATCCTATGGATAAAAATTAGGTTATAAGTCATACTTAAGGTGCTCAAGTTCCAACCCAAATACTCACGGGTATACTCTCATCGGTGTTTTTGTTGAGGGGTTCATTTTCACTCAAGCTCAAGAGCGATTACATCTCCCAAGCTGGATCTGTAAGCATGAGCATAGGCATGATTCTTAGGCAATGGCATCATTGACATCTCCTCACCATAGATTGGGTCACTTCTCATCTCCACATGATGACTCACTCAACTTTGGATCACAAGGGCTTTTAATCTAGGTTTGTTTGTATGGCTTATGGAGTGAAGTTTCAAGGAAAGGCAATTTGAGAGGTTTGAATTTGAGAACTCGTGAAGTGCAGAGGAGATGGTTCATGACTCCACCTTTTGAGTTTAGCTTCTTTCTTCTTCTTTTCGAGATTCTCACATTCACAAAGATCAGTTCTTTCTTTGATCTTGCATTTTTCAACATAAGGTCCCTTTTTGCCTTTTTGCTTGCAACTTTTCACATTGTTTGTCTCTTCTTTTCCACCATATTGCTGCTTTTGAGGTATTTTCTCTTCATTTTCTTGATGTTGCCCGAAATGGTCCATCTTGTTCTTTTCTCCTTTACCTCCTGAATTCTCGAGTGAGGGAAGGCTGAATTGGTTCCATAGGTTCAAAAAGTACTTTTGAGTATTTTTGATGAAGAATTGTAGGATTTACTCAAATGGGGTACAAACAGGGGCAGATTTTTCTTGGTTGGTTCTGTTAGGTTCAATTTGTCTAAAGAAGGCCTTGATCTTTTCCTCAATTTCATGAGTGTCTTGTTACTTGTTTTAATTTGGAGTTTCCTAACTTCTAGTGGATCTAATGCCTCACCAATCCTTTGAATCGTAAAAATTGCCTCACCACTCTTCAACAGAGATGGAAAATATATGGGCTCAATTCTCACTTATGGTTTTTCCTTGAGCTTTTAAGTATATCTTTACCTTTTTCTCTTCCTTTTGACTTACTACGTCGATACCAAGATGTTTTATGGTGTATTCATCATGGTATTGTAGGATATCGCAAGGTTTAGAATGTCTAAATTTGGCAAAGGAATTTTTAATTTTCTAGTTCTCATGATTCTTATGTAAATTAATACATTTCCTATTTTCTTAGGTGATTCTGCCGCCTTATGTTAACTATTCCCTAGGGGACTTATGCCACACCCCAAACCTATGGGGAGCAGTGTCCTCCTTGGTTCAAAGGTGGTGGACAATTATTAGGGAAGACAAAGAAACAACAATAATCTGGACTACAAGAAGCACATCGTAAATTTGGATAGAAAATAAAAGGAAAAAGGGGAAAGGGAGTAGGGGAGGGGTTGTAAGTTTTTAAATAGGGAGAACAAAACAGCAATCGTTAGGCACAACTTATAATGTAAAAAAATTGCAATAGAATAAAAAGCGAAAATAAGAAAATAAGAAAGAGACAATTGATGAATTGGGCTTGTAAACCGGTAGTGGTGATTCTCCTACTTCCCTCATTCTTCTTAACATGGCACGACTTGTGGTCCGTGCTTTCTTGCCAAAGTTGTGAGGAGGAGTACCTCAAAGGGCTCTTCCTATCAATGTCAAACTTGGCTCTTAAGATCGTAATGAGTCTTCCAAAGGGGAGGCCACAATCTTACATTCCTTTTTACCTTGGCACTCACATTGACCATTGCTTTCAGATCGGCATGGGGGCATTGAAGAATTGCCCTTAGAGAAGTGAAAGAGGGCTTCTAAGATGGGGTTCGCCTCTCTGGGTGTGCCCAGAACATAAAAAACTCTCTTGAGTATGGAATCCATCGAGATATTGAAGGCAGATCTCTTCTCACTATTGATTGCCCGAACCCACCATGCCTGTGTCAAATGGGCAGCCATATCTCGAAAGAGGCAACTTCAGAGCGATCAAGGGTCCATCAGTTGAATTGAAAAGGTATCCCTAGGGCATGTCCAATGTCCTCAAGATCCTGATTAAGTCACAGTTGTCTATAAAAATAACTAGGGTTGGCACATCGATGTTCCTCTGTGACTGTGGTGAGGTTACGATACCACGACTTTGTCATCCTTGGGTAAATTTTCTGTAATGGAGTGAGGATGGTGCCGAGGAAGCCTCCCGAGATATCTTAAAGATAGCACTAATCAGTTTGGAGGAGAAAAAGTTTCATCCACCAATAGCTCGTGTATGAGCTCGGGCATCAATGAATGGGTTAGGCAAAACCAAAGGAATGGGTAATGGGGACAGGACTGCCTCGAGGCAGGGTGGGCCTCATGGCGATTTTTTTTTTTTCTTTTTCAACCCTATCCGCTTTGTCCATTGAAAGTTTTCTCTTTGCAGACTTCTTGGCTTTGCCTTTGGCTTTGGGGTGTTTTGGTGCCTTCTTGGTCAAGATTTAGGAACATGGCAGAAGAGATTTCTCGGTTTTTCCCATATTTAAAATGGCCTCAAATGTAGCTTAAGTACCAAAGAATCACAGAAAGAATAAGAGTAGAAGCGATTATCAGCGATCCGAGGGTTTCCTCTGTGTGAGTTTCTTTGCTCTAAAAGATCGATTGTGATCTACACCTTTGATTTGACAAGAGAAAAGGCGAGAGGATTAGAATAGATGGTGGAGTCTTTACCTTGTAAATGTTTGTAAAGACTCCTCCACTCATCAATGATGTCAACATGGAAACATTCCTCGAGAGAATTGAGGTTGAGTATGACATTATACACATTCAATTTAACTTTCATATTTCCAAAAGACACCTCCATGATGACACTGCATTGAATGCATGCATTAGTCATGTAGCTGTGAATGGTCTTCCCATAATGACAGGGATGGCAAGTGGTACTTTTGGTTGGTTCCATGTCCAACACCAAAAAGTCGAGGTAGAAAACTTGTCTACTCCTACCAAAACATCTTCAATCAACCCCATAGGTTTCCTTTCAGATCTGCATTCATTGTAACACCACTTGAGTGGGTTTCAATTCTCCCAAACCTAGCTTCTCATAAGAAGCAGTTTGACACTAGCACCCAGATCTAGCAAGGCTTTCTCAATGGTGTGCTCCCCAATGATGCAGATTGTGGGGATTCGTGGTCTTGCATCTTAGGTGGTGTTGCAATTGATAGCACTTGGTTGATTTTCTCCACAAAGGCCTTCTTGGATAAATGTATCCTAGATTGCCTTTTGTGGGTGCACATCTTTGAGAAATTTTGCATGTAGGGACCTGTTTGATTGCATCAAGCGTAGGTAGATTAATTTTAACTTGCTTGAATGTCTCCATCATTTCCTCAATTTTGTGTTTCCTTTGTCAAAAGGAGAAACCGACTTCATTGCATGGGGAAATGGGAGGTGAGGAACAAATTTCTCCTCCTCATCTTTTCAACAATTTTGTTATTTTATTTTTTTCATTTTTGAATTTTTCGATGTATATCAATGACCATATTGCTATCCAAATTGTTTTTTACTTGTTTTGGATCGGCAGGGCTCAACAAGAGCCCTTATTTACTCTTCTGAAAATAATGAGAAACAACTCGAGATTTTCTATTTGTGTTTTAAACTTCTTTTATTTTGTATTTGGTTTTGTAAAAAATCAAAGACATGCCTAAAAGAGCAGAAATTATAATCAAAACAAACATTAAACACGCAGAACTGCTGGTTCTCAAGAATTTAAAAGTAGAAAATGAATGCAAAGGAGAAGGGATGCAAACTCAAGCATCTGCTCCAGCTTTGGTCCAGATGTTCTCCTTGTTGACTACTGCCCAGATCTGCAAACATCCAAAAGCTGCAGATACCTTATTCAAGTATTGACAAAAAATAAAAGAAAACTCAAAGCACGCCCAAATTTGACAAAAGACAAAAGAGTGGCAGCAGATTTATTCAAATAACTAGAAGGCAAAGAATAAAAACTCAAAAAAAAAAAAAAAAAAATTTCTCTGCAAGAAAAAAGTTTTCTATACAAAATCGTCAGAACATTTAATCAAGCACTTGGAATGCAAAGTGTGTTTAAAGAAAAATTAAAATAAAAATCAAATCTACAAAATAAAAAACTTAGGTCTACCTATTTTAGAACAAACTTCCCAAGAACGGCGCCAAAAAACTTGTTGTCGCTCCAAGTGTGCCAAAAATGTGTGCAAAAATTAAAGAATTAAAGAATGCTAAATTATATGGATGTTAACTTATGAAAGGGATATCAAGACATTGGGCTAACACCGCCCGCAAGATCGTGGGCCAATTGTAGCAAGTTTTAAAAGTAAGTATTTCAAGATCGTCCACGAGAAGTTTGTCTAAAATGAGATAAACCTCAGATCTGTGCTACAGATCCGGCTCTATAATTATCTAAAATAAAGAATAGATAAAAGAGAGTGTTGGGTTTTGTCACGTTTAACTAAAAGCAAATAAAGAAAAGAACTAACTACGTGATCCAGGATCCGGAGTTGTGGAGGTGTTTAAAATAAGACAAATGCAAATAATAGCTTCATGTATTTTAGCCTTTGAATTTTAATGGAGAATGTAGTTCAACTAGCAGATTCAATCTTCATCCGGCTACCAAGACAGATGTAAGAGAAATAACCGAATTAAGGAATAGGTTTAGACTTATGGTGGATTTGTCACGAGATCATCGCCTATGTGGCCTATTCTTTATTTCGTAACATGAACATCATCGTAAATGCCGCTTGAATTAGGTTACCAACGCTAATTCATAGGGATGATGAATTAAGGGAAGTTGGATGCGGATGAGTGAATCTAAAGAAGTCTAATGCACTAAGGTGAACATTCGTAACCCTCGACATGACTCCAATGGAGAAGACACAAATTAGAACCTTTTAAAATCCAACGTTACAAATTACAGAGCACGGCTTCTTAGAGAGCCCTCAAACTTACAAATCGAGCTTCTCAGAGAGCCCTCGATTCGATCTTGAATCCGAACTTGGAAGTACAAATCACTCGCAATGGCTCTCAAAGGTAAAATACAAGAAGGGATTACAGGGGAATCGATGAGCTCGACCGGAATGGGGAAACAGAGATGAAAACTCTAAAATCTGGATACCCAAATTGGGCAAATGGTTCGTCTATTTATAGTTTTCCTAAGCCATTTCGGATGTGTATCAACCAATCGAATTGGATAGATCTGTATCAACCAATAGGAGTCGAGGATCGGATCATTACGGCCAATCGAAATGCTTGATCTGGTTCACCAATCGAAACAGAGGCATCAATTACATTATGTAATTCAAAAATCTGTTTGAGCTTCTAGAAGTTCCGCCAAGTAATTTCATCTTTGGGTGTTCACATGGGGTGGAATATGCCTTTGGTTCGTACTTTCGAATCTTCCTAATGTCCTTGGTTTTAAAACGCATTGGGCGCGTGCAAGTTTCTGAAATACCTTCGGACGAGCCAAATCCCGTAATGCCATTTCGCATAGTTTAAGGGCTTTTTCAAAAGTAGTTTGGCTCAATCTCTTCAAAGCATTTTGGCTCCGTAATCTCTTTTCGCAAAGCATTTTGGCTTCAGGAGATCTTTTCGCAAAGGACTTTGGCTTCAGGAGATCTTTTCGCAAAGGACTTCTCTTCTTTTCGCAAAGCATTTTGGCTTCAGGAGGTCTTTTCGCAAAGGACTTCTCTTCTTTTCGCACAGTTCAAAGTGCTTTGCGAATAGTAGATGATCTTTGCGAATTGAACTTTTAGCTTCCATTCTTCTTTGCGAATGGATCCTTCTTCTTCTTCAGGTCTTTTCTTGCTCTTTTAGGACCTTTTTAGCCATTGCTGAGGCTATTTCTTCACTCCCTCTTTGAGTTTGACATGCGTTGTCAGCTTTTTGATCATTTTAGGATGGTTTTCGGATTTGGACCTGTCTTTTTGGTTAGCTGCAATATGAACACTAAAGCACTTATTTAGTCCTCTCAAGGGTCTTTCAAGGCTCATGTTTAGGAGTAAAAAATGGTATTTTTCACTACTTATCACATATCCTCTGTTTGTGTTTTACAAAGTTGATTTCTGTGTCAGCATACGTTGTGTGAGATTCAACAAAGGTTTAGATTGGGGAGAACTGAAAAATCATTGGCTAAAATGTTCCCTAGATCTTCTGCTAAGAAAATTAGCAAACCCTCGACAAAAGAAAAAGCTAAAACCTCAGCCAAGAGGAAACTGTCGATGGATAAAGCTGATAAGATTGAGAAAGGGAAGAAGGTTAGACATGAGGAACCCATCCCAGCAGCTGACCCTAGTCCTGAGCCTGAGCTTCCTCCTCTTCCTATGCATTTGGTACTGCCAAACCCTTTCATTGAAGCCCAGAAGCTGATCCCAGAGCTTATTGTTGATGAAACATTTTTCTTAAACAAACCTGAATGCAAGCTATCTTTGAATTACATCAGGGATGTTTCACTAAGCAATATCCTAACCCCTCTTCCAGAGAAAATCTATCCAAGAATGGTGAGATTATGGTACCAAAATATGGTGAAAGTGACTGAGAAGGATGCTGATGTCCCAACTCTTGTAATTTTCATTGATGATTGTAATTTAACAGTCACTTATGAAGACATTGGAAATGCCTTGGGGATACCATTTCACCATGATCCGGCTGGTCCTTTGGCTACACCAGAGACAGCTTCTTTTAGAGAAATGGCTGCACATCTAACCCAAGGCATAATTGGAACTGGACAATCCATCATGAGGAGAGACTTAGCAGCTCAATTTTTGCTGATGGATTCCATTTTGAGAGGATGTTTTTATGTCACTGGGCACAGTCAGGAAAGAAGGACACCCATTTTGGAGGCCCTCTTTCATTTTTCAAAAGGGCAATTCTTCAATGCCCCTATGCTGATTTTTGAAGCCATGGCTGACATTAGTGCCAAGCTGAAGAAGGAACACAAAATAGCTGGACTACCATTTGGAAGGCTGATCACAGCCCTACTTAGGGCCAAATTTGACATTGATGAGCAAGAGCCATTTGAAATTGTATCCCCTCATGCTTTTGGGAAGAAGGCTTGGACGACAAGATAAACCATGTTGAATAGAATGGGGGAGGAAGCTGAGCCTGCTCAAGAACTTGATATACGTGCACCTGAGGTGACCAGCTCTTTAGCTGCACCCATTGCTCTTGCAATTGCCAGTGAACCTGCTATACCAGAAACAGAGGTGACCAGCTCTTTAGCTGCACCTATTGCACTTGCAGCTGACATTGAACATACTACCATTGAGGAGGTTCCTAGCTCTTTAGCTATACCCATTGATGAGGAGATCATCATCTTACCAACTTCTCCTATCACAACTCCCATCCCTTCACCTTTCCCAGCAGTGCCATCACTCATCACCACCATAATCCCAATTGCAGGCTCCCCCTCTACACCAACAACTCTAGCCATACTTACACCACAAATTTCACCTAACAATGTCCAAGATATTGCCACAGATTTTGTTGAACACTCTCCTAGCACTCCCCTCCTCCATAGCTTCTCAGGTTCACCTGCTCATTCAACACATACACCTGAAATCACCCACACCCCTGAACCTGAGATATTCATAACAGAGGCCTATTCATCTTTGATGGGATCTATCTTGGAGAATATTGGGCTTGAATCTGTTCCCATACCTGACCCTCCTCATTTAACCCATTTGGCTACTTCCCCCTTTACATCCATTTCACCCATTGCCCCTCAACCATCTACATCAATTTTACCAGCCCCTACTTTCCATACCACACCCACACCTAACACAATTAGCCAAATCTTCACCTTTCTCCAATCCATCCAAACCCAACTACAGATCAACACAGACAACCAGTCTGTGACAAATTCCTTTCTCCAAAACTTAGCTTCCACATCCCAACTAAATACCTCAGTCCCACTACCTCCCACTTCTGACCATGCTACCCAAACAGAACCTGAGGTAGTGCTTATGGATTCCCCTCCACCCATCCTCACTATTTCTGATCAAGCTACTCAAACTGACCCTGAGGTAGTATTTTTAGATTCCTCTTCTCCCACCCCAACTGCTGGGATACATATGGTCCCCTACCACTCCATTCCCATTCCACGCTTTGCCACTCTCAAAAGGGCTATGGAAGAGAACCCTTACATCTTTCGCGATGTCCTCAAGGGGTTAGCAGATCTTCAAACTTACATTAGGACCCCTTATGAAGACCAGATTCGGAAGCTGGAGCTGTTTATGAAATTTGAGAGAAATAAGATGCAAGACCTGTTGAGCCAAACATTTCAGATGGTTAGGAGTGAGCAGCACAAAGTTACCATGTTACAAGAGAGTCTGGCACAAGAAAAACTAAGGACTGATAGACTTGTAAAATATATTGGCCTCACCAAAAAGATCAAATGTGAGGAGTACACTGAACTTCAAGCCACAATCCAAGAGAAAGCTAAATTGAGTTCAGACTCCAATACTGAATCAAGTTCTGACTCCAACAGTGATTCAAGTTCTGACCCCATTAAACCAACTTATGATACAAACTTTGACCCTAGTTATTAGAATATCTTGTACATGTCTGTTTTGTCGGTTCTGGAGTGTGTAATTAATGTTTACCGTTGACTTTTGTTAATTTGCGATTACTGTGCATTTTTTTTCTTATGCTCTTTGCTTTTATTCTTTTCTTTTTGCCTACTCACTTCTGGACCAGTGAGAACAATGATCCTCATAGGTTTGGGGGTGTGGCAGAATTGCCAATAGTTGAGTTAACATCAATGCAGCCTATGATCAGCAGAATTTTTGAAATTGAAGTGATTTCACACCTGTTTGTGTTTTAAAAATGAGGAAGTTAAAACTTTTTAAAAATGATTTCTAGTGTAATTCTAATACTTTCATGAAGTGAAGGTCAGAAAATTTCCAAAAGAAAATTGATGTTTTAGTAAACCTAAAAAGAGAGAAAACAGTAATGATATACCTTAGGAATTTGATAGAAAACTACACCCAATGAGATTTGGGCCTGAAATGTATTCTTTGAAGGTATGAATTGGCATTTTTTTCTGCTCTAGGGACTGTTTGAACCTGCTTGTTATCACTAGAAGTTACACATATCCAAGTTAAAATAGCTTGACAACAAGCATGATATTAAAGACATGATGTAGGGCCTCCTTTTTGACAGTTTGAACTTCAAAAAGCCCCACCTCTTAAAACTGCCCTTGATACACACCATTTGAGCTTTATAAATCAAAGATTTCTTTGAAACCTCATCAACCTCATTTAGCCTAACCCTCACTCTTAGAATTCAGAAGGTAAAGGAAAGAAAGCTGAAGAAAGGTGAGTAGGGTAATAGTTTGGTAAAAGAAACAGAAAAATAATTGAAGGCAATGATGTATCAGCAGAAGAAATGTGGCATTCCAGTCAATATTGCTTTGAGAAAAAAAAAAAGAAAAAAAAAAAGAAAAGGAAAAGTCATTTCATTGGAAGTTTGAAAAAGAAAGAGAAAACGATGGCCACTTTGGCTCTGAAAATTCAAAGAAGAAGATGAAATTGTGCTGAATTGAAAAAGGTGTGTCTGTCACTTCCTTACCTTGACTGACTTCTAGATTGTGAACTCCATTCCAACCCTTTTATTCTTGATAAATTTCACCCATAAGCCACATTACAACCCAAGTTAAAGTCCTTACTGATCAATGATGGATTGAGCTGTCACATGGAGATAAGGATTTGTGTAATCTATGGTGAAAAGAGCAGTGAATTCAGAATTAAAAAGCAATGCCTATGCTCTTGCTTACAGTCCTATTTGAGGGCTGTAACTGCTCTTGAGCTATGTGAAATAGTACAACCCTCTTACTTGGATGTTGAGTGAAAATCCTGGTAAGAGTTGGGTTTGAAATCAACTTATTAGGGTAACATCAAAAACTGAATTCTCAAATAGAAGGCAAGCTTTTCATTAATTTGTCTTGTAAAAAACTTTTTGACACAAATCGAGTGAATGGTAAAAGAATTATAGCGAGATTTCAGTTTTGAACTGATGTTTTCTTGAGAATCCTCTTACAGCTTGACTGATGCAGGTGTGAATAATCTGATTGAATGAAAGTCTGTTTAATAGAACTGCACTGATCTTAATTGATTTCTTGGAGAAGTTTGTGGGTACCTTCACTGAAAACCCTCAGGAGACTTCACTCCTCCACTAGGGATCACCTAGGGGTTTAAAAGGCTTGTTGCATATGCTAAATGCAACTGTGCTCCCTACAAAAGTGGCTTTTTACTTTGTTTTTAATTTTGTCTTTGCTCAGGGACTAGCAAAGCTTAGGTTTTGGGGTGTGTTGAGAACTGGAAAATACCATTTTCCACCTCTTAATCTGGGCCTTGATAGACCTTTGAGAGTACTAAATAAGTGTTTTTAGCGTTTGTTTTACAGCTAACAATAAAGGCAGGCTTAACCCTGAAAGCAGCTTAAAAGTACCAAAAAGATGATGACTCATGCTAACCTAGTGGAAGAAGGAGAAGGGATAACCTCACTGGCTGTCAAAATGCCTAAACTAAAGAGGACAAAGGCCTGGTTTCAACTTGGAAAGAGGTTTGGAGATATTCGAACAGAAGAATGCATTACAGAATGCTATTCGAAAGGATTCCTGAACTATTCGAAAAGAACCTGAACTTTGCGAAAAGAACTAAAAGCTCCAGGCTTAGTTTTCGAAGAGCACCTGAACTATTTGAAAGGATTCCTGACCTATTTGAAAAGAAGAGAATTCCTTACGAACAACACCAGATCTGTGTGAATAGAGCTCCAGAAGTCATTTTTTCCCTTCGAAAAGTTCTCCAAACTGTGCGAATAGAGCTTGAGAAGTTACACTTGCTCTCGAAAAGGTCCCCAAACTATGCGAAATGTTATTATGAAGATTCCCAGCAGCTGTAAGGGCAATTTAGTAGTCTTTGCACACGCCCCAACGCAATTAAAAACCTAGGGGCATTCTGGAAGATTCGAAGCACGAACCAGAGGCATATTCCAACCCATGTGAGCACCCAAAGATGAAATTACTTGGCGGGAACTTCTAGAAGCTCAAACAGATTTTTGAATTACATAACAGAATTGATGCTTCTGTCGCCTGATTGGATGAACCAGATCAAGCAATTCTGATTGGCCAGAACAGATCTGGATCCTTGTGCTCGACTCCTATTGGCTGATATGGATCTAACCAATTCTGATTGGTTAATGCACATCTGAAATGGACTTGGGGAAAACTATAAATTGACGAACTATTTGCCCAATTTGGGTATCCAGAGTTTGAGTTTCATTTCTGCTACCCCATTTCCAATTCAGATAGCTTGTCTGAAACCTCTGCAATAGCCTAGCTTTTGTTTGTAACTGAGAACTGTGAGACACTTATGTAATTCAAGTGAGAATTGTATTCAAGACTACAACCGAGAGTCGTTAAGTCGTGCTCAGAATTGTAATGGTGGATTTGAAAAGGTTGCTTTCAACAGTACGTTCTCAATAAGATTCATGTTGAGGGTTCCTTGTGATCTCCTTACTCATTAGACTCCTTTAGATTTACTATTTTAAAAGTAATTTCCCTTAATTCATTATCCCTGTGAGAATCTGCGTTTGTAACCTAATTTCTTACAGCATTTGTGGTGGTGCTCATGTTCTGAATCAAGAATTCGGATTGAAGACTATTGGATTATCTGTGTCCATGACAGTGGACAGATCATAGCCATAAGTTCAACTCAATCCTAATCCTTGAGTTGGATTATTTTCTCTTACATCTGAGCTGGTAGCCAGATGAAGATTTGGATACATTCTCGACTGTGCTACACTAGTTCTCATTCTGTAATCAGTTACTAAGCTTAAGTCAACTATTATTTCTCCATTCTTATTAATTTTTCATCCAATTCCCCCAACTTAGATCTGGATTAATTAGTTTAAATTCTACTTGTAGATAATTTAGTTAATGTGACAAATTCAACCTCTCATCTTATTCGCTTTGTAGATAGGATTAGAGGCCAGATCTGGTAGCTCAGATATGGAGGTTGACCATTCATTTTAAATCAATTCCCTATGGACGAACTTTTACTCACTTACATTTAAAACTTGCTACAATTGGCCCTGATCTTGGAGGTTAATTAACTTCTCTCTGTGCTGACATTTCTTATTCTTTTTAATTTTCTAGATTCAGTATAATTTATCATTTGTAAATCTATTTTCAAAATACAAATAAATCATGCACACTTAGAACAGCAACAGCATGCTGAGCTGGTATGTCTATGTTGTCTGCACTCTTTGTCTTGTTATGTATATACACTTTCTTAGCCTTCAAATTATACAGGTTCATGAGATGGAGTAGTCGCGTATAGAGACGCAGCGTGTCTTAGCTCACCAAGAGATTCAAGAGATCCCTTTTGATGTCATGGAGTGCCATCTCCAGGAGGTGACTAGAGACTTGTTCGTCGAGCAGAGGAGTTGGACAGCAGAGTTGGAGAGTGCCCGAGCTGTGGCTCGTGCTGAGATGCAGTCAATGATAGATCTTTTGTAGCATGAGTTGGCGAGAGTTGGTGGGAGAGTGAGAGGGATGATCAACCATTTTCCAGGGTCAGGGTCGAGGGCTAGTGGCTCACTGACAGAGATTCATTGAGAGGTTCGTGAGTGCATGAGGGCCTATGCATAGGCAGACTTGGCCCTAGGGCCTATGCTTGCCTTTGGTCCCTGCATTCTCATTCTTGATGAGCCTCCAGCCAGGTGAGCGAGGGAGGTTTTATTGCTAGGCCTTCTACTCGTAGGGAGTGTCCTCCAACTCCGGGTGTTGGTATTGAGTTGTCGGGGGATCAGAACCCAGACCCGAGGGTTGAGGATATGGGAGATGGTAGCGAGTGCCCTTCGCAGAGGCAGCGAAGGGAGTAGAGCATTTTTATTATTTTCCTTTTTCTTATCCATTGTATATATAGGGGGTATGCCCCCAGGTGACATATGTAAAAGAAACTTTTGATATATATAAAAGAAAAGAGATTTTGGTTTAGATGTACCTAGCTTCAGTTCATTTCCTTGTTACCTTGCATCGTCTTATTTTTGGCACAGTCGCCTGTTATTGGGACTGGGATGCTCCTCGAGTTGGCCCGATAATAGTCGAAGGTTATCTTGTATTTGCACATGAGGATAAAGGCATTAGTAATTTTATTTTCCCCCTTACTGATTGTCAAGGGGGGAAGTGTCTCAGACCGAGGTCTAGTAATAAAAAGAGGGGCCTTTTTTTTCTCTTTTTTTTTTTGAACTTTTCATTACAAGGAATGGAAAATAATGCAACAAGGAAAGCAAATAACTGAAAGAAAATTCTAATACTAAAAAAAATGCCCCAGTGTAGGAGCGTGATGGAATAAGCAGTGCGATATCTTCAGTGATATTCCTCGGGTGGTGACTTTGTCGTTTTGCATCTTCTTCATGGGCAAGCAGGGGCTTTGATCGTGATTCTAAAAAAATGGCCTAGTGTCGAGGTGCAATGGAGCTTCTCTGAGTTTTTGATAAGTACTTTCGGCCTATGTGCATTTGGTGACTTAGTTTTGAAGAAAAGCTTATTTTGAGACTGTCATCGAACCAGGGGGATTGTCTAATCATATCATCCGTATATTTGGGGTCTACCTTTGATAGTGGTCATTCTATCTCGTGGTCATTGCTATAGGGGACGTGCGGTAAGTATAATAGGTGATTGTATCAGTCATCATTCATAAATTTTCAGTTTCATTTCTAAGAATATCCTGAGAGGCTTCCAACTTATTGTCCGAAAATAAAAATTAAGGGTGAAAGGGAGAAAAGGCTTAGTGAAGGGGGGAATAGTTTGTATCTGATGCTTTCTAAAAGGGATGAGTAACAGTCTTTTCCTTAGAGTGGGTATGGGGTGCCATGATTGAGCTCTTCGTCATATTTTGACACCATCAAAGTCTCACATTCTATGGTTAACAGGAGTTTATCGTCCTCCCGCCACCTTACGACGACATCTAGTAGTATTGGGACATCAAGGATGCCCTCGTAGCTTGCTTATACATTTCTAGTAGAGTTATCAGGGATATCCTCATGGCTTGCTTATGCTTTCCTTAGCACATTGACTGGTTCATTCGTCGTATTGCTCTCACTCAATTTTTTTTGTATATATGTATTTTTTCTGAAAGAAACCTGCTAACACAAGAATGGTGAGTTTTGATTGAGCCTAGCTTCTTCATTTTTGGTGCCCTAACGTCTCCTCTAATGGCAGGAAAGGGGGATGAGAATCAGGTGTTACTTATGCTTTTAAAAGAGGTCAGGTATGTCACTAGTCCTTTGATCAAATTGCCCGAATAAGAAGGTGGGCAATAAATTGAAAGTCTTAAGTATATTCTAAGAATTGAAGACGTACGACCAACGAATGGGTTGTGACAACTACGGGGGTGATAGATATAAGTATTTGGCTACGGGATGCGATAATCACATGGTTAAGGGTAGTATTTCCTAAGGTACATGGCATTCCAAGGGCTAGGGAGTTCTTCTTCATCTTGGTTCACCAACTTGTATGCAGTCCCTGGATATGCGGCTGCTATAACATATGGGCCCTCCCAGTTTTGTTTTAGTTTTCCCTTTTGATGAGCATGTTTGGAGGGCATGATTTTATTTAAGACTAATTCTCCAATGTCGAAGGTTCGCTCAAGAACTTTCTTATCATAAGCCCTGGCCACTCTCCTTTGATATACCTGAGCATGATTAGTTGCCCTTAGATGCATCTCATCAAGTTGCTCTAGCTCGGCGAGCAGGGCAATTCTCCTTTCGTCTAAGGATATCTCATCATTGAGCTAAATTTGTAAGGACGGTATCTGTATCTCATAGGGTAGGATTGCTTCCATCCCGTACGTTAGGAGGTAAGGGGTTTGGCCAGTGGTCTTGCGAATAGAAGTCCTATAGGCCCAGAGTGCTTCTAGTAATCGTTCAGGTCAGTCGGCTCCATTTCTTGTCTCCACTGTTCATTTCAAATTCTGGTTTAGTTTTTTATTCGTAGCTTTTGCTTGTCTATTTCCCTAGGGGTAAAATGACGATGAGTGGTGTAAGACAATGCCGAATTTCTTGCATAGCTTCTTCATCTTTTCTGCGATGAACTGTGGTCCATAATCAGTGACGAACATCCTGGGTACTTCAAACTAGGTGATAATGTTCCAAATGATAAACCATACAAGTGTTAAAGCAGTGATTCTAATGTAGGATTCAGCTTCTGCCCATTTGGTATAGTATTCGGTCGCAGTAGTATGAATGCATACTTGTGGGTGTTCCCAACTGTGTTCGTGAAGGGTCCGATGATGTCGAAGGCCCACATTGAGAATGACCATGGTGAGGTTATAGGATTCAATGAGTTGATGGAGCTTTGATGAGCGTGACATGTTCTTAGGATTGCTTGCAGAATTGAATGTAGAGGTGACAATCTCTTATCATTGTCGACCAGAAATAGCCTTGTCGTATGATCTGATCTGTGAGTCTTTGTCTACCGGCATGGGCACCGCAGGTACTGGTGTGTACTTCTCGGATAATATATTGTCCTTCGACTATTGTGACGCATCGCAGTAGTACTCCTTTAGTGAAGGCTTCTTTGTATAGGGTTTCACCGAGTATGTAAAATCTTGCACATCGATTCCTTATGGTATTTCGTTTGATCTTTGCAGCGTAAGGAGGGACATGTTGATGCTTTAGAAAATTCTAAATGTCGAAGTACCATGGTTGGCCGTCGTTGGTTGGTGATTTTTTGAATCTGAACATAGCGATGGTGGCTTCTTTCTCCGTAGAAGTGCTTGGGGCAGACTGCCCTTCATTATTGTGAGCTTTTGGTGTAATTGGTAGTTCCAGTTTCACTTGCCAAGCGACTTCGTGTGCTGGCGTCACCAACCTCTCAATGAAAAAGGATTTAGTATTCCGTCCGACTGGTATATGAATGACTGAGGCTAGTGTGGTGAGAGAGTCTGCGAGCTCAATCTCTAATCTAGGAATGTGCATGAAAGAGATTCTTTTGAATTTCTTTATTAAGAATTGAGTTGTTTCCAGGTAGTCCATCAGTCATCTTTCTTTAGTCTTCCACTCTCGGATAACTTGCGATATTACAAGTTTGGAGTCGCCAATTGTCTTCAACTGCTTAACTCCTAGCTGTAGCGCTGCTTGTAGTCCAGTGATGAAAGCTTCATATTCTGCAATGTTATTAGTGACTGGGAAATCGAGTTGGAAAGCTTTCAGTATGACAACTCCTTCTGGGCTTAGTAGAACTATCCCAATGCCTTTCCCTTTATGGTTGAGAGCGCCGTTGAAGTAGAGAGTCCATGAGGTCTTATCAGGCTCTTCATTATGAATTGAGAGTAGGTCTTCATCAAGGAGTTCTGTATGTACAGGCTCGTCGTCTGGGAGTGGTAAGTCGGCGATCGCTTGTCATTTGACAGATTTTTTTGTGACATAGGTGATGTCAAATTCTTCTAGTAACATATGCCATCAGGTAATCTTCTCGTAGTTAGCAGGTTTCTCAAAGATGTACTTCAAAGGGTCCATACATGCTAGTACTAATATTTTGTGCACTCTAAAGTAGTGTCATAGTTTCGTTGAGGCCCACACAGTGTGAGGCAGTTCTTCTTAATTGGTATGTATTTCTGCTCATACTCAACCATCGTTCTACTGAGGTTGTAGATAACCTTCTCTCTCTTCCGTCTTCTTCATATTGTTCGAGAATTACTTCCATTGCTTTGTCATTTGCTGAGAGGTAGAGGATTAGGGGTCTTCTAAGAACTGGTGGTGATAGTATTGACAGGTTGAGGAGGCACTTCTTGATGCTGCCAAAGGCCTGCTGACACTGGTTATCCCACCTGTACTCGACTCATCCTTTAAGCAGTTTGTAGAAATGATCACATCGATCTGAGTGCTGAGAGATGAATCTCTTGATGAACTATAACCTTCCTATCAATCCTCGTAATTCTTTGATGTTGTTGGGAGGTGGCATCTCGAGGATGGATCTGACTTTCACCGGGTCAACTTCGATACCTCATTTGCTGACTATAAATCCTAATAGTTTTTTCGAGGTTACTCCAAACACGCACTTCTTTGGATTTATTTTTAGTTGATATTGCTCGGATCCTTATAACACCAGTCATAGTGCTTTGGCATGTCCTACTCGCGTATGAGACTTTACTAGTATGTCATCGACATAGACTTCAACACATTTGTGCATCATGTCATGAAATATGGCCATCATGGCATGTTGACATGTGGCTCCTGCGTTCTTGAGTTCGAAAGGCATGACGACGTAGCAGTAGGTTCCCAATGGTGTGGTGAACGAAGTCTTTTCTTGGTTTGACTCTGGTAATTTAATCTACTTATATCCGGAGAAGCCATCCATAAAGGATAACATCTCGTGTCCAACAATGTTATTGACCAAGGTTTTGATGTGTGGTAGGGGGAAGTCATCTTTTGGGCATGCTTTGTTGAGATTCCAGAAATTGATGCATACCCGCACTCTGCCATCCTTTTTGGTGATAGGTACTATGTTGGCAATCCATTTAGGGTAGAGGACGACTCAGATGAATTACGCTTTGTGTAGCTTGTCTACTTCCTCTTTGACTTGTAGTGCTGTTTGGGGATGCATCTTTCTAAGTTTCGGCTTGACGGGTTTAGCATCAGGTTCCAGGACTAACCGATGTTCTACTAAGCTTGGGTCCAATCCAGGCATATCCTCATAAGACCATGCGAAAGAGATGAGGTGATCTTGAAGGACTTAGATAATTTATTGTTGTTCCTTGGGTTTGAGTGTTTTGCTGATCAGCAGCTTCTTGGGTTCTCCCTTGGTGCCGAAATTTATCTTTTCAGTGGGTTCTATAGCGGCTTGAGTTTGCTCATCGAAGCGCTTGATGACCCGTTGGAAGTCCTGTGTTTCCTCGATGACTGGTGCTCCTCCTTCATCATCTATAAGCTCATACACTGCAAAATCACTACATTGGGGGGTTAGTTTTATGGGAGGCAACCCTTCATCGGCGTAATTTATGATTGCGACATCCTTTTTTCGGTGTAGGTCGAGGTTATTCATCCTCCTTTCAATGTCGTGGAGTTTCTCATCGGGTACGATTATGGGCTTGTTACTTCGTCGAGATGCTTGGTGGTTTCTCAAGGAAGAGGTAGTAGGGCACTTCAAACTGAGTCAAGGAAAGGTTCTCTGATGTTGAGGGCAGGACGATGACTGTTGCCAGTTACTCCTTTGATTTCGTTGAGGCGATCACTACTTGTATCCTTTGGAGAAAAGTCTCCCTGCTGGTCGCTGAATGGATCTGGGATGAAGGGCTCCCTCTCTTTTATGTGATTTTCTAATTTTTTAGGATTTTCTATTTTTATATTTTTATGGGTTATAGGATTTTCTATTTTTTTGATTTTTGATGATAGATATGGTACAGGGTCGGTTTCCTGAGGTGGAATCGACGCAGTTACTTCTCCTAGTTGGGGAAGTAGGACGACCACCGAGGCCGTTCTTTTGAGTCTTCGGATGATGTGAACTCGATTTGAATTTGACATTTTTTTAGAGTCCTCGGCCGGGGTGATCCTCCTGATGAGCGAAGATGGTGATGGTTTGTCAGACAGTTCCTCTTCCTGTTCTACTACTTGAAGCGCTTCATCGTCGAAGAGAGTTTGAAGATGATAGTCGTCCAAACTCTCACCTTCGAAATCAGATGGGAGTTGTTGACCTCCTCGAGGAGCTTCAGTTGCTCTGCTCTTAAGTGATCTCCAAGTTCTATCTCTATACAACTAGTCCAGTAGTCTTCTTCTTCACTTGACATTGAGAGCCAGTCTTCTTTTCTTGGTTCATGAGGCTGGGGTGCCCTTGACTCTGGTTCGTCTTCGTCTGCTAATGTGGCAATGTAGAAGTCCTCCTTGTCGGTCGACTCCCAGTCTTTTGTGAGTGACCCCGGCTCTTCAGGGGTTTCGAATAATGGTCCGACCCCTTCAAGTGGCTTGTCCATGTCGTCACTATCACGGCTTAGGTTTTTTAGGTCAGCAAAGCCTTTGGTCACTTCCACGATCTCAATTGCTTGAGATTCAGTGAAGGATGGCTTCTTTCTTCTCTTCGACACATTAGCCTTCTCAGTAGTTCCATATATTAAATGGTCATAGAGCGACTACTTTGGTGAAGTGGGTAGGATGATGGCTTGCTTGCCTTATGACTGGTAGCCTAATCCGATGTGTTTGTGTAGTTTCTTCGGTACGACAGGTCTTATCCATTCTTGTTTATCTTTATTGAGTCCGGTGTGAGGGACGTATCTTAGCAGATACATCAGGTCCCATCCTTTTGCCGCGATCGGGTGTTGTGATTATTTCAAGTGCTGATTATTGTAAAGGTAAAATAGAATCAAAGTAAAATAGAATATGAAAGAGATGAAAACAACTCATCTAAAATATTTAGACCTACAAGATACAAGGCCTTTTGTAGCAAGTTTTAAAAGTAAGAGTTTGTCCCACAGGGAGTAATGATCTAAACCACAAGGGTTGTATAGTAGACCTCCAGATCTGCTATAAATCTGGCAATTCTAACCTAGTCTAAGAAAACAGGGAAGGGAAAAGAGTTTTTCAGGTGTCACTAGATCTAAACTACAAAACAGAAATATAAAATAGATCTGAAAGATGATGGAGATGAATGGTAAAATAAAATATAAAATGGGGAGAAATAGACAGCTAGGGACTGGTTCTTATTGCAAAACAGATCAAGATTTGTGAACATGCATCTGCCCTTCACTTGGCACAAGTGTAAGGTAGAAGAATCAAATTTAGACCAGAGGTTTGAATTGATCATAAGGCTATGATCTGTCTACTTTAATGGTCACAGATCATCCTAGGGATTTCCTTTAATCTAAAGGCTTTAATTAAAATAATAAAATCACTACAGATGCTGTGGATGCAAGGCTACAAGCTCAAGCATCCACAGGAATATCAAACCTAGGAAAATCATATGGCAATTAAAATATCTAAAAGTTAAATAAATGGGCTATTCCCAAATACATAAATCCGATTAAGAATCTAATTGAACCAAAAGATCTATAGATTTAATTGAACTTTAAAACCAATAATTTATTAAATCAAAATAACTTACAATAGATTGTTCTTAGATCTGTAGTCTGTGCATCAATCCACACATCTTCATGTCAAATTTACAATTACAAATCAAATCTGAGCTACTACCTAGATCTAATCCAACATGTTGGATTAGAGAGGGAAGGGGGAAAAGAAAAGGAAAAATAAAAGCTAAATTTAAACCTAAATGAGTCAAGGAGAATTGAGAGAAATTTCTAGTTTCCTTGCTGGAGAATTAAAGCAAAAAGGATGCTTATTTATACATTTGCCTTGATCCATGTGCCTTGTTTCTGACCAATCAGAGAAGAGGAATTTTTGGCCAATCAGAGAGAAGAGAACTTAGTTCTATTATGCCCAACTGAAATAGTTGGATTCCCGCCAAGATTTGCTCCATTCCGTTATGAATCAGTTCGTATGTGGACAGGTGTCCCATGTGTATGTTAAAATTCTCAAAATGCCCCTACCGACCACTGATAATGGCAGAAAGCAGTTAGAACCCGAGCCTCGAGAGGTTTGAAGAAATTTTGAAGTAAACTCGAGAGGTTCTGAAGAAGTTCGAGAGGTTGGAGGTCTGTTTTAGAGCTTCATAAATGACATTTTGAGAGGTTCAGACAACTGTTCGATAGGTTGCAGGCTTTAGGTAGCTCATCTCGATGGGTTTAGAGTACATCTCGATAGGTTGAGAGGGCTTCAAGTATGTATTCGATAGGTTGAAGACTACCACTCGACAGGTTCAACTCTTGCTTCAGCAAAACTCGACAGGTTCAAGGAACCATTCGACAGGTTGCTCGACAGGTTGATTCAGGCATCAGAACCTCACGTGAAGTTCATTTTCAGCATCAGAACCTCTCAACAGGTTCAAACAACCATTCGACAGGTTGCTCGATAGGTTGATTCAGGCATCAGAACCTCAAGTGGAGTTCATTTTAGCATGAGAACAATTCATGGGGTTCACTTTAGCAAGAATTTACAATTCGTGGAGTTGGCTTTCAGCATTAAAACACCTCGTGGAGTTCACTTAGCAGCCTACACACCTCATGAGGTTCAAAATGTAGCAACAACACATCTCATGGAGTTGTACTTCAACTATATTCAGCTCGTGGGGTTCAATTCCAGCAGCATACACATCTCGTGAAGTTGTACTTCAACAGTAGAACAACTCAACAAGTTCAATTTTCTTTATTTTAAACCACTCGAGTGGTTTTCCTTCAGCACATAACCACTCGTGGAGTTCATTTCCACAACATTTAAACACCTCGTGGGGTTCAAATACTTCAGCAATCAGCTCTTTAAGCTGCTTGAGTGCACAACAACCAGCACTATAGAGTGTTCAACAGATTCCTCCTTCATCAGCTTGAGCTACTCGACTTCAAGCTTGCATAGCTCGAATGGATTCATGGCTGCACTGCATGTTAGCTATGAAACTACAGCTTGACAAGCTATTTCACAATGATGTGTTTGAGTAATTTAAGTGCAGTTGGTCTGCAACTGCTCCTTCATTTTCCAGCAATTGCTGCTATTCAAAAGCCTTGGTTTGCAACAATATAAATTGCTCAAGAGTAACTATGTAGCTTCAGCCATTGCAGCTGCTCTCATGCATTGATGTAGATGCTGTTGTAATGTTGTTGGACATTGAAGCTATTGCTGCAGTTGGGCTGCTTGAGTGTGTATATCAGTTGTTATTTTCAGCTGCTTGACAAGTTTGTATCAGCTATAAAGTCTGCTACCGTAGTTCATATACTTGGGCTTCACCATTCTCTTTTAGCAAGAATTCAAATGACCCCGAGGCATGGTAAATGCAGTCCCAATGGTGTCCACCACCATGGTCCTTTCTCAATAAATCCATCAACTCCAAAGCTTAGCATAAAATTATTTCTTCTTGGCACTAAAAGGATGGATTGCTGCACTAAGCTCTTATTTTCCTGCTATCTACAAAACACAATTAAAACACATTATTAATCAGCTCAAAGGTCCATCAAAGGTCAGGTTAGGAGGTGAAAAATGGTATTTTTCAGAGAATAACATTGGGTTTATGTTGTATAGTCGGGCTAGATCAGGTTCGACTTCTCTTCTCACTAATTTTTATTGGTGGGTCGAAAGGGACCGAGGATAACTAACTTCTGCTATCGACTTGTCATCAGGCTCTTGCAATTTTTGGTATTCCTGTATTCAGTACCAAGTCATGCACTGTTGGAATGCTCGCCACATAATCTATGTCGATTTCTTTAAGGTGCGTATCAGCGTATATCTTGATGATGAAATCTTCATGCGAAAATTTGACGCATTGGTGATACGTTGATGCTACTGCTTTCATAGATTCCAATCACTTCCTTCCTAATATCAAATTGTAAGTGCTTGAGGAGTCAGAGACATGGAAAGTGACATCCTTGGTGATTGACTCGAGACGAACTTGCAACTTGATGGTTCCCTTGACAAAACGCCGAGAGCCATCGTACACGATGAGAGATAAAGACGAAGGCCTTATATCCTATTCGGAGTATTCAAGGATTTTTAGCGTCGTTATAGGATAGATATTAAGTCCTGCTCCGGTGTAAACCAGTGTGTGAGGTACTGAAAATCATCTGATTATGACGATTAGATAAATAGGAGCCGAACTTCCACGTAATGATTCTTTAGGCATGTCAGCTTCAATGAAGGTAAGTGCAGGAGGTTGAGTCATAACTGAGGTGATCTCATGTAGCTGATCTAAAGTGGTATCTTTGTTCCTGTGCGTCTCATCCAATGTCTCCATGAACAGTCGGTGATGCTCTAGCGATTTTTTGATGAGTTCGAGGATCAATATTTGTGCAGGTACCTTCATGAGGTGTCGAAGAAGATCATATTCTTGACCTATTTCTAGGGTAGGTTCTTTGCTGGGTCGATGCACTCTACACCCATTCTATTGAGCTGGTTGAGGCACTGGTACTGGAGGTGGAGGGATTATGTGAGGTGGAGGGGGAACGTTCACTCCTCGTTCCTTGGTTATCCGATCAGACGATTGTGCTTTGTTGTTTTGCTTCTGCCTAGGGAATGGTGGGGGTGGTGGATAGTTGGTTTCATATTTTAGGATTGGGCATGTCTGCTACTGACCTTGGAGCATTGGAGGATTCAATGCGATACTTGCGGTGAAAGGAGTGAAATTTGATGAGGGAATGAGTACTGGGGCCATGTCATTCCAAGGTGGGAGGTATTGAGTGTAGTCTTCCTCTTCGAGAAATGCAAAGATTAGTACTTCTTCCTTGGTGGGCTCTTCCTCCTGCTATCTTATCTCTACCATTGATGGATGTTCTTCCATTGTCTCCTCGTGTTGTTGGCTGATAGTATCCCGGGTGACACTATCTACCCATGCCGCGACCTATTCCACAGTTTGAAGGATATGGTCTTCATATTCTGGCTTGACGTTACCAAGAGCTACGTCAAAGTTCGGGGGTGTAGAAGGCTCTACAGGTTGAATAATGGGTTTTCGAGCTAGGAAAGACTGGATTCGAACTTGAGTGAAGTTTGGGTAAGGTAACGGAGTTGGCGGTTCAACTCGGGTTATGAAGGTAGAGGGGTGAGGGGGAATAATGGTGGGCCTCGAAGGATCATCTAAACTAGTTGTGGCGTCAAGATGTCTAACTCATGTGATGACAGTAGATGGATGGAAAGGAATCGGCCCGAAAGGTCCACCGTGGTGACATGGATGAATGGTCCTTGATTGTAGTTTAGCAGAGGGTTATTGAAGATTCCAAGGTTTTGCAGGGACTGTTGGTTATTTTGGCTAGAATTTCGAAGGGATTCCCAACCAATCTGGTTCCGATCATTCATGTCATATATCATATCTCTCAACACCCAATAGTCTTCTAGGTTGTCCCGCGTATCAGTGAAAAGCACAAAACTTGGTGCAATCAAGGTTAGTAGGCTAGGGTTGTGGCCACTATGGTAGGAAGCAAATGAGGTTCTGATCGCTTAGGAGGCAGAAAATAATGGGGATGGTATTGAGTAACTGAGGATAATGATCTCGTCTAGGTTGATAGGGACCTCGAGTTTGTTGATTAAAATTTTGGGGCGGGGGTACATTATTATAGGCCTGGGTATTGGCAGGACGTTTTCGAGCAGTGTTTTGGTTTTGATTAGGATACTAGTTTCGTTTAGGATATTAATTTTAATTAGTGTACTGTTGCTGATTCTGGTACTGATCCTTACTAGAGTTCCTTTGCTGGTTGATCCTATCGCCTTGATTTTGATTAGCGACTGTGTTGACTTGCTCAGAGCACGAGCCTTTCTTGTTATTTCAGAGTTTTGAATATCTGAAAGTTGATGCCTTCTCGCCATAAAAAAGTGAGGTCTCCTCCTTTATCTCGCCAACAATGCAACAGCGCCGATGAAGAGTAGTAAAGTCTGGGCAATCACTTATGATTAGAGCGCTTCGAAGGGGCTCTCTGATGTTATCTATGATTATGTCGATTGCGTCTTTTTCTCTCATTTGACTTCCTGTGCAAGCTACGAGTTTCCTCTAGCATGATACGAAATCGACGAAGTCTTCTTCGGTCTCTTGCTTCATCGTCATCAAGTCACTGAGACTAATGACCTACTGTATTAGATGCTTGTATTGATCTAAAAACTGTCCAGTCAATTCTTTAAATGTGTTGATTTTATGTAGGGGGAGCCCGACGAACAAATCGAGGGCTTCCCCTTCGAGTGCCCTCTGAAAGTAGTGTATTAAAAGTCCGTGATTGTCGTGAATAGGTTGGCAGTCATTGCAGAACAATGCCAAGTGGTGGTTTGGATTCCCGGTGCCGTTGTATTTGCTAAATTTTGAGGATTTGAATCCCATAGGTAGATTGAATTTGAGGTCTCGGCAAAAATTATCGAATCCAAATGATAAATCGGGGCGGTTTTTCTTAGTCATATATTCATCGATCATTTTAGGAAAATCTTCTACCCTTACAACAACATCTTGCTTAGTAGTTTGGGAATGGATTCTGCCTTGACGTTCACTACTAAGGAGTGTGTGGAGAGGGTGCCTAGGTGGGGACACATGTGGTGATATTATTGTCGGAGTAGGGGGTGGCCTCTCCTGTCTTTGTCGTTCTTGTTCTTCTACCTCCCGTCATTCTTTGATGGTCTCGTATGCTGGGGCTAAGCCGTGGAATAGTTCATCGGTTTCATCTCCTCCCCTTTGTAAATTCTGGACGATGAGTTTTGGCAAATTTTTCTGTTCTATGGACTGATTGGATCTAGACTTGCTCACTAGAAGATAGCCAAATCAATGTTAAAACAGCTTGACAACATTCATGACATTGAGGACATGAAGTAAGGCCATCCCTTGGATAGTTTGAGCTTAAAATTTCCCACACCTTTGAACTGCCCTTGTATACACCATTTGAGCCTTGAAACTCCAAGCTTTTCTTTGATAAAAAACTAGAAAATTTGAAACTAAAAATCAGTGACCTGATGCAGCTTGACCCTCACTCTGAGATTTCAGAAGGTAAAGGTAAAGGAGTTGAAGAAGGTAGAGCAAGGTTGACAATTGGTGGAAGGAGAAGAAATCCCATTTGAAGGCAAGTGTGATGTATAGATGTGGCATTCCAGCTCATAAAAAGAAAAATAGTGAAAAATACAAAAAGCATACAAAAAGAAAAGAAAAAATAAAAGAATGAGAAAGAGAAGCCATTTCACTAAAAGATTGAAAAGAGGATTAGAAATTGATCACTTCAAATATGAAAAATTCAAGAAGAAGATGAAGATGAGCTGAAATGAAGGTGTTGTCATGACCACCTCCTTACCTTACTGATTTCTCAAATTTGAATCCCATTCCACCCTTTATTCTTTATAAACTTCACCCATAAGCCACATTACAACCCAATAAAAAGACCCTACTGATATGAAAATGGATTGAGTTGTCATGTGGAGATGAGCATTGGTATAATGTATGGTGAAAGGAGTTCGAAAATTTTAGAAATTAGAGCAATACCTACGCTCATGCTTGCAGTCCTATTTGAGGATTACAACTGCTCTTGAGCTGTGTGAAATGATGCACACTTCATGATTGTTTTGAGTGACAGTCTTGGTGAGACTTGGGTTTGACATTGAATTTGTTGAGGGCATTATCAAAACAAAATTCTCAATTTGATGGTAATCTTTACATTAATTTTCATACAAAACACCTTGACATGAGCTAATTGATTGTGAAGGAATTACAGCAGAGTTTTAATTTTAAACTGCTGATTTTTTACTGAGAATCCTCTAAAATTGAATGAACAAGGCGTGGAATAAATTTGATTTTGCTTGAATTTTATTTTTAATATGCTGCATTGATATTAATCGAAATATTAGAGAAGTTTGTGGGTACCTTCACCGAAACCCTCAGAGATTCACTCCCCACTAGGGATAACCTAGTGGTTTAAAAGGATTGATGCATATCTAAATGTATCTGTGTTCTCTATGGCATTTTTATTTTCAATAATTATTTTAATTTATCCTTTGCATAGGGACTAGCAAAGCTTAGGTTTGGGGTGTGTTAAGCAGTGAAAAATATTATTTTTTCACCTCCTAACCTGATTAATCTTGGCTTTGCATCCTTTTTTGGCAAAAGGTACTTCAGGGCTGAGTGGTCTATGAACACAACTATCCTAGATCCCAACACATAAGACCTGAATTTTTCTAAGGCATAGACAATTACCAATAATTCATTCTCAGTTGTGGTATAATTTAACTGAGTATCAATCATGGTTTTGCTTGCATAAGCAATCACATAAGGGGCTTTATCCTTCCTTTGTCCTAAGACTGCACTAATAGCAAAATCTGATGCATCACATATCAGCTCGAATGACAGAGAAAAATCAGGTGCTTGAAGGATAGGTGTAGAGGTTAAACAACCTTTTAAAAGCTTAAAAGCCATAAGACATTCATCATCAAACTCAAAGGGAACCTCTTAGCACAACAGGTGACTAAGAGGTAAGATCTTGCTAAAATCCTTGATGAATCTCCTATAGAACCCAGCATGCCACAAGAAAGATCTGACTTATTTTACAGTTTTTAGTGGGGGCAAATGTGCAATCAGATCAATTTTAGTCTTGTCTACCTCAATGCCTCTGTGGGAAACCACTTGGCCAAGGACAATGCCTTGATTGACCATAAAATGGCTCTTTTCCCAACTCAACACCAAGTTAGTTTCCTCACATCTCTGCAACACAAGGGTGAGATGGTATAGACATTGGCTAAAGCTGTCCCCAAAAATAGAGAAATCATCCATAAATATCTCTAAAAACTGATCAATCATGTCAGACAATATAGCATACATGCACCTTTGGAAAGTTGCAGGGGCATTGCACAATCCAAATGGCATCCTTCTATAGGCAGAGGTGCCAAATGGGCATGTGAAAGTTGTCTTTTCTTGATCTTTTGGATAAACATGGATTTAGTTATACCTTGAATATCCATGAAGAAAATAATAGAAAGCCTTTCTTGCCAACTTATCCAAAATTTGGTCAATGAAGGGCAAAGGGAAATGGTCTTTTCTGGTTCTCAAATAAAGTTTTCGATAGTCTATACACACCCTCCAACCTGTGGTTTCCTTAGTTGGAAGAAGCTCACCAGAATCAATTTTAATCACAGTAATTTCATATTTCTTAGGGACCACCTGAGTAGGTGCCACCCATTTGAAATCTGAAATTGGGTAGATGACTCCAGCATCTAACAATTTGATCACTTCTTTCATTACCACTTCTTGCATGTGGGGATTTAATTTTCTCTGCATTTATCTAGAGGGTTTTGATTAGCGACTGTGTTGACTTGCTCAGAGCACGAGCCTTTCTTGTTATTTCAGAGTTTTGAATATCTGAAAGTTGATGCCTTCAGTGCTGTCATAAAAAAAGTGAGGTCTCCTCCCTTTATCTGCCGCTGAATGCAACAGGCGCTCAGATGAAGAGTAGTAAAGTCTGGGCAATCACTTATGATTAGAGCGCTTCGAAGGGGCTCTCTGATGTTATCTATGATTATGTCGATTGCGTCTTTTTCTCTCATTTGACTTCCTGTGCAAGCTACGAGTTTCCTCTAGCATGATACGAAATCGACGAAGTCTTCTTCGGTCTCTTGCTTCATCGTCATCAAGTCACTGAGACTAATGACCTACTGTATTAGATGCTTGTATTGATCTAAAAACTGTCCAGTCAATTCTTTAAATGTGTTGATTTTATGTAGGGGGAGCCCGACGAACAAATCGAGGGCTTCCCCTTCGAGTGCCCTCTGAAAGTAGTGTATTAAAAGTCCGTGATTGTCGTGAATAGGTTGGCAGTCATTGCAGAACAATGCCAAGTGGTGGTTTGGATTCCCGGTGCCGTTGTATTTGCTAAATTTTGAGGATTTGAATCCCATAGGTAGATTGAATTTGAGGTCTCGGCAAAAATTATCGAATCCAAATGATAAATCGGGGCGGTTTTTCTTAGTCATATATTCATCGATCATTTTAGGAAAATCTTCTACCCTTACAACAACATCTTGCTTAGTAGTTTGGGAATGGATTCTGCCTTGACGTTCACTACTAAGGAGTGTGTGGAGAGGGTGCCTAGGTGGGGACACATGTGGTGATATTATTGTCGGAGTAGGGGGTGGCCTCTCCTGTCTTTGTCGTTCTTGTTCTTCTACCTCCCGTCATTCTTTGATGGTCTCGTATGCTGGGGCTAAGCCGTGGAATAGTTCATCGGTTTCATCTCCTCCCCTTTGTAAATTCTGGACGATGAGTTTTGGCAAATTTTTCTGTTCTATGGACTGATTGGATCTAGACTTGCTCACTAGAAGATAGCCAAATCAATGTTAAAACAGCTTGACAACATTCATGACATTGAGGACATGAAGTAAGGCCATCCCTTGGATAGTTTGAGCTTAAAATTTCCCACACCTTTGAACTGCCCTTGTATACACCATTTGAGCCTTGAAACTCCAAGCTTTTCTTTGATAAAAAACTAGAAAATTTGAAACTAAAAATCAGTGACCTGATGCAGCTTGACCCTCACTCTGAGATTTCAGAAGGTAAAGGTAAAGGAGTTGAAGAAGGTAGAGCAAGGTTGACAATTGGTGGAAGGAGAAGAAATCCCATTTGAAGGCAAGTGTGATGTATAGATGTGGCATTCCAGCTCATAAAAAGAAAAATAGTGAAAAATACAAAAAGCATACAAAAAGAAAAGAAAAAATAAAAGAATGAGAAAGAGAAGCCATTTCACTAAAAGATTGAAAAGAGGATTAGAAATTGATCACTTCAAATATGAAAAATTCAAGAAGAAGATGAAGATGAGCTGAAATGAAGGTGTTGTCATGACCACCTCCTTACCTTACTGATTTCTCAAATTTGAATCCCATTCCACCCTTTATTCTTTATAAACTTCACCCATAAGCCACATTACAACCCAATAAAAAGACCCTACTGATATGAAAATGGATTGAGTTGTCATGTGGAGATGAGCATTGGTATAATGTATGGTGAAAGGAGTTCGAAAATTTTAGAAATTAGAGCAATACCTACGCTCATGCTTGCAGTCCTATTTGAGGATTACAACTGCTCTTGAGCTGTGTGAAATGATGCACACTTCATGATTGTTTTGAGTGACAGTCTTGGTGAGACTTGGGTTTGACATTGAATTTGTTGAGGGCATTATCAAAACAAAATTCTCAATTTGATGGTAATCTTTACATTAATTTTCATACAAAACACCTTGACATGAGCTAATTGATTGTGAAGGAATTACAGCAGAGTTTTAATTTTAAACTGCTGATTTTTTACTGAGAATCCTCTAAAATTGAATGAACAAGGCGTGGAATAAATTTGATTTTGCTTGAATTTTATTTTTAATATGCTGCATTGATATTAACTGAGTCATTAGAGAAGTTTGTGGGTACCTTCACTGAAAACCCTCAGGAGACTTCACTCCCCCACTAGGGATAACCTAGTGGTTTAAAAGGATTGATGCATATCTAAATGTATCTGTGCTCCCTACAGAAGTGGCATTTTTTATTTTCAATAATTATTTTTAATTTATCCTTTGCATAGGGACTAGCAAAGCTTAGGTTTGGGGTGTGTTAAGCAGTGAAAAATATTATTTTTTCACCTCCTAACCTGATTAATCTTGGCTTTGCATCCTTTTTTGGCAAAAGGTACTTCAGGGCTGAGTGGTCTATGAACACAACTATCCTAGATCCCAACACATAAGACCTGAATTTTTCTAAGGCATAGACAATTACCAATAATTCATTCTCAGTTGTGGTATAATTTAACTGAGTATCAATCATGGTTTTGCTTGCATAAGCAATCACATAAGGGGCTTTATCCTTCCTTTGTCCTAAGACTGCACTAATAGCAAAATCTGATGCATCACATATCAGCTCGAATGACAGAGAAAAATCAGGTGCTTGAAGGATAGGTGTAGAGGTTAAACAACCTTTTAAAAGCTTAAAAGCCATAAGACATTCATCATCAAACTCAAAGGGAACCTCTTAGCACAACAGGTGACTAAGAGGTAAGATCTTGCTAAAATCCTTGATGAATCTCCTATAGAACCCAGCATGCCACAAGAAAGATCTGACTTATTTTACAGTTTTTAGTGGGGGCAAATGTGCAATCAGATCAATTTTAGTCTTGTCTACCTCAATGCCTCTGTGGGAAACCACTTGGCCAAGGACAATGCCTTGATTGACCATAAAATGGCTCTTTTCCCAACTCAACACCAAGTTAGTTTCCTCACATCTCTGCAACACAAGGGTGAGATGGTATAGACATTGGCTAAAGCTGTCCCCAAAAATAGAGAAATCATCCATAAATATCTCTAAAAACTGATCAATCATGTCAGACAATATAGCATACATGCACCTTTGGAAAGTTGCAGGGGCATTGCACAATCCAAATGGCATCCTTCTATAGGCAGAGGTGCCAAATGGGCATGTGAAAGTTGTCTTTTCTTGATCTTTTGGATAAACATGGATTTAGTTATACCTTGAATATCCATGAAGAAAATAATAGAAAGCCTTTCTTGCCAACTTATCCAAAATTTGGTCAATGAAGGGCAAAGGGAAATGGTCTTTTCTGGTTCTCAAATAAAGTTTTCGATAGTCTATACACACCCTCCAACCTGTGGTTTCCTTAGTTGGAAGAAGCTCACCAGAATCAATTTTAATCACAGTAATTTCATATTTCTTAGGGACCACCTGAGTAGGTGCCACCCATTTGAAATCTGAAATTGGGTAGATGACTCCAGCATCTAACAATTTGATCACTTCTTTCATTACCACTTCTTGCATGTGGGGATTTAATTTTCTCTGCATTTATCTAGAGGGTTTGGAACCCTTTTTCAAGTGAATTTTATGCATGCACACAGCAGGGCTGATGCCCCCAAGGTCAGCAATGGTCCAGCCTATTACTACTCTCTTATGCTTCTTTAAAACACACAACAGTTCATCCTCTTGCTCATTAGTGAGAGAGGAAAAAATGATCATTGGTAATTTCTGGTTTGCCCCCAAAAAAACATACTTCCAGGTCTTAGGTAGCTGTTTCAACTCTACATCAGGTGGACATACAAGTGAAGGCAACAAAGATGCCTTTGATGGTGGTGGAAGAGGCAACACAGCAGGTTTCCATGGTGGACTCCTTGTTGCTGGCCCCATATAAAAAATTAACGCTTTCACCTCTTGAACCATGGGTGTGGGGGCCTTCTCTTCCATAATCTCACTCCACACATTCTCAAAAATATCACAAAAATCATCACCATTCAGTAGCTTGGGCAAAGTCTCTTCCATAAGCTCATCAAAAATATCAATTAAAAAGCAATTCTCACTATCCAAGTGAGGCTGATTGGCTGCATTGTAAACATTCAATTTCACTTTTATGTTTCCAAATGACACCTCCATTACTCCTGATCTACACTGAATACAAGCATTGGCAGTGGCCAAGAAGGGCTTACCCAAATTCACAGGAATAGAGGTGGTGCACTTTCTTGGATCCATGTCAAGCACCAAAAAATCTGTTGGGTAAAAAAACTTATCAACCCCAATTAATACATCCTCTATCATTCCCATAGGCCTCCTATCATATCTATCAGCTAATTGTAGTACCACATGTGTGGACTTCAATTCTCCCAAGCCTAACTTCTCATAAACTGAATATGGAAGTAGGTTTACACTAGCTCTCAGATCTAACAAGGCCTTCTCAATGGTATGATCCCTAATGATGCAGGGGATTGTGAGAACTCTAGGGTCTTGGAGCTTGGTTGGGGTTGCTATGGATAGCACTTAGTTCCTTTTCACAGCACAAAAGACCATCTTGGATAGGTGTATCCTAGACTGTCTTTTATGGGTGCACAATTCTTTTAAAATTTTTGCATAGGCTGGAACTTGCTTGATAGCATCAAGTAAAGGCAAGTTGATCTTTACTTGTTTGAATGTTTCCATCATCTCCTCTACTTTAGCATTCCCTTTGTCAAAAGTAGAAGGTGTTTGAAGTGCATTAGGGAATGGCAAATGGGGGGCTGATCTCCCATTTGCTGCCTTAGCAAGCTCATCAAATTTCTCTTTATTTTTGTTTTTAGTTTTTTCTTGGGGTACATCCACACCCCCCTTATTTTTTATATGCTGCTCTTGATGCATATCATCATGGGTTGCACTTTTCTCATTAGGTTCAACACCAACTTAGTTATCAACCAGCCTTCCACTCTTCAAAGTGGTGACAGATTTGGCTTCTTCATGTGAAGAAGACTCACCCACCATGTACAGCCCTCTGGGGTTGTTAATGGGCTGACTAGGCAGCCTTCCCTCCTCTCTCTTAGTCAAAGTATTAGATAGCTGACCAAGGTGGTCCTCTATCTTTTTAATACTTTGGCTATGGGAGTTGACAGTTTATGACAAAGAGCCCAAATTCTGCAGTGAAGCCAGGGATCTAGAGGGTGCTGGGGCTGGTGCACTTTGATGCATAGGTTGCACCATTGGCTGGGCCATAGGCTATTGGTATTGGGGCCTTGGGAAGTAGTTCTGTTGGTATGCCTAAACATTCCTATAAGGCATGAAGTGCTATTGTGGCTGATTTTAAATGTATCTTGTCTCCACCTCAAGTTGGGGTGGTTTCTCCAATGATAATTAGTAGTAGACTGTTGTCCATAGGATTGAGCAGCATTCATATGTTGCATCACAGGGTCTGGAAATTAGGCAGTAGAAGGACATTCCTCAAGGGAGTGAGTGGGGGACTGGCATATCACACATGCCTCCACTTTGGCAGCCATTGGAGACTGCATTGCTCCTATGAGCTTATCAAACTTTTGAGTCAAGCCGTCCACTTTCCTTTCCAAATCATTGTATCCACTCACTTCATACATCTTCCCTCTTGTAGTATTTTCTCCCACCAATCTAACAGGGGTCTCAAAGTCCCTTGACAAGGTCTCCCTTTGCATGAAGTTTTCACTAATGATATCAAATAACTCCCAAGCCTCATCAGCTGTCTTGTGGAGGTATGTACCACCACATGAGGCATCAACCATATCCCTGCTCTTGGGATTAATTCCTTGATAGAAACTTTGAACAAGTTTCCATTCAGAAATTTGGTGATGGGGACATTACTTCAAGAGCTCTTTAAATCTCTCCCATGCTTAGTGAAAGTCTTCAGTTGGGGCTTGAGCAAATAAAATAATGCTCTTCCTCAGCTGACTTGTTTTAGACATGGGGAAAAACTTAGCCAAAAACTTATATTGAAGGTCATTTCAAGACTGAATACTATTGGCTGGGAGCATTGACAATCAAGTTCTAGCTCTATCCTTTAATGAAAAAGGAAAGAGTCTCAACCTGGTTGCTTCCTCCCCCAAAACCTGCAATGTTGAAAGTAGTGCATAGTCTTAGAAATCCATCAATATGCTTGTATGGGTCTTCTTTACTCAGGCCATGGTATGAAGGTAACATCAGGATGATGGAAGATTTAATCTCATAGTTCCCTTAGACAGCAGCGAATTGAATGCAGAAGGGGGAATTGTACACCCTTGGTGCAATGAATTCTTTCAATGTCCTAGGTTGCTCACCCATTACAGAACTATCACAATCAATCATAGGTGTGTGTATGGGTTGCTTAGGTCTAAGAAGTCTCTCAACTTCAAGATCTAAAGGAGCAATCTCAAGATTAAGAGATCTCCTACCAAACATACACACAACACAAACAAAATACAACACAGATTTTAGTAAAACAAATTCAAAAACACACAACTACTGTTATTGATCTAAAACTTTACAGATCTAAGAAATGTAAAGGAGTTAGGAAATGCGAACTATAACACAGCTTGCTCCTCCAATTAGCACAATACTCCTCTCAAAACAATAGAACCAGATCTGCAATCACAAAATTAGACTACAAAAAACTACAACAGAAATTAGTCAAACACAAAATAGGCAATTAAAAATCTAAATCTAAAATGACAAAAACTTAGATCTACCATTTTTAAAACACAAATCCCCGATAACGGCACCAAAAAATTGTTGTCTTACTTTACAATTATTTAATGGTTAAAACAGTAGATTAAATGCACAAATTGCAGCAATGTTGAATCAAGGTAAGCAAGTAGTCCTGCAAGAACCAGGGCTGTTGCAACAAGCTTTAAGGGATAAGTAAGGGTATGTCCACAGGGAAATGTGTTCTAAAATGTAGCAAATCTTCAGATCTATAATAGATCTAGCACTCTAGCCTATCTTAGTTTAAAATAAATCATAACAGGAAAGAGTAGAGGTTTCTAAGAGATGTCACTTTACTAAAAACTAAAAAAATCAAATACAAAATGATCTAGAACTTGATTGAAACTCAGATTTAAGGGAATGGAGAAAAAGATTAAAATCAAAAGATGGAGAGCAGCAGCTAGGGATTTTGGTCTTTACTGAAAATTAATTGAATCAAAGGTAATGTATAGGACAGATTTGCTACAATCCCTCATTTGGCTACAAGCTCAGATGCAAGGCATAAGAATCTAATCTCAACCAAAGAATTAAAGCAATCCTAAGGTTATGATCTATCCATTTCAATGGCCACAGATCATCCCAGAGATTGTTCCAATTCCAAGATCGTGATTGGAACAAGTAAACTATTATAGATGCTGTGGATCCGAGGCTACAAGCTCAAGCATCCACAGAAATATCTAATCTAGAGAAATCAAATATGAAAAAGTAAAATTTAGATTAGAATCACCTTTAAAAACCACAATTACACTGTAATAATATAACTTACAATCCTATTATGCTCAGATCTGCAATATGTGCAACCTACAATCCATCTACAAAGCCTTTGAAACTCTTAATTTACAACTCTCAACCTCACCCTAGCTACTGAAGAGATTTAGCCAACCATAATTGGCCAAGGAGAGAATGGGGGGAAGAAGGAAGAGAGGGAATTTTTGGAAGGAAATGGAATTCGGATCTGGCTCTGGTTCTCTCAATTTCTAGAGGAATTTTTAGTGCAATTCCTTCTCTATTTATACTCTTCCCTCAGATCTATTTCAGCCAATCATACCCTAAGGAAATATTTCAGTTATTCCCAGCTGTTGATGTGGCTAATTTCTCTTCTAGAAGCTCTTCCCACATTGGTCTGAAATTGGCAAGTACATGTGATGCAGTTAGAGTTCCCATTCTTGCCCAGTTGTGTACCAAAAATACCCTCAGGAGTTGCTGACATGCTTTGGAAAGTGTGCACAAAGTTCTGAAGTTTGGCAGCTGCTGTGAAAGGAACTGAGAAGTTCCAAATTTGATTGTCGAGAGGTTCAGGGAACGTCCCGACAGGTTCTAAGTTTGATTGGTATTCATTTCGACAAGATGGTGAAGGCTCTCGATAGGTTCCCTTTACTTCTCGATAGGTTGAGTTGCACTAGTTGACACGATTGGAGCAAATTTTCTTGAATTCCCTCCTTTTGTCCAGGCTCCTTCAATCCACTCGACAACTTGTACAAAATCATGTTGACCTTTTTGTAAAGTTCTCATTGAGCTTTTGACAGGATGGAAATAGCGCTCGACATGTTGCTTCAACCTCACGAGATTAGGTGCTCTAGGTAAGTGTTACCGATGTTGTTTGGTGGATTGCCGAGCTGTGTTCAATTGAACTCTCGACATGTAGCCGACCTCTCGACTTCCCCTCAACACCTTCAGACGTATCCTCCTCGATAGGATGTTTCTATGCAACCTCGACAGTGTCTGTGGAACCTCTCAATTCTTCACTTTTCACCCCTTACATACCGCGACAAATTATAAACTAGCCTTCGTAAAACCTCTCTCGTGTAAGCATGTAATGCAACTTTACGTATCGGGAAGCTCTCAAAGATCTTCCGTTGTGCTAAGCATCCAAACCTGTCGACAAGTCAACTTATCCTCTCGACAGGTTGTGTCCTTTGTTTCCATAGCTGCCATACAATTTTGTGTTGTTGTTCCTCATTTGTTCAACACTCAGGAGCCTCTTGGTGGGCTTAATCTTCATTCCTTGCAACCGCACTTGGTCCGAAGCATACCCAATTGGGCCCATGTCATTCTCATGAACTTCTAAGGCTCTATGGATTTTTGATTGGCTGGCCTTCGGGCTGTTTGAGCAGCAGATTGCTTCTTTGGCCATTTTAGGTGGATGTCTGCACTAAGATTTTAATTTATTGCTTCTCTATAAAATACACTCAAAACACATTATTAGTCAACTCAAAGGTCCATCAAAGGTCAGGTTAGGAGGTAAAAAATGGTATTTTTCACTGCTTAACACTGAGGTCTACAAGTTGTCGAGCTGTGAAGTTCTGCTCGAAGCGGTTGTCTCTGTATCTGTCATTGTAGTTGGTGCTCGGGGGTGTGAACGGAGTTTCCTCCTTGCCGGCCATGTTGATTTTTGAGTTGTATTGTGCTGAGCCATCGAGTGGCTGCTCATGTTATAGTGGATTATTATGGTACCCCCATAACAGCGGGTCACTGTTAATCACTGAAAAGTACCACTTTTCACTTCTTAACCTAGCCTTTATTAGACTTTGAAGCTCACTAATAACTCCTTTTTAGCTTATTTTATAGTTAGGAAAAAATTGCATGTCATACTGGACCCAGAAAGTCTAGCAGATGACAGAATTATAGGTAAGAGTGGAGGAAGCTGCAACAGCAACATGCGCATAGTAGCAGAGGAGCCATTGACTTATCTCACACAGCTGAGGTGATGCCTCACGCTATTTAAGTCACTGACAGAGCTCCCTCACGCAGCAAAGGCATGTAGTATAACAGAGCTCATGAAGAAGTCACATAGTTCAAATGGAGGGGTATCACAGAAAAGCTCTCGTGTAGCTGTTGCACACTTCAGTTGCAAGCATCATATGAAGAAACTCGCGAAGCTTTCACGCACTAAGCCTTCATAAATATTGCTTGCATAGTTCTCATGAGGATCAAGCCTTAGTACAGTAGAGCGCACTTCCTCGTGAGGCTAATTGGCACGAAAAATAGTAGAAACCTCGCGCAGTTCTTTCATGGCTCTTAAAGAGAGAGATGCCTAGAAATATTCTCGCGCGCCTGAAAGTTCAAGTCTATACCGAGCGAGATGCGAAGGCATCTGCACGAGTACCTCACGAATGAAGTTTTTGAAGCTCTTCTGCACGAGTAATCAATGCACTGAAAGTCCTTCCGCGGGAGTACAATAAAAGCTGAGGCAACCGCGCGATCATCTGAAGCTCTACTAAGCGAGACAGTAATATTTCATGCCAAAATCTACCCCGCGAACACTCTGCATGCTGCGCGACAAAAGTGAAATGCAGAAGCCAGCCTCGCGAAGCTCAGACTCTCCACTTCTCAAACCTAACTCATGGACCTTTTAAGGATTTTCCTAGGTCTAGGGCATACATCTCGAGGCATGAATTTCGATGCACACATCCTAAGACATCCAAGGGTTGTAACAGTGTCACATCTGCTTGAAAGAATTAGGGTTTTACTCTCTTTTTTTCCATAGTATGAGGACTAAGTATATAAGCTGCACTTATAACTTAGCAAATTATCATTCACCTTCTCCTTCAACCTCTATCGGCTGAGAGCTCAAGCAGGCTAGGGTTAGGGTCAGGGTTTGATCACCTCTTTTTCTATTTTTTTTCTTTCTCTTAGCTCAACACTTGCTGGCTAAACCTTTGGTGAGCATTTATGGATAGTTTTATTTAAGTTTTGTAATAGTTCAGTATACATTGGGATTTGGTATTGAACTATTGTGAACAAGGCTGCTGCCTTGAGGGATTTCATTATTAATAACACCAGATCAATGGAATCTTTGTTTGAATGCTTACTCAATCTGTTATTCTCCTATTTGTCTGTAGTTCTATTCAGGCTATAACATACATTTACGTTTTGAGCTTATTGAAAAGCCCATGGAAGCTTGAGCGTGATGCCCTGGAACCATGGTGGTAGTTAGAAGTTTTCACATTTTGTTTTCAGTATTTGTGGATATGGGAGCCTCTGTGGATAGCTGGGATGATTTGAGTGGACAGACTATAGCCCTAAGGAAAACTTGGTCACATGTCTGAGATGGATTATTCTTCTCTACACTTGGACTTGTGGCTTAGTGAGAGATTGTGCAGGAATAGACTCCCCTATATCTTATTTGACCACCATCAGATGTTAGATTTGGCTTTTCTATAGTGATTGTAGAGTGGGAGGCTAAGCCATTGTAGGCCTTTTATAGCAATGACTAATTGTGTTTCAATCCTTATTCAACCTGTTGTTGGTCCCTTGTGTGGGCATCAATGTGCCACTAGCCTTGACAATACACATAGGGCTTTATGGGTTGGAACTCTTATGAATGTCAGCCAAATCTGTGCGTAGGATTGGGGAGCTTATAGCCTGACAAGCATAGTGTCTGCAATGGTATTCATGGTCTGATTTAATTCATTGGATGAGGTTTGATCAGCTTACTCCTTTGGATTAGATTAGTAATTTCTGGCTTGATCAATGGGATTTGACAGACTCTATAGGATAGACAATGGCCATTTGAGTGAATAGACTATAGCCTTAAGAGCACCACAAATGGTATGAGTTAAGTTGAATATTTCCACCTTGTTGAGGTTAGTAATAGCACTTCAGCAAGGACTTGCTGCAGAGAGAGCCCTAAATCTGAGTTACATAACTAAATGAACCTTTAACCTAAGCTACATACTTCTCACCCTTTTTTCCTTATTTTAACACACCATCATCCCCTTCTTTATAACCCTTTCTTAGGATAGGACTGCACTTTATTTCTTTCTTTAGGTAATTTAGTGTATGCGTGACACCCAACTCCCTTTCTTTAGGATTGCCACATCTGTAGTCAGATCTGAAGGCCTACTATTATAGCCCATTTTGGGTTCTAGATCAATTTCTCTGTGGGACAAACTCGTACTTATCTAAATTTGCTACAATAGCCCTGTATCTTGTAGGCTTAAGATTATTCTAGTTGTGCTGTTTTCATCCTTTATTTTATTTTGATTTTTAATTTGTTCTCACCACTCAATAAAATCATCTTCTCTCTTTAATCTGAAAACAATGAATAAAAAATCCACTAACAAGTTTTTGGTGCTGCTGCAGGGAAAATTGAATTTTTTAGTAGACCTGAGTTGTATTATATTGTATTATATTGTATTGTAGAAAATTCTTTGTAGTTATGCCATAGTAGAATAAAAGTACTACTGATTCTTGGTGAATTTTGCAAAAGTGGACAACAGCAGAAAGGAAAAGCTAGAGCTGCAATTGGAGTCTAGCTAGCTCTGTTTGCACTTCTTTTACCCTAAACTTAGTCCCTTGATGTTGAATTCGTTATAATTCATTTAGTGTAAATTTGTTTAGGTGTATGTTAATTTAGAAATTCTTTGAGTGCTGTTAGCATTTTCCTTACTTGCTGAGTTTGTGGGTGTATGTTTCGGAGAAGGTCCCTAAACCCCAAGTTGGAACCTCCAATCTTGGGATTGAAAGGATCCTCAGACCAGGAAACACCACAGAAAGCCCTAGTATTGAAACTGAGCAAGCAAACATGGTTGAGAGGCAAAGAACCTTGAAGGAGTTCAATGCACCAGGGGAGTACACCTCTCCCTTCTACATACAATTCCCTTCAATGGAAGGAAACTATGAAATCAAAGCCTCCACCATCAAGCACATTCCCTTCAATGGAGTTCAATGCCATCCTTTCATGGGCTTAGTAAGGAAGATCCTTACAAGCACATTGACCAAGTTTTGTCACTTTGCACCACCTTCAATATTGCTGGCTTGGGACCTGAGGCCACTAAATTGAGGCTTTTTCTTTTTTCTTTAAAGGATAAAGTCAGCACATGGCTCTCTAAGCTCCCACCTAATAGCATAGAAACATGGAGTGACCTCCAAAGCCAATTCCTGGCTAAATTCTTCCCCACGAACAAGACCAGCTAGATGAGGACAAGTATTTTGTCATGTACTCAGTCTTCAACTGAGGATTTTTATGAAGCTTGGGAGAGATTTCAGGAGATGTTAAAACAATGCCCCCACCACCAAATTCCTATGTGGCAATTAGTGCAAGTATTTTACCAAGGAAATAATCCCAAGAGCAAGGATATGGTGGATCCTTCATGTGGTGGTAGCTACCTCCACCAGACAGCTAATGAGGCCTGAGAGCTGTTTGACATAATAGGGAAAATTTTCATGCAGCAGGAGTCACTGTCTCGCAATGACAGTCAGACCCCTGCTAAGTTGGTGAAAGAGACCACCCCGAGAAGTGGAATATATGAAGTGAAGGTGCAAAGTGAGTTGGAGAAGAAGGTGGACCATTTGAGCTTTAAATTTGATAAATTGATGAATGTGATGCAACCTAGACTAGTTGCAAAAGTGGAGGAGGCATGTCTGATATGCCAATCTCCCACACATTCACTACAAGATTGTCCATCAGCCAACCAATTCCCTAATTTTGTTATGGAGCAAGCCAATGCTACCCAAACATTTGGGCAACAATCTACTGGGTACTCATGGAGGAATCACCCAAATTTGAGGTGGAGGCAAGATACATATCCTCAACCCCAACAGTACCAGTTGGTAGCTCCATACAGACCTCAACACTAGTTTAACCAGGGATTTCCACCTCGGCAGAATTTTTAGTTGCCTGCCCCACAACCCAACCAGCTTGCCTTACCCCCACAATAGCCCATATCCTCTTTGTTTGAAGAGCAAATGCTGACATCCATGCATAATTTGGGGGGCCTAGTCCACACTGTGAACTCTCATGGGCAAAGCATTAAGAAAATTGAGGACCAGCTTTGTCAAATGTGCAATGCTTTGAACAAAAGAGAGGAGGGTAGACTGTCTAGCCAACATTAGCCAATCCAAAGGGGCAGTACATGATCGGAGATGCATCCTCTTCCCATGAGGATGATGGTTCAGCAGGCCAAGGCAACTAAGGAGGTCACGAAAAGTGAAGGTGAATGGTGAAGAACCAAAAAAATGTCTGTGCCATATGTATTGACTGTGTGTTTTGTTTTGTGTTGTTTAGAACTTTTCCAAGTACTGATTTTAGGATAATAATGCTTTGATTGTGTGTTTGATTTGATTTTGTTTGGTTTTGTTTTGAGTGCAAGTGCACATTTGTCATCTGAATTTTGATGCTCATGATTTTTGCTGCTTGTTGAGACACTCTCACAGCACATTGCATGAATTTGATTTGAATGTTTATCTTTAGAATTCTGAATATGTGATGTTGCAATGTTGAAAAATGTTTAGGTGTTGCTCTCTCGCGAGGCTAAATGGTCCACATTCTAATGTTCGCAAGCCACCTGATGCTTTGTCGTGGAGTTGTAATGAAGACTCTGTACCACGCGAGAGCTTCGGGAGCAAAATGATTCATGTTGCAGCCTGATAGTGAGCCCTGCGAGGTCCTTAAGACTCACATTTTAATGCTCGCGAGGCTCACTACTCTAGCTGTGCAAAAGAGGAACAGTTGCTTTGCGCACTTGAGCCTGAATGTAACTATGCGAAGAACCTCATGAGGCACCTGCAGTTTTTAAATCTGTCTTCGCAAGGCTATACTTTTCGTCACGACTGAACCTCTCGCGAGGTTAATTGTGTACTACATGAGGAACATACTCCGCAAGAGCGTAGCGATTGCTGCGTGAGGCACGGGTTTAGCCCTATAAACTCTGCGAACTGCTCCATTTTCTTCATTCTATCTTTTTGCCCTAATTTTCTCTGCGCACTTCCGAGCTATCCTCTTTCTCCTCTCTTTTACACTACCTCTTCCACCCAACATCAGCTAGTTTCCTCATACATTTTTACTCCCCATCACTTCCTGGTCACCTTGAGCTAGGTTTGGGGGGATTTGGACATCTGTGCAGCGTGTGAAGTGAAACCCTAGCTATCGTTTGGTAAGATTTCACTCTCTCTCTCTCTCATTTGCTTTGAGTGGACATTAATTCTGTGAAACAGAGAGAAATTTCGGGTTTGTTTTATTTGTGACAGAGTGCATTTCATTTGTTGGGTTTTTAAAACCCTAATTTGGAGAAATTTGATAGTTATGTCCACGGGTTCAAAATTTTCAGACACCTTGTCTGCTTTGGTAACTCAACCACCTACTGAGAGCCCTGTGCCTACTCGAAAATTTGCAAGGATTGCAGAGGCCCCCAGTGTGGAGACCCCTGTGGTAACTGCACCCTCTGAGGACCCCTAAATTGAGAAAATGATAAAGAAAGGCAAAGGTGTGCCCACTGCTGCCCAAAGTACCAAAAAGAAATCTGCTCCTAAGAAGAGGGCCAGAGAGCACCCACCATCTAAAAGCCCAGAGAAGTCAAAGAAAAAGCAGAAAATGGGCAAGGAAGTAGCCCCTGAGGTCCTTGAGGATGAAGAGGAAGAAGATAATGAATACCTCAGGGTCCCATATGAATTTGTTGCAGCTATTCAGCTGGAGGCTGAGACAATTTTTGATAAAAATTTCTTTGAGGAGCTACTTGAGACACCTGCCTCCATGGAGTACTTGACCAAAGCCTCCTTGCTGCCCCTTCTGAGACTCCTAATGCACCTAGTCTTAGACTAGTGCAATTATTTTACTAGAACATCAGAATCAAAACTAGGGATGATGGGAACCCAGCATTGCTGGTGCTAATTGATAATTTTGAGATGCTGTTCAATCAAGCTGCCATTGCTAGGATCCTTGGGATATCTGCCCAGTACAGCCCTGAATGTGGCTTGGGTCCCCCATTGACAACCACCATACTAGATATTGCTAAAGAGCTGGATGGAGGAATTACTGCATCTGGGTTATCAATAAGGAAGCGAGATCTGCACCCCCACCTCAGATTTATGGATGGGGTGTTGAGGAAAAATATTTATTGCTCTGGAATTGAGCAGGAGAGGAGATTTCCTATTGCTGATGCACTCTTCTCCTTTCACGAGGGCCATTACTTGAATGCTTCCAAGTTAATGTTTAAGGGGATGAAAGACATTGCTGAGAAGGTGAAAATCAAGAAGAAACCCCACTCCCTTCCATACTACAGACTCATTACAGCCTTGCTGAAAGTAGGCAGGTACCCATTTGTCATTAATGAGGAGACCATTGCCCTGAACCCCAAAAATTGTGGGAAGAAGCAGTGGGGGATCAGTGGCACTCTCATGGAGAAGAGGAAAAAGAAGGCTGATATGCCTGCAACCTTTGAGGTTGCTGCTGTTGTTGCATCTGTGGCTCCACCCTCTACTACCCTCTCTCAGGCAGCCCATTTACTTGTGCCCGCTAGCACCACACCCATATCTGCAACCATTACCTTACTAACCACCCCTTCACCCTCCATGCCAGTCACTCCTCCCTCAACCCAAGCCTCACAATCCTCCATAGGCCCCTTACTCTCATCCCAGCTAACTTTACCTATCCACATAGCCCCCATACTTACTACTACCTTAACCATTCCGTCACCCATCACATCAGCCACACCAAGCTCACCCATCCATTCCACATCTGAGGAAGCCATACCTATACCCACAGCCCCATTCCTACTGTTACCATACCTTTACCTTGCCAGCTCATCCTCACCCACCTGTGAAGACCACCTATGCAAAGAAAAGAAAATTATCAAAAACCCACACACAACCCCAACCTCCCCCTATTCTCCAAACCACCCAATTCTTAAAACCTCCACTATCCTAGACCCAACAATTGACCTACCACCACCCTCACCAGCCCAAGTATTTGAACCTAAGCCTCCCATCCTTGACATCCCATATAGCTCCCCACCACACCCCACCCAACCCATTGAAACCTCAACCCCTTTTCCACCTGAAGTCCTTTAACCCCTCCACAAATCTATTTTAATTTCACCTACCCATGACCAAATCCCTCTTTTTGATGAGGGATACTCAGCCATGATGTCCTCTATCATAGGGGACATCAACTATGAGTTTCAACCTCTCCCGGATTCACCTCCCCCTCCCCATTTTACCCCTCCTCTATAGTCCCCACAAACCACCACTTTCACTCATGCACCCACTTCCCCTTTTCAACCAATTCCACCCCCACCCCTAATTACCCACCCCATATCTTTAACCTTTTACTCTCCCTTCAAGCACATGTCATGGCCAACTCCCAAACACAGTCATGTATTGATGCCAATCTGCATGCCATGCACTCCAACCTCCCTGACCAAACCGCAATCCACACCAGCTTAGCAGCTATCCTCCTTGTCACTTTTCACCCCAACATCACAACAGCCACCCATCCCAACAACCACCCATTTACCTACTCCACCTCCTTCTCCCCAACCTCTAACTTCAGCTGTCACACCCCTACCATAACAAACATCGAACCTATCCCCATTGCCCCTTTAACAACATTTGCCAATGCCTCCATGCAATCTGACTTTGAACCAGCACCTGAGCCTACCCCTACCCAGTTGCCCATTATTTCCCCACCTACTGTAGCAACCTCTAATGTTGCTACTGATGTGGATGACCTCATTCCAACCACCTCATTTCCTACCCAAACAGTCCCTGAGCTAGAACCTGCAATCCATCACCCTTTACCCTCCATCTTCACCTCATGCATCCCCTCTCCCTTGGTGGCTGGCACTTATTCAAGCGATTAGCTGCACTTCCTTCCTGCCTCTCACTTTTCCATACCTCCCTATGCCACTCTCCTCCATGCCATGAAGGACAACCCATACTTGAAGAATGATTTCATTAAGGACATGGGTACCTTTCGAACTTCCATCAAACATCCCTATGAAGCAAAAATCAGCCGGATGGAGTTTGACCACCGAGTTCAACTGAAAGCTATCTCTAATGACTGGAGTAAGATTTTGCTTCTATATGAAGCTAAAAAGGATATTACAGCAATGGAGAAGATGAGAGCTGATGGCCTAGAGAAAAGATTAGCTACATCAAAAGAAATTTTAAGGGCCACCAGGGAGCTTTATGAAACTAGAATTAAACTTGCTGAAACAAAAGCTGAAATACTTGAAAGGAAAGTTACCACATTAACTAGCTCAGCTCCTTCATAAGAAGTTGAGCCTCCACCTCTTGCTCCTTCCCCTGCTGCTACTCCAGAAAAGGGAAAATGTCCCCAAGTCAAGATTGATCCAACTGACAATTAGGATGATTAGATGTGCACCTGTACTTAGTTAGGTTTCATTTGTTTTAGTTCATTTTTCCTTAGCATTGTACGCATGTTTCTTTTCCAAATTAAATTCCTTTTTGTTATGTTTTGGTTCCCTTCTATTGTTGTTTCATAACTAGTTTGTGTGTTTTTATTTGTTGTGTGTGCCTTATGTCTTCCTTTTATTTGCTTTATTTTAGTATTATTTTTGTTTGTTCCCTGCTGCACATACCCTCTTATCTGTGAACCAGTGAGGACACTGCTTCTCATAGGTTTGGGAGTGTGGCAAGCATTGCCAATGATATAGTTAACCTAAGTGCAACAATTTTAACTAAGGAATAAATATAATAAGTTTCACTTAAGCAATGTTGAAAGTGAGAAAATTTAAATATGGTGCAGACCTTTTTAACACTAAAATCATTTGAAAATCATTAGAAAATCATTACCTCCATGAAGAGAATATCAAGAAATTTTTTATAAACAGTTGTTAGTAAACCAGTGAGGAGAGAAACAGGTGAAAGCATACCCCTTTGAGTGCAATGGTAGACCATACCTAGTGAGCTTTGGGCCTATAAAATTTTGTTAGGAGTGTCTTGGCAATTTTTTTTTTCTGTTCTATAAACTGACCAAATCCAGTCTTTGTCACTAGAAGTTAGACACCCCAAGTTGAAGCTGTTTGACAGTAATCATGGAACTAAGGAAAGGATCAAGGCCTTCATTTGTATAGTTTGAGCCTAAAAGATCCAACATGTAAAACTATACTTGTGCATACACTCTTTGAGCCTTAAAGCCCCAATTTTCTTCAACAAATACCAAAGTACTTGAACCTGAACCTCTTAACTTGAAGAATTCAGTAGGATGTTGAAGATAAGTGAGCAAAGTTTAACATTTGGTAGAAAGGAGAAGAAGAGAGAAGGAGATTTGTAAATAACAGTGTAGCAGTTGTAGATGTATGGCAACCATCATAAAATATATATATATATATATATATATATATATATATATAAAAGGGAGAGGAGAGAATAAGAAGTCAAAAGAAGAATTCCATTGGAAATGTTGAAAAGAAAAGAAAAAGTTGGCCACTTTAGCTCTGAATTTTTAAAAGAAGATGGAGTTGTGCTGAAATGAACAAGGTGAAGTCATGAATCATCTCCTACCTGTGTTGATTTCTCAATTTTGAATCCCTTTTTACCCCTTTTATTCTTTATAACCCTCACCAATAAGCCACATTACAATCCATGAAAAGCCCTTGTTGATCCAAAGTCAAATGACCTGTCATGTGAAGATAAGGGAATGTTTAATCTATGGTGAGAAGTACGTTGTGATGTCAGAAATTTGAATAGCTGCCTATGCTCATGCTTGCAAACCCATTTGGGGTGTATAACTGCTCTTGAGCTTGTGTGAAATGATACACCCTTAAATTCATTTATGAGAGATAGCCTTGGTAAGCATTGGGTCTGAGATTTAAATCACTGGGGCATTGCTTGAACCTAAACTTTGATGTGCTGGTAAGCTTAGAACTATTTTTCACATCCTGTCTTTCGTGGTGTCAGCTAATTGGATGTAATGAACATACATGCATGACTGAGGTGTTAAATTGTTTGCATATACTACTTTAGAACTCCTTTAACTTTGATAGAGCAAAAGTGAAGTGAACTGTATTTATTTCGAACTAAATTACCACTGGTTGCACTTTTGTTAACTATTTTCATTGAGAAGTTTATGGGTACCTTCATTGAAAACCCTCAGGAGACTTCACTCCTCCACTAGGGATCACCTAGGGGTTTAAAAGGTTTGATGCATAAGCTAAATGCATCCGTGCTCTCTACGAAAGTAGCATTTATATTCTTAGAGTAGCTGTTTAAATTTTGCTTTGCTCAGGGACTAGCAAAGATTAGGTTTGGGTGTGTGTTAATCACTGAAAAGTACCACTTTTCACCTCTTAACCTAGCCTTTGCTGGATCTTGAAGCTCACTAATAACTCCTTTTTAGCTTGTTTTGTAGTTAGGAATAAATTATGCAGCTTAACAAAGAGTTTGTGCTTTTGGTGCTAAGAAGAGAGAGATTTCAAGAAAAGGATGACAGCTGAACCAAAAGTGATGGAACACCATGGTGACTATTTTTGCATGCCATACTAGACCCAAAAAGTCTAGCAGATGATAGAAGTATAGGTGAGAGTGGAGGAAGCTACAACAGAAATATGTGCATAGCAGCAGAGGAGCCATTGACTTATCTCGCACAGCTGAGGTGATGCCTCGCACTATTTAAGTCACTGGCAGAGCTCCCTTGCGCAGCCAAGGCATGTAATATAACAGAGCTCGCGAAGAAGTCGTAAAATTCAAATGGAGGGGATCACAAAATAGCTCTCACGTAGTTGTCACGCACTTCAGCTGTAAGCATCATATGAAGAAACTCGCGAAGCTTTCGCGCACTAAGCCTTCAGAAATAGTGCTCGCGCAGTTCTCACGAGGATCAAGCCTTAGTGCAGCAAAGTGCACTACCTTGTGAGGCTAATTGGCACAAACAATAGCAGAAACCTTGCACAGTTCTCGCGTGGCTCTGAAAGAGAGAGTCACCCAGAAATATTCTCGTGCAGCTCTCGCGCGCCTAAAAGTTCAAGTCTATATCGAGTTAGATGAGAAGGCATCTGCGTGAGTACCTCGTGAATGATATTTCTGAAGCTCTTTTGTGCAAGCAATCAATGCACTAAAAGTCCTTCCGCGCTAGTACATTCAAAGCTGAGGCAACCGCGCGATCATCTGGAGCTCTACTATGCGAGACAATAATATTCCACGCCAAAATCTACCTCACACACACTCTACATGCTGCATAACAGAAGTGAAATGCAAAAGCCAGCCTTGGAAAGCTCGGGCTCTCCACTTCTCAAACCTAACTCAAGGACCTTTTAAGGATTTCCCCAGGTCTAGGGTACACATTTCGAGGCACAAATTTTGATGCACGCATCCCAAGACATTAAAGGGTTGTAATAGTGCCACATCTACTTGAAGGAATTAGGGTTTTACTCTCCTCTCAGCCACAGTGTTAGGACTAAGTATATAAGCTATGCTTGTAGCGTAGCAAATCATCATTCACCTTCTCCTTCAACCTCTATCGGCTGAGAGCTCAAGCAGGCTAGGGTTTTGATCACCTCTTTTTCTATTTTTTTTCTCTCTTAGCTCTGCACTTGCTGGAGAAACCTTTGGTAAGCATTTATGTATAATTTTATTTAAGTTTTGTAATAGTTCAGTAAACATTGAGATTTGGTGTTGAGCTGTTGTGCACAAGGCTGCTGCCTTGAGAGATTTCATTGTTAATAACACCAGATCAATAAAATCTTTATTTGAATGCTTTCTCAATCTGTTATTCTCCTATTTGTCCGTAGTTCTATTCAAGCTATAGGATACATTTAGGTTTTGAGCTTATTAAAAAGCCCATGGAAACTTGAGCATGATGCCCTGGGACCATGGTGGCAGTCAGCAATTTTCATATTCTATTTTCAGTATTTGTGGGTAAGGGAGCCTCTGTGGATAGCCTGTGACCATTTGAGTGGACCGACTATAGCCCTAGGGCAAACTTGGTCACAGATCTGAGATGGATTATTCTTCTCTGCACTTAGACTTGTGGCTTAGTGAGAGATTGTGCAGGAGCATACTCCCCTCTGTCTTATTTGACCGCCATCAGATGTTAGATTTTGCTTCTCTGTAGTGATTACGAACTGGGAGGCTGAGTCATTGCAGGCCTTTTGTAGAAATAAGAAGCTATGCTTCAATCCTTATTTAACTTGTTGCTGGTCCTTCGTGTGGACATCAATGTACCGCTGGCCTTGACAATACACATAGGGCTTTATGAGTTGGAACTCCTATGAATGTCAGCCAGATCTGTGCGCAGAACTGGGGAGCTTGTAGCCTAGCAAATATAATGTCTGCAATGGTATTCATGGTCTGATTTGATTCATTGGATGAGGTTTGATCTGCTCACTCCTTTGGATTAGATTAGCAATTTCTGGCTTGATCAATGGGATTTGACAGACTCTATAGAATAGACTGTGGCCATTTGAGTGGACAGACTATAGCCTTAAGAGCACCCCACATGGCATGGGTTAAGTTGGATATTTCCACCTTGTTGAGGTTAGTAATAGCACTTCAGCAAGGACTTGCTCCAGAGAGAGCCCTAAATCTGAGTTACATAACTAAATGAACCTTTAATCTAAGTTGCTTACTTCTCACCCTTTTTTTCTTATTTTAACACACCATCATCTCCTTCTTTATAACCCTTTCTTAGGATAGTACTGCACTTTATTTCTTTCTTTAGGTAATTTAGTGTAGGCGTGACACCCAACTCCCTTTCTTTAGGATAGCCAGATCTGTAGTCAGATCTTGAGGCCTACTATTATAGCCCATTTTGAGTTCTAGATCAATTTTTTCTGTGGGACAAACTCTTACTTATCAAAACTTGCTACAATAGCCCTGTATCTTGTAGGCTTAGGATTATTCCAGTTGTGTTGTTTCCATTCTTTATTTTATTTTTATTTTTAATTTGTTCTTACCACGCAATAAACTCGACTTTTGTCTTTAATCTGGAAACAATGAATAAAAAATCCACTAACAGTCACTGATTCTAATCCTACGTATTCCTGACATCTCGAGCCTCTGGTGTATGCTCATCTGCTCTCGATAGTAGACTTAAATGCGAAAAGTACTAAAACTAAAACTAAAAAAAAACTAACTAGAAGAAAAGGAAACTTAACTAAACACGGGCGACTTTGGCAATAAGACGTCTCACCGTGATCGCCAGTTTGTTGGTATGCGCTTTTTCTGGGTCCCTTTTGATTCCCTGAAAGAGTGGCCCAATTCGGTCCAAGTGGACTTTGAAAAATCTCAGAGAAATACCTGGTTCGTTGCGATTGCCAGCTGCACCTATTTATCGACACTGCAACACGCTACTGATCACGCCTTCTGGAGTGGAGATATGGGTTTTTCTCTTTACTGAATTATCGACCAACCAATGTCAGCAGTATTGGGTCGCTTGTAAGTTTAGTTAAGCTAGTTTTCCTAATTCCCTTCTACCTACTTTTCTTTTCCTACTCTTGCTATAGTTATCAAGGATCTAATTAATTTTAATCCTATTAAGGGTCTAATTAATCGGGAAATCCTAATTCAACTAGATCTCCTAATCTGACTAGGAGTCTAATTAACTTAAATATCTTAATCCTATGAGAAATTTAATTAATTAAGCCTCCTAATCCTATTAGGAATGCAAATGTGTTAATTCTATGAAAACTAATTAGGAATATACTAATTCTATTGAAACTCTAATTAATTAAAAATATACTAATTCTATTAAAATTCTAATTAAAGTAAATATAATAATTTTACTGAAAATCCAAAAAAAGAGTTTTGGCCCGTTATGCTAAGAAAGATTGGCCCCATTCCCGGGTACCCTCCGTAAGCGCCCTTGAGCAAATCGGGTGGCTAGAGATTATTTCAGTAATAATATGGATTGAAAAATGAATTTTGAATTTATAAATTATGGATTTACGGATCAAGGATTGAAATCAAGTTAAAAATTATAATTAAAATTCTGGAACTAGAGATGAAAATTTTAAAACTGAATCTAAGACTGAAATTAAGGATTGATTATAGAAACTAAGAACTAAAATCAGAAAAACTAGAAATTTATTTAAAACCTAAGATCTAAGATCTAGAATTTAAGAACTAGAGGGCTAGAACCTAATTCTAGGACTAAAATTAAAAAAAAAGAGGAACTGGTTTCAGAACCTAAGAACTCGAACTAGAGAACTAGAACCAGGGAAAAAGGTAAGAAGAGATTTTAAATCTAAGATCTAGAACTAAGAGCTTAAGAACCTAAAGTCTAGAGCTAATGATCTAGAACTAAGGACTAGAACTAAGAACTAGAACTAGAAGAATTAAAAACCAAAAGAAAAGTATACCTGAGGCCAGGGCCGCAGAGAGGCATCTCAAAATCTTTGGCTTGAAAGCGAAGAACGTGAGAGAGAGAAATCTGTGTTGAAAATTGTGTCTTTGGGTCGAGGTGGGGGGTCCTATTTATAGGGGCCACCAGCCTTTTGGGGTGCGCTCAATTTATTGGTGAATTTCAATTCTGCGCCATGTCTGGTGCGCATAATTGAATTATGCACCTTGTTTTAAGTGCACAATCACTTTGAGTCGGCAACTGAATCAGTGAGTGACCGGCTGACTGGCTCAGCCGGATAGCATAGTCCTAGCCTAATTAGAATAATTATGGGTGCTGATTAGTGAGCTCAATCCATTAAGCACCTAAATTCATGCGCTTAATAGAGAATTTCAGGCGGTCTAGGGAGTTAGAGACCAGGTTCACTTAGGAACCAATTATATGCTTACATTGAGGCATATAATCTGATTACACACTCTAGGTTGGGTGTATAATCGCGTCTTAAGCAATTTCTAGAAAGGTACAAGGCCAGTCCAAAATGGATTGATTGCGCACTGGGTACAAAGCTTGCGATATGATTACGCGCGCCTGTTAGGGCTCATAATCAAGGTCTAAGGTGGTCCTAAGGAAGTGAAATCCTGGTCCAAGAGTGACCAATTATGTACCAGCCATGGGGTGCTCAATCAAATTACGCACTCCATACAGGGCGAGTAATTCGGGATCTACCTGGGTTTGAGCCGGGTTCGAGTCGCAAAGGTATGATTTTAGCCTGGGTCTCAACCATGTACTATTGTTTCAGTGCATGGTCCCTGTATTAGGGGTTTAAAGTCTTCAGAGAAGGCTAGTCCTTTTTCGAAGATCATGGGTAAGGTCAAAGGTTGACCGAATAGGTTTGTATACTCCGAGGGGGTAAAATGGGAGTGTCTACACCACCATCGCCACCTTCAGATTTGAGAAGTCACCCACCGATGATGGACAACCATGGTACTTCGACATATGGAGCTTCCTGAAATATCAACACGTCCCCCCTTATGCTACGAAGATCGAGCGCAAGACCATAAGAAATCGATGTGCCAGGTTCTGCATCCTAGGCGAGACTATATAGAAAGAAGCCTTCACCAAAGGAGTATTGCCTCGATGTGTTACGGCGACCAAAGGATAGTACATCATCCGGGAAGCACATGCAAGTGCCTTTGGCGCCCACGCTAGTAGACAAAGACTCACAGACCAAATCATATGACAAGGCTAATACTGGCCAACAATGATAAGAGATTGCCACCTATACATTCAATGCTACAAGTAGTGTCAAGAGCACGCCGCACTTATTAAAGGCTCATCAGCTGCACTAAACCCCATAACCACGCCATGGCCATTCTCAATGTGGGCCTTCGACATTATCGGACCTTTCACAGACAAGTGGGGAATACTCACAAGCACGTGTTCATCCTCATCGCAATCGAATACTACACCAAGTGGGCAGAAGCCGAGTCATATGTCAGAATCACCGCTTCAACGCTTATAAAGTTTATTATTCGGAACATTATTACAAGGTTTTGAGTTCCCAGAATGTTTGTCACAAGCAATGGACCACAGTTCATCGCAAAAAAGATGAAGAAACCGTGTAAGAAGTATGACATTGATCTACACCACTTGTCACCGTTCTATCCCAAGGAAATGGAAAAGTAGAGGCTACGAATAAAACTCTGATCCAGATTTTAGAACGAACAGTGGAGATAAACAATGGAGCCCACTCACCCGATCGACTACCTGAAGCAGTCTGGGCTTACAGAACTTCTATTCACACAACCACTGGCTAGACTCCTTATCTCCTCACCTATGGGATGGAGGCAGTCTTACCATACAAAATATAAATACCATCCTTGCATGTCCAACTTGATGATTAGTTATCCATAGATGAGAGGAGGGTGTTGCTCTACTCACCGAACTAGAACAACTTGATGAGACACGTCTAAGGGCAGCTGATCCCGCGTAAGTGTACCAAAGGAGAGTGGCCAGAGCCTACGATAAGAATGTCCTTGAGCGAACCTTTGAAATTGGAGAGTTGGTCTTGAAGAAAATCATGCCTTCCAAGCATGCTCATCCTAAAGGAAAACTGAAGCAGAAATTGGGAAGGACCCTATGTCATAATAGCCGCGCACCCTGGAAATGCATACAAGCTAGTAAACCAAGATGGGGTGGAACTTTGTTAGGCAGTGAAAAATACCATTTTTCACCCCTAACCTGACCTTTGTTGGACCCTTGAGTTGACTACTAATGTGTTTTGAGTATATTTTGTAGTTAAGCAATAAATTGCAAGCTTAATACAAACTTCCACTTAAAAGAGCCCAAGAAGCACTGTGCTACCCAACAGGAAATGCCTGAGACCAAGTCCAGCTGCAAGGAATAAAGAGTGAACCTACTAAGGGGTTGCTGAGTGTTGAATAAAGGAAGAACAACACACCCAAGATGTGTGCTAGCTGTGGAAGCACAAAGTAGAGCTGTTGAGAGGTTCTGAGAGCAAGGAATGAAGCAGCCGAAAGGTTGAACATGTGTATAAGAAGCTATTGAGAGGTACTGAGTTGAAAAGATGAAGATCTCAAGAGGTTCCAGCACCTACCGAGAGGTTGGAAGTACAGACGTGGTTCTTGTCGAGAGGATACTTCAAGGTACAGATGAAGTTAAGAGGTTCCAAATACTTATCGTGAGGTTCAACTGAACCTGTCGAGCAGTGCAAGATAACCTATTGACAACTTACCTGAAGCAATGCTCATTCTTGCGAGGATTGAGCCAACCTGTCGAGCACTTCACTGGAGAATGTATAATAGGTCGACAGGTTGATTATAACCTGTCGACAGGATGAATGTAGAACTGGACAGCAGGATTAAATTAGTTTCCAATGCTATCGAGAGCTACTTCCAGTCCTATCAAGATGTTGCCAAACCTGTCAACTAGCTACTTCAATCCTGTCGAGAAGTCTACGAAGCTGTCGAAAGCCAATGTAACCTGTCGATGTGAATATAAAGTAGTCAGAGAACCTGTCAACAGGTTCCCTGAACCTCTTGACAATCGAACTGGCAACTTCTCAACCTTCTTTCCTCAGCAACTGCCAATTCCAGAGTTTTGTGCATGAGTTCCAAAGCACATCAGTGATCCCTGAGGGTATTTTTGGCATATAGTTGGGCACGAATGGAAACCCTAACTACTTCATGTGTATTTTTCAGTTGAGAGCCAATGAGAAGAGAGCTTCTAGAAGAGAAATCAACCACATCAGTATAACAGAATTATTCCCTTACGCTCTGATTGGCTGAAACAGATCTAAGGACAGAGGAGGAGAGTATAAAAGCTTGAAGAAAATACAGAACAACCATTCAGAATTTGAGAGAACCAGAGCCTAATTTCAGATCCATCTTCTTCAAACTCCCTCTCTTCCTTCTTCTCCCATTCTCTCTTTAGGCAATCATGGTTGGCTAAACTCTTTTCAGTAGTTAGGGTGATGTCTAGAGCTGTAAATTAAGAGTTTCAGAGGCTTGTAAAAAATTGTATGTTGCACAGATTGAAGATCTGAGCACAATAGGATTGTAAGTTTTATGATTGCAATGTAATTATGGATTTTAAAGGTGATTCTGATCTACATTTCACTTTTTTGTATTTGATTTCCCTGAGTCAAATATTCTTGGGGTGCCAGCCAGAAATGGGGAGTTGTAGCCTAACATTCGTAGCATCTGCAATAGCTTTCCTGTTCTAATCAAGATCCTTGGAGTGGAATAATCTCTGGGATGATCTGTGACCATTAAAGTGGACAGATAATAGCCTTATGATTGCTTTAGTTCTCTGGTTGAGATTGGATTCATATACCTTACAGATGCCAGAAATGGGGAGCTTGTAGCTGTTAGAATATTTTGAGTGCTTGCTACTAACTTTATTGGAGATGGTGATAAGAATGGGGTTAGTGAAAATCAAAGGTGGATTACAAAGCAGCAACCCTAAAATATGCGCAGTCCTGCAAGATACAGGGTCTGTTGTAGCAAGTTTTAATAAGTAAGAGTTTGTCCCACAGGGAAAGTTGATCTAAAGCTCCAAGGGAGCTATCTTTAGTAGGCCCTCCAGATCTGGCTATAGATCTGGCAATCCTAAATACAAGGAGATTTAAGGTCACTATTTTCTAAATCCTGAGATAACCTAATGCCTAAACTACAGAAATGGTTGGGAAGAATGATGAAGTGTGAGAAAATAAATATAAAAGGGAGAGAAGTAAGCTACTAGGTATAGATCTAATGGGTCTTATAGCTTAGATTCAAATCTGCTGCTATAGAAATCTTGTCCAATGGCTACATTATCACCAAAGAGGAGAAAGGATCCAACTCATCCCTGTGCCATGATCTAATCCCTTATGGCTATAACCTGTCCACTTAAATGCTCACAGATTATCCAATAGGGGAACCACAATCCAGAGATGGGTCAGAATAAGTTTATCATTGTAGGCACTACTTCTTCCAGGCTACCAGCTCAAGAATCCATAGGAACCTCAACCTCTAAAGTTCTATGTGTGGGGCTAGGCCTGCAATGTGCACTAGCCTGGACACACAGAACCAGCAAGAGTTTGAGTACTAGCTTTGAAGCTTAGCTATTCACTACTTTAGAAAGACAGTAGTGATCCAGATCAGATCCGCCATCTGATGGCGGGTCTATACAAATACGGGAGAGTCTGTCTCTGCACAATCTCTCACAAGGCTACAAGCACAAGTGCAGAGAAGAAGGATCTGTCTTAGATTTGTGGATTGGCCTCACCCTAGGGCTATAACCTGTCCACTTGAATGGTCACAGACTATCCACATAGGCTATCCTCCTCACAGAGGTCTAAGACAGAACAAGAACATTGTTGCCACCACCATGTTCACAAGGCTACCAGCACAAGCTCCCATGGGGATTCAGATTTAGTGGATCCTATGGTGGGGCTAGGCCTGCAATGTGCCTAACCTGGACACATAGGTCACTTAGATCAAAATAAACCCTTAAAAATAATCCTCCATTGCTTATAATACAACTTAGCAATGGAGGACCTCAGGGCAGTAGCCTAGTACTGAAAAACTCACAAAATACCAGTCCCATACATGCATAAAATCATATTATAAATTCCATTAAAACTATTCCATATAGACATACAAAGGCATAGCCAGCAAGTGCTGGACTATGGAGAGAAGAAAAAAAGGAAAAAGAAACTGCCTAAACCCTAACCTTAGCCTACTGCAATTCTACAGTTGGTTTCAAGAAGGAGTACAGAAGCCGAGTCCCCTAAACCTAAACTAGGCTTAGGCTTATATAGCAGTCAGCTCTCTCAGAATTAGGGTTAGGAAAACCCTAATTTATCAATGCTATCGTGGCCCATTTATGTTCCTTGGATGCCTCGGGGCATGTGCACAGAGATTGAAGTATTGGAGTGCGTGCCCTAGTTGCTAGATGTTCCCAGATTGCCCCTACTGAAGTGGGGGAGAAGTTTAGAACCCGAGCCTCGCTAGGTAGAAAGGCTTTTTGGGTCTTATCGCGTGATAGAATTGGCGTTGCAGGGTTGGTTTGACTTGAAGCTCTTGCCATCACGGGATTGGTACTTTGGTCATCGCAGGGATGCTCTGGTCGTCGCGGGATTGCTCTTTCCATTTGAATGGCACGAGAATTACGCGCGCAGTTCATTCTTTGGTGAATCCTACAGGGATCCTCGCGAAGAAGCAAGGTGCATTGGTTTCTAGATCGCGCGAGCAGTTCCCTGAAGGTTTGTATCCCGTAGCCACTGCGCGACAGCTGCGCGCAGGAATACCTGGAGCTCTCTCTCCTTAGTGAATCAGGCAAAGATTAACGACTCCTCTTTTGAGCTGCGCGAGTGCTTCACAAGCGCTTATGACTGAGCCTCACGAGAACCGTGCAAAGTCTACTTTTTAATTCCTTCTGTCATCAAACTGCGTGAGAACAGTGCGAAGACTGCGCGATCGGTTGGTGTGCTCCCTTCAGAAGCCCGCGACAACTGCGCGAAGCATTCTTTCTGGTTTAATTGAGCCCTGCGACATCTGAGCGAGGCATTCTTCTTGACTTGTTTCTGCTTTACTGTGCCTATGCTACAGCCAATTCACTGTCTTGGTTCAACCTTCTTTCTTTTGAGGAACTTCTGGGGCAACAGTAGGCTTCATGGCATGGTTAGGGGCTTATTTGTAGCTTCTGCTTATTACCTACAAAATTGTCTTAACAGTCATTTATGAAATGACTAAGGGTCTAATAGAGATTAAGTTAAGGGGTAAAAATTGATACTTTTCAGGTCTTAACACACCCCTAAACGTAATCTTTCCTAGTCCCTTAGCAAAGCTTTAACTAATTAAATACCACTTTCGTAGCGATCACGGCTACATTTAGCATATGTACCAAGCCTTTTAAACCCCTAGGTGATCCCTAGTGTAGGAGTGAAGTCTCCTTAGGGTTTTCAGTGAAGATACCCACAAACTTCACCATTAGAACATTTAAGTATAGTGCAGTTAATGACAACACAAATTTCAATCTATAAAGCTTCATTCCACACCCATTCTTTAACACTTAGAGGGAACTGCAGCAGTAATGCAACCCATTTAAAACTCAAAAGTTAGTATGTGTTTGCATCACCACCATTCATTTATCATTAGAAATTTAATGTGTAAAAGTTAGTACCCAGCTTGCCTTTATTCAAAATTCAAGTTAGATACAACCCCAATGAGGTTAGAATGCATACCCGATTCTCACCAGGGCTCTCTCTCTCAACATTGACAATCTGAGGGTGTTCACATTCAAAACAGCTCAAGAGTAGTTACAGACCCCAAATGGGCCTGCAAGTATGAGCATAGGCAAAGTTTCTAATTTCTGACATCCTCATGACTTTTCACCATAGATTAGACAACTCCTCATCTCCACATGACAACTCATTTTACTTTGGATCCACAAGGTCTTTTTTGAATGGGTTGTAATGTGGCTTATGGGTGAGGGATGTAAAGAATCAAGGGGTAAAAAGGGAATCAAAATGAAGAAATCAGCAAGGTAAGGAGTGATTCATGACTTCACAGCCTTCATTTCAGCAAAACTTCATCTTTCTTGATATATTCCAGAATCAAAGTGGCCAGCTTCTCCTCTTCTTTTCAATTTTTAGATGATGTTCTTCTGTAGACTTCTCTTTCTTTTTCTCTTTTTATTTTTATTCAATCTTTTTATGATTTTTTATGATGAACTGCCACACAAATACCATTAATACACTGCTATTCATAAGTTGCTTTTCTTCACCTTCCACAGAATGTTGGACCATTCTCACTATTTTTAACTCTTTCTCCTTTACCTTTTGAATTCTCAGAGTGAGGGTGAGGTTGAATTAGGTCATGAGGTTAAGGTGCAAGTATTCTGGTGTTTGTTAAAGAAAAGTAGGATTTTTAAGGCTCAACTAGTGTATGCAAAAGGGCAGCTTTTAAAAGGTTGGATTTTTAGGCTCAAACTGTCCAAATGAAGGCCCTGGATCATTTCCTTAGTATCATGAGTGTTGTCAATCAGTTTTGATTTGGAGATGCCTAGCTTCTAGTGAAAAGGTCTTGACTTAATCAGTCCTTAGAGCATCAATAATGCCAAAAACACTCTTCAAAAGAAAATGATGGGCCAAATCTCACTATGTATGGTCCTCAAATTAACCCATGGGGTATATTTTCATCTGTTTCTCTCCGCTTAGGTTCACTGAGTACTAACTGAAAAATTTTCTTATGTTAGCTTCATGGTGGTGTCAAGATTTTAACATTTTCAGTTTCGAAAAGTCTGTAAAAATATTTTAATTTTTTCACAAATTTCCTCATTGTATCCAGTTAGGTGGAAATTGACTTTATTCATCCCAGTTACACCACCATTACTGCACTAAAGTTAACTATTCTATTGGCAGACCTACCTTGCCACACCCCAAACCATGAGGAGCAGTGTCCTCACTGGTTCAAAGGTGAGCAAATAAACACACAAGAAGACAAACAAAAATACATAAGAGCAGCGTAAGAGAACTAAGTAAAGATGGGAAACTGAACAGTATAGAACAAAAAGAAAAATTCATTAGAATTGAAAAAAATTACAAAAAGATTAACAAAAAGAGAAAAACAAATAAAAGCCTAAGAATAGACAAAATAGGGGGGGGGGGAGAACAGGGATCAAGGGGGAGTCGGTGGTGGAGGGTTTGAGGAAGATGGTGGGGGAGATGCAGGCGGTGGGATTTTTTTCTTCTTCTTCTCTCTCTTCTCTTTTTTCTTCTCCTCCTTTTCCAGGATCTGCTGGACTTGTTCATACTCATCCCAAAGAAATTGTAATGGGTCCGGCTCCTAAGGCGGTGGGGGGTCCAACCACATAGGATAGAATTTGTTTGGGAACTCGTTGGGTTTGTCATTCGCCATGGTTATGAGGACGGCCGGACTGCTAGGGTTAGAAGAGAAAGGATGAGATGAAGACGAACTAACTGCGTATTTAAAGTACTTGGACGGTGGACTATGAATCGGCATATTAAAGTCTTGTCTCTTTCCAAGCATGGCAATAAATTGTGATTGTTTGGCGAATGATAAATCACACAACTGATTATGGGAAAAGAGAGCGTACTCGAAAGGATGGTCTAATTTTAGCCTTGGTAATTAAAGTGATCCTGTGTATCGCGCAGCTTCACACTGGAAGATGTGAAATTCTTCTTTGCACGCGCTCAGGACTCCGCGAGCAAGCTCGGGCATGGCCCACGATTATGAAAATGAGGCCAATTTAACCCCTTGATCGAGATCAACACTCGACCTCTGTGCACCATTTGTGCTGAGGTCTGTACTTGCACAATGTCATGCATCCACTCAGTTACCATCTACATCTACCCTTCACATAGATTCCTATTTCAAATGAGAATAGCCTCCCTAAATTCATCTCTCATGTTACTGACAAAAGTGAACAATATGAAGACTAAATAAAAAAAAAAAAATTAAACATGCACACAGAATAGATATGGCACATAAATCAATATACAAAAAAAAAAAAAAAAAAAAATTCTATTAACTTGGAAAAACATGTACAATTGTAATTACAATAACTAGAAAAGAAGTGCAAAGGCACGAAAAGCCTAGTCTACAATCTAGGTTCTAAGAGGAGGAGGAATCTGAATCTGAATCTGTGAACCAGTCCCAGCCCATCTCTTGAGCATGTTTCCTAAGGGCAGCTTTGTCCTCTTTTTTCCGTGCTTGCTTCTCAGTTGGACTCTTTTTCTTCTTAGCTTTACTCTCAGCTGGAGTCTTTTTCCTAGGCTACCTTGGTTTCTTTGGTCGGGTGGTTTCGGTAGGAGCTTTTGGTGCCCTCACCCTCATCTTTCTGGTTTTGGGTTCAGGAGGGACCATAGGAGATTTTCTTTCTTCCTCAATGGGGCCATCGGGACTTCCGTTGGTTTGGGTTCAGTGGCTGTGGGTTTTGCTTCTCGCATCTGCCTAACTCTTTACCAATTTTAATAGAGGCTGCTGTGTAAGCAGTCCTCTTAGTAGTGACTTTCCTTTGTTTAGGATAAGTTTGCTCTGTAGTTGGTGCAGTAGGGGTCTTGGTAGGTGGCGATTGCTTTGTAGGAGGTGATGAAGGAGGGGCAGCAGGGGCCTTCCCATTATCTGGCTGGATCTTTGGTTGTGCCTCTTCAGACTGGACAGCTGACGCTGGAGTAGCTTTAGGCTCAGGGTCTGGCATGCAGACAGAGAGTGGGGTGGGTTGCTGAGCTGCAGTTCTAGCAGCAGCCAATGCAGCTTCCAATGAGGCTATCTGGATTTTGGCTGTGAGGAGGTCAGTCTCATGGATTTTCTTTTGGAGTCTAAAGATCTCCTGGGTATTGTTGAGCCTCTTTTCGAAAAGTCTTACTTTCATCTTCTCTATAGCAGTGTTGGCTTTCTCCAGCTCCAAATTCAGCTGATGATAAGCAGCTGTAGATTGGGCCTTCTGATCGGCCTCAAATATGTTAGTCTACCATAGGGAGATGCTCAGTAGTTCCTTTCTGTGGGCTTCCTTCATTTCATCAATCTGCTGCAGCAGGGGGGTCTCAATGGACTGTCGAAGTTGGGCCATGCCCCTCAGGACATCCTTCCTAAGGTAGGGATTGTCCCTCATGGCATGGAGGATGGTGAGGTAGGGAGGGATGTAAAAAGAGTGTTTGGGGGCGATGGGAAGAGAGGAAGTGGAAGGAGCAAAATGTGATCGGTCCTGGGTGGGGGAAGTGGAGATAACAGTGGGTAAGTCTAGTTGTGTGGGGAGGGTAACAAGTTCTGGGTCTGTTTGGGTCTGTTTGTCAGTGAATGTTGGAGGGGGTAGGATAAGAGGTGGGATGGAAGGCATAGGGGGGAAAGAAAATGAAGTAGGCTCCCTAGGAGTAGGTGGTGGTGGGGAAGGAAAAAGGGGAATGGTGAAAGGAGGAAAGGGAATGGGTGTGTTGGGGGGATAAAAGGGATTGTTGGTGGTGGGGGGGGTTGTGAGTTAGGGCTGGAGTCTTGGATGTGAGAGTCAGGGGAAAGGACCAGGGGGGTTGGAGTGGATTGTGGAGGGATGGGTGGGTTGGTTAATGTCTATAGGGTGGATTTGATGGATGTGAGTTCAGTCTGCATCTGGTCCTGGGTGTGTGTAGTGGTGGATAGTTGGGATTGAAAGTCTTGGATGAGAGAGAGGATGAGTGTCAGTGTGTCTGGGCTGGGGGGTTGAGTTTGCATAGAGGATGGCACAGGTTGAAAAGGTGAGGAAGGTGCATGATGGAAAGTGGAAGGAGGGGGAGATTGGGGTTCAGGTGAGTAATGTGGTGATGTAATTGGGGAGTCTGGGAGGGGGGTGTAGTGGCTGGGCATTGTGTCAAGAAAACTAACCATAAAGGCTTGGAATCCTGTGATTGTGTTAAGGTTTAAGTCTATGTCTAGGAATGGGGACGTGGTAGGCATGGTCGGGGTGGTGTCTTCGTCAATGTGAGGTGTGTCAGTGGGGATAAAAGGGATTACGGTGGTGTCCGGAGATGGTGGGGTTGTCTCTTGTTTTCCTTTTTGTAGGAAATGAGTGGAGGTCAGTTTATGTGAAGATGATGGGGTATGGGTATTGAGGTAGGGTAGGGGATGGGGAGGGGCTGACATGAGGGGTGGTGTCCTCCCAGGTACCAATCACAAGTGAAGGGGGAGTGGGCATAGATAATGATTACAGAGGTGGGTGAGAGATAGATGGAATAGGGGTAATGGATGCTGGAGTAAAAGGTGGGGGGGCTGAGGTGGCTGCTGCAGTAGTGGTGGTAGTAGGCTCTGGGATCTTCTCAGTAGTAACAGGGGTGGGCCTTATAATAGCTGCCTCATCTGCTTACTTGGGAAGGGCCTGAGTCTCAGCCTTCTTCTTCTTCTGGGCTTCCATTAGGCTTCTACTGATTCCCTATTGCCTCTTGGCAAAAGTAGTAGGGGCAAGGGTGGTAGTCCCCTCTATTTTTGCTATCTTGTATCCCCCCTTTAGTTGCAGCTTGGTGATGACTCTGGCATAGGGGAGTGTGTGGCTTCTTGTTTTGCCACAATTTCTCCACTAAGTCCTTCATTGCCTCAAAGATTAATCAGGCTACATGGAAGCCATGGCCCAGAGAGAACGAGTAGACAGCATCAGCAATAGGAGCTCTCCTCTCCTGGTAATGGCCTGAACAGTAAATATTCTTTCTCAGGACCTGGTCAATGAAGAGGAGTTCAGGCTATAATTCTCTTCTTCTGATTGAATCCCCTAAGGCCTTTAATCCTCTAGTCAAAGCCCTTGCAATTGTATCAATTGAGGCACTCAGGGGGGGGCCATATCCACAGCTAGGGTGGAATGCGGCTGGGATGCCCAATACTTCTGCAATCACTTTGGGGCTCACTAACATTTCAAAATCGTCAATCAGCACCAGAAAACATGATTGCCCATCTTTGTCCTTGATTACCCTGATGTGCTGATAAAATAGTTGCACTAGCCTAGGGTAGGCTAGTGCTGGAATTCCTCTCATCAAGGTTGTCAGGCCAGCCTTGCTCATAAATTGAATGGCAGGGGCAGAGAGAGGCTCCTTCTTGAAGAATGGTAGGTCAAAAGCTGTTTCAGGCTCCAAGGGGATTGAAGCCATGAGCTCTGAAGGAGTAGAAAACTCAGGGGTTGGCTCCTCCACCTCCTCAACCACTTCCTTCCCTTTTTTAGGTGTCTTTGAAGTCTTGGCCTTCTTAGGAGTGGTCTCAACAGGGGCCTTATCCTTGCCCCTTTTCTTTGGTGCTCTCTTAGGGGCCATTACAACTTCTACCTTGAAAGATGAGAAAGAGAGATTTAGATTTGAGTGCCTACCCTAAAATCCTAGGGTTTGGTTCGATCTGTCGCACAAGGCACTGCGAGATCTCTGAGCAGAGGGCAATAGATGGGGGTGATGCTAGGAACAAATCTGTAGATTCCTGGTGTGAATAATAGGTTGTAGAGTGGATGCTGGAGGTGAGAGGTAGAAGAGCGCCGGAAGCTAGGGTTTCACAAGGTGAAGAAGGAAGAGAGTATTGGAAATGGAGACAAGTGCGGGGTTAAAATACTTATTGTCAAGCTTGGCGCGACAATCTCCCAGGTTGACCTTGGAGCGCGCGACAGTATGTGAAGAATTCCATGTGAATTGCGCGAGAGGCTCCCAGGTCTCCATTTGGATTGCGCGAAAAGCTCTAAGATTCACTTTGAATCTTGCAACAACCTTTGAATCTCCTGGCAGCCTTTGAATCTCACGGCAGCTAATGAAGTATTCTTTTTGAATTGCATGAGAGTCTCCCAGGCTTTCTGCTGAACCTCGCGACAACTAGTGAAATGCTCTAGTTGGATCGCGCGAGAGGTTCTCAGGTGTACTTGAATCTCGTGACAGCTATTGAATGGTTTTATGTGAACTGCGTGAGAGTCTCTAAGGTCTCCTTTTGAACCTAGCGACAGCAAAGTAGTAAACATAGAGCATGTGCTCTCTGTTCTGCCATTTCTATTTATGCTGTGGCTGTATCCTAGGCATAACTCTCACCACTAGGGGTACCCCCAGACACATTAAAATCAACCATTGAAGCAAGGACAACAAAAATCACCCTCCCACATTATGCATTCAAGCAAAAACAATCAATCCAAGAGCAGTAATCATTAAACCAAAAAAATCAAACCAGACAGGTCCAGATTCAAGTGGGGCCACTAAAATTTCCTAGAAAATTTGAATAAAAGAAAGCAAGACAAATCTAACAAAACCAAAGTACATGTGATACAGTATTAACACACCTGTGGATCAATTTAATGAAGGATCCCCTTGAAAGTGAATGGTGTCCATGGGTTCAGCAGGTTTTGCAAAACAAGGCTTAAGCCTCTGACCATTCACCTTCAAGGTTTTCCCAGACTTGGGATCCTTGATTTCCACAGCACCAAATGGGGAAACATGCATGACAATGTAGGGACCTTCCCATCTGGATTTCAATTTGCCAGGAAAAAATTTAAGTTTGGAGTTAAACAACCAAACCTTGTCACCAGCTATGAAGCTCTTTCTCAACAAACCCTTGTCAAAGAAAGCTTTGGACCTTTCCTTGTAGATTCGGGCATTGGCATACACATCCATCCTTAGCTCATCCAACTCTGACAGCTGCAGCAACCTATGATAACCAGCAGAAGTTAGGTCTAGATTTAAATGTTTAATGGCCCAATAGGCCCTATGTTCTAACTCCACTGGGAGATGACAAGCCTTGCCATAAATCAGTCCGAATGGGGACATACCAATGGGAGTCTTATAGGCAGTCCTATAAGCCCACAGTGCATCATTAAGCTTGTCAGCCCAATCCTTCCTATCAGTCCTCACGGTCTTCTCAAGGATGTGCTTGATCTCCCTATTTAAAATTTCAACTTGCCCACTGGTTTGTGGGTGGTAAGGAGTAGCAAGACAAATCTAACAAAACCAAAGTACATGTGATACAGTATTAACACACCTGTGGATCAGTTTAATGAAGGATCCCCTTGAAAGTGAATGGTGTCCATGGGTTCAGCAGGTTTTGCAAAACAAGGCTTAAGCCTCTGACCATTCACCTTCAAGGTTTTCCCAGACTTGGGATCCTTGATTTTCACAGCCCCAGATGGGGAAACAGTCATGACAATGTAGGGACCTTCCCATCTGGATTTCAATTGGCAGGAAAAAATTTAAGTTTGGAGTTAAACAATCAAACCTTGTCACCAGCTATGAAGCTCTTTCTCAATAGCCCCTTGTCAAAGAAAGCTTTGGACCTTTCCTTGTAGATCCGGGCATTGGCATACGCATCCATCCTTAGCTCATCCAATTCTGACAGCTGCAGCAACCTGTGATGATCAATAGAAGTTAGGTTCAAATTTAAATGTTTGATAGCCCCATAGGCCCTGTGTTCTAATTCTACTGGGAGATGACAAGCCTTGCCATAAACCAGTCTGAAAGGGGACATACCAATGGGAGTCTTATAGGCAGTCTTATAAGCCCACAGTGCATCATTTAGCTTTTCAGCCCAGTCCTTCCTGTCAGTCCTCACAGTCTTCTCAAGGATGTGCTTGATCTCCGTATTAGAAATTTCAAATTGCCCACTGGTTTGGAGGTGGTAGGGAGTAGCAATCCTATGTGTGACAGCATATTTCTTAAGCAAGCTCTCGAAATTTCTATTGCAGAAATGGCTACCCTCATCACTGATAATGGCTCTAGGGGTGCCAAATCTTGAGAAGATATTCTGCTTTATAAACTTGAGGACAACCTGATTATCATTAGTTCTTGTGGTAATGGCTTCTACCCATTTTGAAACATAATCCACTGCCACTAAGATAAAATGATAACAATTTGAAGGAGGAAAGGGGCCCATGAAGTCAATACCTCAGGCATCAAATAGTTCCACAACAAGGATGGGCTACAAAGGCATTGAGTTTCTTTTGGACAGCCCTCCTAATTTTTGACATCTTTCACAGGTCCTGCAGTGTGTATTGGCATTTCTGAATAAAGAAGGCCAATAGAACCCACACTTCAAGATTTTGTCAGCTATTTTTCTTCCACTAAAGTGGCCTCCACAGGCATTTTCATGGCACATGGCCAAAATGCTGGGGACATCACTTTCAGGAACACATTTTCAGATGATTTGGTCTACACAATACTTGTATAAGCAAGGTTCTTCCCAGAAAAAGAACTTGACATGTGAGAAAAATAGGTCTTTGTCCATTTTGGTTCAATGGGCAGAAATATTGCCTATAGCTAGATAATTGACTATGTGTGCATACCAAGGAACCAAGGATTGGATGGCAAACAATTACTCATCCGGGAAGACATCATTTGTAGGATCATCAATAGATTTCTCTAACACAATTCTGGACAAGTGGTCAGCCACCACATTTTCTACACCCTTTTTGTCCTTGATTTCAATGTCAAACTCCTGCAACAGAAGTATCCATCTAATCAGCCTGGGCTTAGCATCCTTCTTGGACAGTAGGTACTTCAATGCTAAGTGGTCTATGAAAATTATAGTTTTAGACCCAAGTAGGTAAGGTCTAAATTTATCCACAGCAAAAACTACTGCCAAAAGCTCTTTATCAGTTGTGGTATAATTCAGCTGAGCTTCAGCAAGTGATTTGCTGAGATAGGCAATGACCACTGGCAGCTTATCTTTTCTCTGACCCAAAACAGCACCTATTGCCAAGTCAGATGCATCACACATCAACTCAAAGGGCAGTGTATAGTCAGGTGTTTGAAGTACAGGGGCAGAGGTGAGGCAAATCTTCAAAGTTTCAAAAGCCTCAAGACATTCAGCAGAAAAGTCAAAGGGCATATCCTGTCAGAGCAGGTGGCACAATGGTTTAGCAATTTTGCTGAAGTCTTTGATGAACCTCCTGTAGAATCTAGCATGTCCAAGGAAAGATCTGATTTGTTTGACTGTTCTTAGAGGGGACAAATTTGCAATGAGGTCGACTTTGGCCTTATCTACCTCAATCCCATCTTTAGAGACTACATCGCCCAACACAATACCTTGTGTTGCCATGAAGTGACTCTTTTCCCAAATTAAGACCAAATTGGTCTCCTCACATCTTTGCAAGACCAGGTGGAGGTGTTGCAGACATTGGCCAAAGCTGTCTCCATAAACAGAAAAATCATCCATAAAAATTTCTAAGAATTTGTCAATCATATAAGAAAATATGGCATACATACACCTCTGAAAGGTGGCTGGGGCATTACACAGCCCAAAAGGCATCCTTCTGTAAGCAAAGGTGCCAAAAGGACAAGTAAATATTGTTTTCTCTTGATCAAGAGGGTGCATAGGGATCTGGTTGTACCCTGAGTACCCATCAAGAAAACAGTAAAAAGCTTTTCCAGCCAACTTATCCAAAATTTAATCAATAAAGGGGAGAGGGAAGTGGTCTTTTCTGGTCTTAGAGTTGAGCTTTCGATAGTCTATGCAAACCCTCCAGTCAGTGGTCTCTCTAGCTAGTCTCAGCTCCCTAGCATCCAGCAATTTAATAATTTCTTTTAGGACCACTTCCTGCATGTGAGGATTTAATTTCCTCTGTATTTCCCTGGAGGGTGTTGAGCCCTCCTCTAGATGGATCCTGTGCATATAGATTGATGCATCTATCCCTCCTAGATCTGTAATGGTCCAGCTAATTGCCTCTTTGTGCTTTCTCAAGACTGTTAGTAATTCTACCTCTTGCTCATTGGTAAGAGAAGAGGAGATAATTACAGGAAGTTTTTCATCTTTCTCATGGAAAGTATATTTCAATGTTTCTGGAAGCGTCTTGAGCTCCAGATCAAGGGCTTGTTGGATGGATGGCAGGATTAGTGGTTTATTGGTTTGAGGAAGGGACAACAATGTGGGTTTCCAAATGGAATGCTGCACTAAGCCCACAGAAGACTGTAATATGGTCATGTCTTTTGGCATAAAATCTGGGCTTCCTTCTTCCACCATGTTCCAAACTTCAGTTAAACTTGTGATAATGTTGCCCCACTCCAGCAGAGTGGGCAGTTCTTCTTCAACAACTTCTTCTAGTACATCCACTGCAAAGCATTCCTCATTATCCAGCTGAGGGTACTTTGCACTGTTGTACACATTAAGCTCAACCTTCATATGTCCAAAAGTTACTTCCATGATCCCAGACCTGTATTGAATGCATGCATTAGCAGTGGCCAAGAATGGTCTGTCCAAAATAACAGGTATCGGGGATGTACTCTTGTTGTAGCCTATGTCCAAAACAAGGAAGTCTGTAGGGTAAAAGAACTTGTCCACCCCTACCATGACATCCTCAACCACTCCCATAGGTTTCCTTTCAAACCTGTCAGCCATTAATAGCACAATGAGGGTGGGTTTTAGCTCCCCCAAACCTAGCTACTGATACACACTGTATGGCAGCAGGTTAACACTGGCTCCAAGGTCTAGAAGGGCCCTTCGAATTGTGTAGTCTCCAATTATGCAGGGAATAGTGGGTATCCCTGGGTCTTGCAAGTTCTCTGGCATTGTCATGCTTAATACAGAATTAACTGTATTAGTTGCAAAAACCTTTTTGGACAAATGGCCTCAGGCTTTTCTCTTCTGAGTACACAGGTCTTTCAGAAATTTTGCATAGGCTGGGACCTGTCGAATTACATCAAGCAGGGACAAATTGATTTTTACCTCCTTAAAGGTCTCCATCATTTCCTCTATCTGTGCATTCCCCTTATCAAAAGGGGTAGGGCCACTTAAAGCTTGAGGAAATGGCAACTGAGGTACTGCTGGTTCCTCAGCTACAAGCCTATGACTGAACTTTTATTTTTTCTTTTTTCATCTTTTATTTCCTGCTGAGGCTCAACTACAGCCTCTTTATTTTTTCCTTGTTGTAGGGTAGCAGGCAACTCTTGACTCTGTGCTCTAACAAAGTCCTCTTCATTTTCACTCGACAGTTCTTTGGGAATGACCTCTCCTTGTTCCTTTCCCACCTGGTTGTCTACCAGCCTGCCAGACCTCAGGGTAGTGATGGCATTAGCTCCCTCAAAACTTGAGGAGCCTTCTCCAATTGAATATTGGCCCTTAGGGTTGGCCATTGGCTGGCTTGGCAAATTGCCCTCTTCTCTTTTGGCCAAGGCATTAGCTATTTGGCCTAGCTGCTCTTCTATTTTCTTTATGCTTTGACTGTGAGAAGTCACAGTCTGAGTCAAGGGTCCAAGGCTTTGCAATGAGGTCAAAACCTGGTCCTCAAAAGAAGCATTTCAGGGCTGAGGTGGAGGAACTACCAACTGATTTTGCTGCTGGGGTTGCTGCTGATGTTGAAAATTTGACCTTGGGGTATATCCCTGGTAAAATTGCTGCTGTGGCCTTTGAGGTAAGGCCAACATCTGTTGTGGCTGCTTATAATTGTCTTGCCTCCACCTCAAATTTGGGTGGTCTCTCCATTGGTAACCAGTATTTTGGTGCTGGTATCCAAATGGCTGTTTGTTGTAGCCACCATATTGTTGCTGGCCAAATGATTGGGCAGTAGCAGCTTGTTCCATCACATACTCTGGATATTGCCCTGCAGATGGGTACTCTTCCACTGTGTGTTGTGGAGATTGGCATATCAGATATGCCTCCATCACTTGTGCAGGCAATCTGGGTTGCACCACAGTTAAAAGTTTATCAAACTTATCAGAAAGATTGGCCATCTGCATTCTCAGGTCATCATTTCCCCTAACCTCATACATCATTCCTTTGGAAGTTTCAGCAAACCCCAGCTTAGCAGAAGGCTCTTGAACAGTTCTTGATGAGGACACCTTTTGGAAAGCATTCTCACTAATAACCTCGAACAAGTCCCATGCCTCATCAGCTATTTTATGCGTGTACGTTCCACCACAAGAGGCATCTACCATGTCTCTACTTGTCTCATCAATCCCATTATAGAAGCTCTGGATAAGCTGCCAGTCAGGGATCTTGTGGTGGGGACATTATTTGAGCATCTCCTTAAATCTGTCCCAGGATTGATTAAAATCCTCAGTTGGGGATTGGGCAAAAGCAAGTATTGCTTTCCTCAACTAGCTGGTTTTGGTCTCTGGGAAAAATTTGGTCAGAAATATTGTCTGGAGGTCTTTCGAAGAAGTGATGCTATTGTTTGGGAGAGTAGCTAACCAGGTGTTGGCCCTGTCCTTTAGGGAGAAAGGAAAGAGCCTTAATCTGGTGGCTTTTGGTCCCAAACCAGCAATGTAGAATGTTGTGCACAGGGCCAAGAATTGGTCAATGTGTTTGTAGGGATCTTCCTTGCTAAGCCCATGGAAAGAGGGAAGCATTTGGATGATGGAGGTTTTAATCTCATAGTTTCCCTGAACATTTGGAAATTGAATGCTGAATGGAGAATTATAATCATCAGGAGCATTCACTTCCTTCAATGTTCTGGGTTGCTCTTCACCCATGACTGTTGTCTCAATTTCAGTAGGGGGCTCGACTGTGGTGTGTCTGGGCCTTCTTGGTCTTCTACCCTTTTCTATCTCAGGGTTAGGACACTCTAATGTGGGACTAAGGGATCTCCTTCCTAACATGCACACACACCAACAACAGGGAAGACTACTCGCAGACACATTGCACATAACAAAATTACAACTATCCTAATCAACTGCTATGAAATTTTCAAAGGAGAAATAGGCTGAGTTTTTAAGGGTTAGAGAAGTGCAAACAGAGGTAGCTAGACTCCCAGTGCAATTCTACTCTCCTTCTCTGCTACTGTCCAGATCTGCAAGAAAATTTCCAAATGTAAATTAGCAGTATCAATTATTCACAAGTACAGCTACCAAAGAATAAAGAATACAAAAATCTAGGGTCTACTAATAGATCAAGATTCCCCGGCAACGGCGCCAAAAACTTGTTAGGATATTTTGAGTGCTTGCTACTAACTTTATTAGAGACGGTGATAAGATGGGGTTAGTGAAAATCAAAGGTGGATTACATAGCAGCAAGCCTAAAATATGCACAGTCCTGCAAGATACAGGGCCTATTGTAGCAAGTTTTAATAAGTAAGAGTTTGTCCCATAGGGAAAGTTTATCTAAAGCTCTAAGGGAGCTATCTTTAGTAGGCCCTCCAGATCTGGCTACAGATCTGGCAATCCTAAATGGAACGGGATTTAAGGTCACTATTTTCTAAATCCTAATATAACCTAATGCCTAAACTACAGAAATGGTTGGGAAGAATGATGGAGTGAGAGAAAATAAATATAAAAGTGTGAGAAGTAAGCTACTAGGTACTGATCTGATGGGTCTTATAACTCAGACTCATATCTGCTACTATAGATATCCTGTCCAATGGCTACATTATCACCAAAGAGGAGAAAGGATCCAACTAACCCCTGTGCCATGATCTAATCCCATATTGCTATAACCTGTCCACTTAAATGGTCACAGACTATCCAATAGGGGAACCACAATCCAGAGATGGGTCAGAACAAGTTTATCATTGTAGGCACTACTTCTTTTAGGCTACCAGCTCAAGAATCCATAGGAACCTCAACCCCTAAAGTTTTGTGTGTGGGGCTAGGCCTGCAATGTGCACTAGCCTGGACACACAGAACCAGCAAGAGTTTGAGTACTAGCTTTGAAGCTTAGCTGTTCACTGGTTTAGAAAGACAGCAGTGATCCAGTCATAAGCCTACAATCTCTACAGCCAGATCAGATCTGCCATCTGATGGTGGGTCTATACAAATACGGGAGAGTCTGTCTCTACACAATCTCTCACAAGGCTACAAGCACAAGTGCAGAGAAGAAGGATTTGTCTTAGATCTGTGGATTGGCCTCACCCTAGGGCTATAACCTGTCCACTTGAATGGCCACAGACTAACCACAGAGGCTATCCTCCTCACAGAGGTCTAAGACAGAACAAGAACATTGCTGCCACCACCATGTTCACAAGGCTACCAGCACAAGCTCCCATGGGGATTCAGATTTAGTGGATCCTATGGTGGGGCTAGGCCTGCAATGTGCCTAACCTGGACACATAGGTCACTTAGATCTAAATAAAACCTTAAAAATAATCCTCCATTGCTTATAATACAACTTAGCAATGGAGGACCTCAGGGCAGTAGCCTAGTACTGAAAAACTCACAAAATACCAGTCCCATACATGCATAAAATCATATTATAAATTCCATTAAAACTATTCCATATAGACATACAAAGGCATAGCCAGCAAGTGTTAGACTATGGAGAGAAGAAAAAAAGGAAAAAGAAACTACCTAAACCATAACCTTAGCCTACTGCAATTCTACAGTTGGTTTCAAGAAGGAGTATAGAAGCCGAGTCCCCTAAACCTAAACTAGGCTTAGGCTTATATAGCAGTCAGCTCTCTCAGAATTAGGGTTAGGAAAACCCTAATTTATCAATGCTATCGTGGCCCATTTATGTTCCTTGGATGCCTCGGGGCATGTGCACAGAGATTGAAGTATTGGAGTGCGTGCCCTAGTTGCTAGATGTTCCCAGATTGCCCCTACTGAAGTGGGGGAGAAGTTTAGAACTCGAGCCTCGCTAGGTAGAAAGGCTTTCCGGGTCTTATCTCGTGATAGAATTGGCATCGTGGGGTTGGTTTGACTTGAAGCTCTTACCGTCGTGGGATTGGTACTTTGGTCATCGCGGGGATGCTCTGGTCGTCGCGGGATTGCTCTTTCCATTTGAATGGCGTGGGAATTACGCACACAGTTCGTTCCTTGGTGAATCCCATGGGGATGCTTGCGAAGAAGCAAGGTGCATGGGCTTCTGGATTGCGCGAGCAGTTCCCTGAAGGTCTGTATCCCGCGGCCAATGCGCAACAACTACACGCAGGAATACCTGGAGCTCTCTCTCCTTAGTGAATCGCGGGAAGATTAATGGCTCCTCTTTTGAGCTACGCGAGACTGCGCGAGTGCTTCGTGAATGCTTATGACTGAGCCTCGCGAGAACCACGTGAAGTCTCCTTTTCAATTCCTTCTGTCATCAAACCATGTGAGAACGGCGCGAAGACTGCGCGACCGGTTGGTGTGCTCCCTTCAGAAGCCCGAGACAACTGCGCGAAGCATTCTTTCTAGTTTAATTGAGCCCTGCGACATCTGCGCGAGGCATTCTTCTTGACTTGTTTCTGCTTTGCTGTGCCTATGCTACAGCCAATTCTCTGTCTTGGTTTAACCTTCTTTCTTCTGAGGAACTTTTGGGGCAACAGTAGGCTTCATGGCATGGTTAGGGGATTATTTGTTGCTTCTGCTTATTACCTACAAAATTGTCTTAACAGTCATTTATTAAATGATTAAGGGTCTAACAGAGATTAAGTAAAGGGGTGAAAAGTGGTAGTTTTCAGGTCTTAACAGTAGCCAGATGGAGGATTGTAGGAAATCAATCCTATGCACTGCCTTTGATTCCTTTGATTTTCAGTAAAAGACCAAAACCCCTAACTGCTGTTCTCCATCTTTTGAGTTTCACTTTATCTTTGTTTTCTCATCTCTGTGTTTAATCAAGTCTGGATCAATAGTATTTAATTTTTGTAGCTATAGTAAAGTGATAAACCCTAGAAACCTCTCGTCCTTCCTGCTTTGAGTTTAGCTTAATTTAGGATAGAGTGCCAGATCTACCATCGATTTGGAGATTTACCATCCTTTAGAACACATTTCCTTGTGGACATACCCTTACTTACCTATCAAAACTTGCTGCAGCAGCCCTGTTCTTGCAGGATTACCTGTTTGCCTTAAAACCATTTTTGTTGTAGTTCACTGTTTTAACCCCTTAATAATTATGAGGCAGGCAGGACAACAACAAACTTTCTAACCCATGGAACACTACGTGAAAATGGACAAAAAATAATGGCCCAAAACCATTGTAATTTGCCTAAACAACAGTTATGAGCCGTGGTAACGACCGTTGTTTATAGCCCAATGGTTTTAATAAACAACGACCTAAAACCGTTGAGTATTTTTCAGGTAAACAATGACCCTTATCCGTTGCAAATTAACAACGATTTTTAATCGTTGTTCCTAAAGAATTTTATATTTATTACAACGCTACATTTCTTCAGAAACCACGGCCTCAGTCAGTGGTATAAGGAAACAATGTCAATAAATCATTGTGTATTTATTCAATATACAACGGCTGCTGGCCGTTGCAATGGAGGCAACAACTGTGAGCCGTTGATCTATATGGGATATAGTATTTCACAACATTACTTTTCTCATTAAACAACGACTTCAGTCAGTGGTAATCGATTTGTATAATTTCTAAACAACAGTTATGGACCGTTGTTTTTTATTTTTAAAAACATACAACTTCCAATTTTTTTACTATAATTGGAGTCAATCTACTTGTTAGAAATATTGTATCAACCGTAGATCAACCTGTGAGGGAAAAAAAATCATATTCCATTCAACTAAATAGAAAAACAATAAGCCAGAAACAAAATTATTCTAGAACATTGTATTAATACATTCAACACCATCTCATTAAAATATTCAAAGATATTATATTATTATATTTAACAACATCCTATTAACACATTCAACAGCACCCTATTCGAGCATGACCCGGGTTGCCAATAATACCCAATGACAAAATTTTAATATCCCATTGCTTGATACCTTTGATTGAGCACATTTGATTCAAATTAGCTAGGAACTTGCGGCTTCAAGGTTGATGCCCATAGAGTATAGCCTTATCCACCAGCTGCTGGGCTAGGCCTTTGTTATATCCAGAAGTAGAAATTGACAAAAAGCCTCCTCCGTCCACTCCAAGTAACATGGTTTCAATTCATTTGGGCTCAAAAGAGAGCCGCATCGAAGTCTCTGCCTTAATAATCACGCATGTCTCCACTAGCTCTATTCAACCTACAACGCATAGTTTAGGTAGCCCATCATAAATCTTGGAGAATAATCAGGAATGATTTGAAAAGTGATGACTAACCACTGCATGGATGGGCCACCAAAAAAGAAAGACAAGATATAGTATTTTCTGATATGTATGATGCGAACTTGTACAAACTATGTATAGTGAAAAAAAGGTCCAACAGTTTGTATAACTCAATGGTAAGAACATATACAACTCTCACATAGGTCACATGACCTTTTTTTCAACACAATCAACTATAAGATTTTAAAATCAGCCCATGAGGATAAGAAAAGCACTAAGGGATCATAACACTATAATTTTGGCACAAATGAATCATTGGATTGATAAGCAACAACAAATCAAGTAAGTCATCTCATCAAACAACTAGTCAGCAACTTGAAGTTTCTTTACATGGCCATGAATAGTCACAAGATAAAGCATTGGAAGCTCTAGATTCACACCGTATCTCAAGCAAATAGTAACAGAATCAAATGAAATTGCAACCATAAAATTTCTGAAGCAAAACTGATCCACTAGCAATCAAATCTTAGAAGAAATAAGCCTGTAATGTTTTCTAACCCTGAAAACAATGAATATCTTGTTCACAAGTAGAAACTCATTTGCAAAAAAAAATACGATAGCCCTTGCAGATCATCCAAGTCTGATAGAACATGATGAGAGCTCTCAAAAGAAGCCTCTCTCACAACAAACCCACAAGGCTTTTATTGGGCTAATAACATAAACATGAACCATGATGCATCAACGACAACAAGCTCGAACCTGCTTTGATACCAAGAAAATTAATTGTTCTAAACTAGGGTTAAGGTTAGGTGAGGAAGAAGAGAAGGAGAAGAAAGAGGAAGAAAAGAGAGGGAGAAAAATAGAATTGTGTGTTATTCACACATCCCAATGCATTAATAGTATTTTTATGAAAACAAGTGCTACTTACTACACACACAATATAACTCCTACCACACCCACTAATAAAATTACATAACCCAACAAGAAAAGCACTATCGCTGCTACTACTATTGGTAATTAACACCACCACGATTCCAACTACACCTCCTATTTATGAGGCTGTTACTGCTATTGTTGCTGTCTCCTGCTGATACCACCACGACAACTCCAACTCCTACTCCACCTAGTTGCCGCTGCTGCTAAAGCTATGACCACTTCCTACAGCTACGAAACTTTAACTTGGTGGCTCCCCCCTCCCCCTCCCCGCCCCCCTACCCTCCATATGCATCATACCAATACCAAGATGGATCTCACTCTAAAATATTGGTATTAGTTGGATGATTCAAATTGATAGTTATTTGCACCATCTAGATGACATTCACATCAAGATAAAATGTGTCGTTATCTTGAGTAAAAAAAAAACAACATTATGTCATCCAATATTATGTCGTAATGGACCTATGATTCCCAGACTGAGCACAATATTATGTCACAATCAAAACATAGCTCCCATCAAGATGTTACTGTAAACCAATGATCATTTCATACAAATAAAAAGATGTGATACTATATGGCCGAAAACACATTCATGCATTTAATTCAAACATTTAGCTTGCCATATTTGCAAAGAAATCACTGTCACTAGAAGCCAACTTTGACGACATGCTCGTCTTTGCACAGTTTATAAGCAAGTCTTTTCCAAGCTTTTCAACCTGGTTATGAATTATGGATCTATTTAGCTAGCAGATAAAAAGATTTTTCAGATTTGAGGGAAATATTAAAAGGACGTGGATGACACAAGAACCAAGCACAGAGCAATCAAACAAAATAGGTTATACCTTTGTGGCTAGTTTCTCATCAACATACTTTCAAGCTTCCCTCAACAGAAGGAACGCTCACAAATGCACTTTTTTCTATGTGGCTCACATCCTTTACCAATCCAAGTCGTCTTGCAAATCAGCATGTGAACTAATGTTAATTATGAAATTGGTGCCCATCAAAGGATTCTACACATCAATCAAGGAATCTTGTGGATGAGAAGCACACTTTCCCTTTGAGTTTGATGAGAATTTTCTTTTGAAGCAAATTCTAGAACTCTCTCTTTACCACTCAAACAGAATATATGATCTTCATAGTAAGAGACAGGAGAAACGCAAAACCTAAAGTTATAAGATTTCGTGTTGTGTTTTTACTCATCTTCTTCATTTAGGCATATTAAGATTCTGTATGTGAATACTTTTTGTTACAATGATCATTGCATTTTAGTGAACCCTTCTTCTTTGTGGAAAATGTGCGGTCTGTTTTCAGGTCCACCTATTCGCGATTAGAAAAAAATTGATCAACTGTTGAGTAAATCTTATATTTTTTTTATGACGCAAGGTCTCTCAATTTGCGCTTGAACTAATCCCTACGGGGTGCAGAGCCCCACCTGTGCTGCCATTCTCTCATGATTTATGCAGGCCCACTACCCCTGGTCAACAAAAGGGGAGTCATTTCTAACCCATGACTTTGGGGAGCAAACCCAAGCCGTCAAATTGTTTCAACAACTCATTGGTGGGTTCAACTAATGAGTGAATTGGTGCTAAAATACAAGTCAAATAATCGTTTGGCTTGTATTTGTCTTCACAATGTAGGTGAGATAAATTCTGCAGATGCCTAATGTTTATCCCATTCATGTTTACCTGGGTATGGGGTAAGTGCTCGATCTAAGGTAAAATTCTTTGGTTGTCAAGCGTGAAGATGCATATTCAAGTCTGGAAAGCAGTCATTTTGTGTATAAAAAGCTAGAGATAGGTCCATAGTAATCTAAGTTCGAAAAGGTAGACCAAGTTCGGACAAAAGATGCCCCAGGATAAATTTTTATATATTTTTTATGTAATTGACGACAAAAAGAAAAAACATGTTGGCATGGTTGTCAAGCGCTTCATGAGCATACTTATATATGCCATTTAGTTGGTTTACACTCATTGACATAAAGAATAGTTTATATCTGGTTTGGACATAATAAAATCTTAGATTTGGAGTAGAAGGGTCCACTAAAATATGTTGAATTAAAAGATATCACATGTTGAAGGAAGAGGTTTCAATGAAAAACCATTCAATAATACTACCTTTTCTGAACCATTCAACTTAGATATATAAATTTTGGCCAATTATATTGGATGCAGCCAAGATCAGTTGCCATTAATGTATTTGGGGCTGCCTCTTTGTGTGGGAATATTGAACCAGTCTTTGTGGGATCCGATAGTAGAAAGGTTTGAGAAAAGACTGGCACCGTGGAAAGCTAACATGTTGTTTGTGGGTGGGAGACCGATGCTCATCAAGGCGACGATGTCTAATATACTGATATTTTAATTATCCATGTTCAGATGCCCTGTGGCTGCTATTTGGCTTGAGAAAATTGAAAGAAATTTTCATTGGGAAGGAAGGATGAGAGCAGAAAATTTGATTGCATAAAGTGGGAAGTGTGCCATTTCTCTATAGAGGACAGAGGGATTGGAATTAAAAGAGTGTGAGAAGTAAATATGGGGCTGTCGGGAAAGTGGCATTGGCAGATTGCTGGGGGGGGCAAGGCGTTACAGGTTCAGATGTAAAAAAGCGCAATATAGTTCTGATTGGACCGCTTAGTCGGTGTTGTCTACTTTATGCTGACAAAATTTATTGCAAAATGGATGGTTAAAATATAGCAGAAAATAAAATGAAATGGTATGGAATTCAGCACAAAGTACAGCCTGCAAGATACAGGGCCTATTGTAGCAAGTTTTAAAGTATGTAAGAGTTTGTCCCACAGGAAAATTGACCTAGAACCCAGGAGGGGTTATTTAGTAGGCCTATAGATCTGGCAATTCTAAAGAAAGGGAGTGTTTTGGGGTGTCAGAACTAAAATTGAAACTAAACTAAGAAATAACATGCACTCCTATACTACAGAATGGGTTTTAAAGAAGGTTGATAGTGTGGTAAAATAACAAAAATAAAATGGTGAGAAGTATGTAGCTGAGGTCACATCAGCCATGCAAGTTAGATCTAGAGCTCTCAGTAGTAATCCTTCAGATGGCTACAAGCACATCTGCAAGGTAGGGGAATCCAACTCAACCCCTATGATTTAAACTGGTCTCTTAAGGCTATAATCTATCCACTTAAATGATCACAGACTATCCAGGGGAGAGGATCAAATCACAAAGATTAAATTAGAATACTAACCTGATCCAAGAGAATGGATTGATCTAAGTGATTGGTGATGGAAATGTAAAACAGAGGGTGGCTTGTCTCTACAATAATCTCTCACAAGGCTACAAGCTCAAGTGCAGAGAAGAAGAATTTATCTGAAATCTGTGGTTTGAACCAGCCTTAGGGCTATAGTCTGTCCACTTAAATGGTCACAGTCTATCCCAGTGGTTATCCAAATCACAGATGGCTGAGATAGAATAAGTAAACTGCTGTTGTCACCATTGTTGCTAGGCTACAAGCTCAAACAACAATGAGAGCATCAAATCCAAATTGATTTATGTAAAAAACACAGATAAATAAGGATTCAATCAAACTATGAAAATGATATTTCATTGCATAAAAGAGACTTATAATGGTGCCCTCAAGACAACAACCTATGCAGAGTAAACCAGAACAACTCCTAAAATTTATACAAAACCCCTTGCAAAACTGAAGTAACTAACCTAGCTATTTATAAAAAGGACTTAGCCAGAAAATGATGAGCTAAGGAGGGAAGCAAAATGAAGAAGATGACCTAATCCTAACCGTAATCTGATCTAAGCTCTTAATCGAATTAGGTTGAGGAAAAGATAAAGTTTCAAAAAAACATTACAGCTTATATATACTCAGTCTCTCACTGCCTTGGCCAATAGGAAAATAGAAGAGGAAACCCTAATTTATGCTTGAAGACGTGGCCCAATGATGACACTTGGATGCCTCTGGATGTGTGGAATCAATGAGAACCTCAGGATGTGTGCCCTAGAAGTGGGGAAATCCCCAAAGTGTCCCTCTGTATGGACTGAGAAGTGGGGATCCCGAGCTTCGCACAAATGAGTGCTATAATTTAGCCTCTCGCAAAGCTATTGCATGGTTGATCTTGTAGTTGAATGAGCTTCGCGAGGTCTCTTTTGCATTGAGTAGCATAGCTAACACAAATGGTTCTCCAAATGTCTCAAGTTGTGAGGCTCTCGCTGGGCTGCATTGTGACTCGCCAGGCTGTCGTGAGGATGAGTTTGAGCTGTGCCGGATTAATCGCAAGGATGGTCTACACCTCTCGCATGGTTAGCCTTGTCTTTTAGGTGCATGAGGTCTTCACAAGATCCTTGCGAGAAAATATTTTGGGCATCTCTCTCCTCTTGAGCTGCGCGAGTTCTAAGTCAGCTGTAGTGCACTATGCGAGAGCTATGCGAGGGGGCTTCTAAGGCCAAATTGAACTGTGCGAGAGCCTTGCGAGTTTCCTTTCAACTGCACGAGACTTCCTCTATGCATAACTGTTGTTGTGCACAAACTACTGCACGGGTCCACTCTTCTTTCATCTGTTTGACTTTTAGTGCACACTTGGGCTACCAAAATGATCACCAAGGTGTATACTACCATGGGGTATCCTCTGTTCTTGCATTTGCTTCAAGGCTTGGCTTTAAAACTCTCTTCCTTGACCTCCAAATGAGTGGACTGCTGTACTAAGCTGCATTTTATTACTAACTACAAAAACACACTCAAAAGAGGATTATTAAATGGCTCAAAGGAGTAGTAAATGTTAGGTTAAGAGGTGAAAAAGGATATTTTTTAGTATTTAACACACCCCCAAACCTAATCTTTGCTAGTCCTTGGGCAAAGCAAAATTTAAACAACTATTCTAAAAATTTAAATGCCACTTTCGTAGGGAGCATGGATGTATTTAGCTTATGCATCAAGCCTTTTAAACCCCTAGGTGATCCCTAGTCGAGGAGTGAAGTCTCATGAGGGTTTTAAGTGAAGATACTCAGAAACTTCTTAATAAAATAATTAACACAAGTGCAAGCATGCTCAAATCAATTTTTAACAAATAGAGTATTAGTCCACTTTTGATCTTTCAAATTTGAGGGTTTTTAAAGACATTTAATGCCAATAGTAAACACCTAAATCATGCATGTATACTCATCAAACTAATCATCTGACATCAAGAAATATAGTGCATGCAAACCAGTACTAAGCTTACCATTGATTTAAAAATTAGGTTTAAACAATGCCCAATAAGTTCAATCTTAGACCCAATGCTCACCAGGGTTTCCTCTCACAAATGAATTTAAAGGGTGTTTCATTTCACACAAGCTCAATAACAGTTACAGACCCCAAATGGGTCTGCAAGCATGAGAATAGGCATTTGCTCCTAATTTCTAGCATCATCTATTTCTTCTGACCATAGATCAGACAGCTCTTTATCTCTACATGACAGCTCACTTCACTTTGGATCAACAGGGGCTTTTACATGAGTTGCAATGTGGCTTATGGTTGAGGTTTGTTAAGAATGGAAGGGAAAAATAGGGTTCAAAAACTGAGAAATCAGCAGGTGTAGGAGGTGATTCATGACTTCACCTTCTTGAATTCAGCATACTTCATCTTTATTGACATTTTTTAGATTCGAAGTGGCTAGCTTCTCTTCTTCTTTCCAATTTTTAGATGAAGATATCCTCTTGACTTCTATTTCCTTTTTCTTTTTTTGTTTTTATTTTCATGAAATGCCACAACTGAACCACTGCTACACTTATGTCCATATATTATTTCTCTTTTCCATTCACCAAATGTTGCACTCAGCTTGCCCACTTTCATCTCCTTCTTTACCTTCTGAATTCTCAGAGTGAGGGTAAGGTTGAATCAGGTCTACAGGTTGAGGTGCAGGTACTTTGGTGTATCTTGAAGAAAAATTGATTTGAAGGCTCAAAAAGTGTATGCAAAAGGGCAGTTTTAATGGGTTGGTACTTTTAGGCTCAAACTATCCAAATGAAGGCCTTGATTATCTCCTTAGTATTATGGATGCTGTCAAAAGTTTCAACTTGGAGGTGCCTAACTTCTAGTGAAAAGAGGTTGAATCAGCCAGTCCTTAGAGCATAAAAAATTTGCCAAAGACACTCTTTAAGAAGAAATTTTTTTGTAAGCCCAAATCTCACTAGGTATGGTCTTCAATTGAATTCTTGGGCATGTCCTCACCTTTTTCTCTCCTCACTGGTTCACTAAGTACTAAAAAAAAATATTTTCTTGATGTTCACCTCATGGCAGTATTCCATTTTGTAATTGATTTTAATTTTAATAGCTTTGCATCAGTTTAAGTTTCCTCTTTTTAAAAATTTCTTAGGTGAACTTCACTCTATTTATTTCTTACTCACTTAATACTGCTGCACTTAAGTTAACTATCCCATTGTCTTACCCTGCCAAATCCCCAAATCTATGAGGAATAGTATCCATACTGTTTAAAGAGTAAGTTCTCAGGGATAGCAGGGTACAATCATAAAAGAACATAGAAAATAGCAAACTAACATACAAAAAAGAAGACAAGTTAAACTACTGCAAAGAAAGGACACAAGAGAAACTTGCATTAATAAAAATAGTAGATAAGACACTACAAATAAAATTTATACATGTGTAAACACAGAAACTAAAACCTAAATACAACTGACACACTAAAACCTAATCTGAATCTGAGCTAGATAGAGTAACTGGCTCCCATCCATATTGTTCTGTTATTTTCTTATACTTCTCTTTAAAAGTTTCCTTTTTCACATTCTCATTTTTGGCATCACCAGCCTTTATCCTCTTGGAAGCTAGCTTCTGTGGCTTGGTGCTACCCTTTTGCATGGTATGCTCATTGATGGACACCCCAGCTAATAAGGTTGGGTACACTACTGAGAAGGGTTGTTGGAGTGTCTCTACCAGTCTTCCAAACATTTTAGATTTCTTCATCTCCTTATCATATAATGTGAGGGTTTTCAACAATAATTGTTCCCAGTTCCTCTTCTCCACTCTGTGGTCTAGCTGTAACTGTGAAATTTGAGCTAGGAATGGCTGCTTGATTGTAGTGTTGATCTTAGCCATTCCTCTTATCACATTCCTCCTGATATGGGGGTTGTCTTCCATGACTCTTCTGAGAATGAAAAATAGGGGTATGGTATTCAAAGAAGTCAGGACAATGGAGGAGGGTGATGGGACAACTGATAGAGATGAAAGGGTGTTATCAGCTGTCCCTCAGTCAGTTCAGTTTGGGTGTGGGTAGAGGTGGGTGGGCTGATTGACTCCTCTTCATCAGTTTGGGTAAAGGAAGAGATAAGGATAGGGAGAAGGAGGGATTGTTCCTCTACCTTATAATGGGTTTGTGTGGAGGTAGATGCTAGGGAGGGTTGAATAAGGAGTAGCTTCACAGATTCAGGTTCAGTTTGAGTGGTAGTTGTTGCTGTCACCACAATAGGTATGGGCTGAGGTGGGGAAGGGGGGTGGAAACCTGTATAGGTGATGCTGAAGGTGGCTGGGTTGGTGGGGTAAAGGTTGTAGGCTGGCTTGGATTGATTAGAGGCAATTGTGCATGGCAACCTAGTTTTGTATATTGGTTAGGAGTTGGGTTTGGAGGGAGGCAAGTAGGGTAAGTATTTGAGGTAAGGGATCTAGAATGGTGGGGACTGTGGGTGGGGTGGTTAGGATAGGTTAGAAAGGTGAGGTTGGGGCATGGTGAAATTGGCTGGTGGTGGAAAATCAGGGAGAGGGGTAAAATAGATAGGCTGTGGGGAATCAGGGAGAGGGGTGAACTCATATCTGATATCCCCAATGATGGAGTTCATCATGACTGAGTATCCCTCAGTGGTGTATGAGTCTAGGTCATGAGAAAGGGAAAAATGAATGGATTGGTCAAAGGGGTTTAAGGTGTTAGGTTCAATGGGTGTAGAGGTAGTGGGTTGGTCAATGTCAATGGGTTTAAAGTTTTGTATAGGTTGGGTTAATGGAATGGGGTTCTTGCTTGGAATAGGTTGGGGTGTAAGGTCTGATGTGTAGGTGGCTTAGGGGTAAGGTGATGGGCATAGAATTGGGGATAGGCTTAGGTATGATACTGGGTTGGGATGTGGTGGTTGCTTTGGATTTTTGAGAGGGTTTCTTTGGGTATTTTCTGGAAATGGTGGGAGCGGGTAAGGTGAAAGGGAAGGTGAGTTGGTTGGGGGTTGGCATAGGGATAGGGGTGGGTAATGTGGTAGGGGCTGATGAAGTAGTGGTAGGGTCAAAGATTGTGAAGATGTAGGGGATGGAATGATGGGTGGACTAGGAGGTGGAGGAGGTTCTGGCATAGGGCTGGTGGTGGGTGGAACAGGTGCAGTAGGTGTAGCAAAGCTGGTAGCAGGAGCATCAGGTGCAGTAGCTGCAGCAGCAGCTCTAGCAGTATGAGCAGCAACAATTGCAGTTGCTTGTGCTTCTTATATGGTGGGGGCTGCCTCTTTCTCATTCCCTTTCTTCTTCTTCACCATTATCAGGCTAATCTCCCACAACTTTTTTTCCAAATTGAATAGGGGACAATGTCTCTATTGGTTCCCCAATCTTAAACTGATATCCCTCTTATTTTAGCAAGTCAGTGATCAGGCTGCTGTAAGGAAGGGCATGAGGTTTTTGCTTCTTTTGCACCTTCTCATGAATGTCCCTCATACCCTCAAATATTAGCTGGGCAGCTTCAAAGTAATGCCCCTGAGAGAAGGAACAAATTGCATATGCTATTAGGGCCCTCCTCTCTTGCTAGTGCCCAGAGCAGAACACATTCTTCCTCAACACTCCATCCATGAACAACAAGCTTGGCTCCAAATTTTCCCTCTTGATGGAGTCACCTGATGCATTCTTCCCTTTTGTTATCCTCTTTGCAATCTCAGTGATAGAGGTAGTTAGGGGAGCTCCCGCTCCAAAAGTACTCACTTGGTTATAGGCAGCTGGTATGCTTAGGACTTTGGCAATTTCTGAGGGACCCACCAACATCTCACATTCATCAATCAGGATTAAGAATATTGGGTGTCCATTCTCCTCAGGTTGGGGAACTGGGGCATCAGTGCCCTCCACAGTGGATGCCTCAGCAATTCTCATTGATTTTCTTATTGCTATGGGGAGGTCAGTAGGTGGGGGGTTCAATAGATTTGTAAGGTTCTCCACAAATGGGGCTTTGTCAGCCATGGCACAAAATCCTAAGGTTCTAGGGCTGGGAACACAAAACCTAGGTACCTACAAAAACCTCTGGGGTTCACCACATGAATTCCTCTCAGTAAATCACACAGTATATTAGAGGAAATTCAAATTGAATTCACAGCTTGAGAAAATAAACACTTACCCTCTAAAAGCTAGGGTTTTAGATCAGACTTTGCACAGTGAACTGATTTGTACTTTGTCTGGTGTGAAATGATTGGAAGATAACATGGAACAAAGTAACAAGCACATGGTGTAAGTGCTGGGGCAGAATTGGCAGTGCAGGTAAAGAATGGGAATGGCAGGTCAGTGGTTCGCTCTGAAACTTACAACAAAGAGATGAAATGAAGAAGAAGCATCTCGTGGGGTTTAAATCAATGAAGCCAGTGCTTCGCGAGGCTCTCGTAAGGTTATCGCGAAGAAGGGATTTAAGGAATTGAGCTTCGCGAGCAGAAATAAGCCTGGGAAGCACTTGTCGTGTAGTTGAAAATGAGCTTCACGAGCTGTAATATTTGTTGAGAACAAGGGATCTCGTGAGGCTCATTGCTATTCATTCTTCAGGCAGTATGCTAGCGAGGCTCTCGCAAAGATAAGATTTGCACATCAGAGCCTCGTGAGAACCTCATGTCTACATGAACTATAGCTCGTGAGGTTCAATTAGCCACGCGAGGAGGTTGAATTTGCCTTGTCAACTGCTCGTGCAGTTGCCTGAGCTTTGCGGTAAGGCTAAATTGACTACTTCTTAGTGCCAGTCCACTGACATGTGCATTTAAACTATCTTGCACACTGCAATGGTGCACCAACACCATACTCCTGACACATCTCATTTATTTCACATCAATTAAACTCATGCTCTTTTCATAGTTAGCAGCCAATAATTTAAATCATAGCAGATTCAGGGTGATGCTTAGCAACTAAAATGCATAGTCCACCTAGCAGGTATAGAGTATGCACAAACCACACTAGACGCATACTTATTAACCTAGATTCAGATTCTCTAACTCTTAAACATTCAAACAAATTTAACAGCACACAAAAAGATAATCAACACAATAAATGATAGAATTTTAGCAACACACAAAATAATTAGTTTACAAAGTGTACATTGCTGTAGATGGTCTCAGGAGGCTCTACGAAGTTTTCTACATAAATTTTAAGCCTTTGACCATTCACTTTCATGATCTTCCCAGAAGTGAGGTCCATGATCTCCACAGCACCAGATGGGGATGCATGGATCACAGTGAAAGGTCCATCCCATCTGGATTTTAACTTCCCTGGAAAAAACTTTAGTTTGGAGTTGAATAACCATACCTTTGCACCATCCTTGAAGTCCTTCCTCAACAGCCCCTTGTCAAAGAATGCCTTGGCTCTCTCCTTGTAGAACTTGGAGTTGGCATAAGCATCTAATCTCAGCTCCTCTAACTCTGATAGTTGCAGCTTCTTGTGTACACCAGCAGATGTTAGATCCATATTTAGACTCTTAATGACCCAATAGGCCTTGTGTTCTAACGCTATTGGCAGATGACAAGCCTTGCCATAGATTAATCTGAAAGGAGACATTCCTATTGGGGTCTTATAGGTAGTCCTATAGGCCCACAATGCATCAGTCAGCTTCACAGCCCAGTCTTTTCTATCTGTCGTCACTGTCTTCTCCAAGATGTGCTTAATCTCCCTATTTGAAATTTCAACTTGCCCACTGGTCTGTGGGTGGTAAGGAGTTGCAATGTTATGGGTAAGAACATACTTATTGAGCAAGCTCTCAAAGTATCTATTACAGAAGTGGCTGCCCCATCACTGATGACGGCTCTAGGGGTGCCAAATCTGGAGAAGATATTTTCTTTAATGAATTTTAGGACAACCTTGTGGTCATTGGTCCTTGTGGCAGCTGCTTCATTTGGAAACATAGTCCACAGCCACAAGTATAAAATTGTAACCATTTGAAGGAGGAAAGGGGCACATAAAATAAATTCTCCAAATATCAAACAATTCTACAACAAGGATGGGCTGCAGTGGCATTGAATTTCTTCTTGACAAGCCACCCATCCTTTGACATCTGACACAGACCCTGTGTTGGAGATTTTCAGTGTGCTGATTATTGTGTAATGATAAAAGCAAAATAAAATCAAAGTAAAATAGAGGATGGATTCAGCACATCTAAAATATCCTAGACCTGCAAGATATAGGGTCCTTTGTAGCAAGTTTTAATAAGTAAGAGTTTGTCCCACATGGAGTAGTGATCTAAACCTAGAAGGTGTATAGTAGACCTCCAGATCTGGTAATTCTATGGAGAGAGAGAGCTTTTCGGGTGTCACTAGATCTAATTAATCTACAAAACAGAAATCTAGAACTAAATCTAAAAGATTGAGGACGATGGATGGTAAAATAAAATATAAAATGGGGAGAAATAGACAGTTAGGGACTGGTTTTCATTGCAAAACAGATCAAGAGCTGGGGATTTGCAGCAATCCTTCATTGGCTACAAGCACAAATGCAAGGTATAAGAATCTGATTTAGACTAGTAGTTTGGATTGATCTTAAGGCTATGATCTGTCCACTTCAATGGTCACAGATCATACAATAGATTTCTTCCATCCCGACAGTTTGGATTGATCTTAAGGCTATGATCTGTCCACTTCAATGGTCACAGATCATCCAATAGATTTCCTCCATCCCGATGGCTTCGATCAGAATAAGATAATCACTACAGATGTTGTGGATGCAAGGCCATAAGCACAGGCACCCACAGGCATATCAAACCCAGGGAAATCAGATGGTCATCAAGAGATCTACCGGAGATGTGGCAGGCTTGGCCCATCTACACAAGAGCCAATCGAGAATCTAATGGGACAACAAGGTCTGTAGATTTAATTAAGCTTTAAAACCAACAATTTATTGCTTCAAACAAAACAACTTATAATAAACTTGTTCCCAGATCTGTAGTCTATGCATCGATCCACATTTCTTCATGCCGAAATTACAATTACAAAACAGATCTGAGCTGCTACTTAGATCTAATCCAACAGGCTGGATTAGAGAGAGGAGGGGGAAGAAAAAAAGGGGAAAATAAAACCTAAAACTAAACCTAAATGAGCTAAGGAGAACTCAGGCTATTCTTTTGTTCCTACTTTCCTTGTTGAAGAAAAACAACATAAAGGAGTTCTATTTATACATTTGCAGTGATCCGTGTGCTTTGGATTGCAGCCAATCAGAGGAGAGGATTTCAGTTTAAGCTTATTCCCTATTTAAAAGTTTCAACCAATCAGAGAAGAGATAGGGATCTGATTTTGTTTGCGCCCAGCTGAAGCTAATTTGTTTCCCGCCGAAAATTAGTTCACACCCATGTGCAGAATTTCCTGTGCATTGGAGTTCCCAATCTGCCCTTGTCAACCACAAAATACCTGCTACTCATCTTTATACTTACTGTCTACAAAATGGACCCAAGCTGCCCCTACTATCCATTACTCTTTCCAGTTGCACACCTCAAGTGATTGCCCATAAAATAATTACTCTCGCTGCCCCAAAATGCCCCTACCTTCCAACAATATTTTTCCTGAAAATACCCTCCAGCTGCAACCTTAATTAATTGCACAAAATGCTCTTGCTGGAGCTATTACCAAAACAGCCCTTGTATTTGAATTGATCGAGCTCGAGTTGGTGCAGATTTAGTGCACTCATTTGATAAGGTGACAGAAGATCCGATGCGAGCTCGAGAGAATAGACTTTGCAGCTGATGGGAAAACAGCTCCATTAGGCAAGATGGTTGCTGGTGTGAACTACTGTGCATAGGTTGGATGCTTTGCTGAAGTGAAGGTGTCGACAGGACCAAAGCCGAAACCAGATGCATTTCGACAGGTTTGAAAATTCCAGCTATCTGTGCACCTCGACAGGATGATATCACTGCATTTCGATAGGTTGAATTTTAGTTGCATAGAACCATTCGACAGGTTTGGAGAGTGTGTTGCATGAACAAGTCGATAGGATGCTTTGAACCATTCGATAGGTTCTGAAGCTGCAATGGCTTCTGTTCGATAGGTTATGGGAGGTAGGCTGGAACTCGCTAGGTTGAAAGGCTGGGGAGCTTCCAATGAACCATTTGATAGGATGGGTTTCTAGCTGCATGAACCATTCGATAGGTTCAAAAAGTAAAGCATTGGGGGACTGCACTTTGACAGGTTTGAGCTACTAGCTGTCGACAAGTTTGGTGCTGAAGCCAATGCAATTTAAGAGGTTCCATGGGGCTTCTTCTACATGCTGTTCGACAGGATCTAATCTCACATGGTCAATAGGTGCTAGTGTTTCTTGCACTTGAGAGGTTTGCTTTACATGAAGGCTTGCTGAAGCTGCTACTTGGAGAAAATGAGAGGTTGAAGGGTGTGCATGGAGAAGCTGTCATGGGGGTTGAAGATGAGTTGCGGCTTGGGGTTCTGCTGGTTGAGATGGTTGGATAGGATCTTGAATGTGCATCAATAGGTTAGAAGAAGGCTGGAGGTTGGGAATCTTGACAGGTTTGGATATTTAAGTGGTCAACAGGTGCTATGGACTGGCTTGCAGCTAAAACTCTGCATGGCTACAGCTTTGAAGATGTCGACAGGTTTGGATTGAAAGTTAGGTTTGCTGGTGCAGCTTGTCGTGAGGATTGATCGGAGCTGCAAATGCATTTCGAAAGGTTCCTTTGGAAGCTCATCCACTCGCTAGGATTGAAGTTCCCTTCGTGGAGTTGGCTGAAGGTGGGCTTAGGAATGTAAGTGCACTTCGATAGGTGTTGTGGCTGCAAAAACTACTTGTCGATAGGTATAAGAGCTGAAGCTTGTTTGTTGATGAGTTGGAGCTGCATATATAAATGGTTGTCGACAGGTCTGGACTTGAGGAGTCTACATCTGCTTGATAGGTACGTTGGAGCAGCTGCTTCTTGTATTTGATAGAATTAAACGCAGACATGCATGGGTGCAACAACTGTTCATTTGATGCAAGGAAGTTGAAAACTAGATGTAGAAGAAGGCTGAAGCTGGGATGATCGTTAGGTTACTGCTATGTAATGGTGCAACTTGATAGGTTTTGAGGAGCAGCTCATGCTTGCCAGCAATGAAAGATTGACAAGTTGAAAGCTGTAGTGAGGATCCTTCACTGGTTGTTGCAGCCTCCTCTTTCACCATTCAATAGGTTCTATAGGTGCAGATTTGAATCTTGACAAGATGAAGTTTAGAGGCTGCACTCATCTGTTTCAGCACCAATGTGAATGTATGCACTCAAAAGGCTACTCACTAATGTTTGCTGGAGCTTGAGCTGTTGTAAGGTGATAGGTACAATAGGAGGATGGTTGAGAGGCAACTTGCTGAATGTTTAGATCTATCATGCATTCTTCATCCCCTTCATTATCTTGTGAGCATGCTTCTACAAATCAACAAGTTAGTTGTAAGTGCAGCAATCTATACTCCAAGTGCAACAATTTTTCACCCAATCATTTGATGGTTTCATTCTTAGCACAAGTCGTGGCCCACTCCTTCCAGTTCTCTCTTTCAGCTGTTGATTAATTCCAAATCCTCCTCTTCATGGCACTTTTTGACTGAAAACTGCACTAAGGATAAAATTACCTCCTTGCTGCGAAACAACACTAAAAAGTAATTATTAACTACTCAGAGGCTTAGCAAAAGCCATGTTTAGAGGGTAAAATGTGATATAAAACCGTGACTAACACCCTACAGTGTGCATAGCCATCCTTGAACATGGAAGGCTAGTAAAAACCACACTGCAACACCTTAGCTGCTGTCTTCCCACTGAAGGGACCCCCACAGGCATTTTCATGACACATGCTCAGAATACTGGGGATGTCATTCTCAGGGACACACTTCCTTATAATCTAGTCTGCATAGTACTTGTATAGGCATGGATCCTCCCAAAAAAAGTACTTGACATGTAAGAAGAACAAGTCCTTGTCCATTTTGGACCAACAGGGAGGGATCCTGCCAGCAGTAAAGTAGTTAACAATGTTGGCAAACCAAGGCACAATAGATTGAATAACAAATAGCTACTCATCAGGGAAAACATTTCTAATAGGTGTAATAGCACATTCATCTACTAAAATCCTAGACAGGTGATCAGCCACCACATTTTGTACTCCCTTTTTGTCTTTGATCTCAAGATCAAACTCCTATAATAGGAGGATCCATCTGATCAACCTAGGCTTGACATCTTTCTTGGCTAGTAGGTACTTGAGGGCTGAGTAGTCAGTGAATACAACAATTTTAAACCCAAGTAGGTAAGGCCTGAATTTATTCACATAAAAAATGACTGCCAAAAGCTCCTTCTCAGTTGTGGTGTAATTGAGCTGAGCTTCTACCATAGTATGCCATAGATGGTAGCTTATCCTTTCTTTGTCCTAAGACAACACCTACAGCTAAGTTTGATGCATCAAGGGCTTGAATCACAGGGGCAGAGGATAGGCATTTCTTTAAGACCTCAAATGCCTCAAGGCACTCTGTAAAAAAATCAAATTGCACATCCTGACAGAGCAAGTGGCACAGAGGTTTAGCAATTCTGCTAAAGTTTTTGATGAACCTCCTATAGAATCTTGCATGCCTAAGGAAATACCTGATCTGTTTGACAGTTTTTGGTGGGGGCAAGTGGGAGATTAAGTCAACTTTGGCTCTATCAACCTCAATGCCTTTGTGGGAAACCACATGGCCTAACACAATTCCTTGTGTTACCATGAAGTGGCTCTTTTCCCAGCTTAAGGTTGGTCTCTTCACATCTTTGTAGCACTAGGCTGAGGTGATTCAAGTAGTGACTAAAACTATCCACAAAAATTGAGAAATCATCCATAAAGATTTCCAAAAACTTGTCAATCATATTTGAGAAAATAGCATACATGCATCTCTGAAATATGGCTGAGGCATTGCACAATCCAAATGACATTCTTCTATATGCAAAAGTGCCAAATGGACAGGTGAATGTGATTTTATCTTGGTCTTAAGGGTACACAGGTATTTGGTTATAACCTGAGTATCCATCAAGAAAGCAGTAATATGCTTTCCCAGCCAATTTGTCTAGAATTTGGTCAATGAAGGGGAGAGGGAAGTGGTCTTTTCTAGTTTTAGAGTTGAGCTTCCTATAATCAATTCAAACTCTCCAACCAGTGGTCTCTCTGGTTGGCGTCAACTCCCCAGAATCAGAAGTGACAACTATTATGCCTGACTTTTTTAGGGACCACCTGAATGGGTAACACCCATTCTAAATCTGCAATGGGGTAGATTACCCCTGCATCTAATAGTTTCACTATTTATTTTAAGATTACCTCTTGCATGTGAGGATTTAATTTCCTCTGCATCTCCCTAGAGGGTTTTGAACCCTCTTCTAGGTATATTTTGTGCATGCTAACTGAGGGATCAATCTCCCCTAAATCATCTATTGTCCAGCCTATTGTCCTTTTGTGCTTCCCAAGAATATTCAATAATACCTCTTCCTGCTCACTAGTAAGAGAGGAAGAGATGATCACTGAAAGCTTTTTGTCTTGCCCTAAAAAGGCATACTTTAACGTGTTTGACATTTGTTTAAGCTCCAGATTAAGGGGGCTCTCATTGGAAGGCAACAAAGGTGCCTTAGAGTTTGAGGCAGGGGCAACAATGTGAGTTTCTAGCTAGAATGCTACACTAGACCCCCTGAAGACTCTGATATTATGTTGTCTTCAGTTATGAAAATTTGGGCCTCCTTCTCAACCTCACTCTAAACAGTCTCCAGGTTCTCAGAAACTGTATCCTAATCCAGCAGATTGGATAACTCTTCTTCTACAAAGTCCTCTAGTACATCCACTACACAACAGTCCTCAATGTCCAGCTGAGGTTACTAGGTAGCATTGTACACATTTAACTGGGCCTTCATGTTCCCAAAGGTTACCTCCATCACTCTAGACCTGCATTGAATGCAGGCATTGGCAGTGGCCAAGAATGGCCTATCTAAGATGACAGGAATTGGGGTTTTACTTTTCCAAGATTCCATGTCCAAAATCAGGAAATCAGCAGGGTAATAGAACTTGTCCACCCCCACTAAAACATCCTCAACCACATCCATAGGCCTTCTCTTTGATCTGTCAGCCAGCAGGAGCACAATTAGAGTTGGTTGCAGCTCCCTCAAACCTAGCTCCTCATATACTGAATATGACGGCAGGTTGACACTGGCCTCCAAGTCCAAGAGACCTCTGCCTATAGTGTGGTCTCCAATTACACAGGGGATAGTAGGTGCCCATGGGTCTTGTAGTTTTGCAGGTGTGCCTATTGACAACATAGATTCCACTTGTTCTGTAGTAAAAACCTTCTTGGACAACTGAACTCTTACTTTCCTCTTTTATGTATAAAGGTCATTTAAGAACATAGCATAGGCAGGGACCTGTTTGATGGAATCAAGCAGGGGTAAATTAATCTTGACCTACTTGAAGGTCTCTAGCATTTCCTCCATCTAGGCATTTCCCTTATCAAAAGGAGAAGGGCCTTTAAGGGCATGAGAAAATTGCAGCTATGGTAGTGCTGGTACCTCAGTTGCATGCCTAGCTACTTCATGATCAAATTTTTATATTTTTTTTTCATTTATTACTTCTTGTTAGGCTCAAAATCAGTCCCCTTATTTTGTTCTTGCTGCTCCACAGCAGGAGATGAGTTCATTTCTTTTTCTTCACTCACATTCCTTTCCTTTTTAGTCTCATTTTTCTCCTTTGCCTCCCTGCTCACCTAATTGTCAGCCACCCTACCACTCCTTAGGGTAGTGACTGCCTTCACCTCCTCATGAGTTGAGGAGCCCTCACCAATCATAAATTGACCCTTAGGCTAGGGGTTGACTAGGCAACCTGCCCTCCTCTCTTCTGACCAAATGCATTTGAAATTTGGCCAAGCTGGTCCTCTATCTTTTTAAGCTTTGACTGTGAGAATTCACAATCTGTGAAAGAGAACCTAGGTTTTGCAGTGATGAAAAAACCTGTTCTTCAAATGAGGGGGCTCTAGGCTAAGATGGTGGCAGAGTTAAGTGGTTTGGCGGTGGGGCAAATTCTTGGAGGGTCTGTCTTGGTGTAGAGCCCTATTAAAACTATGGTTGTGGTCTATAAGGTAATGCCAATTGCTACTGCTGGGGTTGCTGATATGTGTCTTGTCTCTACCTCAAATTGGGGTGGTTTCTAAATTGATACCTAACAGGTTGCTGCCCATATGACTGGGCAGCATTGGCATGCTCCAAGACCAATTCAGGATATTTGTTGGCTGATGGACATTCCTCAAGTGAATGTGTGAGAGACTGACATTACAAACATGCCTCTTCCACATGTGCAGCTAGTCTAGGCTGCAACCCACTCATCAATTTATCAAATTTGACGCTCAGGCTGTCCACCTTCCTCTCCAAATCACTGGGCACACTTACTTCATATATTCTTCCTTTAGAGATAACCTCTTTCCCCACTTTAGCAGGAATCTCAATGTAATTTCGGGATAGAGACTCCTGCTGTACGGAATTTTCACTTATAACATCAAACAGCTCCCATGCCTCATCAGCAGTCTTGTGGAGGTAAGTACCCCCACATGAGGCATCCACCATATCCCTGCTCTTGAGATCAATTTCTTGGTAGAAGCTCTAGACAAGCTGCCACTCAGGAATTTGGTGGTGGGGACATTGTTTCAAAAGTTCCTTAAACCTTTCCCAAGCTTGATGAAAGTCCTCAGTTGAAAATTGAGCAAAGGAAATTATGCTCTTCCTCAACTGGCTAGTTTTTAACATTGGGAAAAATTTAGCCAAAAATTGGCTTTGGAGGTCATTCCATGACTGTATGATATTTGTCGGGAGAATGGAAAGCCAAGTTCTGGCTCTGTCCTTTAATGAAAAAGGAAAGAGCCTCAGTTTGGTGGCTTCCTCTCCCAAGCAAGCAATGTTGAATGTGGTGCACGAAGCCAATAACTCATCAATGTGCTTATATGGGTCTTCTTTACTAAGCCCATGAAATGATGGTAGCATTTGAATGATGGATGATTTAATCTTATAGTTGCCTTGAATAGTAGGGAAAACAATGCAGAAAGGGGAGGTATATACCCCTGGTGCATTGAATTCCTTTAATGTTCTCTGTTGCTCACCCATCTCTACTATAGGCTCAGTATCCACAGCACGTGCTTGTGTGGTGTTCCTAGGTCTAAGGGTCCTCTCAATCTCAGGATTTGGAGGTTCTAAATCAGGGTTGAGGGATTTCCTCCCCAGCATGCACACACACACGACAACAAGTAAAGAATACATAGATAGCACACTTAAAGAATTTATAAACAAAAAGAACTGCTAACCAGTACTACTAAGCTACTAAAAGTTAATAAAACAGAAATGGAACTGAGATCTAAGGGGAAAGAAATGTAAACTAAAGGTAGCTAAGCTCCAACTGCATTGCAAGATTTTCCCTTTTTTTGCCATCCAGTTCTGTAAAAGCCAATATAAAAATCAGTAGTACTTTTTATTCAAAAACAAAAAATAGGTACTGTTACAAATGAATATGGTAAACAAAAATACACTCAGGTCTACTAATTAGATCAAGATCCCCGGCAGCGGCACCAAAAACTTGTTGTCTACTTTATGCTGGTAGAATTTATTATAAAATGGATGGTTAAAATACAACAGAAAATAAAATGAAATGGAATGGAATTCAACACCAAGTACATCCTGCAAGATACATGACCTATTGTAGCAAACAGGGAAATTGATCTAGAACCCAGAAGGGGTTATTTAGTAGGCCTCCAGATCTGGCTACAGTCTGGCAATCCTAAAGAAAGGGAGTGTTTTGGGGTGTCACAACTAAACCTAAAACTAAACTAAGAAATAAAATGCAGTCCTATACTACAGAAAGGGTCTTAAGGAAGGTTAATGGTGTGGTAAAATAACAAAAATAAAATGGTGAGAAGTATGCAGCTGAGGTCACATTAGTCATGCAAGTCAGATCTAGAGCTGTCTTTGTTATAATCCTTCAGATGGCTACAAACAAATTTGTAAGGTAGGGGAATCCAACTCAACCCCTGTGATTTAAACTGGTCTCTTATGGCTATAATCTATCCACTTAAATGGTCGCAGACAATTCAAGGGAGAGGATCAAATAAAAAAGATTAAATCAGAAAACTAACATGATCCAAGAGAATGAATTGATCTTAAGGCTATAGCCTGTCCACTTAAATGGTCACAGACTATCCAAGGGATTTCTTCTAGTCAAATGGACAAAATCAAAACATGAACACCATTGCAAACACTATGTTTGCAAGGCTACAAACACATGCATTCATAGGAGCAAACAGCTCTTGAAAAACCAGTGGAAACCACAGTCATTCATAAGTTGTTTGGGGATCTATAATCAGCTGGTCATTGCTACAAAAGGTCTGCAATAACTCAGCTCACAAGTCTGCAATCTCTACACAAGATCAGATCTAAGTGATTGGTGATGGAAATGTAAAACAGAGGGTGGCTTGTCTCTGCAATAACCTCTCACAAGGCTACAAGCTCAAGTGCAGAGAAGAAGAATTTATCTGAAATCTGTGGTTTGAACCAGCCTTAGGGCTATAGTCTGTCCACTTAAATGGTCACAGGCTATCCCAGTGGTTATCCAAATCACAGATGGATGAGATAGAATAAGTAAACTGCTGCTGTCACCATTGTTGCTAGGCTACAAGCTCAAACAACAATGAGAGCATCAAATCCAAATTGATTTATGTAAAAAACACAGATAAATAAGGATTCAATCAAACTATGAAAATGATATTTCATTGCATAAAAGAGACTTATAATGGTGCCCTCAAGACAACAAGCTGTGTAGGTTAATCCAGAACAACTATCAAAATTTCTACAAAACCCCTTGCAAAACTGAAGTAACTAACCTAGCTGTTTACAAAAAGGACTGAGCCAGCAAATGATAAGCTAAGGAGGGAAGTAAAATGAAGAAGATGACCTAATCCTAACCCTAATCTGACCAAAGCTCTCAGTCGAATTAGGTTGAGGAAAAGATAAAGTTTCATAAAAACATTACAACTTATATATACTCAGTCTCTCACTGCCTTGGCCAATAGGAAAATGGAAGAGGAAGCTTTAATTTATGCTTGAAGACTTGGCCCAATGGTGACCCTTGGATACCTCGGGATGTGTGGAATCGATGAAAACCTCAGGATATGTGCCCTAGAAGTGGGGAAATCCCCAAAGTGTCTGTGTCTATGGACTGAGAAGTGGGGATCCCAAGCTTTGTGTGGATGAGTGCTATAATTTGGCCTCTCGTGAAGCTGTCGCATGGTTGATCTTGTAGTTGAATGAGCTTCGCAAGGTCTCCTTTCCATTGAGCAATGTAGCTCGCGCAGATGGTTCTCCAAATGTCTCAAGTCGTGTGGCTCTTGCCGGGCTGCATTACGTCTCGTCAGGCTTTCGCGAGGATGAGTTTGAGCTGCACAAGATTGATCGCCAGGATGGGTCGCACCTCTCAGGTGGCTGGCCCTGTCTTGGAGGCGCGTGAGGTCTTCGCGTGATCCTCTCGAGAAAATATTCTAGGCATCTCTCTCCTCTTGATCTGCGTGAGTTGTGCGTGAGTTCTACGTTAGCTGTAGTGCACTGCACGAGAGCTTAGCGAGAGTTGTGCGAGGGGGACTACTCAGGCCAAATTGAACTGCACGAGAGCCTTGCGAGTTTCCTTTCAGCTGCGCGAGACTTCCTCTATGCATAGCTGTTGTTGTGTACAGACTGCTGCAATAGTCTCCTCTGCATGGGTCCACTCTTCTTTCATCTGTTTGACATCTAGTGCACACTTGGGCTACCAAAATGATCACCAAGGTGTATACTACCATGGGGTATCTTCTGTTCTTACATATACTTCAAGGGTTGGCTTTAAAACTCTCTTCTTTGGCCTCCAAATGAGTGGACTATTGTACTAAGCTCTATTTTTATTACACACTCAAAAGAGGATTATTAAATGGCTCCAAGGAGTAGTAAAGGCTAGGTTAAGAGGTGAAAAATGGCATTTTTCAGTACTTAATAGTTGGTTAATCAAGGAAGACATGAGAGAGATTCAAGATGACTAAGGAGGGTTTGTTCGATCAAAAGCCAATTCCAGCATCGTATTAGATGGAATGGTGACATGGGGACCAAATTGATTCTTGGCAGGATATCTGGTTGCCAATGCATGACTACGTTCCTGTTTTTAGGCCGGCAACTAACCAGAGTACGCTTGTTTTTTTGGTGATTAGTGGGTCGGGGGAGAATAGATCCTGGGAGATTAATCTCATAGAAAGCTAACAGATGATTGAATATTACTCTAGATTGTTGGTTGAGCTGTGTTCTACTACTCCTAATAATATGTGGGAGAATAAGAGGATATGGATGACTGGAAAGAATGAGGTATTTTCTATTAATTCCTCTATAGGAAGTCGAGAGTGGCCTGGTCTAGATCGAACTATGGAAGAAGCAGATTCATGCTAGAATCTTATTTTTCTGCTGGACTGTTGCTTGGGTATGCCTGTGTAGAATGAATGTGTATTGGGGGGTGGGGCACAGGAGGATGTTAATCACTTGTTTTCTTATTGCAGTTTGGGGGGCAGGTTTGGGCTCTGTTACTTTGGCACTTTTGCATGAGCTGGTGGAGTGGATTTCATAAAGATTTTTGGGATGTTGTTCATATTGCTGTGATGCGGGCGATATGGTTGGATAGAAGTGAAAGGTTGTTTCGTGAAAATAGAAGGACCATTGCAGTGGTGTGTTGCGGTATTTTAAGTGCTTGCTACTAACTTTATTGGAGATGGTGGTAAGAATTGGGTAAGTGAAAATCAAAGATGGATTGAGGAGCAGCAAGCCTAAAAATACACAGTCCTGTAAGATATAGGGCCTGCTGTAGCAAGTTTTGATAAGTAAGAGTTTGTCCCATAGGGAAAGTTGATCTAAAACTCCAAAGGAGCTATCTTTAGTAGGCCCTCTAGATCAGATCTGCCATCTGATGGTGGGTCTATACAAATACGGGAGAGTCTGTCTCTGCACAATCTCTCACAAGGCTACAAGCACAAGTGCAGAGAAGAAGAATCTGTCTTAGATCTGTGAATTGGCCTCACCCTAGGGCTATAATCTGCCCACTTGAATGGTCACAGACTATCCACAGAGGCTATCCTCCTCACAGAGGTCTAAGACAGAACAAGGATATTCCTGCCACCACCATGTTCACAAGGCTACCAGCACAAGATCCCATGGGGATTCAGATTTAGTGGGTCTTGTGGGGGGGCTAGGCCTGCAATGTGCCTAACCTGGACACACAGGTCACTTGGATCTAAGTAAAGCCTTAAAGACAATCCTCCATTGCTTACAGTACAACTTAGCAATGGAGGATCTCAAGGCAGCAACCTTGCACAAAATAGCTCACAAAACAATAATCCCATACATGCAATAGATCCTATTACAAAACTCTATTAAAACTATACCAAATAATCATACAAAGGCATAGCCAGCAAGTGCTGAACTATGGAGAGAAGGAAAAAGGAAAAAGAAAACTCCTAAACCCTAACCTTAGCCTACTATAATTCTACAGTCGGTTTCAAGAAGAAGGAATACAGAAGTTAAGTCCCCAAAAGAGATCCTTAAACCTAACTAGGCTTAGGCTTATATAACAGTCGGATCTTTTGGAATTAGAGTTAAGAAAACCCTAATTTTTTAATGTAATTGCAGCCCATTCTTGTCCCTTGGATGCCTCGGGGCGTGTGCATGGAGATTGGAGCATTAGAGTGCATGCCCTAATTGCTGGAAGTTCCCAGATTGCCCTTACAGAAGTGGGGCGAAGTTAAGAACCGGATCCTCGCTGGGTAGAAAAGATTTCCAGATCTTGCCGCGTGGTAGAATTAGCTTCATGGGGTTGAATTGACTTGAAGCTCATGCAGTCACGGGATTGATACTTTGGTCATCGCGGGATACTTCTGGCTGCCGCGAGATTGCTCTTTCCTTTTGAATGGTGCGAGAATTGCGCGCGCGATTCGCCTCTTGGTGAATCTCGCGGGGATCCTCGTGAAGAAGCAGTGTTCATAGGGCTATGGATCACGCGAGCATCTCCTTGAAGGTTTGTATCCCGCGGCCACTGCACGACAGTTGTGCGTAGGAGTGCCTGGAGCTCTCTCTCTTCAATGAATCGCGCGACGATTGAAGACTCCTTTCTTGAGCTGCGTGAGACTGCGCGAGTGCTGCGTGAGCACTGATGACTGAAACTTGTGAGAACCTCATGAAGTCTGCTTTGCAATTCTTTCTGTCATCAGACCACGAGAGAACGGCTCGAAGACTGCGCGACCAGTTGTTGTGCTGTGTTCAAAAGCCCGCGACATCTGTGCGAAGGAATTCTCTCTGGTTTAATTAAACCCTGCAACATCTGCGCAAGGCATTCTTCTTGGTTTGGTTCTGCTTTGCTGTGCCTATGCTGCAGCCAATTCTCTGTCTGGGTTCAACCTTCATTCTTCTGAGGGGCTTCTGGGGCAACAATAGGCTTCTTGGCATGTTTAGGGGTTTATTTGCAGCTGCTGCTTATTACCTACAGAATAGACTTAAAACACATTTATTAAATGATCAAGGGTCTAACAGAGATTAAGTTAAGGGGTGAAAAGTGGTACTTCTCAAGTCTTAAGACACCCCCAAACTTAATCTTTGCTAGTCCCTTAGCAAAGCTGTAACTAATTAAATGCCACTCTCATAGGGATCACGGGTACATTTAGCATATGTACCAAGCCTTTTAAACCCCTAGGTGATCCCTAGTGGAGGAGTGAAGTCTCCTGAGGGCTTTCAGTGAAGACACCCACAAACTTCACCATTAGAACAGTTAAGTATAGTGCAGTTAATGACAACACATATTTAAATGTACAAAGCTTCATTCCACACCCATTCTTTAACACTTAGAGGAAACTGCAGCAGTGTTGCAGGCCATTTAAAACTTAAAAGTTAACATGTGTTTGCATCACCACCAATCACCTAACATTAGAAATTCATTGGGTTTAAATCAATACCTAGCTTGCCTTAAATTCGAAATTCAGGTTCGATACAACCCCAATGAAGTCAAAATTTAGACCCAATTCTCACTAGGGCTATCTCTCAACATTAACAATTTGAGGGTGTTCACATTCACAATAGCTCAAGAGCAGTTACGGACCCCAAATGGGCCTGCAAGCATGAGCATAGGCAAAGCTTCTAATTTTTGATATCCTCATGAATTTTCACCATAGATTGGACAACTCCTCATCTCCACATGACAGCTCATTTTACTTTGGATCCACAAGGTCTTTTTGAATGGGTTGTAATGTGGCTTATGGGTGAGGGATGTAAAGAATAAAGGGGTAAAAGGGAATTCAAATTAAGAAATCAGTAAGGTAAGGAGTGATTCATGACTTCACAACCTTCATTTCAGCAAAAACTTCATCTTTCTTTTTATATTCCAAACTCAAAGTTGCCAGCTTCTCCTCTTCTTTTCAATTTTCAGATGATGTTGTTCTCTAGACTTCTCTTTCTTTTTCTCTTTTTGTTTTTATTCATTTTTTTTTATGATTTTTTAATGATGAACTACCACACAACTGCCATTGATACATGGCTGTTCACAAGTTGCTTTTCTTCACCTTCCACAGAATGTTGGACCATTCTCAGTATCTTTAACTCCTCCTTTACCTTCAGAATTCTCAGAGTGAGGGTAAGGTTGAATCAGGTCATGAGGTTAAGGTGCAAGTGTTCTGGTGTTTGTGAAAGAAAAGTATGATTTTAAGGCTCAACTAGTGTATGCAAAAGGGCACATTTTAAAAGGTTGAATTTTCAGGCTCAAACTATCCAAATGAGGGCCTTGGATCATTTCCTTAGTATCATGAGTGTTGTCAATTAGTTTTGATTTGGAGGTGCACAACTTCTAGTGAAAAAGTCTTGATTCAATCAGTCCTTAGAGCAGAAATAATGCCAAAAACACTCTTCAAAAGAAAATGATGGGCCCAAATCTCACTAGGTATGGTCATCAAATTTAACCCATGGGGTGTATTTTCATCTGTTTCTCTCCTCTTAGGTTCACTGAGTATTAACTAAAAAATTTTCTGATATTAGCTTCATGGTGGTGTCAAGATTTTAACTTATTTAGTTTCGAAAAGTCTACAAAAATATTTTAATTTTTTTACAAGTTTCCTCATTGTATCAAGTTAAGTGGAAATTGACTTTATTCATCCCAGTTATACCACCATTACTGTACTAAAATTAACTATTCTATTGGCAGACCTAACCTGCCACACCCCCAAACCATGAGGAGCAGTGTCCTCACTGGTTCAAAGGTGATAAAATGCAGTGGAGTCCCGTCAGAACAAATAAACACAGAGTAAGACAGAGAACCAGAAAAAATAATGCGAACCGAACAGTATAGAACTAAAAGAAACTTTCATTAAAATAAAAAGAAAATATTACAAAAAGAGGTAAAAAGGAAAGACAAAATGGGGGGAGGAAAAGATGGATCACGGGAGACTCGATGGGGGAGGGTGTGAGGAAGATGGTGGGAGAGATGCAGGTGGTTCAATTTTTTTCTTCTTCTTCTCTCTCTTCTCCTTTTTCTTCTGTTTCTTCTCCTCCTTGGCGAGGATCCTCTGGACCTCATCATACTCATCCCAGAGAAATTGTAATGGGTCCGGCTCCTTAGGCGGTGGGGGATCTGACCACATCGGATAGAATTTGATTGGGAACTCGTAAGGTTTGTCATCCGCCATGGGTGTGAGGAGGGCCGGATAGCTAGGGTTAGAAGAGGAAGGATGAGATGAAGAGGAACTAAAGGCCTATTTAAAAGAGTTGGACGGTGGAAAATGAATTGGCATAATAAAGCTTTGTCCATTTCCCATCTTGGCAATAAATTAGAATTATGTGGGGAATGAAGAATCTCACAACTGATTATGGGAAAAGAGAGCGCACAATAAATGAAGGTCTAAAGATAGGCTTGGTATTCAAGGGGATCCTGTGTATCGCATAGTTGCACACTGGAAGGTGTGGAAATTTGCTTTGCACGCAGTAAGAACTCCGCGAGGAGCACAGATAGGGCCCATAAATATGAAAAGGAAACCATTTTAATCCTATGATTGAAGTCAACAGTCACATGGATTCCTATCTGAAATGATCATAGCCACCCTAAATACATCTCCCATGACAAAATAGAACAAAATGAAGACAAAAATAGAAAAAGCTTAAAGAAGCACACAGAACAGATCAATATATAAAAAAGAAAAATTATATTAATTGGAAAAACATGTATAATTGTAATTACAAGTAGACGATTAGAAGGGGACAAAAAGAAAAAAAAATCCTAAGTACAATCTAATCTAAGAGGAGGAAGAAGAATCTGAATCAGAATCTGTAAGGAAATCCCAGCCCATCTTTTTAGCATGGTCCCTAAGGGCAGCTTTGTCCTGTTTCTTCTTGGCTTTCTTGGACTTTCTTGTTTCGGCTGGGGTTTTCCTCATGGTTGGAACTTTTGGTGCTCTCACCCTTACTTTTGGCTGCTTTGGTATTTTTCGTGCCTTGGGTTCTTGAGGGGCTTTTCCTTTTCTTGTCGCAGGGGGGGTTACAGGGGATTTGCCTTTGCCTTCCTCAGTGGGGACCACTCAGGATTTCCCTTTGCTTTGGACTCAGGCTTGCCAGGGGATTGTGCCTCCTCAAACTGGGCAGTTGGCTCTTTGCCAATTTTTATAGAGGCTGCTGTGGAAGCAGCCCTCTTAGCAGTGACTTTCCTCTGTGTAGGATAAGTTTGCTCTTTTGGAGGTGCAGCAGAGGCCTTGGTAGGTGGGGGCTGCTCTGTAGGAGGTGAGGTAGGAGGGGCCTTCCCTTTTTCTTGCTGGGTCTTAGGTTGTGCCTCCTCAGATTGGGCAGCTGGAGCTGGAGTAGCTTTGGGCTCTGGGTCTGGCATGCGAACAGAGAGTGGGGTGGGTTGCAGAGGAGCATTTCTGACAGCAGCCAATGCAGCTTCCAATGAGGAAATCTAGATTTTGTGTTTGAGGAGGTCAGTCTCATGGATTTCCTTTTAGATTCTGAAGATCTCTTGGGCATTGTTGAGCCTCTTTTCAAACAGTTTGGCCCGCATCTTCTCTGTAGAAGTATTTGCTTTCTCCAGCTCCAAATTTAGCTCATTATATGCAGTTGTAGATTTGGCCTTTTGATAGGCCTCTAGAATATTTGTCCACCCCAAGGAGATGCCCAGTAGTTGTTTTCTGTGGGCCTCCTTCATTTCATCAATTTGCTGTAGCAGGGGGGTCTCAATGGACTGGCAAAGTTTGGCCATGCCCCTCAGGACATCCTTCCTAAGATAGGGATTGTCCCTCATGGCATGGAGGATGGTGAGGTTGGGAGGGATGTAAAAGAAATGTTTGGGTGCGATGGGCAGTGTTGAAGTGGAAGGAGCAAACTGTGATTGGTCCTAGGGGGGAGGGGGGGATAACAGTGGGTAAGTCTAGTTGTGGGGGGAGGGGCCTAGGTTTTGGGTCATTTGTGTATGCTTGTTAGTGAATGTTGGAGGGTAGGATAAGAGGGGGATGGAGGGTATAGGGAAAGGAAAATGGTGTAGGCTCAATAGGTGCGGGGGTGATGGGGGAGGAGGGAAATTGGGAATGGTGAAAGGGATGAAAGAGAATGGTGGGGTTGTGGGGATGAAAGGGATTGTTGGTGGTGGGGGGGTTGTGAGTCGTGAAGTCTGCAGGTCTCTTTGGCAGTGGAAAGGACCTATGGGGGTGTAGGGAATTGTTGAGGGATGGGTGGGTTGGTTAATGTCTGAAGGGTGGATTGGATGGATGTGAGTTCAGTCTGCATTTGGTCCCGTGTTTGGGTAGTGGTGGATAATTGGGATTGGATGTCTTGGATAAGGGATAGGATAAGTGTCAGTGTGTCGGGGCTGAGAGGTTGAGTCTGTGAAGAAGAGGGCACTGGTTGGAAAGGTGAGGAAGGTGCATGATGGAAAGTGGAAAGAGGGGGGGATTGGGGTTCTGGTGAGTGATGGTGTGATGTAGTTGGGGAGTCCGGGAGGGGGGTGTAGTGGGTAGGCATAGTGTCATGGAAACTAGCCATAAAGGTTTGGAATCTTATGGTTGTGTTAAGGTGTAAGTCAATGTCTGTTAGGGGAGTTGTAGTAGGTATGGCCGAGGTGGTGTCTTCTTTAAGGTGAGTTGTGTCAATGGGGATAGAAGGGATTGTGGGAGGTGTCTGGGATGTGGTGGGGATTGTGTCAGTGATTTTTCATTTTTTATAGGAAATGAGTGGAGGGCTGTCGGGTTTATATCTAGCTGATGGGGGTATTGGGGCTGTGTACTGAGGTAGGGTAGGGGATGGGGAGTCCTCCCAGGTACCAATCACAGGTGAAGGGAGAGTGGGCATAGATGATGGAAACAGAGGGGGGTGAGAGATAGATGGAAGAGGGGTAGTGGATGCAGGAGTAAAAGGTGGAGGGGAAATGGGGGCTGCTGCAGCAGTGGTGGTAACAGGCTTTGTGAGGCCCTCCTTGGTAGCAGGGGTAGATCTTATTCCAGCTGCCTCTTCTGCTTGTTTGGGAAGGGCTTGAGCCTCAACTTTCTTCTTCTTCTAGGCATCCATCAGGCTCCTACTGATTCCCCATTGCCTCTTGGTAAAAGTAGTGGAGGTAAGGGTGGTAGTCTGCTTAGTTTTCGTTATCTTGTACCCCCCCTTGATTAGCAGCAAAGTAATGACCCTGGCATAGGGGAGTGTGTGAGGATTCTTGTTCATCCCTATCTTCTCCACTAGGTCTTTCATTGCCTCGAAGATGAGCCAGGGCGCATGGAAGCCATGGCTAAGAGAGAAAGAATAGACAGCATCCGCGATGGGAGTTCTCCTCTCCTGCTGATGTCCTAAGCAGTAAATGTTCTTTCGCAGGACTTGGTCAATGAAGAGGAGTTTAGGTTCTAATTCTCTCCTTCTGATCGAATCCTTGTGGCCTTTAATCCTTTGGTCAAAGCTCTAGCAATTGTATCAATAGAAGCGCTTAGGGGGGGGCCATATCCACAGCTGGGGTCGAATGCGGCTAGGATGCCCAATACTTCTGTAATCACTTTAGGGCTCACTAGCATCTCAAAATCATCAATCAGCACCAACAAGCATACTTGTCCATCCTTGTCCTTTTTGACCCTGATGTGCTGATAAAATAGTTGCACTAGCCTAGGGTAGGCTAGTGCTAGAATTCTTCTCATCAAGGGTATCAAGCCCGCTTTGCTCATAAACTACACGGCAGGGGTAGAGAGAGGTTCCTTCTAAAAAAATGGTAGGTCAAAAGCTGTCTCAGGCTCCAATGGGATTGAAACCATGAGCTCAGAAGGAGTAGAAAACTTAGGGGTTGGCTCCTCCGCCTCCTCAACCACTTCCTTTCCTTTTTTAGGTGCCTTTGAAGTCTTAGCCTTCTTAGGGGTGGTCTCAGCAGGGGCCTTATCCTTCCCCTTTCTCTTCTGTGCACTCTTGGGAGCCATTTCAAACTCTATCTTCGAATATGAGGAATGGAGATGGAGATCTAAGTGCTTACCCTAAAATCATAGGGTTAGGTTTGATCTGATGCACAGGGCACCGCGAGATCTCTGATCAGAGGGCAATAGATGGTGGTGATGCTAGGAACAACTCTGTAGATTCGTGGAGTGAATGATGAGCTACAGGATTGATGCTGGCGGAGAGAGAGGGAAGAGTGCCAGAAGCTAGGGTTTCACAGAGGGAAGAAGAAAGAGAATATTGGAAAGGGAGACAAGCGCGGGGTTAAAATACTTATCGTGAAGCTCGGCGCGCTTTGGAACATCTAGTCACGAGGTTGGAAATGAACCTAGCGAAGGTGTTATTCAATTTGGATTGCGTGATAATCTCCCAGGTTGACCTTGGAGCGCGCAACAGTGTGATGAATTCATGTGAATTGCGTGAGCGGCTCCCAGGTCTCCATTTGGATTGTGCAAAAAGGTCTGAGGTTCACTTTAAATCTCACGATACCCTTTGAATCTCGTGACAGCTAATGAAGTATTCCTGATGAATTGCGCGAGAGTCTCCCAGGTATCCTGCTGAACCTCTCGATAGCCTTTGAATCTCGCGATAACTAATGAATAGCTCTATGTGGATCGCGTGAGAGGTTCTCAGGTGCACTTGAATCTCGCGACAACTGATGAAGTATGCTGTTTATAGTGCGCGAGAGTCTCCCAGGCTCCCCTTTAGACCCAGTGACAGCAAAGTATCAAACAGAGAGCATGTGCTCTTTGTTTTGCCATTTCCAGTGTATTGTGGTTGGATCCTAGGCATGACTCTCACCATGGGTACCTCTAGACACTTTAAAAATCAACCATTCAAGCAAGGACGACAAAAATCAACCTCCCACATTATGAATTCAAACAAAAATTATCAATTAAAGAGCAGTAAGCATCAAACCAAGCATAAAAAGTTTAAACTAGACAGGTCCAGATTCAGATGGGACCACTAACAAATCGTAGAAAATTTAAACAAAAGAAAGCAAGATAAATCTACCAAAAACAAAGTACATATGATACAATAATGACACACCTGTGGATCAGTTTAAAGAAGGATCCCCATGAAAGTGAATGGTGTCCATGGGTTCGACAGGTTTTTCAAAACAAGGCTTAAGCCTCTGACCATTCACCTTCAAGGTTCTCCCAGACTTGGGATCCTTGATTTCCACAGCACCAGATGGGGAAACATGCATGACAATGTAGGGACCTTCCCATCTGGATTTCAATTTGTCAAGAAAGAATTTAATTTTGGAGTTAAACAACCAAACCTTGTCGCCAGCTATGAAACTCTTTCTCAACAGCCCTTTGTCAAAGAAAGCTTTGGACCTTTCCTAGTAGATCCTGGCATTGGCATACACATCCATCCTTAGTTCTTCCAATTCTGACAGCTGCAGCAACCTGTGATGACCAGCAGAAGTTAGGTCTAGCTTTAAATGTTTAATGGCCCAATAGGCCCTGTGTTCTAACTCCACTGGGAGATGACAAGCCTTGCCATAAACCAGTCTGAAAGGGGACATACCAATTGGAGTCTTATAGGCAGTCATATAAGCCTACAGTGCATCATTAAGCTTATCAGCCCAATCTTTCCTATCAGTCCTCACAGTCTTCTCATGGATGTGCTTGATCTCCCTATTTGAAATTTCAACTTGCCCACTGGTTTGTGGGTGGTAGGGAGTAGCAATCCTATGGGTGACAGAATATTTCTTGAGCAAGCTTTCAAAATTTCTATTGCAGAAATGGCTACCCCCATCACTGATAATGGCTCTGGGGGTGCCAAATCCCGAGAAGATATTCTACTTTATAAACTTGAGGACAACTTGATTATCATTAGTTCTTATGGCAATGACTTCTACCCATTTGGAAACGTAATCCACTGCCACTAAGATGAAATGAAAACCATTTGAAGGAGGAAAGGGGCCCATAAAGTCAATATCCCACACATCAAACAGTTCCACAACAAGGATGGGCTATAAAGGCATTGAGGTATTGAGTTTCTTTTGGACAGCCCTCCTAATTTCTGACATCTTTCACAGGTCTTACAGTGTGTATTGGCATCTCTGAAAAGAGAAGGCCAATAACCACACTGCAAGACTTTGTCAGCTATTTTTCTTCCACTAAAGTGACCCCCATAGCCATTTTCATGGCACATGGCCAGAATACTGGGGACATCACTCTCGGGAACACATTTTTGGATGATCTGGTCTGCACAATACTTGTATAAGCAAGGTTCTTCCCAGAAAAAGAATTTGACCTATGAGAAAAATAGGTCTTTGTCCATTTTCGTCCAATGGGTAGGAATCTTGCCTATAACTAGATAATTGACAATATGTGCATACCAGGGAATCAAGGATTGGATGGCAAACAATTGCTCATCTGAGAAGACATCATTTGTAGCAAGGTCATCAACACCTTTCTCCAACATAATTCTGGACAAGTGGTCAGCCACCACATTTTCTACACCCTTTTTGTCCTTGATTTCGATGTCAAACTCCTGCAATAGGAGTATGCATCTAATCAACCTGGGCTTCGCATCCTTCTTGGACAATAGGTACTTCAATGCTGAGTGGTCAGTGAAGATTACAGTTTTAGACCCAAGTAGGTAAGGTTTAAACTTGTCCACAGCAAAAACCACTGCTAGAAGCTCTTTCTCAATTGTTGTGTAATTCAGCTGAGCTTCAGCAAGTGATTTGCTGAGATAGGCAATGACCACAGACAGCTAATCTTTTCTCTAGCCTAGGACAACACCTATTGCCAAGTCGGATGCATCACACATCAACTCAAAGGGCAAGGTATAGTCAGGTGTTTGGAGTACAGGGGTAGAGGTGAGGCAAATTTTTAAAGTTTCAAAAGCCTCCAGACGTTCAACAGAAAAATCAAAGGGCACATCCTGGCAGAGCAGGCAGAACAATGGTTTAGCAATTTTGCTGAAGTCTTTTATCCCCCTGTAGAATCCAGCATGTCCAAGGAAGGATCTGATTTGTTTGACTATTCTTGGAGGGGGCAAATTTGTAATGAGGTCAACTTTGGCCTTGTCTACCTCAATTCCATCTTTAGAGACTACATGGCCCAACACAATTCCTTGTGTTACCATGAAGTGGCTCTTTCTCCAACTTAAGACCAAATTGGTCTCCTCACATCTTTGTAAGACCTGGTGGAGGTGTTGTAGACATTGGTCAAAGCTATCCCCATAAACTGAAAAATCATCCATAAAAATTTCCAAGAATTTATCAATCATATCAGAAAATATGACATACATACACCTCTGAAAGGTGGCTGGGGCATTACACAGCCCAAAAGGCATCCTTCTGTAAGCAAAGGTGCCAAAAGGGCAAGTAAATATAGTTTTCTCTTGATCAAGAGGGTCCACAGGGATCTGGTTGTACCCTGAGTACCCATCAAGAAAATAGTAAAAAGCTTTCCTAGCCAACTTATCCAAAATTTGATCAATAAAGGGGAGAGGGAAGTGGTCTTTTCTGGTCTTGGAGTTAAGTTTTCGATAATTGATGCAAACTCTCCAGCCAGTGGTCTCCCTGGCTGGTCTCAGCTCTCCAGACTCAGTTGTTATCACTGTTATGCCAGACTTCTTGTGCACCACCTGAATAGATGCCACCCATTCAGAGTCAGAAATGGGGTAAATTACCCCAACATCCAGCAATTTGATGATTTCTTTTAGGACCACCTCCTGCATGTGAGGATTCAGTTTCCTCTGCATTTCCCTGGAGGGTGTTGAGCCCTCCTCTAAATGGATCCTATGCATACAGATTGATGTATCAATCCCTCCGAGATCAGCATTGGTCCAGCCAATTGCCTTCTTGTGCTTCCTAAAAACTGTTAGCAATTCCTCCTCTTGCTCATTGGTAAGAGAAGAGGAGATAATTACAGGAAGTTTTTCATCTTTCTCAAGGAAAGCATATTTCAATGTCTCTAGAAGCTTCTTGAGCTCCAGATCAGGGGCTTGTTAGATGGATGGCAGGATTGGGGCTTTGTTGGTTTGAGGAAGGGGCAGCAATATAGGTTTCCACCTGGAATGCTGCACCAAGCCCACAGAAGACTTCAATGGGGACATGTCTTTTGGCATTAAAGCTGGGCTTCCTTCCTCGACCATGTTCCAAACTTCAGTTAAATTTGTGACAATGTTGCTCCACTCCAACAGAGTGGGTAGTTCTTCTTCAACAACTTCTTCTAGTACATCCACTGCAAAGCATTCCTCATTGTCCAGTTGAGGGTACTTTGCACTGTTATACACATTAAGCTCAACCTTCATATGTCCGAAAGTTACCTCCATGATCCCAGACCTGCATTGAATGCATGCATTGGCAGTGACCAAGAATGGTCTGCCCAAAATAACAAGTATCAGGGATGTACTCTTGTTGCAGCCCATGTCCAAAATAAGGAAGTCTGCAGGGTAGAAAAACTTATCTACCCCCACCAAGACATCCTCAACCACTCCCATGGGTCTCCTCTCAGACCTATCAACCATCAATAGCACAATGGGGGTGGGTTTAAGCTCCCCCAAACCTAGCTACTGATACACACTATATGGTAGCAGGTTAACACTGGCTCCAAGGTCTAGAAGGGCCCTTCTAATTCTGTGGTCTCCAATTATACAGGGATAGCATCAAGCAGGGACCTGTCAGATAGCATCAAGCAAGGGTAAATTGATTTTTACCTGCTTAAAGGTCTCCATCATTTCCTATATCTGTGTATTCCCCTTATCAAAAGGGGCAGGGCCACTCAAAGCTTGAGGAAATGGCAGCTGAGGTACTGCTGGTTCCTCAGCTGCAAGCCTATGACTGAACTTTTATTTTTTTCTTTCTTCTTATTTTATCTCTTGCTGAGGCCCAACTACAGCCTCTTTATTTTTCCCTTGTCGAAGGGTAGCAGGCAATTCTTGACTCTGTGCTCTAATAAAGTCCTTATCACTTTCACTCGACATTTCTTTGGGAATGACCTCTCCTTGTTCCTTTCCCACTTGGTTGTCTATCAGCCTGCCAGACCTTAGGGTTGTGATGGCATTAGCCCCCTCAAAATTTGAGGAGCCTTCTCCAATCGAATATTGGCCCTTAGGGTTGGCTACTGGCTGGCTTGGCAACCTGTTCTCTTCTCTTTTGCCCAAGGCATTGGCTATTTAGCCAAGTTGTTCTTCTATTTTCTTTATGCTTTGACTGTGAGAAGTCACAGTCTGATTTAAAGGTTCAAAGCTTTGCAATTGGGTCAAAACTTGGTCCTCAAAAGAAGCACTTCGGGGATGAGGTGGGGGAACTACCAACTAATTTTACTGCTGTGGTTGCTGCTAATGTTGGAAATTTGACCTTGGGGCATATCCCTGGTTAAACTTCTGTTGTGGCCTTTGAGGTAAGGCCAACATCTATTGTGGCTGCATATAATTGTCTTATCTCCACCTCAAATTTTGGTGGTCTCTCCATTGGTAACCGGCGTTTTAGTGTTGGTATCCATAGGGCTGTATGTTGCAGCCACCAAATTGTTGCTGTCCAAATGATTGGGCAGCTACAGCCTGTTCCATTATGTACTCAGGGTATTGCCCAACAGAAGGGCACTCTTCCACTGTGTGTTGTAGAGATTGGCATATCAGACATGCCTCCATCACTTGTGCAACCATTCGGGGCTGCACCACAGTCAAAAGTTTATCAAACTTATCCAAAAGATTGCCCATCTACATCCTCAGGTCATCATTTCTCCTAACTTCATACATTTTTCCTTTAGAAGTCTCAGCAAGCCCCAACTTAAGAGAGGGCTCGTGGACAGTTCTAGATGAGGACATCTTCTGGAAAGCATTTTCACTGATAACCTCGAACAAGTCCCATGCCTCATCAATTGTTTTATGCATGTACGTTCCACCACAAGAGGCATCTACCATGTCTCTACTTTTCTCATCAATCCCATTATAGAAGCTCTAGATAAGCTGCCAGTCAGGGATCTTGTGGTGGGGACATTGTTTGAGCATCTCCTTAAATCTATCCCAAGATTGGTTAAAATCCTCAGTTGGGGATTGGGCAAAAGCAAGTATGCCTTTCCTCAACTGGCTGGTTTTGGTCTCTAGGAAAAATTTGCTCAGAAATATTGTCTGGAGGTCTTTCTAAGTAGTGATACTGTTGTTTGGGAGATTAGATAACCAAGTGCTAGCCCTGCCATTTAGGGAGAAAGGAAAGACCCTTAGCCTAGTGGCTTCTGGTCCCAAACCAGCAATGGAGAATGTCGTGCACAGGGCCAAGAATTGGTCAATGTGCTTGTAAGGGTCTTCCTTGCTAAGCCCATGGAAAGAGGGAAGCATTTGGATGATGGAGGTTTTAATCTCGTAGTTTCCCTGAACATCTGGGAATTGAATGCTGAATGGAGAATTATAATCATCAGGAGCATTCAACTCCATCAATGTTCTGGGTTGCTCTTCACCCATGACTGCTGTCTCAATTTCAATAGGGGGCTCGACTGTGGTGTGTCTGTGCCTTCTCGGTCTTCTACCCCTTTCTATCTCAAGGTTAGGAGGCTCTAATGTAGGACTGAGGGATCTCCTTCCTAACATGCACACACACCAACTGCAGGGAAAACTACTCGCAAACACATTGCACTTAACAAAATTACAACTATCCTAATCAACTGCTATGGAATTTTTAAAGGAGAAATACACTGAGTTTTGAGGGTTAGAGAAGTGCAAACGGAGGTAGCTAGACTCCCAGTGCAGTTCTACTTTCCTTCTTTACTGCTGTCCAGATCTGCAAAAGAAATTCCACATGTAAATCAGCAGTATCAATTATTCACAAGTACAACTACCAAAGAATAAAGAATACAAAAATCTAGGATCTACTAATAGATCAAGGTTTCCCGACAGCGACGCCAAAAACTTGTTGCGGTATTTTAAGTGCTTGCTACTAACTTTATTGGAGATGGTGATAAGAATTGGGTAACTGAAAATCAAAGATGGATTGAGGAGCAGCAAGCCTAAAAATACACAGTCCTGCAAGATACAGGGCCTGTTGTAGCAAGTTTTGATAAGTAAGAGTTTGTCCCACAGGGAAAGTTGATCTAAAGCTCCAAGGGAGCTATCTTTAGTAGGCCCTCTAGATCTGGCTACAGATCTGGCAATCCTAAATGGAAGGGGATTTATGGTCATTATAGTCTAAATCCTAAGGTAACTTAATGCCTAAATTACAGAAAGGGTTGAGAAGGGTGATGGAGTGTGAGAAAATAAATATAAAAGGGTGAGAAGTATGCTATTAGGTACAGATCTTATGGGTCTTATAACTCAAACTCAGATCTGCTGCTATAGAAATCCTGTCCAATGGCTACATTATCACTAAAGAGGAGAAAGGATCCAACTCACTCCTGTGCCATGATCCAATCCCTTATGGCTATAACCTGTCCACTTAAATGGTCACAGACTATCTAATAGGGGAACCACAATCCAGTGATGGGTCAGAACAAGTTTATCATTATAGGTACTACTTCATCTAGGCTACAAGCTCAAGAATCCTTAGGAACCTCAACCTCTAAAGTTCTGTGTGTGGGGCTAGGCCTACAAAGTGCACTAGCCTGGACACACAGAACTAGCAAGAGTTTGAGTACTAGCTTTTAAGCTTGGTTGTTCACTGCTTTAGAAAGACAGCAGTGATCCAGTCACAAGCCTACAATCTCTACAGGCAGATCAGATCTGCCATCTGATGGTGGGTCTATATAAATACAGGGGAGTCTGTCTTTGTAAAATCTCTCACAAGCCTACAAGCACAAGTGCAGAGAAGAAGAATCTGTCTTAGATCTATGAATTGGCCTCACCCTAGGGCTATAATCTGTTCACTTGAATGGTCACAGACTATCCATATAGGCTATCCTCCTCACAGAGTTCTAAGACAGAACAAGTACATTGCTGCCACCACCATATTCACAAGGCTACCAACTCAAGATCTCATGGGGATTCAGATTTAGTGGGTCCTGTGGTGGGGCTAGGCCTGCAATGTGCCTAACTTGGACACACAGGTCACTTGGATCTAAGTACAGCCTTAAAGACAATCCTCCATTGCTTACAGTACAACTTAGCAATGGAGGATCTCAAGGCAGCAACCTTGCACAAAACATCTCACAAAACAACAATCCCATACATGCAATAGATCCTATTACAAAACTCTATTAAAACTATACCAAATAATCATACAAAGGCATAGCCAGCAAGTACTGGACTATGGAGAGAAGGAAAAAGAAAAAAGAAAACTCCTAAACCCTAACCTTAGCCTACTGTAATTCTATAGTCGGTTTCATTAAGAAGGAATACAGAAGTTAAGTCCCCAAAAGAGAGCCTTAAACCTAAGCTAGGCTTAGGCTTATATAGCAGTCGGCTCTCTCGGAATTAGGGTTTGGAAAACCCTAATTTCTCAATATAATTGGGGCCCATTCCTGTCCCTTGGATGCCTCGGGGCGTGTGCACGGAGATTAGAGCATTGGAGTGCATGCCCTAATTGTTGGAAGTTCTCGGATTGCCCTTGCAGAAGTGGGGTGAAGTTAAGAACCAGATCCTCACTGGGTAGAAAAAATTTCCAGATCTTGCCGTGTGGTAGAATTGGCGTCACGGGGTTGAATTGACTTGAAGCTCATGCAATCATGGGATTGATACTTTGGTCATCACGAGATACTTCTGGCTGTCGCGAGATTGCTCTTTCCTCTTGAATGGCGTAGGAATTGCGCGCGTGGTTTGCCTCTTGGTGAATCTAGCGAGGATCCTCACGAAGAACCAGTGTTCATAGGGCTATGGATCGCGCGAGCATCTCCTTGAAGGTTTGTATCCCACGGCCACTGCGCGACAACTGCGCACAAGAGTGCCTGGAGCTCTCTCTCTTCAGTGAATCACACGATGATTGAAGACTCCTTTCTTGAGTTGCGCGAGTGCTACGCGAGCGCTAATGACTGAAACTCGCGAGAACCTCGTGAAGTCTGCTTTTCAATTCTTTCTATCATCAGACCACACGAGAACGGCGTGAAGACTGTGCGACCAGTTGTTGTGCTGTCTTCAGAAGCCCACAACATCTGTGTGAAGGAATTCTCTCTGGTTCAATTGAACCCTGCGACATCTGCGCGAGGCATTCTTCTTGGTTTGGTTCTGCTTTGCTGTGCCTATGCTACAGCCAATTCTCTATCTGGGTTCAACTTTCATTCTTCTGAGGAGCTTCTGGGGCAACAATAGGCTTCTTGGCATGGTTAGGGGTTTATTTCTAGCTGCTGCTTATTACCTACAGAATAGACTTAAAACACATTTATTAAATGATTAAGGGTCTAACAGAGATTAAGTTAAGGGGTGAAAAGTGACACTTTTCAGGTCTTAACATGGTGTCACCCTTGGGGAGCTCCCAGAGCATGGTTTCACTGCTTTGGTTATGAGTGGAGGGACACAAGCTCTTATAAGAGGATAGACAAGGCTATAATTTACCCAATGTGTGGCTAAACTTCAACACTCAAGAGATTGGTGAAATATAGTCATAAATTAATAGTACACATGAAGCACCTTTGTGTAGTGCATATATTGGTTTTATTATTATATTATTATTATTTTATGTTTTGACAAGGTGAAAATGGTTCTAACTTCTAAGCAGTTCCATCCATCTCTCTTCCAAAGAACAAAAGCGGCAACCCATAGCTCACGTTTGATTGGCCGTTAAGAGATGAGATAACGTCGTAGTCCCTTTTAAATTAGGTGTCAATGAAAGAACCTCTTAAAAGTAAAAAAATCTTAATCCTATAGTTATTTTATCAATCTATATCTAATTTAATCCTGTAGTTTTGTCAACGAACAAAACTGCTGCACAAGTCTTTGTTATATGCATAGATAAAGGATAATATGGTAACTTAATCAAAGTTTTGCAATAAAAAATTGCAATTAGTCTAAATGAGTAAAAATTCTCAACCATCTCTTTGAGGCTTCTCAAACAGTTGTAAGGTATAGGACGAATTACACATCTTCTTAGCTGAGAATAAAGAAAATGATATGGGAATAAAAAAAATCCATCATTGGAATAACTCTCCAGGCTTACCAAATTATATATATATATATATTTATATCATTTCAACAAAACTTAATCAAAACAGAGTAATATGATTTTCAGCCAAGAAGCCCTAGATTCTACAGATAAATAAAAGAAATATAGGGAAATTGAGAGTAGTGATAGAAAATAGAGAGCAGATCGAAAGCCTCTTGAAGCTCGGATCAAAATTCACATTGCTAGATCGAAAGCCTATTAAGACCTGAAAAGTACCACTTTTCACCCCTTAACTTAACCTTTGATTAGACCCTTAGCCTCCTAATAAGTTCTTGTTAAGTGTTTTGTGTAGGTAATAATCAGCAGCGAAATAAGGCTAGGAATCCTATTAAGGAGCCTGCTTTGGCACCAGAAACCCCTCAGAAGAATGAACTCTGAATCCAGACCTGAAATGAGCCTCGCGCAGCTGACCCAAGCTTTAGAGGATTCAGGAGAAATATTCCTCGCGCAGTTCAACTAAGCTTCCCAAGACTTTACAGCAACCTCTCGTGCAGAAGAGTGACTGAAGAGCTTCAGAAACTCAAACTCGCGCAGCTCTCGCAAAGCTCAAGAGTAGAACACATCGCGCAGTGTCGTGCAGTTCTCGCGCCATTCAAGAAGAAAACATCTTGGCGAAGGCAAAGCCATCCTCGCGAAGATCAATTAAGACATGGAACCTCGCGCAGTTCAGAACTCATTAAAAACCTCACGAGGTAACTCGCGAAGTCCAGTAAAGAGAAGTGCTCACGAAGTTCCCGCGCTGTTCAAATTCACTCTCGCGAAGATCAGCCCAGCGAAGACCGAGCAACCTCGCGACTGCTTGAACTTCAACCTCGCGACATCTGAGATTGTGTTTTCTACTCAACCTCGCGAAGCCCAATGCAGCGAGAGCGTAATTCTCTACCGCGCGACTGCCTGAAAAGCAAACCAAGGCAACCTCCCGTCGGCTGAAGCTTCAATGTCAAATCATCCTAGCGAAGAGCAAAGAGCTACCACGCGACAAGTCTGGGAAACTACAGCTACCTAGCGAAGCTCTGAACCTAAACTTCCATCTCTTCAGCAGAGGACCTTCTGGGTATTTCCAGCGATTAGGGCACGCACCCCCACACTCAAATCTCCGTGCACGTGCCCCGAGGCATCCAAGGATCACTGTTAGGCCACATGGCATCGTTAAAATTAGGGTTTCCTAACCCTAAGGCGCCGCCACCCCACTGTTATATAAACCCATACCTAGCTTAGGTTTAGGTATCTGGGAACACATCTCAGATCATTTTTCTTTTCTCTTTCTTTTTAGCTATAAGTAGTTTTTCTTTTTCTCTTTCCTTCTCTCCATAGGCCAGCACTTGCTGGCTATGCCTTTGTATATATTTTTGAATTAGATTAATGGAAGTTCTGTAATAGGATCTTTACTTTATGGGATTAGTGTTTATGTGTGAGATGCTCTGTGCAAGGCTACTGCCTTGTGATCTGCCATTACTTTGGCTGTGTTTCAAAGCAATGGAGGACTGATTCTAGGGGCCATTTAGATCCAAGTGACCTTTGTGTCTGGGCTATCATGGTCCTACAGCCTTAGCCCCACCACAGGACCCACTAGATCTGAAATCCCCATGGGAGCTTGAGCTGGTAGCCTTGTGACCATGGTGGTAGCAGCGATATTCTTGTTTTATCTTGAGCTCCGTGAGGAGAATAACCTCTGGGATAGTCTGTGATCATTTAAGTGGACAGATTATAGCCTTAGGGTGATTCTAATCCACCGATCCAAGATGGATCCTTCTTCTTTACACCTGAGCTTGTAGAAGCCTGGTGAGAGATTGTACAGAGGCAGACTCCCCTATATTTGTATAGATCCGCCATCAGATGTTGGATCTGATCTGGTTATAGAGATTATAGGCTGGTGACTGGGCCATTGAAGCCTCACTCAAGCAATGGACAGCTAGATCGAAGGTTGTACTCAATCTCTTGCTGGTTCTATGTGTCTGGGCTATCATGGTCCTACAGCCTTAGCCCCACATATAGAACTTTAGAGATTGAGGTTCCCTATGGATTCTTGAGCTGATAGCCTAGATGAAATAGTGCCTGCAATGATTTACTTGTTGTGTTTTGACCCATCCCTGGATAGCAGCTACCCTATGGGATAATCTGTGACCATTTGAGTGGACAGGTTATAGCCTTAAGGGTGGAATCATGGCAGAGTGATGGGTTGGATCCTTTCTCCTCAGTGGTGATAATGTAGCCTCTGGACAGGATTTCTATAACATCAGATCTGAATCTGAGTTACAAAACTTCTCTGACCTTGGCTCAATAACATACTTCTCACCCTTTTTATATTTATTTTCCACACTCCATCCATCCTCTCAACCCTTTCTGTAGTTTAGACATTAGAATACTTAGAATAAGTGACCTTAAGCTCCCCTCCTTTTAGGACTGCCCGATCTGTAGTCAGATCTGGAGGGACTACTAGAGATGGCTCCCTTGGAGCTGTAGATCACCTTTCCCAGTGGGACAAACTCTTACTTATCAAAACTTGCTACAATGGACCCTGTATCTTGTAGGTCTAGGACTTCTGAGTTGTGCTGAATTCATCCCCTGTTTTACTCTTTCTTTGATTTTTAAATGACTTTCACCACCAACCAATAATGTAAGCACTCAGAATTCGCTAACATGTTTTTGGCGCCGTTGCCGGGGAAAGATGATCTATTAGTAGACCCTTAGTTTTTGTATTATTAGTATTCTTTGCACACGTGAATAATTGATATTGCTGACATAATTTTGAATCTTTTTTGCAGATCTAGACAGCAGCAGCAAAGGACAGTAGATTGCATGTGGAGCTTAGCTACCTCTGTTTGCAAACTCTTTGACTTTTAAAACTCTGTCTATCTGTCTTAAAAAATTTTCTAGCAGTATCTAGGATAGTTTAAATGTATTCCTTGAATAGCTGTAAACTAGTTAGATAAATTTGTTAGTGTACAATTATTCTTTTGCAATGTGCCTGCAAGAAGCTTTCCTTGCTGTTGAAGTGCTTGTATGCTAGGGAGGAGATCCCTCAGCCCTGCTTTAGAGCCTCTTATCCCTGAGTTAGAAAGGGGAAGGAGACTTAGGAGAGACAGGCACACCGCAGGAGAGCCCCCAAGTGAATCTGTGACAGCAATTATGGGTGAAGAACAACCCAGAACCCTCAAGGAGTTGAATGCTTCGGATGACTATAACTCCCCTTTTAGCATTCAATTCCCTGATGTTCAGGGGAACGATGAGATAAAAACTTCAATCATCCAGATGCTGCCAGCTTTCCATGGGCTTAGCAAGGAGGACCCTTACAAGCATATTGACCAGTCCTTGGCCTTGTGCACCACTTTTAATATCACTGGTTTGGGACCTGAGGCTACTAGGCTCAGACTCTTTCCCTTCTCGCTGAAGGATAGGGCTAGTACCTGGCTGACCACTCTTCCCAACAATAGCATTGCTTCATGGAAAGACCTGCAGACCAGATTCCTAACCAAGTTCTTCCCTGAGACCAAAACTAGCCAGTTGAGGAAAGAGATTCTTGCATTTGCTCAATCCCCAACTGAGGATTTTAACCAGTCCTGGGATAGGTTTAAAGAGATGCTCAAACAATGCCCCCACCACAAGATCCCTGAGTGGAAGCTTGTACAAAGCTTCTACAATGGGATTGATGAGAAAAATAGAGATATGGTCGATGCCTCTTGTGGTGGATCCTACATGCACAAGACTGCTGAGGAGCCATGGGAACTGTTTGAGGTGATTAGTGAGAATGCTTTTCAAAAGCCATCCCTGGCAAGAACTAGTCAGGAATCTGAGTCAAAGGTGGGGCCTGCTGCTGGATCAAGAGGAAAAGTTTATGAGGTGTCTCGGAACAATGACCTGTAGCTGCAGATGGCAAACCTCTCTATGAAGTTTGACAAATTATTGACTGTGATGCAACCCAGAAGGGCTGCTCATGTGGCGGATGTTGAGAACTAGAAAATACCATTCTCCACCCTTTAACCTGGGCCTTGATAGACCCTTGAGAGAACTAAATAAGTGTTTTAAGTGCTTGTGTTACAGCTAACAATAAAGACAGGCTTAACCATGAAAGCAGCCTAAAAGTGCCAAAAAGATGATAATCCATGTTGATCCAAAGGAAGAAAGAGAAGGGACAACCTCACTAGTTGTCAAAATGCCTGAACTGAAGAGGCAAAGACCTGGTCTCAACCCAGAAAAGAGATGTGGAGCAATTTGAACAGAAGAATGCACTACAGAGTGCTTTTCGAAAAGAATCTGAACATTTCGAAAAGAACCTGAACTTTGCAAAAAGAACTAAAAGCTCCAGGCTTAGTTTTCGAAGAGTACCTGAACTCTTCGAAAGGATGTTTGACCTATTCAAAAATAAGAGAACTCTTTGCGAACAGAACCTGAACTTTGTGAAAAGAGCTTCAGAAGTCACAGTACCTTGCGAAAAGTTCCCTAAACTATGCGAAATGGTATTCTGGAGATTCCTAGCATCTGCAAGGGTAATTCAGTAATCTTTTACATGTACCCCAATGCATTTAAAACCGAGGACATTAGAAAGATTACGACGCGAACCAAAGGCATATTCCACCCCATGTGAGCACCCGAAGATGAAATCAATTAGCGGGAACTTCTAGAAGTTCTAACAGATTTTTGAATTACATAACAGAATTGATGCCTCTGTCATCTGATTGGCTGAAACAAATCAAGCAACTCTGATTGGCCAAAACAGATCTGGATCCTCGTGCTCGACTACCATTGGTTGATACAGATCTAAGCGCTTCTGATTGGTCCATAGACATCTGAGCTAGACCTGGGGGAAACTATAAATAGACGAACCATTTGCCCAATTTGGGTATCCAGATTTTGAGTTTCATTTCTATTGCCTCATTTTCATTTCAGATAGCTTGTCTAAAATTTCTGTAATAGCCTAGCTTTTATTTGTAACTGAGAGCTATGAGATGTCTCTGTACTTCACCTGAGAATTATATTCAAGACTACAAATCCGAGAGCTATTTAAGTTGTGCTCTATAATTGTAATGGTGAATTTGAAAAGGTTGCTGTGAACCGTACGTTCTCAATTGGATTCGTGTTGAGGGGTCCCTGTGATCTCCTTATTGCACTAGACTCCTTTAGATTTACTATTTTTCATGCAATTTCCCTTGATTCATTATCCCTGTGGGAATTAGTGTTTGTAACCTAATCTTTCACAGCATTTGTAGTGGTATTTCTTGTTCTGAATTGAGGGTTTAGATTAAAGACTATTGGATGGTCTGTGGCCAATGAAGTGGGCATACCATAGCCATAAGTTTAACTCTAATCCTTGAGTTAGATTACTTCCTCTTGCATTTGTGCTTGTAGCCAGATGAAGATTGGATCATCTCTCATTTGATATACATTTATTCTCATTTTGTTTCAAGAACCAAATCAAAGTTAGATATTATTTCTCTATTTTTATTAATTTACATCAAAATCTCCCCAAATCAGATCTGGATCACTTAGCTGAATCTTTACTTTTATCATTTAGTTAATGTGACAAATTCAACTTCCCATCTTATGTGCTTTGTAGATAGGATCAGAGCCCAGATCTGGTAGCTCAGATCTAGAGGTTTATCTTACATTTTAAATAAATTCTCTGTGGACGATCTTTTACTCCCTTACATTTAAAACTTGCTACAATTGGCCTTGATCTTGCAGGCTAATTTACTTCTCTCTGTGCTGATATTTCTTTATTCTTTTTAGTTTTCCAAATTCAGTATAATTCATCATTTGAAAATCGGTTTTCAAAATACAAATAAATCATGCACACTTAGAATTCAACAACAAGTTTTTGGCGCCGTTGCCGGGGAATTTGTTTTAAAATAGGTAGACCTAACTTTTCATTTTGTTTTTATCTTTACATCAGTGCTAAACTATTCTATTGTTTAAATCTGTGCAGTTATTCATATACATTATGAAGCGTGGAATCTACTTTAAAAGGAATTCTGAAGGTTTGCTGTGCATAATCTGATTCTCTATTCTATGTTGTATGTTTGGTAAGAGGACTCTCAGCCCTGAGATTGTCCCTCTAAATTTAGAAGTTGAAAGGCTACTACGAACCAGACAATCATCACAGAATTCTGCTGAAACAGCTACTAAGGGTGAAGAACCTCGACTTTTGAGGGATTACTTTGCACCTGGTGCCTATAATTCTCCATTTTGCATTCAATTTCCTACTGTTGAAGGAAATTATGAGATCAAATCATCAACTATCCAAATGCTTCCTTCCTTCCATGGGTTGAGTAAGGAAGATCCATACAAACATGTGGATGAATTCTTGTCTCTTTGCACCACATTCAACATAGCTGGACTTGGTCTAGAAGCAACCAAGCTTAGGCTCTTTCCTTTTTCATTAAAGGACAAAGCTAGAGCATAGTTGTCTATGTTAGCACCAAATAGTATCACTTCTTGGAATGATTTGCAGTGTCAATTTTTAGCCAAATATTTCCCTATGTCTAAAACAAGCCAGTTGAGACAAAGTATTATTTCCTTCTCACAACATTCAACTGAAACTTTCCATGAAGCATGGGAAAGATTTAAAGAACTTTTAAGGCAATGTCCTCATCATCAAATCCCCCGATGGCAGCTTGTTCAAAGCTTCTATCAAGGAATTGATCAAAAGGGCAAGAATATGGTAGATGCTTCCTGTGGAGGCACTTACTTGCAAAAAATAGTTGAGAAGGTCTGGGATTTATTTGAAGTAATTGGTGAAAATTCAACTCAACAGGAATCTTTGTCAAGAGATATTGAGAATCCTGCTAGGTTGAACAATCAGCAAACCACCAAAGGAAAGATTTATGAGGTGAATGAGTTAGAAAGGAAGATGGATAATTTAACCACAAAGTTTGATAGATTGATGGACTCACTTAAAAATCCAATGGTTGCAAGAGTAGAGGAGGCATGTCTGAAATGCCATTCCCCTACTCATTCATATGATCAATGTCCTGCTACACCACAGTTCCCAGATCTAGTGGTGGAACAAGCTCATGATGCCCAATCATTTGGACAAATGCAGTCAAATGAATATGCATGGAGAGGGCACCCCAATTTAAGGTGGAGCCAGGGCAATTATCAATCCCAACAGCAGCAGCAATCAAAGAACCAAGTACCTTTCAAAACTGCTTATCGAAATTTTTATACCAAGCCAACTTTTCAGCAGCCCATTCCACAACAACCTGTACAGCAATCTGCTCCAGTTCAAGCCCCTTCCAGATCCCCTTCTTTTGATGATCAAGTTCTAAATTCACTCCAGAATTTAGGGTCTTTAACTAAGACTGTGAACTTTCACAGTCAGAGCATAAAGAAGATTGAAGAAACATTGGGTAAACTTTCAAAGACTTTGGCTAAAAGAGAGGAAGGAAGGTTACCCAGCCAACCTTTGAACAATCCCAAAGGACAGTTCATGGTTGGAGAGGCTTCTGTTTCACATGAAGAAGTAAAAACTGTCACAACTTTGAGAAGTGGAAGAATTGTAAATAACAAAGTGGGTACTGACAAAGAAGAAGAAAAAATTGAGGAAAATGATAGAGATATGCAACAGGAGCAGCATAATGTTAACATTGGGGGTGTTGATGTACCTCAGAAAATCAAAAAAATGAAAAACAGAAAAATCAAAAATATTCAAATGATGTTTCTAAAGCTGTAGATGAAGGACTAGTTCCTCATTTACCATTTCCTCATGCCATGAAATTTGTTTCCCTTTTGATAAAGGGAACACAAAAATAGATGAAATGATGGAGACTTTCAAGCAAGTCAAGATAAATCTACCTTTGTTTGATGCAATCAAACAAATTCCAGCATATGCAAAATTTCTGAAAGATATTTGCACTCACAAAAGACAGTCTAGGATACAGTTATCCAAGAAGGTCTTTGCTGTGGAAAGAGTTAATCAGGTGTTGTCCATTACCATACCTCCTAAACTTCAAAATCTTGGAATCCCCACAATCCCTTGCATTATTGGGGAACATACCATTGAAAAAGCTTTATTAGATCTGGGTGCTAGTGTCAACCTGCTTCCATATTCTGTATATGAGAAACTAGGTTTGGGAGAATTAAAACCCACTTATGTGGTGTTACAACTAGCAGACAGATCTGAAAGAAAGCCAGTTGGGATGATTGAGGATGTATTGGTAGGAGTAGATAAGTTTTTCTACCCTGCTGATTTTCTGGTATTGGACATGGAACCTACAAAAAGCAAAACTTCCATCCCTGTCATTTTGGGGAGACCATTCACAGCTCTGACAAATTCTTGCATTCAATGCAGGTCTGGTATTATGGAAGTCTCTTTTGGAAATATGAAGGTGAAATTAAATGTTTATAATGCAGTCACACAGCCTCAATTCAGTTTTGAGGAATGTTTTCTTGTTGATCTATTGGATGAACTGGTGGAAGAGACTCTACCATAGTTTTTGCAGTGTGAAGATTTAACCACAGATTTTAAAGATGCTTGGGGAAAGTCTGAGGAAGTAAATGCTGTGCAAGGAACTCATGATCAATCAGTAAGGTTCTCTTCATGGAAACCTGCTATTCTTCCCCTTCCACAAACAGCCAAGGTACCTTTGTTACCTTCTTTTCTCAGCTCACCGGATGTAGAGCTAAAGCAGTTGCCAAAAAATTTGAAATATGTGTTTTTAGGAGACCATCAAACATTGCCTGCGATTATTTCTTCCTCCCTCACTGAGGAGCAGGAGGAAGAGCTATTGATTGTATTAAAACAGCATAAGAAAGTAATTGGCTGGACTATTGCTGATTTGGGAGGAATCAGTCCAGCTGTTTGCATGCATAAAATTCATTTGGAAGAAGATGCAAAGCCTTATAGGGAAATGCAAAGGAGGCTGAATCCTCATATGCAAGAAGTGGTCATGAAAGAGGTTGTTAAGCTGTTGGATGCAGGGGTCATTTACCCCATTTCAGATTCAGCTTGGGTGGCACCTACACACGTGGTACCTAAGAAATCTGGGATCACTGTTGTAACCTCTGATTTTGGTGAGCTTATGTCAACCAGACAAACAACTGGTTGGAGGGTCTGTATTGATTACAGAAAACTAAACACAATGACCAGAAAAGACCATTTCCCTCTTCCCTTCATTGATCAAATATTAGATAAGCTAGCAGGAAAAGCTTATTACTGTTTTCTTGATGGTTACTCTGGTTACAACCAGATTCTTGTGTATCCACAAGATCAGGAAAAGACTACATTCACTTGCCCTTTTGGCACTTTTGCCTATAGGAGAATTCCTTTTGGTCTTTGTAATGCTCCTGCTACCTTTCAAAGATGCATGTACTCCATTTTCTCTGATATGATTGACCAATTTATGGAGATTTTTATGGATGATTTTTTTGCCCAGTGTTTACATCATCTCAAATTGGTGTTACAGAGATGTGAAGAAACCAATCTAGTTTTGAGCTAGGAGAAGAGCCATTTCATGGTCACCCAAGGCATTGTCCTTGGCCATGTTGTCTCCCACAAGGGCATTGAGGTGGACAGAGCAAAAATTGATTTAATTGCACATTTGTCACCTCCCAAAACTATTAAACAAATCAGAAGTTTTCTGGGACATGCTGGATTCTACAGAAGGTTCATTAAGGACTTCAGTAAAATAACCAAGCCTCTTTGTCATTTATTGTGCCAAGATGCCCCTTTTGTTTTCAACAATGAATGCTTGAAGGCATTTGAATTCTTAAAAAACTGTTTGATTTCAGCTCCAATATTACAGTCTCCAGATTATTCACTGCCTTTTGAGCTGATGTGTGATGCATCAGATTATGCTTTGGGAGCTGTTCTTGGGCAGAGAAAGGATAAGCTGTGTTGTCGCTCCAAGTGTGCCATAATTGTGTGCATTATGAATAAAGAATTAAAGAATTAAAGAATGCTAAGTTATATGGATGTTAACTTATGAAAGGAATATCGGCAGCACACTGGGGCTAACATTAGCCTGCAAGATCAGGGCCAATTGTAGCAAGTTTTAAAAGTAAGTATCTCAAGATCGTCCACAGAGAATTTGTCTAAAATGAGAGATAAACCTCCAGATCTGTGCTACCAGATCTGGCTCTATAATTATCTAGAAAGCAGATAAAGAGAGAGTGTTGGGTTTTGTCACGTTTAACTAAAAGCAAATAAAGAAAAGAACTAACTACGTAATCCAGATCCGAGTTGTGGAGGTGTTTAAAATAAATCAAATGCAGAAATAATAGCTTCATGTATTTTAGCCTTTGAATTTTAATGGAGAATCAGATTCCAATAGAGCAGATTCAATCTTCATCCGCTACCAGATGTAAGAGAAATAAATCCGAATTAAGGAATAGGTTTAGACTTATGGCTATGATCTCATCCAATGGTCACAGATCATCCAATAGTTGTAATCTTCTTTAGTTGAACATGAACATCCTTTGTAAGTCTTTGCTAGAATTAGGTTACCAACGCTAATTCGCACAGGACAATGAATTAAGGGAAGTTGGATGCGGGTGAGTGAATCTAAAGAAGTCTAATGCACTAAGGTGAACATTCGAACCCTACATGACTCCAATGGAGAAGACACAAATTACAACCTTTTAAAATCCAAAATTACAATTACAAAGCACGGCTTTAGAAAGCCCTCGGACTTGCGTCTTGAATCCGATCTCCTTGGAGTTACAAATCACTCTCAACAACTCTCAAAAGTAAAACAAAAGAAGCTATTACAGGAGGAATGCAGATAGGCTATCCGGACCGGAAGGTAGGGAAATAGAGATGAAAACTCAAAATCTGGATGCCACAATTGGGCAAATGTCTTCTCTATTTATAGCTTTCCCTTGATCCTGCATGCTGAATTGACCAATCGAAGTGTTCAGATCTGGATTGCCCAATGGCGATTGAGCACGGGGATCCGGATCTGTTACGCCAATGAAAATGCTCGATCTGGTTCACCAATCGGTAGAAGCATCAATTACATTATGGAATTCAAAATCTGTTTGAGCTTCTAGAAGTTCCCGCCAAGTGATTTCATCTTTGAGCGCTCACATGGGTTGGAATATGCTTTTGGATCTTGATTGGAATCTTCCGAAATGTCCACATTAAATGCATTGCGTCTGAGAGATTCTTGAAATGCCCTTTAAACAAGTGTAATTCCCAGAATGTCCTTTTCGTAGAGTTTAAGTGCCTTTTCGCAAAGTGTTTTGGCTCCGAAGTTCTTTTCGCAGCAATTTGGCTTCGAAAAGTCTTTTCATAAAGGGCGTCTCCCAGATCTTCTATTCGAAAAGGAAATTTCAACTTCGAGCAGAACATGGTTCTTTTCGAGTAGTTCATTCTGACTCGAATCAATTCGAGCAGAACTTTGACCTTTTCGAAAAGTACTTTTTACTTTGTTAACTTGATTTCTTCTTTGCGAATGGATCCTTCTTCTTCTTGGTCTTTTCTTGCTCTTTTAGGACCTTTTTAGCCATTCGAGGCTATTTCTTCACTCCCTCTTTGAGCTTGACATGAGTTGTCGACTTTTTATCATTTTAGGATGCTTTTGGACTTGGACCTGTCTAATTGGTTAGTCAGAAATGCACTAAAGCACTTATTTAGTCTTCTCAAGGGTCTTTCAAAGCTCATGTTTAGGGGTGAAAAATGGTATTTTCACTGCTTAACACCCCAAACCTAAGCTTTGCTAGTCCCCAGCAAAGAAACATAAAAACAAAGTAAAGAGCCACTTTTGTAGGAAGCATGCATTTAGCATATGCAACAAGCCTTTTCAACCCCTAGGTGATCCCTAGAGGAGGTGAAGTCTCTGAGGGTTTTCGTGAAAGTACCCACAAACTTCTCCATGGGACAGGTTGGAATTAGTGCCTTTGTTATCTCATGAGCAATCAAAGATCGAAATTAGTTACTCTTGAATCCATGTTTACACGAAATTTAGTTGTATTGTTTGCAAGGAGATTTCAACATTTATAAACCTCATGAATGTTTCAATATTTCCAATCGTGAGCAGTCATAGAAAATCATACAAATGTGCCAGTGATAGCTCATCCTATGGATAAAAATTAGGTTATAAGTCATACTTAATGTGCTCAAGTTCCAACCCAAACACTCACCGTGGTATACTCTCATCGTTGTTTTTGTTGAGGGGTTCGTTTCACTCAAGCTCAAGAGCGTTACATCTCCCAAATGGATCTGTAAGCATGAGCATAGGCACTGCTTCTCGCATCGCATCATTGACATCTCCTCACCATAGATTGGGGAACTTCTTATCTCTACATGACGCTCACTCAACTTTGGATCACAAGGACTTTTAATCTAGGTTTGTTTGTATGGCTTATGGAGTGAAGTTTCAAGGAAAGGCAGCTTTGAACAGGGGTTTGAATTTGAGAACTCGGGAAGTGCAGGAGATGGTTCATGACTCCACCTTTTGAGTTTAGCTTCTTTCTTCTTCTTTTAGATTCTCACATTCACAGTGATCAGTTCTTTCTTTGATCTTGCATTTTCATCATAAGGTCCCTTTTTGCCTTTTGCTTGCAACTTTTCACATTGTTTGTCTCTTCCTTTCTCACCACCATATTGCCTGCTTTTGAGGTATTTTCTCTTCATTTTCTTGATCTTTGCCCGAAATGGTCCATCTTGATTCTTTCTCCTTTACCTCCGAATTCTCGAGTGAGGAAGGCTGAATTAGTTCCATAGGTTCAGTGCAAGTACTTTTGGATATTTTGATGAAGAATTGTAGGATTCTGACTCAAATGGGGTACAAACAGGGCAGATTTTTTCTTGGTTGGTTACTGTTAGGTTCAAAATTTGTCCAAAGAAGGCCTTGATCTTTTCCTCGGTTTCATGAGTGTCATTACTTGTTTTAATTTGGAGTTTCCTAACTTCTAGTGGATCTAATGCCTCAGCCAATCTTTTGAATCAGAAAAAAAATTTGCCTCAGTCACTCTTCAACAGAGATGGAAAATATATGAGCTCAATTCTCACTGGTTATGGTTTTTCCTTGAGCTTTTAAGTATATCTTTACCTTTTTCTCTTCCTTTTGACTTACTAGGGGCTGATAGCAGTATGTGTTTATGGTGTAATCATCATGGAAGTGTAGTCTATCGCAAGGTTTAGAATGTCTAAATTTTTGCATAGAATATTTAAAATTTTCCTAGTTAACTTGATTCTTAAGTACATTAAATTCTTCCACCTTACTTAGGTGATTTTTACGCCTTTATCGATCGTCAGGCGAGGATCTGCCACACCCCCAAACTTATGAGGAGCAGAGTGCTCACTGGTACAAAGGTGGCATGGTCCCATTATTCGGAAAAACATAAAGGAAATCATAAAAGCAAGAAAGTAAAACATGACGGTGAGCATTGGAGAAAGCAAAATTTATTGACTAGAAACATTACAGAAGAAAAGAAAATTAAAGATGAGGGGGACTGGGATTAAGGAGAGGCGAAACACTGAGGGACCGTGTCCTCACTGGTTTGATGTAAGGGGAAAAAATAAAATAGGCTTGCTCGCTCATGATCTAATGAAAAGATTGGAAAAATAATTGCGAACAATGAGCGAATGAAAAGCAGAAAAAGAAAAAAAAAGAAAAAGAAGTGCATGTAATTGGACAAAAGAACAGATTTATATATTATATTTAGAAACAAAGTACATGCAAACATTAATAACTTGGATCAAAGTCGCTACCATAAGTTGGGTCATTGGGGTCTGAGCTCTGATCCTGGTTGAACTTGAATCGAGTTGGAATCGAGAACTTGATGGTGATTTCTCGACCGGAATTCTTGAGCTCGGTGTACTCTTTGGACTTGATCTTCTTGGTGAGGCCCAGATGTTTGGTCAGTGGCTGTTTTTTTCTTGTTCTTGAGCTAGTTTGGTACTTCTTGAACTAGTTGAGCTTGGAGCATAGCTACCTTGTGTTGCTCGATACGACCAATTGGTATGTTTGTCCAACCAGATCCTCATCTTCTCTCTCTCAAATTGCATGAAATGCTCTAATTTTTTATTTTGGCCTCATAAGGGGTTGGATGTAGGCCTCCAAATCAGCCATTATACGCACATCCCCTACGGATGTAGGGATTTTTCATCATACTGGGAGAGGGTGGCATATCTAGGGAGGGATGGAGTGGTAGGGGACTAAAGGGGGTCCAGTGGGAGGGGGTGGGGAAAAGCGAGAAAGCGAGGGGCAAGAGGATAAAAGAAGAAAGAAAAACTAAGAATAGAAAAATCTAAACTATATGCGTGAGAAAAATAAAAATGTAGGGAAGCATACAAAGTTTAAAAAAATAGAAAAGTGTTGACACAAAAAGCAATTTGTGAATGCAAAATAGGAAAACAAAGTTAGAAACTAACTATACTCACAGAAAAATGACGAAAATTAGTAAAACTAGGACAATGTTCCTAAAAACAGAATTTGAAACTAAAATTCCTAAAAACAGAATTTGAAACTAAAATTCCTAAAAACAGAATTTGAAACTAAAATTCCTAAAAACAGAATTTGAAACTAAAATTCCTAAAAACAGAATTTGAAAATCTAAAAACAGAATTTGAAACTAAAATTCCTAAAAACAGAATTTGAAAATCTAAAAACAGAATGCTAAAATTCCTAAAAACAGAATTTGAAAATCTAAAAAGCAATTTGAAACTAAAATTCTTAAGCAATTTGAAACTAACATTCCTAAAAACAGAATTTTTAATGCCAAGGGATACATCCTAAGCCCAAAGAGAAAAAATGATACATCCTAAGCCCAACCAGCAAATCTAATGCCAAAAGCCTGAGATACTTATGAGTCTAAGTGAAAAAAAATGATTAGCAGAATACAAAGTGAAAAGCAAGATTCATAAAATGGACCCCTTTGTTGATGATGGGTATGAATAAAAATAATGAAGCATGGGAGCACATATTAAAAATAGAGTTCATACAGTGAGACCCATTTATGATGAAGAAATCTCAAGGAAAATAAAATAAGTGGGTCCATTGAATATTCAAAACAGCCTATGATTCACTACTCATTGTCCTACATGATTCCTAAAAATAAAAAAAATGATCTCAGCAGGTCCAGATGGGAAAAGTGGATGCAAATGGAGAAAAACAGCCCATACGAAAGATATATATATATTTTTTATTTTTATAATTTTCTATTTTTATTTTTACTTGTTTTGGATCAGCCCAGGGCTCAACAAGAGCCCTTATTTACTACTGAAAATAATGAGAAACAACTAAGAGATTTTCTATTTGTGTTTTCATTTTCTTTTATTTTGTATTTGGTTTTGTAAAAAATCGGCATGCCTAAAAGATGCAGAAATTATAATCGAACAAACAATAAACACAATGAGCTGGTTCTCAAGAATTTAAAATAGAAAATGAATGCAAAGGAGAAGAGGATGCAAACTCAAGCGAATCTGCTCCACTTTAGTCCAGATGCTCCTTGTTGGGACTGCTCCAGATCTTCAACAATCCAAAAAAGCTGACGATGCCTTATTCCAAAGATATATTGACAAAAATGGAAAGAAAAACTAAAGCTCTTGCCCAAATTTGACAAAAGACAAAAGAGTGGCGGATTTATTCAAACAACTAGAAGGCAAAGAATGAAAACTTAGAAAAAAAAATCATTGCAAAGAAAATAGGTTTTCTATACAAAAGCAGAGACATTTAATCAAGCACTTGGAATACAAAGTGCGGGTTTAAAGCAAAACTAAAATGAAAATCAAATCTATAAAATAAAAAAAACTTAGGTCTACCAATTTTAGAACAAATTCTGGCGCCAAAACTTGTTGTCGCTCCAAGTGTGCCATAATTTGTGCATTATGAATAAAGAATTAAAGAATTAAAGAATGCTAAGTTATATGGATGTTAACTTATGAAAGGAATATCGGCAAAGACACTGGGCTAACATTAGCAGCAAGATCGGGGCCAATTGTAGCAAGTTTTAAAAGTAAGTATTTCAAGATCGTCCACGGAGAATTTGTCTAAAATGAGAGATAAACCTCGAGATCGTGCTACCGGATCGGCTCTATAATTATCTAGAAAGCGGATAAAGAGAGTGTTGGGTTTTGTCACGTTTAACTAAAAGCAAATAAAGAAAAGAACTAACTTCGTGATCCGGATCCGAGTTGTGGAGGTGTTTAAAATAAATCAAATGCGAAATAATAGCTTCATGTATTTTAGCCTTTGAATTTTAATGGAGAATCAGTATTCCAATAGAAGCAGATTCAATCTTCATCCGGCTACCGATGATGTAAGAGAAATAAATCGAATTAAGGAATAGGTTTAGACTTATGGCTATGATCTGTCCAATGGTCACAGATCATCCAATAGTTGTGGCTCGTTTCTTTAGTTCGTAACATGAACATCATCAGTGTCGCTAGAATTAGGTTACCAACGCTAATTCGCAGGACAATGAATTAAGGGAAGTTGGATGCGGTGAGTGAATCTAAAGAAGTCTAATGCACTAAGGTGAACATTCGTAACCCTCGACATGACTCCAATGGAGAAGACACAAATTACGAACCTTTTAAAATCCAAAATTACAATTACAAAGCACGGCTTTAGAAAGCCCTCGGACTTGCGCCTTGAATCCGATCTCCTTGGAGTTACAAATCACTCTCAACAACTCTCAAAAGTAAAACAAAAGAAGCTATTACGGAGGTACAGATAGGCTATCCTGAGGAAGGTAGGAAATAGAGATGAAAACTCAAAATCTGGATGCCACAATTGGGCAAATGTCTTCTATTTATAGCTTTCCCTTGATCCTGCATGTACTGAATTGACCAATCGAAGTGTTCGGATCTGGATTTCCCAATGGCGCTTGAGCACGGGATCCAGATCTGTTCGCCAATGAAAATGCTCGATCTCGTTCACCAATCAGCGCTAGAAGCATCAATTTCATTATGGAATTCAAAAATCTGTTTGAGTTCTAGAAGTTCCCGCCAAGTGATTTCATCTTTGAGCGCTCACATGGGTTGGAATATGCTTTTGGATCTTGATTGGAATCTTCCAAATGTCCCTGGTCATTAAATGCATTGGGCGTCGAGATTCGAAATGCCCTTTAAACAAGCCGTAATTCCCGTAATGTCCTTCGTAGAGTTTAAGTGCCTTTTCGCAAAGTGTTTTGGCTCCGAAGTTCTTTTCGCAAAGCAATTTGGCTTGAAAGTCTTTTCGCAAGGACGCCTCCCGGATCTTCTATTCGAAAAGGAAATTTCAACGTTCGAGCGAACATGGTTCTTTCGAGTAGTTCATTACAGCTCGAATCAATTCAAGAACTTTGACCTTTTCAAAAGTACTTTTTACTTTGCGATTTGAACTTTTAACTTGATTTCTTCTTTGCGAATGGATCCTTCTTCTTCTTCAGGTCTTTTCTTGCTCTTTTAGGACCTTTTTAGCCATTGCTGAGGCTATTTCTTCACTCCCTCTTTGAGCTTGACATGAGTTGTCAGCTTTTTTATCATTTTAGGATGCTTTTCGGACTTGGACCTGTCTAATTGGTTAGCTGTAAAATGCACACTAAAGCACTTATTTAGTCTTCTCAAGGGTCTTTCAAAGCTCATGTTTAGGGGTGAAAAATGGTATTTTTCACTACTTAACAAGCTGCCTCATGTCATAGCTTATGCCAGTAGATCAATGTTTGATGCACAGCTCAATTACACTATAACTGAGAAGGAGCTGCTAGCAATTGTTTTTGCTTCAGAGAAATTCAGGTCATATGTTTTGGGTTCACAAATAGTGGTGTTCACTGACCACTCAGCCCTGAAATACCTTCTGTCTAAGAAGGATACCAAACCAAGATTAATCAGGTGGATCCTCCTATTATAGGAGTTTGATTTACAGATCAAAGATAAAAAGGGTGTGGAGAATGTGGTGGCTGATCACCTGTCTAGAATTTTAACTACTGAGATTGATAGGTTGCCTATCAATGAATCTTTCCCTGATGAGCAAATTTTTGCTATAAGTATACACACCCCTTGGTTTGCAAGCATAGTCAACTTTTTGGCTACTAGAAGAACTCCTCAACATTGGAATAAAATGGATAATGATCTTTTCTTCTCAAAGGTTAAACATTTTATTTGGGAGGATCCTTATCTGTTCATGATTTGTGCAGACCAAATAATAAGAAGATGTGTCCCTGAAGAAGACTTTCATAGCATACTTTCTATGTGTCATAAACAGGCCTGTGGAGGTCATTTTAGCGGAAACAAAACTGTTGCAAAGGTTTTGCAGTGTGGATTTTATTGGCTTACACTTTTCAAAGATGCACCTTTGAAATTGTAAGTCTTGTCCATTTCCAAGAGAAACTCAATGCCTTTACAGCCCATTTTGGTAGTTGAACTGTTTGATATTTGGGGGATAGACTTCATGGGTCCCTTTCCTCCTTCCAATGGGTGTAATTTCATCTTAGTAGCTGTGGATTATGTATCCAAATGTGTTGAAGCCACAACCACTAAAACCAATGATCACAGAGTGGTTCTGAAATTTTTAAAGGATAACATTTTTTCCAGGTTTGGTTTTCCCAAAGCTATTATCAGTGATGGGGGAAGCCATTTTTATAATAAACATTTTGAAGCTTTATTGAAAAAATACTCTGTGACTCATAGAGTAGCTACTCCATATCATCCACAAACCAGTGGACAAGTGGAGATTTCCAATAGATAAATCAAACATATACTGGAAAAGACTGTGAAGAAGGACAGAAAGGATTGGTCCTTTAAGCCTATAAAACCCCAATTGGCATGTCCCCATTCAGATTGGTCTTTGGCAAAGCATGCCATTTACCAGTGGAGTTAGAATATAAGGCCTTTTGGGCTATTAAAACCTTGAACATGGATCTTGCTACTGCTGGTAATCACAGGAAACTACAGCTTGAGGAGTTAGAAGAGCTGAGGATGGATGCATACACCAATGCAAGATCTTACAAAGAGAAAGTCAAAGCCTTCCATGATAAAAATTTGTTGACAAAAGAGTTCATAGCTGGCTCTAAGGTATGGCTATTTAACTCAAAACTTAAGTTTTTTCCTGGAAAGCTGAGATCCAGATGGGAAGGGCCATATACTGTCATTCATGCATCACCTTCTGGGGCTATTGAAATTTTGGACCCAAGTGATGGGAGAATCTTGAAAGTAAATGGTCAGAGGCTCAAACCATGCATTGAAAATACTCTGGAGCCTGTGCTGACCATCTATCACCAAGAACCTCCACATATCTGATGATAAACAACTGTATCATATGTATTTTATCAGTGCTTGTTTTATAATTTTTGCATAGTTGTTTGCTCTCTGTTTTTAGTCTTGTGTACACTCAATTCGAGAAGGTTATAATATGTGAAAAATGAGTTCGCACAGAAAAAAAAATTCATTTTGAAAAGTTCAATTTTCTGTTCAAAAAGGATCTGGCCTTGTAACTAATTGATCGAAAAGAGCTATTTGCTTTTCGAAAAGTTAGTTCTGAAGCTATTTGCTTTTCGAAAAGTTAGTTCTGAAGCTATTTGCTTTTGAAGATTAGTTCGTAAAAGCTATTATTTATTGAAAGCGTTGTTTACGAAGCCATATGCTTTTTGAATGAAGTGCGATGCCATTCTCACTTGTAAATAAGGACTATTTTGAACTTTTCGAAAACTTCAAAGATATTTGTGAAAATCATTTTGAGCATATTTAAACCCTTTCGAAGCAGGGGTTTCATATTCGAAAGCTTTCTGAGAACGTCCTGTTTCACAGAAACCCTATTTCTTTCTTTCCTTGCGTGATTTTAGAATTCAGCCACACTTTTCTTCACATTTGTTCGATCATTTAAGCTTGAAGAGAGGGATTTTAGCTTCTGGTTCTGGTGGATTTCAGCGAGCAAGCAACAAGTTCAACCAAAACCCTAGATTTCGGTACTTTTCTGTGCATTTCCTCTGTTTATCATTTGCAAAATTTGATTTGGTGTCAGCATTTATTGTGGGAGTTTTTTATACAAAGCTTTAGAATGGGGAAAGCTGAAAAATCATTGGCTGAAATGTTCCAAAAATCTTCTGCTAAGAAAATTAGCAAACCGTCCAAAAAGGGAAAAACCAAAGCTTCAGCCAAGAGAAAACTTTCGATGGATAAAGCAGATAGAATTGAGAAGGGGAAGAAGGTTAGACATGAGGAACCCATCCCGGCAGCTGACCCTAGTCCTGAGCCTGAGCTCCCTCCTCTCCCTATGCATTTGGTACTGCCAAACCCATTCATTGAAGCTCAGAAGCTGATCCCAGAGCTTATCGTGGATGAAACTTTTTTCTACAACAAACCTGAATGTCAGTTATCTTTGAAATACATTAGGGATGCCTCACTGAGCAATATCTTAACCCCTCTTCCAGAAAAAATTTATCCACGAATGGTGAAATTATGGTACCAAAACTTGGTAAAAGTGACAGAGAAGGATGCTGATGTCCCTACTCTTGTTATTTTCATTGATGATTGCGATTTAACTGTCACTTATGAAGACATTGGGAATGTTTTGGGAATACCTTTTCAATATGATCCTGCTGGTCCATTGCCGCACTGAAGCTTGACCTCTTTTAGAGAAATGGCTGCACATTTAACCCAAGGCATAGTTGGAACTGGACAATCCATCATGAGGAGAGACTTAGCACCTCAATTTTTGCTGATGGATTCTATTTTGAGGGGATGTTTTTATGTCACTAGGCACAGCCAAGAAAGGAGGACACCAATTTTAGAGGCTCTCTTCCATTTTTCTAAGGGGCAATTTTTCAATGCCCCTATGTTGATTTTTGACGCCATGGCTGATATTAGTACGAAGCTAAAAAAGGAGCAGAAATTAACTGGAATACCATTTGGTAGGCTGATCACAGCCCTACTAAGAGCCAAGTTTGATATTGATGAGCAAGAACCATTTGAAGTTATATCTCCTCATGCTTTTGGGAAAAAGGCTTGGACTACAAGTCAAGCAATGTTGAATAGAATGAGGGAGGAAGTGGAGCCTGCCCCTGCAGCTGCTAGTGAACCTGCCCCTACAAATGCTAGTGAACCTGCCCCTGCAGCTACCTTAGAACCTGCTTTGCCAGACCCTGAGGTGACCAGCTCTTTAGCTGCACCTATTTTACCTACAGCCGACATTGAGCAAGTTCTCCTCCCTGTGGTGACCAGCTCTTCAGCTGCACCCCTTATTGAAGAAATTGTCATCTTACCTACCTCACCTAGCCCAACTCCTATGCTTGCACCCCTTCAAGCAATCACATCTCCCATAACCAACATAATCCCCGTTGCAGATTCCTCCTCTACACCATCTACTCCAGCCATACTCACACCACCAATTTCTCCTAACAATGACCAAGATATGGCCCCAGATTTTGTTGAACCATCTCAAAGCACCCCCCTTCTCCAAAGCTTCTCAGGTTCACCTGCTCATTTAACTCATACACCTGAAGTAACTCATACCCAAACTGAACCTGAGATATTCACTACAGAGGCCTATTCATCACTGTGGGATCTATTTTAGATAATATTGGGCTTGAATCTGTCACTATACCTGACCCTCCTCATTTCACTCATTTGGCTACTTCACCCTTTACAACCATTTCACCCATTGCACCTCAACCATCCACTTCAGTTTTACCAGCCCCTACTATGCATCCCACACCCACACCTGAATCAATTAGCCAAATATTTACCTTTCTCCAATCCATCCAAGCCCAACTACAGATCAACACAGACAATCAGCCTGTGACCAATGCCCGTCTCCAAACCTTAGCCTCCACATCCCACACAACTACCTTAGCCACTATACCTGCTGTTGATGACCATGCTACCCAAACAGAACCTGAGGTAGTATTGGTTGATCCCCCCACCCTCACCACTACTGCCCATGCTACCCAAACAGAACCTGAGGTAGTATTGGTTGATCCCCCCACCCTCACCACTATTGTCCATGCTACCCAAACTGAACCTGAGGTAGTTCTTATTGAGTCGCCTTCACCTCTCCTCATTTTTTCTGCTCAAGCCACTCAGACCGACCCTGAGGTCATTCTTCTGAACCCCCCTTTTCCCACTCCCACAGCTGGGATACCTTTGGTCCCCTACCATTCCATTCCCATTCCCTGATTTGCCTCTCTAAAAAAGGCTATGGAAGAGAATCCATATATCTGTCAAGATGTCCTCAAGGGGTTAGCTGATTTGCAAGCTTACATTAGAATCCCTTATGAAAACTAGATTCGGAAATTGGAGTTATTCATGAAATTTGAGAGAGAGAAGATGCAGGACCTGCTGGGTCAAACTTTTCAGATGGTTAGGAGTGAGCAGCACAAGGTAACCATGTTGCAAGCACAACTTGAACAGGAAAAATTGAGGACTACTAGACTTGAAAAGTATATTGGCCTCACCAAAAAGATCAAAGTTGAGGAATACACCGAGCTGCAAGCCACAATTCAGGAGAAGGCCAAATCAAGTTCAGACTCCAATACTGATTCTAATTCTGGCTCTGACAGTGACTCCAGTTCTGATCCCATTGAGCCAACTTATGATACAGACTTTGACCCCAGTTATTAGAATCCATTGTACATATCTGTTTTATCAGTCTATAATATAAAATTTTGGTTTTGTGTTAATACATTGTACATACATTGTGCATTTCTTTTTTTTCTTCTTGTCATTATGATTTCTGATTGCTTGTTTCTTTTCTTTGCTAATACACTTCGGACCAGTGCGGACCCTGCTCACCATAGGTTTGGGGGTGTGGCAGAAATGCAAATAAGTGAGTTAACATTAATGCAGTTGATCATCAATAGAATTTTTGAAATAGTAGAATTTTTGAAAATAAAGTGATTTCACACCTGAAAAATGAGGAAGTTAAAACTTTTTAAACTGATTTTTAGTGTAATCCCAATACCTTCATGAAGGGAATGTCAGAAAATTTTCAAAATAAAAATTGATGTTTTAGTAAACCTAAAAGGAGAGAAAAAAGTGATGATATACCTCAGGAATTTGATAGAAAACTGCACCCAGTGAGACTTGGGCCTGAAATGTATTCTTTGGAGATATGAATTGGCAATTTTTTCTGCTCTAGGGACTGTTTGAACCTGCTTAGTATCACTAGAAGTTACACATATTCAAATTGAAATAACTTGACAGCAATCATGATATTAAAGATATGATGTAAGGCCTCCTTTTGGACAGTTTGAACTTCAAAAAGCCCCACCTTTTGAAACTGCCTTTGATACACACCAGTTGAGCCTTATAAACCCAAGGTTTCTTTATAACCTCATCAACCAACCTAATCAACCTCATTGAGCCTAACCCTCACTCTGAAAATTCAGAAGGTAAAGGAAAGGAAGCTGAAGAAAGGAGAGTTGGGTAACAGATTGGTAAAAGAAGAAGAAAAATAATTGAAGGCAATGATGTATCAATAAAAGAAATGTTGCACTCCAGTGAAGGTTGCTTCGGAAAAAAAAACAAAAAAAGAGAATCAGAAAAAGTCATTTCATTGGGAATTTGAAAGAGAAAAAGATGGCCACTTTGGCTCTAAAAATTCAAAGAAGAAGATGAAATTGTGCTGAAATAAAGAAGATGTGTCTACCACTTCCTTACCTTGACTGACTTCTCAATTTTGAATTCCATTCCACCTCTTTATTCTTGATAAAGTTCACTCATAAGCCACAGTACCACCCAAGTCAAAGTCCTTACTGATCAATGATGGATTGAGTTGTCACATTGAGATAAGGATTTGTGTAATCTATGGTGAAAAGAGCAGTGAATTCAGAACTAAAAAGCAAAGCCTATGCTCCTGCTTACAATCCTATTTGAGAACTGTAATTGCTCTTGAGTTGTGCGAAATAGTGCAACCCTCATATTTGCATGATGAGTGAAAACCCTGGTGAGAGTTGAGTTTGAAATCAAATTATTTGGGGTAACATCAAAACTGAATTTTCAAATAGAAGGCAAGCTTTTCATTAATTTTTCTTTTAAAATCTTTTTGACACCAACTGAGTGAATGGTAAAAGGAATTACAGCTGAATTTTAGTTTTAAACTAATATTTTCCTGGAGATCTTTTTACAGCTTGACTAATGCAGGTGTGAGTAACCTGACTGGATAAAAGTCTGCTTTAACAGAACTGCATTGATATTAAATGATTTATTGGAGAAGTTTGTGGGTACCTTCACTGAAAACCCTCAGGAGACTTCACTCCTCCACTAGGGATCACCTAGGGGTTTAAAAGGCTTGTTGCATATGCTAAATGCAACTGTGTTCCCTACAAAAGTGGCTTTTTATTCTATTTTTAATTTTGTCTTTGCTCAGGGACTAGCAAAGCCTAGGTTTGGGGGTGTGTTGAGAACTAGAAAATAACATTCTCCACCCTTTAACCTGGGCCTTGATAGACCCTTGAGATAACTAAATAAGTGTTTTAAGTGCTTGTGTTACAGCAAACAATAAAGACAGGATTAACCATGAAAGCAGCCTAAAAGTGCCAAAAAGATGATAATCCATGTTGATCCAAAGGAAGAAAGAGAAGGGACAACCTCACTAGCTATCAAAATGCCTGAACTGAAGAGGCAAAGACCTGGTCTCAACCCAGAAAAGAGATGTGGAGCAATTGAGCGGAAGAGCACTCTGAGTGCTTTTGAAAGAATTTGAACACGAAAAGAACACGAACTTTGAGAAAAGAACTAAAAGCTCGAGCTTAGTTTTCAAAGAGTACCGAACTCTTGAAGGATGTTTGACCTATTCAAAAGAAGAGAACTCTTTGAGCGAACTGAACTTTGCGAAAAGAGCTTCAGAAGTCACAGTACCTTGCGAAAAGTTCCCTAAACTATGTGAAATGGTATTCTGGAGATTCCTAGCATCTGCAAGGGTAATTCAGTAATCTTTTACACGTGCCCCAACGCATTTAAAAACCTAGGGACATTCCGAAAGATTTTGAGCACGAACCAAAGGCATATTCCACCCCATGTGAGCACCCGAAGATGAAATCAATTGGTAGGAACTTCTAGAAGTTCTAACAGATTTTCGAATTACATAATAGAATTGATGCCTCTGTCATCTGATTGGCTAAAACAAATCAAGCAATTCTGACTGGCCAAAATAGATCTAGATCCTCATGCTCGACTACCATTGGTTGATACAGATCTAAGCACTTCTGATTGGTCGATACACATTTGAGCTAGACCTGGGGGAAACTATAAATAGATGAACCATTTGCCCAATTTGGGTATCCAGATTTTGAGTTTCATTTAAATTGCCTCATTTCCATTTCAGATAGCTTGTCTGAAATTTCTGTAATAGCCTAGCTTTTATTTGTAACTGAGAGCTGTGAGATGTCTCTGTACTTCACCTGAGGATTGTATTCAAGACTACAAACCAGAGTCGTTAAGTCGTGCTCAGTAATTGTAATGGTGAATTTTAAAAGGTTCTGTCAGAACCATACGTTCTCAATTGGATTCGTGTTGAGGGTCCCCTGATCTCCTTATTGCACTAGACTCCTTTAGATTTACTATTTTCAAGCAATTTCCTTGATTCATTATCCACTGTGGGAATTAGTGTTTGTAACCTAATCTTTCCAGATTTGTAGTGGTATTTCTTGTTCGAATTGAGGGTTTAGATTAAAGACTATTGGATGTGCATGGCCATTGAAGTGGACATACCATAGCCATAAGTTTAACTCTAATCCTTGAGTTAGATTACTTCCTCTTGCATTTGTGCTTGTAGCCAGATGAAGATTGGATCATCTCTCATTTGATCTACATTTATTCTCATTTTGTTTCAAGAACCAAATCAAGGTTAGATATTATTTCTCCATTCTTATTAATTTACATCAAAATCTCCGCAACTCAGATTTGGATCACTTAGCTTAATCTTTACTTTTATCATTTAGTTAATGTGACAAATTCAACCTCCCATCTTATGTGCTTTGTAGATAGGATCAGAGGCCAGATCTGGTAGCTCAGATCTGGAGGTTTATCTTACATTTTAAATAAATTCTCTGTGGACGATCTTTTACTCCTTACATTTAAAACTTGCTACAATTGGCCCTGATCTTGCAGGCTAATTTACTTCTCTCTGTGCTGATATTTCTTTATTCTTTTTAGTTTTCCAAATTCAGTATAATTCGTCATTTGAAAATCGGTTTTCAAAATACAAATAAATGATGCACACTTAGAATTCAACAACAGCGGAGGCATGCCTGATATGCCAGTCCCCACAGCACACAGTGGAGGAATGTCCATCTGCAGGGCAATTTCCTGAATTGATTTTGGAACATGCTGCTGCTGCTCAATCTTATGGCCAGCAACAATCTGGGGGCTACAATAGGCAGCCATATGGATACCAGCACCAAAATGCTGGTTACTAATGGAGAAACCACCCAAATCTGGGGTGGAAGCAAGACAACTACATGCAGCCCCAGCAGATGTTGGCCTTACCACAAAGGCCACAGCAGCAGTTCAATCAAGGGAATGCCCCTAGGTCTACCTTCCAGCACCATCAATGCTGGTCTTACCCCTTCTCAACCTAGAAATACTTCTTTTGAGGACCAGGTCTTGACATCATCAGAAACACAGGTTCCTTGATTCGGTGAACTCTCATGGTCAGAGCGTCAAGAAGATGGAAGAACAGATTGGACAACTAGCGAACACCTTAGCCAAAAGAGAAGAGGGAAGGTTGCCCAGTCAACCAGTGGTTAATCCCAAGGGCCAATTTTTGATTGGTGAAGGATCCTCCAACCCTGAGGGGGATCTTTCATTAATTAATGATTAAGAACTGTGCACCGTTGTATGATATGTACTCTACAGTTGATAGGAATTGTTAGTGATCTTGTTGGAATCTGAGTTTAGTGCTTTAATGCCTACTTTTATTCTTGTTCCCCTTGTTTGCTAATTTCAAGTAATTGAATGATAATGTAGTATTTGAATGCTTTTCATGATGTATGAATTTAATGCCTTGAAAGTATGGGAATTTGTAAATGCTTTATAATGTTTGTGGGTGTCCCTGGAAGAAAGTCTGTGAGAGAATCCACCCATAAAGTCAGGGTCAAACAGCTGACTCGAGGGTGAGTGAATTCTAACTCGGTTAAGCCATCGCGGGGTTCTAAATAATGGGTTTTGTCCCCTCTCACGCAGTTCATAAAGAACTACTTTGTTTTGCTGTCGTGAGTTTCAGATATAACTGGGTGGGCCGCCTCGCGCAGTTTAAAGGAACATCTAATCTTGCGATCCATTCATTCCCAGCCAGTGAGCGGATATTTTAAAAGCGCGCCGAGCCTCGCGATATTTAAATCCCACCCCGCGCTGCTTTTCCTTACTACTTTCTCTTTCCTCTCCTGCCAGCGAAACCCTAGCTCCCACTCCTCTCAACCTCTCTCCTCCAACATCTTGTCTACAGTTCATTGTTCACTTTGAAATTCTGGATTTTTGTTCTTAAAGCTTCCATCAATAGCTGCCCCCTACTAAGAGCTCTTGAGATCCACCATGCGTCAAATTGAATAGAACCCTAACTTTTAGGGTTAGACTCAGCTCCTGATCTTTCCTTTCAAAATTTCAACTGCACACTCACCAAGGAGAGTTGTGATTGCTCCTAAAAGCGCACCTGTGAAGAGAACTAGGGACAAGGCCACTGTGGAGCCTGCCCCTAAGAAAGCCAAGTCCTCTACAGCACAACACAAAGGGAAGGAGGTGGCTGCACAAACACCTGATTATTCTACACCCTCTGAGCTCCTCATTTCCATTCCCTTAGAGCCTGAAGCCATTTTCGATATCTCTTTCTTTGAATCAGAGCCGTTGTCAGCACCTGCCATTGAGTTCTTACGCAAGGCTGGTTTGTTCCCCTTGATGCAAATGATTCCTGCACTAGCTTATCCTAGGTTAGTGCAACTCTTTTACCAACACCTTAGGGTCAAACCAGACACACAGGGGCAGCCAGGCCTCCTTGTGTTAGTTGATAATTTTGAGATGCTGCTTAGCCCAGAGTTAATTGCTGAAGTCATGGGCATCCCAGCCATTTTTGATCCCAACTGCGGATATGGTGCCCCTGTGAGTGCCTCTCTCGATACCATTGCCCAGGCCATTATCAGAGGCTTGAAGGCCACAGGGGACTCCATCAGAAGAAGGGATTTGGATCCCAAGCTGCTGTTCATCGATCAAGTGCTAAGGAAGAATATCTACTGCTCCGGCCATCAGCAAGAAAGGAGGACACCAATTGCTGATGCTCTCTACTCCTTCTCTCTGGGCCACGGATTTAATGTTGCATGGTTGATTTTTGAAGCCATGAAAGACATGATGGTGAGGATTAGGCTGTAAAAGAAGGTCCACACTCTCCCCTACGAAAGACTCATCACCAGACTACTTCTGAGGGGAGGGTACAAGATACCAGTGGGGGAGTTATCTACTGACCTCACTCCCACCACTTTTGCCAAAAGACAATGGGGGATCAACAGAAGTCTAATGGATCCCCAGAAGAAGAAGAAGAAGGCTGAAGCTTAGAATGTTTTCGAGCAGGGAGAGGGAGCTGCTGTGGCAAAGGCCACCCCTGCCCCCAAAAAGAAGGCTAAAACCCCTGCCCCAAAGAAGGTGCCGCGAGCTTCTGTCACCTCTGCTTCTGCAGCAATCCCTCCATCCACCACACTTGCCTCTCCACTAACTTCTTCACCTATTCCATCTCTCCCTTTCCCTCTTTTATCTCCTTTTTCCATTCCACCTCCCACTATTATCCGTGCACAGGAAGAAAGTGTTGAACCCGGGACAACACTCCACCTTCACCCACCATACCTCAATACACAGTCTCTCCCATATCATCGATCCACACCACAGCAGCCTCCTTGATAACCTACCTTAAAAAGAAAACCTCTCACACTACCCTTGCCTCATCTTTACCCACTTCCACCTCCCCTGTCCTTCCCACAGACACCCCTTATTGACCAACCCTTAGTCCAACCTCTCCATGACCTGGACTTTAACTTAGCCACCACTTCAGGGTATCAGGCCTTCATGACCACCTTGCTTGATACCTTGCCCACCCATGACATCCCTCTCCGTGAGTCCCCTCTCCCTTCACCACATCATTCACCAGACCCTTCACCTTCTCCCCCTACCACTTTCCATCATGCCCCCACTTCCCCTTTCCAACTTGTTCCTTCCTATCCTCATACTCTACCTCAACCAACCTCAAATACCCTTACTCATATCCTTTCCCTCATACATGACATCAAAACCCAACTCTCCAACACCACACAGACCCAAGCCCAAATGCAAACTGACATAACCACCATATAATCCACCCTTCAAATATTGACAAACCCACCAATCCCAACACAACCTCCTACCACCCCATTGACCCAACCCCCTTCCACCTCTGACTCCATAGTTCCAACAGACCCCACCCACATTGACTTACCTCCACCCTTCCCCATCCATGACACCATACCAGACCACTCCTTTCCCTCTCTACCTATCCTACCCCCTCTAATACTACCTCCACCTCAATTTACCAACACTTCTACCCAAACTGACCCCATTCCATTCCCATCCACCTTTCCCATTCCACCCCCCTATTTGCACCCCCACCCCTTCCATTTCAACCCTTCACCATCCCCTTCTTCCCTTACCTTGAACCATCCACATCCACTGCCCTTCCTTCATTTCACTTTCCACCAATACCTTCCATTCCCCCTCTTCTCCCACCCCCTCCTCAATTCACTGACCATTCAACCCAGACCACCCCAACCATTTCTACAACCCCCACTTTTCTCCCCCAGGATCCGTCACCATCTACTTCTTCCACTCCATTTCTACCAATCTTGCCCAGACACTCCTATTACACCCCTCCCTACTTCACCCTCCTCCATGCCATGAGGGACAATCCCTATATCAAGAGGGATGTTCTCAATGGCATGGCTCAACTCCGCCAAGCCATCGAATACCCCTTGCTGCAGAAACTTAGTGACTTGAAGCTTGCTCACCACGAGCAGCTGCGAGATATTTCCAAAGGGTGGGAGGCAATCTTAGAGACCCTAAATGCGAACAAGGCTGCAGCAACGTACTACAGAATGACTACTGAGATTGAAAAGGCCAATGCAGAGAGGGCGAAAAATCACAACAGGCTATTAGAGAAAAAATTGAACAATGCTCAGGAGATCAACCGACTCAGTAAGGAGCTTGCAGATACCAATCTCCTATGGGCTAACAAGAAAATTGAAATCTTGGAACAAAGAGTTGCCTTCCTACTTTTCCAACCCATACAGGCCACCCCTATCGCCACAGCTCCCCCTGAGGCCCCATCTTCTTCCACTGCCCCTACCCCAACCCCTACACAATCTGTTCCCCCACCTCCCCCAGCCCCAACTCCGGTAGCTCCTCTTGTTCCTCCTCAAATGCCTACTGTTGTTCCTTTTGCAGTACCTACACAACCTGTTGCTCCTTCTCAGCAGCTCCTGCTCCTCTCTCAGTGCCCCCCCTTGTTCCCTCTCCTGCTTCAAAAAGAAAATGCACCCCTTCCAAGAGAAAGCCCACTTCTAAAAGAGCCACTACAGCCCAAAAAGGCAAAAGGCCGGCCCCTCCATCCCAACCTCCAAAGGTCACCAGAGCTTCTGCTCAGGATGATCCCCATGGGTGCCTACTTTCCAAGAAGAGACAGAGCTGCTGCCCTTGGATTGGACCCTACTGAGCTCTTTCCTTCTGACTTAGAATCTGATGTTGCACCACCTAGGGATCCCAGTGCCCAACCTACTGTTGCTGCTCCTTCATCCAACCCTGCTGAACAATCCTATCCTCAGCGAAGGAAGGTTGCTGCCAAGAGGACTACTCCCCCAAGTCGCTCTTTGAAAATTAGAAAAGAAACATCACGCCTGATCTAGGAGGCACCACCACTAAGCCCGTGAAAGGGAAGAGCCCTGCCATTCCTGCAGCCAAAGTACCAGATCCATCTTCTATGGCTCCCCCTCAACCAGTAAAAGGGAAAAGTCCTCTCTTGCCTCAGGTGCAAACCAAAGCTAAATCCCCTGTTGCCCCTCCTGAGCCAGCACCAGCCCAACCACCGCTTATTCCCCCTCTGCCTCAGCAAGGGCAAGCCTCCAAAGCTAAAGGGTCCTAAAGGAAAAGCTCCCACCAAACCCCCTGAGCCAACCATTGCTAAATCTTCGGAGATCCCACCTGAACCAATGAAGAGGAAAATGAGGGTCGGGGCTCCAACCATATCCAAAACTCCCGAGCAAAGAAAGGCAGAGAGGGGACGAAAGAAGAAAGAAGAAGAGGCTCTCCTGCAAGAGCATGCAAAGAAGATGGGATGGCACAAGTTTTGAGACAGATTCTAACTAGATTGTACCTAGGAATTTCTCTGTTTCTTTTGCAACTGTTTTCTTGTATTTTGTACATTTCTAATTTTTCATAGACTTTTCCCCTGTCTTTACTATCTTGCTTTGCCTGTTGTGTGTTTTGGTCCCTGTTCTTTCCTTTTCTTTTAGCCTCCTTAGCTCTACTGCACAGACACCTTTGAACCAGTGAGGACACTGCTCCTCATAGGTTTGGGGGTGTGCCAGGCAGACCCTGCCAATGGAATAGTTAACATAAGTGCAGCAGGCTCATCTGAGTAATATGGAAATGGATCTATGTTCATTTAAGAATCATGAAATTAAGAAGTTTAAAATTTATGCAAACCTTGGACATTATAAACTTCTAATATTCCACATTTCCATGATAATATCACTAAGGAAACCTACTTATATCAGCACTTAGTGAATCATTAGAGAGAGAAAAAGGTGAGGACATACTTGAAAGTTCAAAGGATGACCATAACCAGTGATAATTGGGCCTACAAAAATTTTCTATTCTTTGAGGAGTAACTAAGGCATTTCTTTTAGTTCTAAGGACTGGCTGAGTCACTGTGCTCACTAGAAGTTAGGTATCTCCAAGTTGAAACAACTGACAGTACTCATGAGACTGAGGAAAGGATCAAGGCCTTCTTTTGGACAGTTTGAGCTTGAAAAGACCAATCCTAAAGCAACTGCCCTTGTCCATACCCCCCTTTGAGCTTTAAATCCTAAATTTCTTCAAAATACACCTGAGTACTTGAACGTGAACCTATGAACCGGAATCAACCTACCCTCACTCTGAGAATTCAGAAGGTAAAGGAGGAAGAGTTGAAGATGGACTAGCTATGGTCAACATTAGGTGAATGGAGAAGAAGGATCTAAAAAATCTGATAGTATGGTAACTGAGAACATGGTGGCATTTCTGAAAATCAAAAATAAAATAAAAAGAAGGAAACTCCAATAAAAAGAAACAAAAATAATAATGAAGAGGAATAAGAGAGAAGTCAAGATGAACTTTCATTGGAAAAGCAAAATCAAGTAGAGAAACTGATCACTTCAAATCGAAAAATCTCAAAGAAGATGAAGGGAGCTGAATTATGGAAGGTGAAGTCATGAACCACCTCTGTGACCTACTGATTTCTCAAATTAGAACCCCTTTTCAACCTTCCATTCTTTTTAACCCTACTCCATAAGACACATTACAGCCCAGTTAAAAGCCCTTGTGATCCAAAGTTGAGTGAGCTGTCATGTGAAGATAAGGAATTATCCAATCTATGGTGAGAAACTGCCAATGATGTCAGCACTTAAGAACTCTGCCTATGCTCATGCTTACAAACCCATTTCGGGGATGTAACTGCTCTTGAGCCTATGAGAAAATGAACCCCTCAACAAAACCTTTATGAGAGTATGCCCTGCAAAGTTTTTGGGTCTGATCAAGAATGCATTATGTATGACCTTAACCTAATTTTTGACCTAATGATAAGCTCAGTGCTGGCACACACTAGTGCAGTTTTCTGTGATTGTAAACTATTAGGAAATCTTGTGCAATCATGAAGAGTTTATGCTGTCTAAGTTACTGTGCAACCAATGAATTAAATTTCTTTAATGTGTACTGATTCAAGAGTAAACTAAATCTGATTCCTTGACTGCTCATTGGATGATATTGCACTTTTGTTAGCAGTTTCACTGAGAAGTTTGTGGGTGTCTTCACTGAAAACCCTCAGGAGACTTCACTCCTCCACTAGGGATCACCTAGGGGTTTAAAAGGCTTGGTACATATGCTAAATGTATCCGTGCTCCCTACGAAAGTGGCATTTAATTTTTAGAGTAGATTTAATGTAGCTTTGCTAAGGGACTAGCAAAGATTAGGTTTGGGGGTGTGTTAAAACCTGAAAAGTACCACTTTTCACCCCTTAACTTAACCTTTGATTAGACCCTTAGCCTCCTAATAATTTCTTTTTAAGTGTTTTGTGTAGGTAATAATCAGCAGAAAAATAAGGCCAGGAATCCTATTAAGGAGCCTGCTTTGGCACCAGAAACCCCTCAGAAGAATGAACTCTGAATCCAGACCTGAAATGAGCCTCGCGCAGCTGACCCAAGCTTTAGAGGATTCAGGAGAAATATGCCTCGCGCAGTTCAACTGAGCTTCCCAAGACTTTACAGCAACCTCTCGCACAGATGAGTGACTGAAGAGCTTCAGAAACTCAAACTCACGCAGCTCTCACGAAGCTCAAGAGTAGAACACATCGCACAGTGTCGCATAGTTCTCGTGCCATTCAAGAAGAAAACATCCTGGCAAAGGCAAAGACATCCTCGCGAAGATCAATTAAGACATGGAACCTCACGCAGTTTAGAACTTATTAAAATCCTCGCGAGGTAACTCTCGAAGTCCAGTAAAGAGAAGTGCTCGCAAAGTTCCCGCGCTATTCAAATTCACTCTCGCGATGATCCGCCCAGCGAAGACAGAGCAACCTCGCGACTGCTTGAACTTCAACCCCGCGACATCTGAGACTGTGTTTTCTACTCAACCTTGTGAAGCCCAATCCAGCAAGAGCGCAATTCTCTACCGCACGACTACCTAAAAAGCAAACCAAGGCAACCTCGCAACGGCTGAAGCTTCAATGTTAAATCATCCTAGTGAAGAGCAAAGAGCTACCACGCGACAAGTCTGGGAAACTACAGCTACCTAGCGAAGCTCTGAACCTAAACTTCCATCTCTTCAGCAGAGGACCTTCTGGGTATTTCTAATGATTAGGGCACGCACCCCCATGCTCAAATCTTCGTGCACACTCCCCGAGGCATCCAAGGATCACTGTTAGGCCACATGGCATCATTAAAATTAGGGTTTCCTAACCCTAAGGCGCCGCCATCCCACTGCTATATAAACCCATACCTAGCTTAGGTTTAGGTATCTGGGAACACATCTCAGATCGTTTTTCTTTTCTCTTTCTTTTTAGCTATAAGTAGTTTTTCTTTTTCTCTTTCCTTCTCTCCATAGTCTAGAACTTGCTGGCTATGCCTTTGTATGTGTTTATGAATTAGATTAATGAAAGTTCTGTAATAGGATCTGTACTTTGTGGGATTGGTGTTTATGTGTGAGATGCTCTGTGCAAGGCTGCTGCCTTGTGATCCGCCATTGCTTTGGCTGTGTTTCAAAGCAATGGAGGACTGATTCTAGGGGCCATTCAGATCCAAGTGACCTGTATGTCTGGGCTATCATGGTCCTACAGCCTTAGCCCCACAACAGGACCCACTAGATCTGAAATCCCCATGGGAGCTTGAGCTGGTAGCCTTGTGACCATGGTGGTAGCAGCGATATTCTTGTTTTGTCTTGGGCTCCATGAGGAGGATAACCTCTGGGATAGTCTGTGACCATTTAAGTGGATAGATTATAGCCTTAGGGTGATTCTAATCCACCGATCCAAGATGGATCCTTCTTCTTTACACCTGAGCTTGTAGAAGCCTGGTGAGAGATTGTACAGAGGCAGACTCCCCTATATTTATATAGATCTGCCATCAGATGTTGGATCTGATCTGGTTATAGAGATTGTAGGCTAGTGATTGAACCATTGTAGCCTCACTCAAGCAATGGATAGCTAGATCGAAGGTTGTACTCAATCTCTTACTAGTTCTATGTGTCTGGGCTATCATGGTCCTACAGCCTTAGCCCCACATATAGAACTTTAGAGATTGAGGCTCCCTATGGATTCTTGAGCTGGTAGCCTGGATGAAATAGTGCCTGCAATGATTTACTTGTTGTGTTTTGACCCATCCCTGGATAGTGGCTCCCTTATGGGATAATCTGTGACCATTTGAGTGGACAGGTTATTGCCTTAAGGGTGGAATCATGGCAGAGTGATGGGTTGGATCCTTTCTCCTCAATGGTGATAATGCAGCCTCTGGACAGGATTTCTATAACATCAGATCTGAATCTGAGTTACAAAACTTCTCTGACCTTGGCTCAATAACATACTTCTCACCCTTTTTATATTTATTTTCCACACTCCATCCATCCTCTCAACCCTTTCTGTAGTTTAGACATTAGAATATTTAGAATAAGTGACCTTAAACTCCCCTCCTTTTAGGACTGCCAGATCTGTAGTCAGATCTGGAGGGTCTACTAGAGATGGCTCCCTTGGAGCTGTAGATCACCTTTTCCTGTGGGACAAACTCTTACTTATCAAAACTTGCTACAATGGACCCTATATCTTGCAGGTCTAGGACTTCTGAGTTGTGTTGAATTCATCCCCTATTTTACTCTTTCTTTGATTTTTAAATGACTTTCACCACCAACCAATAATGTAAGCACTCAGAATCCGCTGACAAAGCCTCTCGAAGCTCCAACAATCTCGCCTCGAACAATCTCAATCTCTACAGATGGAAACAAATCTCAGTTGGGATCAGATTTCGACAAGATTTTCGATCTCTATGCCATAGCTGTGACCAAACGACGAACAGGAAAACGAAGAAGAAGAACAAGAGGCGTTAGGCTCCCGAGTTTGGATAAGTAGGTGAAGAAGACGAGGCTGAAGAAATATTTGTGCGCTGAAGAAATATTTGCTCTTGCGAGCTGAAGTTCTTTAGAAATATTTGGGCGCCCAAATTTTTTTACAAATAAAGATTACAGGTTCGATTTGCATGCTTACAAAAATTCCCTTCGAGTGGGTTGTTGCATTCAATAAACATCATAAACATATGTTTCTGGGCTGTTGTATAAGAGGATTTACAATGACCACAAACCATGGTTTCAAAGGAGCAAGTAATGTTGTATATTCAACATTTTTGCGTAGTGGAATGCCATGTTCCTTAGAAAATACTACCGTTAGTGCCATGATCGTCATGTCCCATAGTTAGACGTAGGGACTTATAATTATCACCCTCGTAATTATCATGACCCATTCACCAGTCGTATGTCATTATTCCCAAGAATATCCTTCGAAGCTTTTTGACACATTGCCCACCTTCTTACTCGGGCGACTTGATCAAATGGACTAGTAGAATACTCAACCCCTTCAAAAAGCATAGGTAACACCTAACTCTCACCCCTTCCCCTGCCATTGGAGGAGATGCTAGAGCATAGAAAATGAAGTTGTTAGGTTCAATAAAAACTCACTATTCTTATGTTAGTAGGATACTTTTAAAATATACATACATGCTTCAAGAGAGACAAAAGTGAGATCAAAATACAGAGATAACAAAAGCATACTTGAGCAAGAGCAATACGACGAGTGAAGAAGTCAATGAGCCTAGGGAAGCATAAGTAATCTGTGAGGACATTCCTGGTAGCCCTATCAAGAGAGTATAAGCAAACTGAGAGGGCCTCCCTGGTGCCTCTACACTACTAGATATCATCATAAGGTGGTGGGAGGAGGACAGACCCCTGTTAACCACAAAATATGAGACTTTGATGGTACCAAAACATGACGGAGAGCTCAATCATGGTACCACTGTTATCTACCTCTTTTAAAGTTGTTAAGTAGAAAACTGCCCCCACATCACTGAGCGTTACCCCTCTTTCACCCTGAATTTTACTTTCAGACCATGAGTTAAAACCTTTCTGAGGATATTTCCAGAAAAAAATTAAAAACTCGTGAATAATGACTGATGCAACCACCGACTACCTTCCACTCACATCACCCCAACCAAGACTATGTGATATGATGATCACTGCTAATGCCCCTGCTTGTTCATAGTTAGATGCAGAACAACAAGGTCATCACTCAAGGAAGAGTGCCAAAGATACTACATTGCCTATCCTATCATGCTCCTGCACTGGGGCATTTTTTATAGTTTTAGAGTCTTCTTCAATATTTTGCTTTCCCTGTTGCATTATATTTTCTCCTTGTAATGAAAAATAGTAGATAAATAAATATAAAAATGATACAATGATCCTGCCTCTGTTACCAAACCCTGGTCCAAGACACTTCTCCCCTTGACAAATAGTAAGGGGGAAAATAAAATTACTGATAAACTTTGTTTTCCTGTGTAGACGCAAGTAACCTTCAACTATTACTGGGCCGACTCGAGGAGCATCCAAGTCCCAATAATGGATGACGAAGCATAAGCAGACAACTAAAGTATGAAAAATAAAGGAAAAGTGCAAAGAGGTACGCCTAAACAAAAAATCTCTATATATCGAATTTTTTTTACATAAGTCATTGGGGGCATACACCCGATATATATAATAAACCTAATGCCCCACTCCCTCCACTGGCGTTGGGATGGTCGATTGCTGCTGTCCTCTGTATTATTGATTCGGGGATTAGGAGTCTGATCCACCGAAACCTCCATCCAAGTCCCCGGAGAAGATGGGTTTGTCCTGGCAGGGGAGGGCCCGGCAACGGAACCTCCCTTGCTTGTTTGACTCATCATCTAAAAGTAAAGTAAGGGGTGAAAAAGGGGTGAGGCTTAATGATGTGGGAATAGTTTCTTATTTGACAACTCTCAAGAAATAGTCAACGCCCTTTTCCTCGGGGAGTGAAGTACAATGCCATAGTTGAGCTCTATGTCATGTTTCGGCACCATCAAAATCTAAAATTCTATGGTTAGTAGGAGTTTGTCCTCCCACCACCGTACTACAATATTTAGTAGTGTGAAGATTCTAGGGATGCCCTAGCATGCATATGCTTCCCTGATGGAGATACCAGGTGTGTCGTCACAGTTTTGCTTATGCTTCCCTGGGCTCATTGACTTGTTCATTCGTCGCATGCTCTTGCTCAATTATGCTTTTCTTTTCTTTTGGTGTCTCTTTTCTTTTGAAGCATGAATATATTTTTAAAACAACCTACTAATGCGAGAATTGTGAGTTTTAATTGAACCTAACATTTTCATATATCATGCTCTAACATCAACTCCAATGGTGGGATAGGGGGTGAGAATCCGGTGTTCTCTATTTTTGAAGAAGTCTCATATTTCACTATTCCTTTCAATCAAATTGCCCAAATGAGGAGGGGGCAATGAGCTAGAAGATTTTAAAAGATAACTTCAAAGACAAGTTGTACGACCAATGAATGACTTATGATGTCTACAAGGGAGTTAGGTGTAAGTACCCGTATCTAGCTACAGGACATGATGACTATTGCGTTAGGGGTAGTATTTTCTCAGGTACATAGCATTCCATGGGTTAGGAAATTCCTCCCCATCTTGGCTCACTAGGTTGTACGCATTTCCTGGGCATGCAACCATTATCACACATGGTCCTTCCCAATTCGATTTAAATTTCCCCTTATGGTGAGCATGCTTAGATGGCATGATCTTCTTCAACACTAAGTCTCCAATCTCGAAGGTTCGCTTAAGGACTTTTTTATCGTAAGTCCTGACCACTCATCTCTGTTACACTTGCGCATGGTCGGCTATCCTTAGACGGGTCTCATCAAGTTCCTCAAATTAGTTTAGTAGAGTGACTCTCCTCTCATCTAAGGATAGCTAATCGTCAAGTTGGGTACATGAGAAAGACACTTGCATTTCATATGGAAGGATTGCCTCCATCCCGTATGTTAGGAGATAAGGAGTTTGGCCAGTGGCTGTCCGAATGGAAGCCCTATAGGCCCAGAGTGCCTTTAGTAATCGATCGGGCCAGTCGACACCATTGTTTGTTTCTACGGTTCTTTTCAATATCCGAATCAGAATTTTGTTTGTAGGCTCCTCTTGTCTGTTCCCTTGGGGATAAAAGGGTGACGAGTGTTGTAAGTCAATCCCATATTTCTTGCACAATCTCTTTGTTTTCTCGGTGATGAATTGTGGTCCATTATCTGTGACGATCATTCTGGGAACTTCAAACCCTGTGATGATATTTTGAATGATGAATTTCACCAAGGTCGAGGCCGTGATGTTGATATATGACTCGGTATCTATAACATCTCCAAAATTTCCAAAACACTAATACACTAATTAAGTGTATGTGCTTAGTAAGATATACAATGTATGCTATGAAATTTTCTTAAATATTTATGGGAAATAAATTCCTTAGTTTAAATAACTCAAATACATAATTTTTATAAATAAATACACAAGCTCTGTGAGAGCATTAGTGGTAGGAGGCTTGAATTATAAGCAAGAGGTCTAGGGATCAAACCTTTCTAGAGACTTAAAAACTTTATTTTGGACTTTAGACTAAAAGCATATACACCCACACTTGGTGTGTTGGATTAACACGGGATAAACCCCAACAAGTTAGAAAAAGGTTGGATACGGGGAGACTAATTAAAATCTCCCTAAGATTCTAAATTTGTAACCTATTAAGTTTCCTTCTAAGAAAAGAACCGGGAGAAAACCTTAGTTTTCTCTATAAAAGGAACCCCAACCCTTTAGTTCCTTATTTTAATTTTCTCCGTAAGAAAACCTAGCCTTCTTCTTCAACCCTTCTTCTTCAACATTTTTTAAACCAAAAAAGGTGCTTCTCCATAGAGCACCCTAATCACCGCCATCCATACGAAGGAGAAGAAGAATTGTGTAGCGTGGAACTTTGGAATTCTTGCAAACCACTGTAGGATCATCGGTCATGGTACGAAAGGTAACTCTAATCATTAATGATGATCTATAGGGTTGAAATCACAGTAGATAATCAATTTTATATTTTCCAAATAATTAGAATAATAAGCAAGTCACAAACTTCAGATGTTGAACACATAGAAACTTGAATCTTGAAGACGATCTTGACGGCTCGCCGTCACTGGAAGAACAATCAGCACTGCTGTCTTCCGAAGGCCATAACTTTTGATAGAAAAGTCTGATTTATCATTATAATATATCGTTTTGGGGTAGCTCGAGACAATACATCAAATGGACTTAAAAGAAGCAACAACATGCTATCAAAAAGACAATAATGCGCTGCGGACATAAAAAAATTGAGAACTTTTTTAGCTACGGCTCGCTGTGAGTACTATCATATGAGTCACAGCGCTGTCACATGACAACAGTGAGCTGTGAACATTAAAAATAGGGAATGCTCCCTTTTAGATTCAATCAATTATTAATGATTTGATTCTTTTATGTGTCAACTGTACATGTACCATAGAAGAGGGTATCAGACAGTACAAAGGAGACATCTCACTCCATTCCTTGCAATTTTAGAAACCAAGGTAGGGGAAATTCACTGCATAATTATGTTTTGAGTTTGATCCATGGCTTTAATGATATTCTCGAGATAACCCTGTGAAATATTAGTATTGAACTCATTGAAATTATTGCATCGAAACTTAGAATCTTTTAAATATTTAACATTAGAATTTACTTTGAATTATGAAACTTTTGCATTGGAATGATTGGACATTAGATATTTATTTCTGCATTGGATTTAGGATATTGAATTAAAAGCTTTATATTGAACCCTATGAATCAACTTTTAAACTTTGGAACCCTTTGAAACTCTTTGGACGCTGAATTATGAACCAGAAACATTGAATTATGTGATAGAAATTGCATGTGATTTATAGAGATTCATGTGGAACAAATCCTGTGCTTCAGCACCTTTGGACTTTGGACTACACGAGTATCCCTCACAATGCAGGAGCTTGGGCACTTTGAAAAATTATTCTTAGAATGGCGGTGGTTAGGGTTCCCATCGGTTTGACTTCGGCTTTAGCGCTATATTCGCGATCTAGAGATTATTTAAGTTATGGATTTAAGACCTACATTGAATAAGAAATGACATGTGAACCCTAAGGAATAGCATCATTAAGTTTTGCATGAAAACTATTATGAATATATGTTTCCACTCTTTGCATCTCAAAACCTATGTTTTGTAATTTAAGAAATTTCTTTGAATGGATCATTGGAGCTATGTTTTGATCAAATGAAATATAATTGTGTATTGCACTACCCTATTGAGCTTAGACTGTTAGCTCACCCCGACACTATGTGTCATAGGTACTGAAGTTGTTCCGAATCATGAGTTAGAAGAAGATTCGAACTTAGTACCAGAGGACAAGGCAGATCTTCCTCCTGAGCAGTTTTATCCATAGATTTTTTTTGGACACTTAGATTTGGTATAGTTTAAATGAATTCTTGGGAATAATGATATTGATTATTTTTTTTCACCACTATTTATGTGACGAACGACCGTCACTGGTGGTTTTACCTTCTCGTTTAAGCTTTCTTATAGACATTTATGTAATGGTATTAATCTAATGGCTTGCTTTCTATTAATACTAAATAATCTTTGTAACTAGATTATGAACTATGATCTAGCGATCCGATAATTTCTATGTGTTTCAAGTTGGAAATTTTGGGGTCGTTACAGTTGGTATCAGAGCTATGACTTTAGATCTCGTGTCCCACCATAAGAACGGTTGAACTATGACACCATGTGTCACAGTTGGTATCAAAGCTATGGTGTTAGATCCCATGTGACACCATAAGAACGGATCAACTATGACACTATGTGTAACAGTTGGTATCAGAGCTATGGCGTTAGATCCCATGTGCCACCATAAGAACAGGTCAACTGTTACATCATGTGTTACAGTTGGTATTAGATCAATAGCTTTAAGTCCTATCAGAACATAAACCAGACTCTCACGATTTCTTCTAATTATACCTTTGTTCAATCGTGACAGGTCCTCATGGCACCCGGTGGTAGGCCAAGGACTGCTAACACTGAGAGCATCTCAAAAGGAGTCAAAATTGCCACTGGTGCCAATGACATTCCGGTGGGGGGAGAAAATAATAATGCACGTGTCAATCAAACCCTGGAGACAATGGTGAATGCCATGGTCAACATACGAACACTATGACACAGCAGACTACCCTGCTTTCAACCAGGTACCAACCCTCTGGATTTCAGGAATTCAAAAGGATGAAACCTCCCAGCTTCTTCGGAAAAGCAGACCCTGGTGAAGCAGAAGCATGGCTAAACCAAATGGAAAGGATCTTTCGCGTGGTACTTTGCACAAAAGATGAAAAAGTCTGATGGGCATCATTCCAATTGGAAGGGGAAGCAGATCCATGGTGGAAATCCATGGAAAGGACCCGAGAACAATAAATGCCAAATACACTGTGGACCTGGGCTCAATTTATCGAGAGGTTTAATGAAAAGTATTTCCCTGAAGCAGCCAGAGATCAATACGAAGTCAATTTTATTTCACTGTAGCATGGTCAAATGACTATGGTAGAATATGAGACAAAGTTCACACGACTTTCAAGGTTCGCTCCCAATTTTGTGGCCACATAAGCAATGAAGGTAAATAAATTCGAACGCAGATTGAAGCCAACAATCCAAGAAAGAATATCTCTATTCAAGCTGAGAACCTTTGCTGAGGTGATGGACATGGCTCTCATTGTCGAGAATGACATCGAGAAGATGTATAAGAGGAGGGAACAACAAAATAAAAATAGGATGAATCAAAGGCAAGCAAATACCAATGACTAGTCAAACAAGCGGACAAAATTTTCAGTCCCAGTACCTTCTCGATCCGTTTAGACTACTTACTCTTGGCAAGCCTCATCAATGCCTATGAGACCTTTTCGTCCATCACAACCTACTACTTTTGAAGCATCTGTAGCACAAAGGACACAATACACTACCTCCTCAGTACCGACCGAATCCTGCCCACGATGTGGAAAGCATCACAGTTTAGATGAATGCTGATGGAATTCGGGAGCATGTTTCCAATGTGGTCAGCATGGGCATTTAATCAAGGACTACCCTGAATCGAAGAAGGAAAAGATGCTAGCTGCATCTACACAGAAATCTATGCGATCTATAGTTCAGGGACATGCCTGCGTAGTCTTTGCTCAAGACGTCCAAACAACAAATGACATCATCCAAGGTACAATTCTATTTAAATTTTAAACCAATCACCTTATATTTAAATAGTGAATTCTCTTCAAATTTGGAATTGCGCTATATCATTGCATGATAAATACAACCCATTATGCATTATTGATTGAATTAAACACATGAACCTTAGGTACTCTAAATATGTAGCAGAGTAACGAAACCTGCCAACACAACACACGTGTTCTGATAGATCAAGGCTATACACACTCGTTTGTGACTGCTTAGTTTGCTGCTGAATTGGGCATCACATCAGAGCCCTTGGATTTTGTCTTATCGGTATTAATTCCTACAGGGAACTCAGTAGTCACAGACACTATCTGCCGATCGGTAATCATTCTGATTAAAGGTCACGAGACATCAACTGATTTCATTATTTTGGATATGCAAGGATTTGACATAATCCTTGGCATGGACTAGCTATCTACCCATCATGCAAATGTTGACTGCCTTCAAAAGATAGTCACTGTTAGCCCCAAGGGGGGAAAACTATTCAAATTTTATGGCACTAGGCCAAAAATTGCGCCTTTTAAATTCGCTATTCGAGCTGGACGGTTAATGAACAATGGATGCTACGATTATCTCGCATTCGTACAAAATCAATTGGAAGAGAAGGGCACCATTATTGATACTCCCATGGCATGCAAGTTTTCCGATGTATTTTCTGAGGAGTTATCGGGATTACCGCCAGACAGAGAAGTTGAATTCGTAGTGGACTTAGCTCCAAGCACAGAGCTAGTATCAAAGGCACCATACCATTTGTCACCGACAGAGCTGAAAGAACTCAAGGAATAACTACAAGAACTACTAGACAAAGGATTCATAAGACCGAGTGTTTCTCCATGGTGATCACCCATACTATTTGTCAAAAAGAAGGATGGTTTTATGCGACTTTGCATCGATTATCATCAATTGAACAAGTTGACGATCAAGAACCGTTACCCACTTCCTCGTATTGACAGCCTCTTCGATCAACTTCAAGGTGCAAGATTTTTCTCAAATATAGATATGAGATCAGGATAACATCAGCTGAAAGTTAATGTAGAAGACATTTTGAAAACTGCTTTTCGCACAAGATATGGCCACTATGAGTTTCTAGTGATGCCATTCGGGTTAACGAAGGCACCAACATCCTTCATGGACCCGATGAATAGAATGTTCAAACTACATCTCAACAAGTGTGTGGTAGTCTTCATGGATGACATCGTCATCTATTCAAAGACCAGAGAAGATCATGAACAACATCTACGTCTACCTCTTTTGACACTTCGTGATTATTGGTTGTATGCAAAATTGAGCAAGTGCGAATTTTGGCTGAAGCAAGTGAGTTTCTTGGGACATGTAATATCCGAGGAAGGCATTAAAGTCGACCCAGCAAAAATTGAGGCCATTATAAAATGGGAACAACCAAAGACAGTGATCGAAGTTTGATGTTTTCTGGGCTTAGCCAAATACTACAGAATATTTGTAGAAGGGGCTCTCCATAATTACAGGACCACTTACTCAATTTACAAGAAAGAACGCAAAGTTTGAATGGAATGACTTATGTGAAAAGAGCTTCCAAGAACTCAAAAAGAAATTAACTTTTGTTCCAGTACTAGCAATACCTTCAGGCAGTGGAGGTTTCATAGTATTCAGTGATGCCTCGCATAGTGGATTAGGTTTTGTACTCAACCAAAATGAGAGAGTTATTGCTTATGGCTCTCAACAATTCAAGGATCATGAGAAGGACTACCCGACTCATGACTTGGAATTAGCAGCTGTTATTTTTGCCTTGAAGATTTGGAGGCACTATCTCTATGGTGAAACATTCGAGATCCTAACCGATCATAAAAGCCTAAAATATCTTTCAATTAGAAGGACTTGAACATGAGGCAAAGAAGATGGATTCAATTCTTAAAGGATTATGATTGCACCATTCAGTACCACCCTGGTAAAGCGAATGTAGTAGCTGACGCTCTGAGCTGAAAGTCATTTGCTCAGTTATCAAACCTCATCACGAAAATTCATAGATGGCGATTGTTTGAGGATATATCACTATATGATAAGAAGTTTGAGATTAATAAATCTAGAGCATTACTGGCTAACATCATCATCAAACTTATTCGATAACATCCAAAAACTCCCGATGACCGATGAAGAACTTATGAAAATTAGACAGGGTGTGATCAATGGGGATAGGCCTGATTTCTCCATCAAGGAAGATGGTTCCTTACTATTCAGAGATCGACTATGTGTACCATCAGATATTGACCTTCAATGTCTAATTCTCGAAGAAGCACACAAGTGAATGTACGCCGTCCATCCTAGTTGTACAAAGATGTATCAGAACCTGAAGAAGAGCTTCTAGTGGAGAGGCTTGAAGAAGGATATAGCAAAATATGTATCAACATTTTTAGTGTGCCAACAAGTGAAGGTTGACCATCGAAACTCCTCTAGTTTATTGCAACCTTTGCCGATACTAGAATAGAAATGGTGAGCTATATCCATGGATTTTATCCTTGGATTACCAAGAACTATGAAAGGGGACAATGCAATTTGGGTGATCGTTGATTGCTTAACCAAGTGTACCCACTTTCTGTCATACAACATGAGATATACAGCTAGTCAGCTTGCAGAGTTGTATCTCAAAGAGATTGTCAGATTACACAACATCCCAGCTAGCATTGTCTCAGATAGAGATTCGATGTACACATCGAAGTTCTCATAATGATTTCAAGAAGGAATGGGCACAAGATTGAATTTTAGTTATGCATTTCACCCTCTGACAGACAACCATACCGAAAGGGTAAATCAGATTATCGAAGACATGCTTCGAGCTTGCATGTTGGACTTTCAAGGGTCATGGGACAAACACCTACCCTTGATTGGGTTCGCCTACAATAATAGTTATCAGGCAAGCATAGGAATGACTCTTTTTGAAGCACTCTATGGCCGGAGATGTAAGTCTCCGCTCAATTGGGAAGAGACCCGGGATAAATTCATATTAGGCCCATAGATTATTGAGAGCACAACCAAAGTGATTCGGTTGATTCGAGAAAGATTAAGGGTTGCTCAAAGACGACATAAAAGCTATGCGGACCTCAAATGAATGAGTATCGAATTTCAGGTAAACTTAGTGAGAATTGTTGGTTTAGCTCCCCTGTGATTATAAGCATCACTAAGACAACACATTCCTTATAGGTGGGGGACAACGTATTCGTTAAAATTTTGCCTCCTAAGGGAGTGTTGAGATTCGGAAGCTGTGAAAAACTAAGTCCATGCTACGTTGGACCTTTTAAAATATTAGGACAAGTCGGAGAAGTCGCATATAGGATTGCTTTACCACCTTAGCTGTCCAGTATGCATAATATATTCCATGTATCCATGTTGAGGAAATATGTTAAGGACCCGACTCACATCTTGGACTACCAGCCCATCGAGCTTGAAGAAGATATGATAGTAGTCGAAGAACCAATTCAGATCCTCGACCATAAGGAGCAAACCTTACATACCAAGTGGATCCTGCTCGTGCTTGTTAAGTGGCGGAATCACTTATCTGAAGAAGCCACTTGGGAACGAGAAGCAGAGATTTGCGATCAGTACCCACACCATTTTGAATAAGGAACGTTAATTTTCGAGGACGAAAATTCTTTTAAGGGGGGGAGGATGTAACATCCCCAAAATTTCTAAAGCACTAATACACTAATTAAGTGTATGTGCTTAGTAAGATATACAATGCATGCTATGAAATTTCCTTAAATATTTATGGGAAATAAATTTCTTAGTTTAAATAACTCAAATATATAATTGTCTTAATAAATACACAAACTCCGTGAGAGAAGTAGTGATAGGAGGCTTGAATTCTAAGCAAGAGGTCTAGGGATCAAACCTTGCTAGAGAATTAAAAACCTTATTTTGGACTTTAGACTAAAAGCCTATACACCAACACTTGGTGTGTTGGCTCTACATGGGATAAACCCCAACAAGTTAGAAAAAGGTTGGACACGGGGAGACTAATTAAAATCTCCTTAAAATTCTAAATTTGTAACCTATTAGATTTCCTTCTAAGAAGAGAACTGGGAGAAAACCTTCTTCGTTTTCTCTATAAAAGGAACCCCAACCCTTTAGTTCCTTATTTATTTTCTCCGTAAGAAAACTTAGCCTTCTTCTTCAATCTTCTTCAAACCATTAAGGTGTTTCTCCATAGAGCACCTTGATCACCGCCATCCATACGAAGGAGAAGAAGAATTGTGTAGCGTGAAACTTTGAGATTCTAGCAAACCACTGTAGGATCATCGGCCACTCTACGAAAGGTAACTCTAATCATTAATGATGATCTATAGGGTAGAAATCACAGTAGATAATCAATTTTATATTTTCCAAATAATTAGAATAATAAGCAAGTCACAAACTTCAGATCTCGAACACATAGAAACTTGAATCTTGAAAACGATCCTGACGGCTCGCCGTCATTGGAAGAAAAATCAGCACTACTGTCTTTCAAAGGCCATAACTTTTGACACAAAAGTCAGATTTATCATTATAATATATCATTTTGGGGTAGCTCGAGACGATACATCCAATAGACTTGAAAGCAACAATAGAGTATTATCATAAAGACAATAACGCACTGTCATAAAGACAACAACTCGCTGTGGACATAAAAAAATTGAGAACTTTTTTAGCTACGGCTCGCTGTGATTACTTCACAGTGCGCTGTCATATGAGTCACAACGCGCTGTCACATGACAGCAGTGAGCTATGAACATTAAAAATAGGAAATGTTTCCTATCTGATTCAATCAATCATTGATGACTTGATTCTTTTATGTGTCAACTGTGCATGTACCGTAGAAGAGGGAAACAGACGTAGCACAAAGGAGACATCTCACTCCATTCCTTGCAATTTTAGAAACCAAGGTAGGGGAAATTCACTGCATAATTATGTTTTAAGTTTGATCCATGGCTTTAATGATATTCTCGATATAACCCTATGAAATATTAGTATTGAGCTCATCGAAATTATTGCATCGAAACTTAGAATCTTTTGAATATTACACATTAGAATTTACGTTGAATTATGAAACTTTTGCATCGGAATGATTGAACGTTAAATATTTATTTCTACATTTGATTTAGGATATTGAATTAAAAGCTTCATATTGAACCTATGAATCAACTTTTAAACTTTGGAACCCTTTGAAACTCTTTGGACTTCTAATTATGAATCATGAATCATGAATTATGTGATAGAAATTGCATGTGATTTATAGAGATTCATGTGGAACAAATCCTGTGCTTCGACACTTTTGGACCTTCGGACTGCACGAGTATCCCTCACAACACAGGAGCTTGGCCACTTTGGAAAATTTTTCTTAGAACGACGATGATTAGGATTCCCATCGATTTGACTTCAGCTCTAGTGCCATATTCGCAATCTAGAGATTATTTAAGTTATGGATTTAAGACATACATTGAATAAGGAATGACATGTGAACCCTAAGGAATAGCATCATTAAATTTTGCATGAAAACCATTATGAACATATGTTTTCACTCTTTGCATCTCTGAACCTATGTTTTTTCATTTAAGAAATTGCTTTGAATTTATCATTGGAACTATGTTTTGATCATATGAAATATGATTGTGTATTGCACTACCCTATTGTGCTTAGACTGTTAGCTAACCACGACATTATGTGTCACAGGTACTGAAGTTGTTCCAAATCCTAAGTTAGAAGAAGATCTGGACTTCGTACCAGAGGAGGAAGTAGATCTTCCTCCTGAGCAATTTTTTTATCCATAGATTTCTTTTAGACACTTATATTTGGTATAGTTTAAATGAACCTTTGGGACTATTGATATTGATTATTTTTGTTCCCCACTGTTTGTGTGACGAACGGCCGTCCCCGGTGGTTTTACCTTCTCGTTTAAGCTTTCTTATGGACATTTATGCAATGGTATTAATCTAATGGCTTGCTTTCTAATGATACTAAAGAATATCTGTAATTAGATTATGAACTATGATCTAGTGATCCGAGAATTTTCATGTGTTTCGGGTTGGAAATTTCAGGGTCATTACAGCATATACCCACTTGGTGTAATATTCGGTTGCAGTTAGGATGAAGGAATGTTGATGGGTGTTCCCTACTTTATCTGTGAATGGTCCAATTATATCGAAGGCCCACATTGTGAATAGCCATGGTGGAACCATGGGATTTAGTGCAACTGACGATGCCTTGATGAGCGCGATGTGTAATTGGCATTGCGTACAACTTTGAGCATAAAGGTGGCAATCTCTCGTCATTGTGGGCCAGTAGTAGCCTTGTCGCATGATTTTTGCTGATAGCCTTTGACTACTGGTAGGAACGCCGCTGGCACTTGCATGTGCTTACTTCGGCCTCTGTGACACATCGTAGCAACACTCCTTTAGAGAAAGCTTCTTTGTATAGTACTTCCCCTAGGATGCAAAATCTGGGGCATCGATTCCACATGGTTTTTCGTTCGACCTTTGATGCGTGGGGGAAACATGCTGGTACTTCAGAAAGTTCCAGATGTTGTAATACCATGGCTATCCATCGCCGTCAGGGGATTGCTGGAATCTAAAGGTTGCAACAGTCATCTCTTTCTTTGTAGGATTTTCTGTGGTAGGTTCTTCTTTGCATTTAACAATCTTCGGGAGAACTGGTAATTCTGGCTTGACTTTCCAAGATACTTCGTGTGCAGGCACACTAAGCTTCTTAATGATGGAGGACTTTGTGTTTTGTCCAACTAGTATTTGTATGACTGAAGCTAAGGTAGCTAGAGAGTCTGCTAGCTCATTTCTAGTCTCAGAATATGGGAGAAGGAGATCCTTTTGAATTTATTCACCAAAATCTGAGCGACTTCTAAGTAGCCCATTAGTCTACTTTCATTGTCTTTCATTCTCCAATCACCTGTCATATCAAAAGTTTGGAATTGTCGATTTTTTTCAACTATTTGACTCCTAGTTGTAGTGCAATTCACAGTCCTACGATGAATGCTTCATATTCAATGACATTGTTAGTGACTGGGAAATCAAGTTGAAATGCTTTTGGTATGAAGACTCCTCTGCTTAGTAGGAAAATCCCGATGTCCTTTCCTCTTTTATTAAGAACCCCATCAAAGTATAGGGTCCATGATATCTTATCGGGTTCTTCTCCTTGAATTGAGAGTAAGTCTTCATCGGAAAAATCGATGCTTATTGGTTCGTTACCTAGGAGTGGAAGATTTGAGAGATGATCGACACTTGCTTGTCTTTTGATTGACTTTTGAGTGACATAGGTGATATCAAACTCTTGTAGTAGCATATGCCATCCGTTAATTTTTTTAGATGTTGAAGGCTTTTCAAATATATAATTCAAAGGGTCCATGCAGGCTAGTACCATGAATTTATGGGCCCCAAAGTAATGTTGTAGTTTCGTTGAAGCCCATACTAGTGTTAGGCAAGTCTTCTCCATTACTGTATATTTCTACTCGTATTTGACCATTGTCTTACTGAGATAATAAATAGCCTTTTCCTTCTTACCATCTTCATCGTGTTGAGCCAGGAATATCCCCATTACTTTATCATTAGCTCAGACGTATAAGATCAGGGGCTTTCCAGGGATTGGTGGTGATAATATCGGAGGGTTGAGGAGGTACTTCCTGATATTGTTGAAGGCTTGCTGGCATTGATCATCCCATACATATTCAACTACTCCTTTCAGTAGTTTGTAGAAAGGATCACATCAGTCTGAATGCTGGGAGATGAATCTCCGAATGAACTGTAAACTTCCGATCATGCCGTGTAGTTCTTTGATCTTGCTGGGAGGTGGAATTTTGAGTGTTACTTTGACTTTCACCAGGTTGACTTCGATGCTTTGCTTACTGACCATAAAGCCCAATAATTTATTGGAGGTCACCCCGAGTACACACTTCTTCAGATTCACCATCAGCTGATATTTATGCGATCTTGCTAGCACGAGTCGGAGTGCTTCTGGGTGGCCAACCTAGGTTTGTGACATAACTAAAATATCATCAACTTAGACCTCGACACACTTGTGCATCATATTGTGAAAGATAACCATCATGGCGCATTGGTAAGTGGCGCCTATATTTTTTTACGCTGAATGGCATGACGATATAACAGTAAGTCCCCCATTGCATTGTGAATGAGGTCTTCTCTTGATCGGGTTCTGCCAACTGAATCTGATTGTATCCTGAGAAACCATCCACGAAGGATAGCATCTCATGTCCTGCAGTATTGTCGACCAGAGTATGGATGTCAGGGAGTGGGAAATCATCCTTTGGACATGCTTGGTAAAGGTTCTGAAAGTCGATGCATATTCATACTCTGTTGTCTTTCTTTGCAACCGACACTATATTAGTAACCCACTTTGGATAGAGGACGACTTAGATAAATTTTGCTTTGTGCAGCTTGTCAACCTCTTCTTTGACTTGCAGTGTGGTTTGAGGGTGCATTCTTCTTAGTTTCTATTTGACGGGTTTAGCAATGGGTTCCAAGATTAAGTGATGCTCTACTAAGCTTGGGTCCAAACCCAACATATCTTCGTAAGACCATGCGAAGGAGTTGAGGTGGTCTTGGAGAACTTAGATTATCTACTAATGTTCCTTGGGGATAAGCATTGTGCTGATGAGTAGCTTCTTGGGCTTTTCTTCTATGCCAAAGTTGATTTCTTCTATAGGTTCAATGGCAGCCTGAGTCTGGTCATCGAAGTGCTTGATGATTCGCTGAAATTCTTACGCTCCCTCGACGATCGATCTTTCTCCTTCATCATTTGTAAATTCGTATATTGCAATATTATCACACTGGGGCGTTAGATTTCAACGTGGTAACCCTTCATTGGTGTAGTCGATGACTGCAACATCTTTGGTAAGGTGCAGTTGGAGGCTATTCATCCTTCTATAGAAATCATAGAGTACCTCATTTGGTGTGATTATCGATTGTACTTTCGTTGAGATGCTCTATGCTTCCATTAGGGGGTGGTAATAGGGTTGTGCTGAGGGAGATGAGGAAGTGACGTTGTAGTGTGAAAGGTAGTGACACGACTTGGCTCGGGTATTTCATTAGTTGTTGCTTCCTTGATTTTGACAGCATGACCACTACTGTTGCAGTTCTAAGTGTGCATGATTTATTTGTGTTTTGAAAACAGACTTACAAATGATGAATTGTATTGAATTTGGAAAACTCAAAAGAATAAGAAAATATCAACACAGAGAGAACATAATTAGCCTGCAAGATCAGGGTCAATTGTAGCAAGTTTTGAATGTAAGTGAGTAAAAGATTGTCGACAAGGAATTGATTTAAAATGTAAGATAAACCTTCAGATCTGAGCTACCAGATCTGACCTTTGATCCTATCTACAAGGCACATAAGATGGGAGGTTGAATTTGTCACATTAACTAAATGATAAAAGTAAAAATTAAAACTAAATGATAAAAGTAAAAATTAAAACTAAATGATCCAGAACCGAGTTGGGGAGATTTGATGTAAATTAATAAGAACGGAGAAATAATATCTAACTTTGATTTAGTACTTGATTGTAGAATGAGAATAAATGTAAAGCAAATGAGATATTATCCAATCTTCATCTGGCTACCAGCACAGATGTAAGAGAAAGTAATCCAACTCAAGGATTGAAATTAAGTTGGACTTATGGCTATGGTCTGTCCACTTCAATGGACACAGATCATCCAATAGTCTTCAATTTGAATCCGTGATTCAGAACAAAAACACTACTACAAATGCTGTGAGAAATTAGGTTACAAACACCAATTCTCACAGGGACAATGAATTAAGGGAAATTGCTTTAAAAACAGTAAATCTAAAGGAATCTAATGAAATAAGGAGATCACAGGGAACCCTTAACACGAATCCAATTGAGAACGTACGGTTCACAGCAACCTTTTCAAATTCACCATTACAATTACAGAGCACAACTTAAACAGCTCTCAAGTACAGACAAAAGCTAGGCTATTACAGAGGTTTCAGACAAGCTATCTGAGTTGGAAATGGGGCAATAGAAATGAAACTCAAAATCTGGATACCCAAATTGGGCAAATGGTTCATCTATTGATAGTTTTCCCCAAGTCTAGCTCAGATGTGTATCAACCAATCAGAATTGGTTAGATTTGTATCAACCAATAGGAGTCGAGCACAAGGATCCAGATCTGTTTTGGCCAATCAGAACTGCTTGATCTGGTTCAACCAATCAGATGACAGAAGCATCAATTCTGTTATGTAATTCAAAAATCTGTTAGAGCTTCTAGAAGTTCTCGCCAAGTAATTTCATCTTCGGGTGTTCACATGGGGTGGAATACGCCTTTGGTTCGTGCTCATAATCTTTTGAAATGTCCTTGGGTTTTTAAATGCATTGGGGTGTGTGCAGAGATTACTGAATTGCCCTTGCAGATGCTGGGAATCTTCAGAATACCATTTCGCACAGTTTGGAGAACTTTTCGCAAGGTATTGTGACTTCTGAAGCTCTTGTCGCACAGTTTTGGTGTTGTTTGCAAGGAGTTCTCTTCTTTTCGAATAGGTCAGAAATCCTTTCGAAGAGTTCAGGTGCTCTTCGAAAATTAAGCCTGGAGCTTTTATTTCTTTTCGCAAAGTTCAGGTTCTTTTCGAAAAGTTCTGGTTTTTTTCAAAAAGTATTCTGTAATGCATTCTTCTGTTCGAATAGCTCTAAACCTCTTTCTAGGTTGAGATCAGGCCTTTGTCCTCTTTAGTTTAGGCATTTTGTCAGCCAGTGAGTTTGTCCCTTCTCCTTCTTCCACTAGATTCGCATGAGTCATCATCTTTTTGGCACTTTTAAGCTGCTTTCAGGGTTAAGCCTGCCTTTATTGTTAGCTATAAAACAAACGCTAAAAACACTTATTTAGTACTCTCAAAGGTCTATCAAGACTCAGGTTAAGGGGTGGAAAATGGCATTTTCTAGTTCTCAACACACCCCCAAACCTAAGCTTTGCTAGTCCCTGTGCAAAGACAAAATTTAGAAACAGAATGAAAAAAACCATTTATGTAGGGAGCACAGTTGCATTTAGCATATGCAACAAGCCTTTTAAACCCCTAGGTGATCCCTAGTGGAGGAGTGAAGTCTCCTGAGGATTTTCAGTGAAGGTACCCACAAACTTCTCCAATAACCCAGTTAATATCAATGCAATTCTGTTAAAGCAGACTTTCATCTAGTCAGAAAATTCACACCTGCATTAGTCAAGCTATAAGAGGATCCTCAAGAAAACATCAGTTCAAAACTAAAATTTTGCTGTAATTCCTTTTACCATTCATTCAGTTTGTGTCAAAAAGTTTTTACAAGAAAAATTAATGAAAAGTTTTCACTCAACATGCAGGTAGGAGGGTTGTACTATTTCACACAGCTCAAGAGCAATTATAGCCCTCAAATAGGACTGTAAGCAAGAGCATAGGCATTGCTTTTCGGTTCTGAATTTACTACTCTTTTCACCATAGATTACACAAATCCTTATCTCCATGTGACAGCTCAATCCATCTTTGATCAGTAAGGACTTTAACTTGGGTTGTAATGTGGCTTATGGGTGAAAGTTATCAAGAATAGAGGGGTGGAATGGAGTTCAAAAATAAGAAGTCTGTCAAGGTGCAGAGGTGATAGACACACTTTCTTCAAATCAGCATAATTTCATCTTCTTCTTTGAATTTTCAGAGCCAAAGTGGCCATCTTTTTCTCTTTCTTTTTCAAATTTCCAATGAAATGACTTTTCCTTTTTCCTCTCTTTTTTTTTTCAAAGCAACATTGACTGGAATGCCACATTTCTTCTGCTGATACATCATTGCCTTCAATTATTTTTCTTTTTATCAAACTGTTACCCAACTCTCCTTTCTTCAGCTTTCTTTCCTTTACCTTCTGAGTTCTCAGAGTGAGGGTTAGGCTAAATGAGGTTGATGAGGTTTCAATGAAATCTTGGATTTATCAAGCTCAAATGGTATGTATCAAAGGCTGTTTCAAAAGGTGGGGCTTTTTGAAGTTCAAACTGTCCAAAAGGAGGCCTTACATCATGTCTTTAATATCATGATTGCTGTCAAGTTATTTCAATTTGGATATGTGTAACTTCTAGTGATAGTAAGCAGGTTCAAATAGTCCCTAGAGCAGAAAAAATTGCCAATTCATATCTCCAAAGAATCCATTTCAGCAGGCCCAAATCTCACTGGGTGTGGTTTTCTATCAAAATCCTGAAGTATATCATCACTGTTTTCTCTCTTTTTAGGTTTACTAAAACATCAATCTTCTTTTGGAAATTTTCTGACATTCACTTTATGAAAGTATTAGAATTACATTAGGAAATTAATTTTAAAAAGTTTTAACTTCCTCATTTTTCAAAACAACAGGTGTGAAATTACTTCATCTTCAAAAATTCTGCTATGATCATAAGCTGCACTGATGTTAACTAAACTATTGGTAATTCTGCTACACCCCCAAACCTATGATGAGTAGTGTCCTCACTGGTCCGAAGTGCATAAGCAAAGAAAAGAACAAAAAAATAGAAATCATATTGACAGACCAGAAAAGAAATGCACAGGAATTACAATTTAACAAAAGTTAACAGAAAACAAGCATTACATACTACAGACCCAAAAAAACAAACATGTACAATGTATTAATAATTGGGGTCAAAGTCTGTATCATAAGTGGGTTCAATGGGATCAGAACTAGAATCACTGTTAGAGTCAGAACTTGAGTCAGTATTGGAGTCTGAACTCGATTTGGCCTTCTCCTGGATTGTGGCTTGCAGCTCGGTGTATTCCTCAGATTTGATCTTTTTGGTGAGGCCAACATATTTTTCAAGTCTAGCAGCCCTCAATTTTTCTTGTTCAAGCTATGCTTGCAACATGGTAACTTTGTGTTGTTCACTCCTAACCATCTGAAAAGTTTGGCCCAACATGTCCTGCATCTTCTCTCTCTCAAATTTCATAAACAGCTCCAGTTTCGGAATTTGGTCTTCATAAGGGGTTTTGATGTAAGTGTGGAAATCGGCAATCCCCTTAAGGATGTCACGAAAGATGTAAGGGTTATCTTTCATAGCCCTTTTAAGAGTTGGCAAAACGTGGGATGGGAATGGAGTGGTAGGGGACCAGATGTATTCCAGTAGTGGGGGAAGGGTTAGAGGAATCTACAAGCACTAGTTCAGGGTCAGTTTGGGTGGCTTGAGCAGACACATTAAGGGTGGGTGTAGGTGAATCCAAAAGTATTGCCTCAGGTTCGAATTGGGTAGCATGGTCAGACACAGTGGGGATGGGTGGATCTAAAACTATTACCTCTGGATCTGTTTGGGTTGCTTGGTCAGAAACAGAAGGTACAGTGGCTAAGGTGATTGTTTGGGATGTGGAGGCCAAGGTTTGGAGAATGGAATTTGTCACAGACTGGTTGTCTGTGTTGATCTGTAGTTGGGTTTGGATGGATTGGAGAAAGGTAAAGATTTGGCTAATTGTGTCAGGTGTGGGTGTGGTATGCAAAGTAGGGGCTGGTAAAATTGATGTAGATGGTTGAGGGGCAATGGGTGAAATGGTTGTAAAGGGGGAAGTAGCCAAATGGGTGAAATGAGGAGGGTCAGGTATAGGTACAGATTCAAGTCCAATGTTCTCCAAGATAGCTCCCATTAACGATGAATAGGCCTCTGTTGTGAATATCTCAGGTTCAAGGGTATGAGTGATTTCAAGTGTATGAGTTGAATGAGCAGGTGAACCTGAGAAGCTTTGGAGAAGGGGAGTGCTAGGAGATTGTTCAACAAAATATATGGCCATATCTTGGACATTGTTAGGGGAAATTGGTGGTGTGAGTATGGCTGGAGTGGTTGGTGTAGAGGGAGAGTCTACAATTGGGATTATAGTGGTTATGAGTGATGGGACTGCTGGAATGGGTGAAGGAATAGGAGTTGTGCTAGGTGAAGTGGGTAAGATGATGACCTCTTCAACAATGGGTGCAGCTGAAGAGCTGGTCACCTCAGGAATGACAGCTTGTTCAATGTCAGCTACAAGTGAAATAGCTGCAGCTAAAGAGCTGGTCACCTCAGGGTCTGGTATAGCAAATTCTTGGGCAACTGTAGGGGCTGGTTCAGGTATAGCAGGTTCAATGGCATCTGCAGGGGCTGGTTCAACCTCTTCCCTCATTCTATTCAACATGGTTTGGCTTGTAGTCCAAGCCCTCTTCCCAAAAGCTTGAGGGGAGACAATCTCAAATGGTTCTTACTCATCAATGTCAAATTTGGCTCTTAGTAGGGCTGTGATCAGCCTACCAAATGGTATTCCAGCTATTTTCTGCTCGTTCTTCATCTTGACACTGATGTCAGCCATGGCTTCAAAAATTAGCATAGGGGCATTGAAGAATTGCCCCTTAGAGAAATGAAAGAGGGCTTCCAAAATGGGTATTCTTCTTTCCTGGTTGTGCCTAGTGACATAAAAACATCCCCTCAAAATAGAATCCATCAGCAAAAATTAAGGTGTTAAGTCTCTCCTCATGATGGACTGCCCAGTTCCCACTATGCCTTGGGTTAGATGTGCAACCATTTCTCTAAAAGAAGTTGTCTCTGGTGCAGCCAAAGGATCAGCCAGATCATGTTGAAATGGGATCCCCAAGGCATTTCCAATGTCTTCATAAGTGACTGTTAAATCGCAATCATCAATGAAAATTACAAGAGTAGGGACATCAGCATCCTTCTCAGTCACTTTTACCATGTTTTGATACCATAATCTCACCATTCTTGGATAGATTTTCTCTGGAAGAGGGGTTAGGATATTGCTCAGTGAAGCATCCCCGATGTAGTTTAAGGATAGCTTACATTCTGGTTTGTTCAACAAAAAGGTTTCATCAACGATAAGCTCTGGGATCAGCTTTTACGCTTCAATGAAAGGGTTTGGCAGTACCAAATGCATAGGGAGAGGAGGAAGCTCAGGCTCAGAACTAGGGTCAGCTGCTGGGATGAGTTCCTCATGTCTAACCTTCTTCCCTTTCTAGATTTTATCAGCTTTATCCATCGACAGTTTCCTTTTGGCTGAGGTTTTGGCTTTTCCTTTTGTGGAGGGTTTGCTAACTTTCTTAGCAGAAGACTTTGGGAACATTACAACCAGTGATTTTTCAGCTTTCCCTATTTTAAAACTTTGTTTGAATCTCACACAATGTATGCTGATACAAAAATCAACTTTGCAAAACACAAACAAAGGATATGCAAAGAAAAATACCGAAATCTAAGGTTTTGCATGAAATCTTTGATCGCTTGATTAAATCCTCCAGAATCAGAAGTAAAGGATCCCTCTCTTCAAGCTTAATCAGTGGAACAAATATGAAGGAAATTGGATCTGAACTCTAAAAGCACGCAGGGATGGAAGGAAAATGGGTTTTTTGTGAAACAGGACACTCTGGGAAGGCTTTCGAATATGAAACCCTTGCTTCGAAAGGGTTTAAATATGCTCAAAATGATTTTCACAAAGCATCTTTGAAGTCTTCGAAAAGTTCAAAACAGTTCATTTTACAAAGGAGAATGGCATCAGTACCATTCGAAAAGCAAATGGCTTTAGAAATAACTTTTCGAACAGCAAAAGGCTTCAGAACCAATTTTTTAAAAAGTAAAAGGCTTTCGAACCATCTATTCGAAAAGCAAATCATTCTTTTTGAGCAGTTAGTTACAGGTCCAGATCCTTTTCGAAAAGGAAGTTAAACTTTTCGAAATAAATTTTTTTTCTTTGCGAATTGATTTTTCACATATTGTAAAATTCTCGAATTGAGTGTAAAACATGACTAAAAACAGAGAGAAATAAACTATGCAAAAACTACAAAACAAACACAAGTAAAATACATATGATACAGTTATTTAACATCAGATTTTTGGAGGCTCTTGATGGTAGATGGTCAGCACAGGCTCCAGGGTATTTTCAATGCATGGTTTGAGCCTTTGATCATTTACTTTCAAGGTTCTCCCATTACTTGGGTCCATAATTTCAACAGCCCCAGAAGGAGATGCTTGAATGACAGTATATGGCCCTTCCCATCTGGATCTCAGCTTTCTAGGAAAAAACTAAAGTTTTGAGTTGAATAGCCATACCTTGGAGCCAGCTATGAACTCTTTTCTCAGCAGATTTTTGTCATAGAAAGCCTTAACTTTTTCTTTGTAAGATCTTGCATTGGTGTATGCATCCATTCTCAGCTCCTCCAACTCAGCAAGCTGCAGTTTCCTGTGATTACTAGCAATAGTAAGATCCATGTTCAAGGTTTTAATAGCCCAAAAGGTCTTATATTCTAACTCCACTGGTAAATGGCATGCTTTACCATAGACTAATCTGAATGGGGACATGCCAATTGGGGTTTTATAGGCTGTCCTATATGCCCACAATGCATCATTCAATTTAAGGGACCAATCTTTTCTGTCCTTCTTCACAGTCTTTTCCAGTATATGTTTGAGTTCTCTGTTGGAAATCTCCACCTGTCCATTGGTCTGTGGATGAAATGGAGTAGCTACTCTGTGAGTCACAGAGTGCTTGTTGCTGTTCTAAGTGTGCATGATTTATTTGTGTTTTGAAAACAGACTTACAAATGCTATAAGAGATAATCATGAAGGTTGTATATCTTGCTCTGTGTACTCAAGGGTTTTAAGTGTCATCAATGGACAAATATTTAAACCGGCTCCTGTATCAACCAATGCATGAGGAAGCGAGAATCCTCTGATTATTATTGTCAGGTATATGGGAGCAGAGCTTTTGTGTAGTGCTTATTTTGGCATATCGGTGTCTGTAAATGTAAGTGCTAGGGGCAGTGCCATGACCGAGGTGATTTCATGTAATTCTCTAGGAGTCATGTCCTTGCCAATTTGAGTCTCAGCGAGTACCTTCAGTAGTAATCGGTACTGCTTTAGGGATTTCTTGATTAGTTTGAGAATGGAGATCTGAGCTGGGACCTTTTTGAGGTGCTGTAAAGGGTCATACTCTTTTCTTGATTCCAAAGCGGGCTCTTTCTCGGGTCTATGAGCTTTGCTGATGACTGGCAGATGAAATACATGTGGTGGGGGAACCAGATTTGTTTCTCTATCCCTTACCATCCTCTCTAGTTGTTGAGTGCTCGTATCTTCTTTCCACCTGAAGGATGGGGAATCTCTTGAGTGGTGAGAAAAAGGTGGTGGCGAAAAGTTTGTTCCTGACTTGAGTATCAGACAGGCGGGTTGTCTATCCAATAACCATGTGGTGACCTGACTTTGTTGATTCCCTCTAATATTTGAAACAAAAGGAGTAAAATTGGAGGGAATGCAGATGGGGGGTTCCATGGAGGGAGATACTATGTGTAATCCTCCTCCCTTAGAAAGGTAGAAATTAGGGTTTCCACCTTACTAGTTCTTTGGTCTCTTGGTCTATACTAACACTTAATTCAGTTCCCATTTTTGTCTCAAGTTCCTTATCAAAAGTAGGCTCAGATGAGCCACATACCTAGGGCAACATTTCAGTTTCAGGTTTAGAATCAGATAAGGGTAGTGGTTGTGGAGTTGGTTCATGGTTTGGGGGAGTTGAGGGTCCTAGTGGGTGTCTATGGATATTGGGTATCCTATCTCTAAATGACTGGATTCGTCTTTGAGAGAAGGTTAGGTATGGTAGTTTGATTCGAGTGATCAGGGTCGATGGATGTGGTCGGATGGTTGAAGGTCTTTGGGGTTCTACAGGGTTGTTTGAAGTGTTCGGAGGCTTGATGCAAGTGATCAGGGTTGACGGGTGAGCTGAGAGTTGACTAGGAATGTCCACGGTGGTGATGTGAGAAATGGGTGCTTGATTATTATGGTTAGGCATAGGGGTATTGATGATTCATAGATTAGGAGGAGGCTAGTTGTTGTTCTGGTTATTGTTTTGGTGAGCTTCCCAGTCGATCTGGCTTTGGTCGTTCATGTTGTAGATCACATCCTGTAAGACCCAACAATCCTCCAAATTATGTCCTGTGAATCGGTGAAAGCGCATAACTTGCTGTAATCCAGGTGCTCCGGCCATGGGCGTGGTCTTTTTGGTGGGAACCTAATAAAGTTTTGATTACTAAGGGTGCGGAAGATGTTCGGTAAGGTGTCGGGTAATGGCGGGTAATGTTCCCTTTTGGGTTGATAATCGATTTTAGATGGTTGGTTAAGGTTTTGTGGAGGTGGTACATTGTTATAGTTTGGAGGGTTGGCTATCTGATTCTGGGTTATATTTTAGTTTTTGTTTTGGTTTTGGAATTGGTTTGGGTAATTGTTTTGGTTGGGATACTTGTTGTGGTTTTGGTATTGGTTCTGATTGGGGTATCGGGTTTGGTTTGGGTTTTGATATTGGGTGTGGCTCGGGTATTGAGTTTGATTAGTGTATTGGGTTTGCTTACCTTGATTATGATATATTGGTTGGAAATTTCCACTTCAGAAATTTTACCCTAGGTTGGCAACTGCATTGACTTGTTCGGAGCCCTTGGCTTTCTTTTTGTTCTTTGTTTTTGAATCGTTAGCGGAGGCTCCCTCAGATGTTAACATTGAGAAGGAGAAATCTCCACTCTTAACATGCCTTTGTATACGTGAAGCACACAGATGAAGGGTAGCGACGTCTGGGCAATCGCTTTGGATGAGGGCACTCCATAGAGGCTCTCATGCATTATTGATGATGATATCGATCACGTCCTTTTCTTTCATCTGGCTCCCCATTCGGGTTGCAAGCCTTCTCCAATGACCAACAAAGACCGCAAAGTCTTCCTCGGTCTCTTGTTTAGTGGTAATCAAGTCATTGAGGCTAATTGTTTCTTCAATCAAGTATTTGTACTAGTCCAGAAACTGATTGGCTAGATAATCGAACATGTTGATCTTGTGGAGTGGCAGACTAGCGAACCAATCAAGAGCTTCTCCCTTCAGTGATCTCTCAAAATAGTGGATGAGGAGCCCTTGATGGTCTCGTATGGATTGAAAATCTTTGTAAAATAATGCTAGATGGTGATTCGGGTTTCCCGTGCCATTATATCTGTTGAATTTCGGAGGCTTAAAGCTTGCTGGTATAGTAAACTCGAGATCTCGACAAAATTTATCAAACACGAACGAGAATCCGAGGCGCCCTCTCTTAGCCATGTAGTCTTCTAGAATCCAAGTGAGATCCTCTATATTTACACTGGTATCCTTCTTTATAGTTTGAGGGTGAGTTTGACCTCAGTTGTTATTATTGAAGAAAGTTCGCGTAACCCACTCATGTGGTGATACATAAGGGGACGTAGTGCTCGGAGGAGTTAGTGACTTCTCCTCCTATTGATACCTCTCGCTCCGGTGCTCTTGGTCATCCATATTTTGTTGACCCGTAATAGCTTTGTAAAAAATGGCTAAACCTCAGAGTAGATCATCGGCTTCCTTCCCTCCTTTATTTAATGTGTGGACATTGAGATCCATGATTTGCTTGGCATTGTAGTTTTTCCCAATGGTGCTTTCTCTTCTATTATTATTATTGGTGCTCGGAGGAGTGAGGGGTATAACTTCACCTGCCATGTTAATCTTCGGATGATTTTAGATGTAGTCATGAGACGGTCCACTATCATATGTGGGATTACCATGGTAGCCCATAATGGTGGGTCATTATTATTAGTGAGATTCAATCTTTGGATTCCTGACATTTTAAGCTTTTGAAAAATGTTCATGCGCTCTCAAAATTCTCAGGGGTTAGGGACTGGGCGTATAATGATCACCTCCACTTCGGGTTCTAGGCTTCTCACAATGTATGCAGGTGTTCTTCTTCGGGTTAGGAGGGTGGGTATAATCCGCGCCTCATCAAGATCTGCTGGAAGGTTCGAAGTGTAGGAAGATCCGCGGATCGAATCCCTAAAGAGATGATCCACCGACCCTTACACACGGAGGGGGATAGTAGAGAGTGGTTGTTAAATATGCCTAAATGCGTGAGTGTGTGAGTAAAAATTGGTAAAAAATTAGAAAACAAAAAAGCCAAACTAATTAAACTGGGGCAACCCTAGCGAAAAGTGTCCCACCGTGATCACCAGGTTGTTGGTATGCGCTTTTTCTAGGTTCCTTTCATGTCCCAGAATAAGTGGCACAAATAGGCCACTGTGGACTCTGTCTGCAAGGATGGGCGATAAAGTAGTAATAAAGTAATAAAAGGAAGGTATTTTTAGATGCACCTGCAGGGAAATTGTTGGTTGCAACTGAATCTAAATATACCTATTGTGATCGCCATCTACAGATTTATCGACGCTGTAGAATGCCATTGATCACTAGTCAGGACGAACGGGTTTGTGGGTTGGACTCCTATACTAAACACCGGCCTGCCGACTTTAGTAGCTATGGGCTGCCTAGGGTTTGACTAGTTTGGTTTCCTAATACTAATTAGGTCTATCTTAGAAATTGGGTTGGGCTTTGTTATGCTCAGGAGGATTGGCCTAGTTCACAGGTACCCTCCATTAGATCACTTGGGCAAATCAGTTGAGGCAATGATAGTTTTGTAAATATGGAGAAAGGTTAGGGACCTAATTGGTGCTAGGTTGAGATTTTTGGTCGAGGTTTCCTAAGGAATGAATCCAAGGCTAAGCTTTTCTCCCCTTTGTACTCCCTCGAGAATCGAAGCAAGTAGGCAGCCCCACTTGCTCGATTACCCTTAAGGTTTCTAGAGAAGAGTTTGCAATTCTAGGAACTAGAAACCTAGAGTGCAACTCTAGTCCATTAATTTCAAAACCTCAAAGCGAACCTCGAGATTTTCGAAAGGAATAAGCGAAGAAATTGGTGTGTGGAAGGGGAGGGCAAGGGCCCTATTTATAGTATTCAGCCGATTATGCGCCATTTGGTCGACGCATAATTTTGAATTATGCGCATTCTGGTACGTGCATAATCTGAAATATACGCATACCACCAAGAATAAATTGAGTTATGCACCATGGTTCTAGCGCATAATTAAAGTGGCAAATTGGTCGCCTCGGTCAAGTGACTGGGTGACTAGATGGATTCCAAGTTAGAGTCCGAGTGGGAATTCCAACAATTATGGGCCATTATTATAACGGATAATTGAGAAATTCGAGAAGGTTAAAGAAGAGAAACCCAGTTCAAAGTGAACTGATTGTGCTCTAGGATTCTAGCACATAATCGAATTATGCGTCGGGAATCCACCGTATAATCCAGGGGAATTGGTCATTGAGACAAGCAATCTTGGTGGGACAGTCACCTTGTTATGCACATGGTATCATGCGCATAATCGATTTTACGCTCTGGTATATGCGTACAATCCTGGAGTTATGGGTTTTGGGATTTTTGGAGAGGGTTGGCTTTTCCAGAAATAGTGGGCAGGGTTAATGGTTGACCAAACATTTTTGTTTACTTCGAGGGGGCGAAAATGAGGTGTCTGCAGATGCCCCTCTTCGACGCATTCTTGTGGAGCAAGAGTGCGCCGAATAAGTAGACACCCCTTTGAGGTGCCCTCACATTTCCTCGAGAAATCACAAGTGTGAACCAGGGAGCTGACATGAAATGCTTGGCTTTCTTATCTGTCGGCATAAGGGATCAGTCACAAAATTTATCATTTTATCACCCTTAACTTAGTGATGCTAGACCTTAGTTTGCTACTAATGAGATGCTAATGTGCAAATATTTAGAATAGTCAATAGAATAGAGCCAAAGTGCTAATCTTTGTCAAAATAACTAAAAAAGTAGTAAGAAAGAAGATCGCTCGAGAATACGATCCCAATCATGTTTGTGAACTAGTCTTGAACCCAAAAGAAGAGTTACGATCCAATCGTAATCTCGAGAGAGCGAAATTGAAGAAGAAAAGAAGGAATCGTACTTACGATTCTACAGAAGAAGCTTAAGAGACTGGAGATATCATACTGGATATGATTGATCAAAAGAATCACGATTCTACTAAAGAAAGAATGAAATCGTGTTTACAATTTTGTATTACAAAGCTCATGCACCGCTGTTGATGATCACGTGAAGAGTTGCACCACAATGAATAGAATAGAAAGAACACTTGAATTAGAAGTGTTGCAATCTACGGATCTGAGAAGATTGGTGAAGAAAAATCCCAAAGATCTCTACTGCTAAAATAAAGGAAAGAGTCCTGTGCGCATCTACTATTGAAAGCAAGGAAGATTAGGATTACAAAGATTAGTTTAATTAGGAAACTTTTGCTTTAGTAGTTTACTTTTATTAGGATTTTAATAATGTAAACCGACCCCTTATGAGCTATAAATAAGAGGGCCTGGTACAGAAAATAATCATCCAAGGTTTCTCAGCAACAATTGACAACTGAGGTTGGGGTTTCGAAAGATCAAAGTAGTGTAGTTTTGTTTATGAGAAATCTCCTTCATAGTTGACGACTAGGATTGGGAGGACAAAGAACAAATTAGTTTAGATTTATTTTTATGCAATTTTCTACTTTCTTTTCCTGCTTTGTAAACATCTGATGGTTCTTGATATTAATTGACGCCTGATCGTCATAAAATATGACCCTACAAGTGTAAAACTTCAGATGTACTAGAGTAAGTACAAGGGAGTTGAACCACAGGGATTTGTTATTTACCTCGATTTAATTTTTGTTTTATAAAATACTTTGTAATATTAGATTTCCTAAATTATTCAAATAAAAGAAAATCTAAAATAGCTTTGAAATAAGAGAGGAGAAGGCGGTCTGGAATCTCTCTTGGATTTTAGACTCGCATAAAAATAAATCCTATTTCCTATCTATTAATGAATCCTAGGTACCCCCTCTCCAGGCTACAAGCTCAGTCGCATCGTATATGTATTAGAGAAATCTAATCGTCAAGGCATCATTGCACAAACCAACAAAAACTATCCTACAAGGCCTAGTCCGTTGGTTAATATCCTATCTAGGCTAACCCCAAACCCTAAAAGGCCATTGAGATTATTCTAAATAAGATTACAACATTACCATCTCATTCTCGATCTCGTCGAAACCTCGAGCATGGAATTGTAGCATCAAAATGGAATTCACAAGTAGAAAAAGAAAATAGAAATATATTAGAATACTTATCCGAAGTTTGTAAGAGATCCTAGGCTGAAGCATTGAGCACTCATCGATCCAGGGATGCTCATCATCATTGAGTTAGGCTCTGGTTGATGATTACATTCAATCTCCCTCTATTTTAGAACTAACCTAACCTAAACTATAAAAACTCATGCCAAAAGCTCTCTAGAAAAGTTCGGACATGCGAGTCCCCTAAAACCTAACCCTAGGGTCCTTATATATATAGTATAAAGCCCTAGAACATTATACACGACAAGTAAACCTAGAGAATCCATAAAAATCCTCCAAGGAAGAAGAATTCAGATGGAAATTTATGTAGCTTGAGTAATCCAGCCTTTTTTAGAAGAGAAATCTGAAGAAGATCTCAGACGCTAGAGTTTATCCTCACCTGTCGAACCTGATTTTTCTCTTGAAAATACTATTATGAGCAGTCGAAACTGGATTCTCAACCAATCGGGCTTCAGGTTCCTTTTCATGGCTGAAGACGCTTCACAGGCTTCAGATTAACTTAAATCTCTGACGGTCAAACCAACTATGACCGGTTGAAAATATATTTTGATGTTTCTATAATCTGCTTGTTTGATGCTTCGACCAGTAAAAACAGTTCTTGACCAGTCCGTCTTGATATTTCTGAAGTCTTTCAGTTCTGTGACCAATTGAAACTAGTATTTCGACCAGTCCATTTGAACTTTCTTCTTTTCTTCTATTTTTCTCATGGACCACTTCTAGCTGCGCGATCCTGACCGGTCCATTTTGCACTTTCGACCGGTCAAAATGACCTTTGAGGTCTTTCCTTCATGGCTTCTTCAAAGGTTCTTGCCAAAGCTTTGGGTTTCTTCTTAACATTGCTCTATTAACACATTTATCGTTTATTCGGCTTTTACACATGTTGCAACACGACACGAACTAAAAGCATCTATTAGTAGTTAAGTGAGGGCTAACAAGGCCAAGATTCGGGGATAAATTATGCAACTTCTAAGACCGATCACACCCCCAAACCTCAACTTTCTAGTCCTTGAGCAAAGGCAACATTAAAATCATAACCCGAAAGCTAGCTAGCCTAATAATGTATAGACTACTTCTAAAAGTAAAAGTCACTTTCATAGGGAGTACAATTACATTTAGCATATGCAACAAGCCTTTAAACCCCTAGGTGATTCCTAGTTGAGGAGTTGTGTCTCCTGAGGGTTTTCAGTGAAGACACTCACAAACTTCTCAAAACAGTTTTCTCAAAACCATAGGTAAAAGAGTTTTCAAAATCGGTTTGCATATGATATATATATTTTAAAATCAAAACCTGTAATCATTTCAACATGCTAATCTTCATTTTTAGATACCGATGCCATGATAATTCCACTGGTATCTCTTCCAATTAACCCAATGCTCCAATCCTTAGACCAATCTTTCATCCATGCCTAGAGTGTCGTGTGTGCATGTGCCAATGCTTAAATCATTTTATCACTGAATTAATTCAAACTGGGAATCGTCGGATCCCAAGTTTCGACTTGAACGATACGGTATATTGAAAGTACCGTATCGTTCATATACATGTATTTACCAGGACAATATATTCAATGTGTCATTCGGTACGATCCGATAGTGATACATATCGCCCAATACGTACTGGTTTTGGGTTCGGACGATACATATCGATTTTCTAGCATTTTGATCCATGATCCACATGATATAAGAAAGACGGTGCATCAAAGAAATTTAAGAAGTGATTTCATAGAAAATGATGTTTTCATCCTAAGCATGTTATATCAAGTACCATAGATATTGCATCATCACTCTCCACAAGGCATATACCACCCAAGATTAGATCAAAAAGATATTTTTCAGGGTTGTAATGGGGCTCGGGTGAAGGTTATGGACGAAAGGGAAACTGGATTAAAATATCTCTAAGAAACTGAAAAAAGAAACACCTTTGATTTTCTCATTTTTCATTCTTCTCTTTTTCAAAATTTTCAAAATTTTTCCTTTCTTTTTCTCTCCTCTCTTCCTTCTTTTCAATTTTGGATATCACCACATATTTTTCATTTTTCTCATTTTCTACCCTTTTTTCTTTTCTTTTTTTTGTTTTTTTTTCCTTTTTCATATACTTTTATTCCATATACTCCTAGTAAACACCACTTTATGCCTCTCCACTTACTCTCATCCCATTTATTCTCATCCCTTGTTCCCAATTTCTCAGAGATTGAAGGGTAAGGCTTAAATTTTCAGGAATGGTGTCAGGGTATGGTTAACATGGCTTATCAAGAAATATAAAGGCAAAATTTTTAACAAGCTCAAAATGGGTACTAAAAGGTAAATCTGTATGAGGTGGGGACTTTTAGGCACAAGCAAGCCAAACATGGCCTTTGATCATTTCCTTCCATGGTGGTAGCGATACCTATTTATTTTGACTTCAAGTACAATGGGTTCTAGTACCATGATGTAAATGATGCATAATCTACAGACTGAGATAAAATGTATGAGATTTCAACAATAAAGCACAAATTTTAAGGATACTCCGAATTTATTTTAGCACTCATCAAGAATGACGGAAAAGTTTTAAAGCTTTTTGGGGTTTAGTCTATTTTAGGATCCTAGAGTTCCAGTTTTAAACTAATCCATTGATTTTTGGACCTAAGCATGGCAAAAGTGTAAGATATTTTCTAGTCATGGAATCCAAACCAATCCTAAAATGTTACCAATGGAGTTAATTATCCTATGCAACAACAATTTTATCATAGCATGAATATTCAAAAATTAAAATTTACATGCATCTTTGATTACATTTTGAAAACTTCGGCAAAATAAACAGTGATGGTTTTAAAAACTAAACATCATATGGTATTGAGGGTGTATAAAGCAGTGATTAATTATGTGATGTAAAAATTAAAAATATTAACCATACATTCAGTACAACACCCCCAAACCTAAGTGGTGCTATGTCCTCATTACACAAAATAGTGAACATTTAAAACAACAACAGGGAAATAGTAAGAGTGGTGTTAAACAAGCAGCAACTAAGCATTGTAACCTGGTCAAGCTGAGGCCAAAATGCAACAACTAAACCTCTGGACAGGTCAGGGCAAAATCATAAGCAAGAAAAATCAAGGGCTAGTAGGCCCAATGAGCCTCCCCCAAACCTGTTCAAGAGCTATATTCAACACCACCATAGAAAATTTAGCAACCACCAATCATCAACAATAATGCAAAAAGAAAATAAAAGAACTATTTATATATTCACAATTAACAGTTTACAGACACTGATATACAAAAAGTGGAAACCTAGGATAATCTAGACATGCCCAAACATTGGAAGCGACCCAAGGGACATTGCAAGATCGACGTTGAAACGATCCCTTAGTCTTCAAAAAGATTCTGATCCCTCCAAAAAGATATCACTCCTCCCAGCCCAGGTGGGTGCATCCAATAGAAGAGGATAAATAACCCGAGCCGGAATGAGGAGTTACGCAGAAGGTGGAGGTGGAGGTGGAGAGTGTAGATCAGCCTTACGATGTTTTGGGGAAGATAGCGAAGGAGGGGACACAAGATTTAGAAATTCAGCGTCTATAACAATTAGGAGTAGAGCCTCCCACGTGTCTTTCTCAGTCTTTGGCATTGTGGCTACCTCTCTCTTTAGCCTATGGGTGATGGCCCTTCGAAAATCCGACCAACTTGGCTCATTTGCCATGAGGGAAAAGGGGTTCAAGAAAAAGGGTTTAAGATGAAGGGATGAAAGAACTGGGCGAAATGGGTGTTTGTTTTATAATGGAGGATGGTGGAGAAGGCGAAGAATCTTGTTTAATGGGGAAGGTGGAAGGTTGGAAGGTGAAAGGGTGCCAAAATTAAAAAGAAGTGACGCACAGAGATCAAGGAAGAAGACGACTTGTGCAACCGTGGATCTTGATCGTTCCGTTGTGACGACGGGCCCTTTTCGAAAAAATATAGAGTCGCCACCCGGAGCTTTTGGTGTCCCGAGAAACCTCAAATAAATATTAAATATACCAAAGTGCCAAATATGACTCTCATTTACCGATTCACGCCAAAGGCTCTTGGGTAGGGGCTTCGGTTATCGATCGGGAAGGTGTTAGGCACACGATTAACTTGCTCGTAAGCGGTCCCTACTTATGGCCAAAAATAAAAAATAAAAATAAAAATAAGACAACACTTCCTCTTGCCCAAAGGCATTCTGATCCTATTTTCGCCCCCCACAATTACCAAAATTTTTGGTGGCGTAATGGCACAAATTCAAGGATAGAGGAAACGCGAAGAAGGTAGAGGAATAGAGGGGAGAGCTGGAGCTCTCGGGCCCTTGTAGCACAGCTGTGGACCTTCGCGTGGGTGCACTTGAGGGGCTTCTAATAGCTAGGAAGGTTGGAAGATAGGTTCTAAACTCTAAAACTTAGTAGCGAAGGGGCAGAGAAAGAAGGCTAGGGGGTAGATCTCACCTAGACTAAAGGATTTTTTATGGAAGATGGGATCTAAAAGATGGTTTTGAATTTTAGAATTTGTTTGGGTTTGGTGCACCAAAGGGGCAAAAGGGATCTCTTAATCTTTTTCTCTCTTGGAAAATTTTCAAGCCTTTGTAAAGGGAGGGGTGCCTCTCTATTTATAGAGAAAGGGGTGGTTAAGGGGACACTTAAGGGCTAATGGGATTAGCAATTAAGTAATTCCCAATCTAAGGTTTCCTAGGGTTTTGGGAGCTTAGATATATGGGAAGGGGGTTCAATGGTAGATGATAGGGTGGGGGTTTAAATTACTAGAGGGTTGCAAATAGGGTAAATGAGGGTGCAACAGTCCTAATGAAACCCACCCTAAACATTGAGATGATCAACAAGTCAAACCCCCCCAAAATTCATTTTCGAGCAAAATCTAAGAATTACTGTAGCTAAGCCTAGCATGTGTATTACACACACTAGGCATATGTACAGTGCTCGAGAAGTTGAGAGCCCGTTGGGGGGCCCATCAAAGCGTAGTGTGTGTATTATACACACTAAGCCAAATTTGTGAAAAAATGGCCTAGCATGTATAATATACATGCTAGGCAACATTTCTCTCAAAAATGGCTTAGCATGTATATTATACACGCTAAGCATACGCCAAGCCTCGAGAGGTTCAGGGCCTGTCGAGGGGTTTACTCAAATGGAGTTTTTAGGCCCGAAACTTTGGATTGCCATAATTTCCGGTATAGGACTCGGATTGAGGTGAGTAGAAACCTCTACTTTCCAATGGTATATGATTTAGTTTCAACAAGGGTCCCCACAAGCTTTGGCACACCTCTTCTGAACCACTGCCCGAGAGGGTCAATTGACAGGTTCAGAGAGGGTTCTATAGGTTGGGGTTAATTCCTAATGGTTTAGACAAGTTTCTAAGGGTTTGGGAAGGTTTCCTAGGGTATGGGAGATGCTATTAGAAGCTCAGTGGTGCGCCCTTCTCGAAGCATGTTTCTATTGGGCCTTGGGCCAAATTTGGGTGTCTATAGCTGCCCCTCTTTGATATCCGATCACTAATGATCGAATGTCAAAGACAAGTGACATCTGAAGAGGCCCAAGGCATGCTAATGGGTCCACTATATTCAAAACGAACCTCAAACATCAGGTGGTAATATGGTGAGTAAACAGAAGCCCTATATGTTAGGAAAAACGTCCGCTCCTCAAGGCTATCATTCCCCAAGTGCTAACCAACATTAGTGGGCATAACCGAGATGATGCGAGTTGCAAAAGCCCAATATAACTGAAAAAATATCCACTTCTCAAGATGATTAAAGATGTTTGATGTCCAAGTATCATTCTAAACAAAACAGCTCCGTGCGTGGGAGGGTGATCGACGCATACTTAAAGGCAAGCGCGAGACAAAAATGCGAAGATCCACAGTTTGTGTCCAATCATATGAGACATTGATTGCCCTTTTTGACTAGGCACGGGTGCCCCTGCTTGAAGCTGGGTTCAAGGTCTTTGGGTGAACCCATCGGTCCCGAAGTTAATTTAGCATGACTATCCGACTGGAGAAAATTGATGTCGCAACACTTTTTGGGAGTACGTGCTACTTTTTGAAAGTTACACACATATATATATATATTTATATTTATATTTATATTTATATATTATTTTATTGTTTTATATATGTAGTTATTTTCACTTTTTTTTATTTTTCTCCTTTATTTTTATATTTATTTTGTTTGTTTGGGATTTTCATTGATCTCAATTATTTTAACACAGCTTCTCGAGCAGGTCAAATGGAGATTGATGCATTGCTTGGGGGCGTGTGCACCTTCTTGTGCCCTAGGGGGAATAAGCCTAGCATGTGTAATATACACGCTAGGCTAAATCTGGCAGGTTTATGCCTAGCGTGTATAGTATACCCGCTAGGCCAAATCTGGCAAAAACAAGCCTAACGTATATATTATACACGCTAGACTAGATGGGTTTTAAATCAGTCGAACCCAAGCAAAATAGGGCATTTTTCAAAATATTTTCTTCCCCCGCTTTCTAAACCGAACTTGGACCTCGTCCTAGGGTTTCATTGAATTGATTTGAACCCCTACATTGCACCGGCGTCTACTCTCGCCGATCAAACGAACATTCTATGCCAGATCAAGGGTTTCTTTTCTTTTTCCAAGTAATCATCTCTTAACCCTATTTCTTTTGATTTGTCTTGCTTTATTTTCAATGTGGTTAGGATTCTTGCATTTTTAGATGATAAATGAAAGATTTACTCTGTAAGTATGATCGTCTATGATCTGTTTGATTGATTTTTTTTGCATCAGCATTGATTTGAGTGGAAAGCTTGATTGAATGGTGCCTTACTATTCTTTTACACTTTTTTTTCCTCTTTTTTTTTTTATTCTTTCTTCTTTTTTTTTAGATTTTCTTGGACTATTTGTTGGTGTGACTAGGGCCTTTTGGATCTAGATGATTTTCCATGATGATTTTTTTTTTGTGTCCACGCATGGATTTTTGAAAACTAATTTATATATATTTTATTCGTTAATTTTTTTTTGTTTTTTTTTTCTTGACATGTGGGGGACCGCTCTGGGATCGCCCCTCTTGATGTTCTTACCAAAATGATGATGAATAAAAGGGGGCATACTTACCTTCTTTAGGCCTGTAGCAATCGGTTTCCCCATACTGATATTATCCTAACACTCACAACTTGTGCTCTTTTTAGGATGTCAAGTGAAGAGGAGCAGGGTCATGAGGGTGGTCCTGAGGTGATCTACGGTATCCGGGGGGAGCAGCTTATTCCGGTGTAGCATTCTTCCCGGATCTGGTACGAGATGCAGGCTGAGGCAATCCCGCAATGGGTTACGCCACCAAAAGTACACCCACATTTCTAATTTTGGGATCGCCGGTCAGGTAAGAGATAATCTTTTATTGGTTCCCCTTGTGCGAGCTTTCTTTGTTCTAGGACCTAACACCTCTTTCATTTTACAACCATCTCTGTCCTCAATCATGTTTTGCGGAGGTTGGCACAACCTCTAGTGTCTTTATATCTTCCTCCCTCAGGTTGTGAGGTTGCTCTTGGCCCAAGCCGACTTCGGAGACTTTCATTCGTGCCCTGTCATGAGGGGCGATTCAACTTATGTGAAGGCCCTGGTAGAACGATTTCGGCTTGAGACCATGACCTTCCATATGTCAATGGCCGAGATGACCATCACCCCAGTAGACTGGTCGATGATCACAGGGATCAGGATGGGGGGTATAACGGTGGCCGGCCTTCGCGTACCAGATTGGGACAACATGGTTCAGTTGATTGGGGAGTACCCCTCCTCCCAGGATATGAGCGGCTCCAAGGTCAAGCTATCTTGGTTGGCCGATCTGTTTAAAGAGAATGAATTGGTGGATCAGAACCAGCCAGAGAAGGATATCGTTATTGAGCCTGAGCGTGCATTGATATTGGCTCATATCTCGCTCCTCTTTTTCCTGGGCAAGACTCTTTTTGCCAATGCTAGTGGTAGCCGGGTCTCATTGTCCCTACTCAGCCTTATGGGAAATTGGGATAATGTTCATCGATATGATTGGGGCGGTGCTGGGTATGTCGTACTGATGGCCAACTTGCCTCGAGCTTCGATTGGAGACTTGGGTTTCGTTCTCAGTTTTTGGTTTGTGATAGAGGTAACCCCTGACTCTTTTACTCCTCTTGGTGTATTATTTATTTTTGCCTCTGTCTTTCATGTCTGCTCCTTTCAGATCTGGGGATACTTACATTTTTAGTTGGGCAGCCCCCTTCTCTCCTCAGATGAGTTCATATATCCCCTCATGAGCAGTTGGCATAAGAGTCGTCGTAAAGACTTGGGAATGAAGCATTTGGAGTTAGGCCTGAGGTCCCAATTTGATTTGATGATCCCGGAGTAGGTATGGACACTTCCCTTTTCTCTTTCTTAGAGAGAGATTTTTTTTTTTGGTGATGTTTGTTTGACTAATAGGACTCTCTTTATCTGAGAAGAACACCTTTGATCCTTACGTCGGTTCTCCCTTTTGAGATTGAGTTGCCGTGGGCCAGTCTCGACTGTTCGTGGACCATCGAGTTATCTTTTTCTACGGTTCTTGGGCTAGAGCCTACTATTTGGGAGAGAGGGTAGTGCATTAGTACCGAGATTATTTTGCTGTGCTGTGGGGTCCTCTTGGGGATTTCATGTCTCCTAAGGGTACGACTGAGGAGCTCTCAGTTGGGCTCCTCCACCACGGGGTCCCTGTTGATGATCTTTTTTACCATGGTGGGTATCCGATGTGGTACGAATCCCTTCCCTACCGGTCCATCCTTCTGTGCTTTGTACCTAGTGCCAACTTTCTAGCCTTTCGTGGTTCACGATCTCAAGTAATCCTCCTCGTCCTTTATGCAGGTTCTTGATGGTTTTGATTTGATTTTGGTCTGACTGCTTGGGCCTTTGCTTCTTTCTAAAGTTTGATGGGGGAGATGATTCTGATGAGGATGATGCAGCAGCAAGCCCTGCCGAGGCTCCAGGTGTTGAACCCTCTGACCCTTCTGGTATGGGTGTTTCTGAGAATTCGACTGTAGAGACTCAGGAGGGCTCCAGGCTCTTTGATGATGCTTTCCTCTCAAGCTTGTGTGCAGATTTGACTGAGGGGGCCACCTATCTACTGAGGCATTCCGCCCCCCCCCTCCCGAGCTGGTCCTAAGGGTGAGTTTTCTTTCCACTGTACTTCCTTTTCAGGGAAATGCTTGCTGACTTCTCTTTTTCCTTCTTTGTTGTAGAATTACGAGTCGACTGTTAATCAGGCAGAGTACTATCACCACATCGCCGGCCTTCGAGATGTGGAAGTGGTAAGTGTCATACCACTTGACTCTGATTATTTCTTTGCTACCCTTTACTTTGTAACTGACCTCAATTGATATTTTTCGATATGATCTACAGCATGCTCTTGAGAAGGAGTTGCACTCGTTGCTCGGCAGGCTTTCCCAGGCATGGTCAAGAGTGGGGGACATTCGGACATATCAAAGTACCTTGCACCGGTACAAGAAGGCCAAAGGCACTGATTAGAATAAGCTTTTTTCTGTTTTTGATGAATATTTGAGACTCTTAGGATATTTTTCTGTTCTTTTTTGGGAAGATGTAATGGATGATATGAGAATACACTTCGGATGGTTTGCTTTAGAATGAATGTTAGTGCTTTCCCTTTCTATTGTCTGCTCTATCTCTTCCTTCTGGCTGGGATATACTTGATTATCTGCAGGGTGGACTCAGGTTTTTTTTTTTTTTTTTTGAAAAATGGCCTTTGGGCCATGCATTTGGTTTAATACTGGCCAAACCTTTCATGTCTATGAAGATGGTTCCTGAAAGAAAAATCGTATAGAAGTTAAATAGCAATTTTTAGTATCCAGCACGTGATCTGGGGTGCTTTGAATAAATAGCAGAATGTGTAGGTGGGTTGGCTAGAGGGCCGGTAAAAAATAATCTCCCTAAATCCCCCTCTCTCTCTTTTTGGTGGCATTTCTTGCCTGGCATGTGTAATATATACGCTAGGCAATTTTGGGAGGTAATTGGCCTAGCATGTATATTATACACGCTAAGCACGCCCTGGGGATTTTTGGCTTAGCGTGTGTAATAGCCATGCTAGGCAAAATCTAGGAAATTTTACACTAGCATGTGTATTACACGTGCTAGGTGCTTTCTGGGGAGTGTGGGGCGTTTTAGGCCCGAGAATGCACCTTTTTCTCTTTCTTTTTAATTGGGTCTTGTATTTTCTGCTGTCATTTTTTTTTGCTTCCCCGAGAGTTAGTCCATTTTCCTACATTGAATTGTAATTTCAAAGACATCTTTGTATGACCATGGACCCGCTTTCCGACCCCGCCTCGCATGGGGGGACCTTTATACTTCCCTCTTCTGGTATGGGGTCCAATTTTCTAACAAAATGGCTTGAAAGCTTGAACGAGAGTGAGCTTGCGGAGTTGGATCAGCTTGGATTGGCCTGTCTCTCGTCTTTCCTTGGAGTCCCTCTGCTTTGAGATCTCATTTATGCGACGACTTCTTTTTGGGAAGTGGATACCCATGTCTTCCATTTTGGGAACCGCGAGTTAACTCCCACTCTTGAGAAGCTCTCTAGCTTGTCGGGTTTTAAGTTATATAGAAACCTTGCTAGGGTAGTGCCAAAACCAGATTATGCTAAAGTCGTCCACACAACTTTGGGTTTGAAGAAAGTTCATTATGAGAAAAGCCTCATTGGTGGGCCCACCAGGTGTTCGATGAAATTCCTGAGAGAACTTTTTGGCGATGAAAGCCTATGAAAATTGCCGATTAGAAATATCCATAACATAAAGGTTTTTGCTCTTTGTCTTCTCTCAGAGGTTCTTTTCTACACTGCGGGAGAGAGTTTCTCGCTTGCGCTTTGCAATGTCCTGGCGAAACTTTTTGGGAGATGTCGTTCCGTAATGCATATGGTTTTTATAGAGCTTTACCGTTGCATTGACGCCTATGCTTTCGGCCAAGTTGAGTACCTCCAGGGATGCCCTATTCTATTCTAGGTCTGGCTTGGGGAGCATTTCACTATTTTGGGGCACGTGCCCCGCTTCTATGTTGTTTGTGGTGAGGCGACGGCTCGCTGCTTTTTGGGTTGATGCCATCGGTTGCCGCATGAGAATATACAGGAGCTGAAGCTTTGGCTGGCTGAGGCTAAACTGGTGTGGAGGCTTCCCTCGTTACACAGGGTTTTTCCAGTAGTTCGATTTAGAGATTACGAGGGCATCACTCTTCTTGGTATGACCAACATCACCTACTACTTTCCATTTCGGGTGCTGCGCTAATTTGGTTGTTCTCAGCAGGTGCCCTGTGCGACGAAACCACCCCTATGTGACTTGATTTTTTCTCGGGGATCCTCTGGGGACTTCGATAGGATAGCCTCCCTCTAGAAAATGCGTCAGTCGACGCATATGTGCGATCTGGAGCAGGGGAATCTGATTTTGTCATCTCCAGAGTATGAGGCTTGGCTACTATCTAAGAGGCCTTCTGCTTGTCGCTTGGACCAGGCAGAGAATAATGATGCAGGGGGACCTTGGCAAAAGAAGGAGTCGACACTTCGAACTTGTCTTGACCTGCTGATAGATGAGAAGTGAGTCTTGCACAAGCAATTAGAGAAACAAAAGGTTAGAGCAGAGGTGGCGGAAGCACGAGACGGCATAGCTGAGTCTGAGGTTCTTCGTCTGGAAGGAGCCTTGAGTGATGCTCTTGGTGCTACTGATGTCTCCCATAAATGATATAAGAGCCTTCACGATTGCTGGATGACAGAGCGAGATGTTCGGGAGGATGCTTTATGTGCAGAGATCCATGCCCTAAAGCGCGAGTTGGGTCGTTGATTCCATCCAACACACTTTTTTTTGCATAGATCAAAACCATAGAAGGGGGCATAAGAAACCCTGTTCAGATACATCTTTTTGGTATAAATATTTTCTCTATGTTTTTTATGTCTTTTTCAACTTTTGGAAAAAGGAAAGGGACGCTAGACATCACACCGATTATTTTTTGAGATGTGGTGCAAGTATAGTACAGACATGTAAATGGAAAACAAAGATTTATTATCTTACATAAATTCTATCTTTCTCTATTTTAAAAAAAAGGGGAAATTGGGTATTATGCCGATCATCCATTTGGGATGTGGTGCATACAGTGCTGGCCTGAAAATGGGAATGGAAAATTTATTATCTTTTATAAATGTGGTATTTCCGGTCATCGAACCAATCATCCCGGAGTGGGGTGCACACAGTGTAGAGCTGAGAATGGGAAAGGAAAATTTATTATCTTTTGCAAAGGTGGTCCTTCGGGTCATCAAACCAATCATCCCGGGGTGGGGGTGTGCATAGTGCTGGCCTGAAAATGGGAAAGGGAAATTTATTATCTATTGCAAATGTGGTCCTCTCCTTTCTTCATTTGTTTGTTGCCTCAACAGTGAGTCCCATTTGAGCATAGCCGAACCCATTTATGCAGTCGACCCTAAGTGTGGTTCAACAATTCTTCCCAAGGTCAGAATGCCCATCCCTTTAAATTAAATCAACATTTTATCCTTACCTCAGGTCATGCGTTTGACAGTGCGGTCTAAAGATACACCTGATCAAGATCCGATTTGAACTAACATGAGTGGCCCAAATGAAGACCAGAGCTCGGAAATGTAAGCAACGGAGTAACTGATTTTTGTTTTTCTTTTTCCTTTTTCAACCCTTTTTTACTCACAATACCCAAGACAGGTTTTCGCCATGCCCATTATTACCCTCTTTTTACCAGTAGCGGCCTTTCAGGTTTTCACTACGTCCATGGGTATGCATTTTTTACCCCAAGTGCCTTTTCAGGTTTTCACCTGGTCCACACGAGCTCGCTGTTTTTACCCGTGGCACCCTTGCGGGTTTTCATCATGTCCGTTTTGCTTTGAGCTCGTATTTTCTTTTTCTTTTTTTTCCTTTTCTTATCCTTCAAAGGCCATGACATGGACGTTGATTTTGTCATAGCCAGCCAGATGGAGTTCTTTGTTGTCTCTCAGCTTGGCTCGTGCTGACTCAATGGATATTGTGACTGCTCGCAGGCCTTAAAGAGGGCTTTCTCTAGGGATGTGTCTTGGCCATGGGTTTGAAAGGGATAGGTTAGGAATTTTATAGGTATTCTGGGATTAAAAGGTTCCCTTCATTGGGTTTCAGTTGCCATAATACACCTCTTCCTTGGGGAATTTTGACTTTACATGCCCCACTTTTTCTTTTCTATTTTTTGTTCTTTTTATTTTTTTCCAGACATCCACCTTTTGAGATTTTGCTTTTTTGATATTTTTTTGGATTTTGATGATGACTCTTTTCTTTTTGTTGATATATACATATATTTTTTCCTTTTTCTGGGAGGGGTTGATGAAAGCAAGGCTAATGGTTTAACGAGTGTAGCAAAGGGTATGAATATTCAGGGTCGCTTTTTGGCTACTTAGCTTTGAACTGATGGCCTCTTTTTAAAGGATCCTTAAGCAGTCATGTATCCATTTTTATCAGTACTTACCTTGCCACCGAGACTAGGAGTAGAATCGGCTTACGTATCCAGTGTTGATCTGCTCAAGAAAGAGATCTTCGTCCATGGTGGCGAGGCGGAGCCTGTATCCCGGGAACACCTCTCTGATGGCATAAGGTCCTTCCCAGTTGGGCTTGAATTTCCCTCTGGGATCAACGTAGAGAGATAGGAAGATTTTCTTAAGCACAGTATCACCCACCTTCAAATCTCGGGTGCAAACACGCTTGTTGTAGGCACGTGTGATCCTTCTCTGATAGACCTGGGTGTAACATAAGACCAGGAGCCTTTTCTCATCTAGCAGGTTCAACTGCTCAAAATGGGACCTTTCTCTTATAGCCTCCAACAGATTCGATCGATAGCATGACTTCAGTTCCATACACAAGGGAGAATGGTGTTGCCTCTGTAGCAATACGGATCGACGTTCGGTAAGCCCATAGTGCGAATAACAATATTTTGCTCTAATCTCAAAATGTGATGACTATCTTTTCAAGGATGCAGATGACCGCTTTGTTAGCTGCCTCTACGGCCCCATTGGTTTGCGGCCAATATGGTGATGAGCGATGATGTTTGATTTTGTACAACTCGCAGAAGGATCTTATGCATTTGTTCGAGAAGTTCGTGCCGTTGTCCATGATGATGTCCTTTGGAGCATCAAATAGACATATAATCTTATTCTTGATGAACTTTTTGACATGACTGGCCATGATATTTGCATATGACGCTACTTCTACCCATTTGGTGAAGTACTCAATAGCGACGAGGATGAACTGATGCCCATTCGAAGCTTTTGGATTGACTTTTTTTACGACATCGAGGCCCCAAGTAGCAAATAGCCAAGGAGTGGTCATGATATGTAGATCAATGGCAGGAGCATGCATCAGACTGGAGTGTTCTTGGCATTTGTAGCACTTCTGCACGTGCTTGCAACAGTCAAATTCCATGGTGGTCTAGAAGTATCCCTGTTGTAGGATTTTCTTGGCGAGCATGTGTCCATTGACGTGAGCCTCGCATACTCTCTCATGGATTTCTCTTATGATGTTGGCCACCTCACCCTTAATAAGGCATCGGAGTAGGATATTATTATACGACCACTTGTAAAGGCACTCGCCGCAGATGATGTAGTTGGCTGCTAAGCGTTGGGTGGTCCGCCTGTCCGTCTTAGATGTTCCTTTAGGGAAAGTTTGAGTTTTGAGGAAATTCTTGACATCTGAGAACCATGGAGGCTCATCATCTGGCTTTTTGGATCCCTCAATCTGGAGGCAGAAGGATGGCTCATTTCTCTGCTCAATCATGATTGGCTTCATTTCGACGCCATAGGGGATTTCTACCATTGATGCCAATGTTACTAGTGCATCGACGAAGCGATTTCTCGCTCGCGGGACATAGGAGAAGGTAGCATCATTAAAGCATGCTATCAGATCCTCGAGGTGCTCATGGTACGGGATTAACTTCTCATCCTTCATCTTCCAATGTCCATTTGTCTGGCATATGATTAACTATGAGTCACCAAATATCCTGAGATGAGTTACATTTAGATCAAGTGCTGCCTATAAGCCAGCTACGCAGGCTTCATATTCAGCCATGTTGTTAGTGCATGGGAAGTTGAGCTTGATGGAGACTAGTATGTGAGACCCTTTTGGCAAAATCAGAATGCGCCAACTCCTTGACCTTTGACATTTATTGCCCCATCGAAGTGCATTACCCAAGACTCCTCCATTTCTACTGTGTCATCCTCCATCATGAACAAGATGCCCTCATCTGGTAATTCAGTCCTCAAAGGTTCATAGTTAGGTAAAGGATTCTCGACAAGATGATCAGCCAGTGCCTGCCCCTTGATCGACTTATGAGTGATATATGTGATGTAAAATTTGGATAACAAAAGTTGCCAATGTGCACTTCAACCAGTGAGAGCCAAATTTTAAAACAAGTATTTCAACATATCCATTCGTGCTAAGAGTAGAACGGCTTAAGATAGCAAGTAGTGGTGGAGTCTCTGTGTAGCCCATACAAGAGCTAGGCATGCTCTCTCTAGATGAGAATAGCGCATCTCGTAGTCAGTAAACTTCTTGCTGAGGTAGTAGATAGCATGTTCTCTTCTTCCTATTTCGTCATGTTCTCCTAGGATGCATCCCATCGAAACTTTTGTTGTAGAGAGATACATTAAGAGTGGTCTATCGGATACCGGCGGTACCAAAAATGGAGGATTGAGAAGGTAACTCTTTATTTTAGCAAATGCTACTTGGCAATCGTCATTCCATTCAATGGGAGAATATTTCTTTAGTAGCTTGAAGATCGGCGTGCAGATAGGAGTGAGCTGTGCAATGAACCGACTAATGTACTTGATCCTGCCTAAGAAGCCTCTGACCTCTTCTCGATAGATGGTGGTGGCATTTTGATGATGGCCCTTACTTTTATCGGGTCAACTTCAATGTCTCTCCGACTGATAATGAAGCCTAGTAGTTTTCCTGACATGACGCCGAATGCGCATTTTGAGGGTTTAAACACAACCAGTATTTCCTCAACCTCTCAAATAGCTATTGAAGATGTATCAGATGGTCACCTCTCTCTGGAGACTTAGCAATCTTATTGTCCACATACACTTCAATCTCTCAGTGCTTCATGTCATGGAAGAGTGCTGTCATTGCTCTCTGATATGTTGCGCTGACATTTTTCAGTCCAAAAGGCATAACTCGATAGCAAAAAGTTTCCCATGGAGTAATGAACGCTGTCTTCTCTCGATCTGCTTCTACCATCTTGATCTGATTGTATCCAGATAATCCGTTCATAAATGAGAGCATTCCATGCCCAGTAGTGTTATCGACCAAGATATCGATGTGTGGTAACAGGAAGTTGTCCTTTGGGCTCGCCTTATTGAGGTTTCAGAAATCAATGCACGTTTGAACCTTTCCATCTTTCTTCGGTATCGGGACTATGTTGGCTAGCCACTGTGGGGACTTGGAGACTGTTAAGGAGGTGAAAAATATCATTTTTCACCTCCTAACCTGACCTTTGACGGACCTCTGAGTTGACTAAGAATGTGTTTTGAGTATAGTTTGTAGATAAGCAATAAATTGTAGTCTTAGTGTAGACATCCACGTAAAATAGCCAAAGAAGCAATCTGCTACTCAAACATGTGTTCAAACAGCTCAAAGGCCAGCCAATCAAGTGATCCAGAGAGCTTTAAAAGTTCATGAGAAGGTCATGGGCCCAATTGAGGATGCTTGAGACCAAGTACAGTTGCAAGGAATGATGATTAAACCCACCAAGAGGCTGCTGAGTGGTGAACAAATGAAGAACAACACACCAAAGATGTGTGCCAGCTGTGGAAACTCAAGGCAGAACATCTTGAGAGGACACTCCAAGCTTTCGAGAGGTTAGGTTACTCAAATACCAAGCTATCGAGAGGTTCCCAGTACCTATCGAGAGGTTTTGGAGACAAAAGTTAAGCTGTTGAGAGGTTTTGGAGACAAAAGTAAAGATCCTGTCGAGAGGTTGGAAGAGCAATGTAATACAACCTGTCGACAACTTACTTGAAGCTACGCTCATCCTCGTGAGGTTCAAGTAACTTGTCGAGAGCTATTTCTAACCTGTCAAAAGCTCAACAGGAGCTTTACAAAGATGTCGACAGGATTTTCTATAACCTGTTGAGAGGACACTTGAAGGCATAGGAGAAATCGAGAGGTTCAACTGAACCTGTCGAGCAGTGCAATGCAACCTGTCGACAACTTACCTGAAGTCACGCTCATTCTCGCGAGGATTGAAGCAACCTGTCAATCCTGTCAACAAGTTCAAGAGAACCTATTGAAAGCCACATGAACCTGTCGAAATGAAGATCAAGCAGACTCAGAACCTGTCGAGAGGTTCCCTGAACCTCTCAATACTCGAATTGGGAACTTCTCATTTCCTTTCACAGCAACTGCCAACTTTAGAATTATATGCACGAGTTCCAAGGCATGTTAATAACCCTTTGGGGTATTTTTGGAACATAAATGTATATGAATGGGAACCCTCTAACTGCATCACATATGCCTACCAATTTTAGACCAATGGGAAAGAGCTTCTAGAAGAGAAATCAGCCATATCAACAGCTCAGAATAACAAAATTATTCTCTTGAGCTTTGATTGGCTGAAGTAGATTTGAGAAGAGAGGAGAAGAGTATAAAAGCTTGAAGAATATACAGAGGTAGCATCCAAAAATTGGGTGAACCAGAGCCAGATCCGAATTCCATTTCCCTCTAAAAATTTCCTCTTTCTTCCTTCTTCCCCCATTCTCTCCTTAGCCAATCATGGTTCGCTAAACCTCTTCAGTATCCAGGGTGAGGTTGAGAGCTATAAATCAAGAGTTTCAGAGGTTGTGTAGATGGATTGTATGTTGCACAAATTGCATAACTGAGCACAATAAGATTGTAAGTTATGTTATTACAATATAATTGTGGTTTTTAAAGGTGATTCTGATCTGTATTTCACTTTTTCGTATTTGATTTTCCTGGATTGGATATTCCTATGGATGCATGAGCTTGTAGCTTGGCACCCATAGCATTTGCAATAGTTTACCTATTCTAATCAAGATCCTGGAATTGGAACAATCTCTGGGATAGTCTGTGGCCATTGAAATGGACAGATCATAACCTTAGGATTGCTTCAATTCTTTGGTTGAGATTAGATTCTTATACCTTGCATCTAAGCTTTTATCCAGATGAAAGATTGTAGCAAATCTGTCCTATGCATCACCTTTGATCCAATTGATTTATAGTAAAGACTAATATCCTTAGTTGATGCTCTCTATCTTTTGATTTTAATCTTTTCATTTCCCTTGAATCTGAGTTTAATCAGATCTGGATTATTTTACATTTGATTTTTATAGTTGTTAGTAAAGTGACATCTCTTAGAAATCTCTCCTCTTTCCTGTTTTGATTTGTTTTAAACTAAGATAGGTTAGAGTGCCAGATCTGTTAGAGATCTAGAGATTTACTACATTTTAGAACACATTTCCCTGTGGACATGCCCTTACTTATCTCTTAAAGCTTGTTGCAACAACCCTGGTTCTTGCAGGACTGCTTGCTTACCTTGAACCCATACCTCTATACTTTGTCCTCCTATTTTGATGTTTTAACCCTTTAACAATTGTAAGGTAAGCAAGACAACAAGTTTTTGGCACCGTTGCAGGGGAGGTATCATTTGGCAACATGAAAGTGAAATTGGATGTTTACAATAGAGCCAATCAACCTCACTTGGATAATAAGAATTTCTTTTTAATTGATGTTTTTGATGAGCTTGTGGAAGAGACTTTGCCCAAGCTGCTATATGGTGATGATTTTTGTGATATTTTTTGGAATGTGTAGAGTGAGATTGTGGAAGAGAAGTTCCCCACACCCATGGTTCAAGAGGTGAAAGCTTTAATTTCTGATATGAGGCCAGCAATAAGGTGTCCACCATGGAAACCTACTGTGTTGCCTCTTCCACCACCATCAAAGGCACCTTTGTTGCCTTCTCTTATATGTCCACCTAATGTGGAGTTGAAACAGCTGCCTGAGACCTTAAAGTATGCTTTTTTGGGGTTAATCAGAAGTTGTCAGTGATTATTTCTTCCTCTCTCACTGATGAGCAGGAGGATGAACTGTTGTGTGTTTTAAAAAAGTATAAGAGAGCAATAGGCTGGACCATTGCTGACCTTGGGGGCATCAGCCCTGCTGTGTGCATGCATAAAATCTACTTGGAAGAGGGTTTCAAGCCCTCTAGAGAAATGTAGAGAAAATTAAATCCCCACATCCAAGAAGTGGTAATGAAAGAAGTGGTCAAATTGTTATATGCTGGAGTCATCTACCCAATTTCAGATTCTGAATGGGTGGCACCTACTCAGGTAGTCCCTAAGAAATCTGGAATTACTGTGATTAAAACAGATTCTGGTGAGCTTGTTCCAACTAGGGAAACCACAGGTTGGAGGGTGTGTATAGACTATCGGAAGCTCAATTTGAGAACAAAAAAAGACCATTTCCCTTTTCCCTTCATTGACCAAATTTTAGATAAGTTGGCAGGAAAAGCTTTCTATTATTTTCTTGATAGATATTTAGGGTATAACCAAATCCCTGTTTATCCATAAGATTAAGAAAAGACAACTTTCACATGCCCATTTGGCACCTTTGCCTATAGAAGGATGCCATTTGGGTTGTGCAATGCCCCTACAACTTTCCAAAGGTGCATGTATGCTATATTTTTTGACATGATTGATCGGTTTTTAGAGGAATTCATGGATGATTTCTCTATTTTTGGGGACAGCTTTAGCCAATGTCTACACCATCTTAGCCTTGTGTTGTAGAGATGTGAGGAAACCAACTTGGTGTTGAGTTGGGAAAAGAGCCATTTTATGGTCAATCAAGGCATTGTCCTTGGCCATGTGGTTTCCCACAGAGGCATTGAGGTAGATAAGGCTAAAATTGATCTGCTTGCACATCTTTCCCCACCAAAAATTGTGAAATAAGTCAGATCTTTCTTGGGGCATGCTTGGTTTTATAAGAGATTCATCAAGGATTTTAGTAAGATCTCAAAACCTTAGTCACCTATTGTGCCAAGAGGTTCCCTTTGAATTTAATGATGAATGTCTCGATGCCTTTGAGCTTTTGAAAGGTTGTTTAACATCTGCACCCATCCTTCAAACACCTAATTTTTCGTTGTCATTCGAGCTGATATGTAATGCATCAGACTATTATTGGTGCAATCTTGAGACAAAGGAAGGATAAGGCCCCTTGTGTGATTGCTTATGCAAGCAAAACCATGATTGATGCTCAGCTAAATTACACCACAACTAAGAAAGAACTGTTCGCAATTGTCTATGCCTTGGAGAAATTCAGGTCTTATATGTTGGGATCTAGGATAGTGGTGTTCACAGACCACTCAGCCCTAAATACCTTTTGTCAAAAAAAGATGTAAAGCTAGGATTAATCCGATGGATCCTCCTATTACAGGAGTTTGATCTTGAGATTAAGGACAAAAAAGGGGGTGAAAATGTGGTTGCAGACCACTTATCTAGGATCGTAGCTGAGGATTTTGATAGGCTGCCTATAAATGATTCTTTCCCAGATGAACTACTATTTACTATCAGCACTTCTACACCTTGGTTTGCAAACATTGTGAACTACTTGGCAGTAGGTAAGATCCCCCTACATTGGAACAAAATGGACAAGGAGCTATTCTTTTCATAGATCAGACATTACTTGTGGGAGGATCCATATCTGTTCAAGTATTGTGCAGACCAAGTGGTGAGGAGATGTGTCCCTGATAATAAATTCCACAATATACTATGTGTCCTGAAATGGCTTGTGGAGGCCATTTCAGTGGGAACAAGACTGTTGCCAAGGTGCTCCAAAGTAGATTTTATTGGCCCACTCTCTTCAATGATGCATGGCAGCATTTAAAGCTTGTGAAAGATGCCAAAAGATGGGAAGTATCTCTAAAATAAACTCCATGCCTTTACAGCGTATAGTTGTGATTGAACTCTTTGACATTTGGGGATTGACTTCATGGGTCCTTTCCCTCCTTCCTATGGATACAATTATATTCTTGTGGCTATGGACTACGTGTCGAAATGGGTTAAGGCCATAGCCACAAGAATCAATGATCACAAAGTTTTTCTCAACTTCTTGAAGGACAACATTTTCTCTAGGTTTGGCACCCCCAGAGCTATCATTAGTGATGGGGGGAGATATTTTTGCAATAGACAGTTTGCAACCTTGCTTAGAAAGAACTTTGTGACACACAGAGTTGCCACCCCGTACCACCCACAAACCAGTGGGTAGGTGGAAATTTCTAATCGAGAGATCAAACACATTTTGGAGAAAACTATGCGAGTTGATAGGAAGGACTGGTTCCTAAAGTTACCTGATGCTCTATGGGCTTATAGGACTACCTATAAGACTCCAATAGGGATGCCTTCCTTCAGGCTGGTATATGGCAAGGCATGCCATTTACCAGTAGAGCTTGAGCACAAGGCTTATTGGGCTATTAAAGCACTGAACATTGGCCTAACTTTTGTTGCCATGCACAGGAAACTCCAGCTGCCAGAACAGGAAGAGCTGAGATTGGAGGCCTACTCTAATGCAAGGATCTATAAGGAGACAACCAAGGCCTTCTATGACAAGCATCTGCTGAGGAAGGAGTTCACAGCTGGCAGCAAGGTATGGTTGTTCAATTCTAAATTGAAAATTTTCTCAGGAAAGTTGAGATCTAGATGGGAGGGACCTTACATGGTAGAGCATGTATCCCCATCTGGAGCTATTGAAATCAAGGATCCAAAAGATGGTAGGATCCTGAAAGTGAATCATCAAAGGCTCAAACTTTTTGTTGAAACTGTGGTGGAGCCTGTGGTGACCATCCACTTTCAAGAACCTCCAAAATATGTATGATTTTCAACAATGTATACTTTGTATCATAACTATTGTTTTTGGCTGTTTTGCTACTGTTTCTTTTTTTTTTAATTACTATTTGGCATTGTATATATATATTGCCACGTGTGTTTAGTTCCTCATGTAAGTTAATAAATCAGATCTGTATAGTAGACATGACCCCAAGGCATGAGAAATCTAATGGGAACTGAGTAGGAGTGACAAATCTATGTGTAAAATGGATTTGGGAACTAAAAAAAAAATATTTGAACTGAGAAACTACCTGTCGAGAGGTGTGGAGAACATTTCGACAGGTTCTGAAGGTTCCCAATATGCATTTCGACAAGATCTAGGACCTGTCGAGAGGTTTGAGTCAATTCCCGACAGGTTCTGAAGGTGTAAATATGATTATCGATAGTATCTATGAACTTATCGACAGGTTCTAAAGGTTTTTGGGTGCCTTGTTGACAGGTTCTGAAGGTTTTTGGGTGCATTGTCGACATGTTCAGAGTACCTGTCAAGAGGTTTTGTGAACCTCTGGAAGTGAATTTTTTTTTAAGCCTTGAACCCGTCGACATGATTGAGTGTACCTCTCGAGTCATTCAGCTACTTTTCACTCTTCGACAGGTTGTATCAACCTGTCGACACCTTTCCCCCAATCATGTTGAAACTCAATTTTTATCATTTTAAACCTATCGACAACTCAATTCAGCCATTCGACAGCTTGTCTCTGAGCTTTAGTTTCTCTCTGTCGATTTCCATTTTCTTTCTTCTTCCTCTACCTCACTGGTGTCTACTCCTATTATTCGGCCATTTTTCCAATTGCTTTAATTCCTCAAGGGCTACATTTTGCACCCAGTCTTTGCCAATTTGGTGCCGTGCACATCAAGATCTGAAAACCCTAGGTTTTCTGTGGGTAAGTTTTCCTTCACCTTCACTCTGTGATTTATAAGCTCAATACTTTCATTCTTAGTTTGTGTGGTAATTCATTTGGAAAAAAGAGGATTTCTATGAATTGTTGAGATATAATTTGTGTGGATGGAGTGTCTATTGGTTGATCAAGAGGATACCTTAGCTAACCTGTTAAAGGCCCCTTCCAAATCCGGCACCAAAACCACTAGGAAATTCAGTAGGCTAGCTAGCTACACAACCCAAGGAAACCCCACCTGCCAAGAGGAAGCTCAACATGGACAAATCTGAGAAACCTAGGAAAGCAAAGAAAGGTAAGAAGGCCCAAATTAGTGAAGAAATTATTGAGGAGGCCCCTGAGATAGAACCTAACCCTATACCTGAGTCTGACCCTGTGCCTGAAATTCCTGAGCCTGAGCCTAACCCTTAGGAGGAACCTGAAGTCCATGTGAACCTATCTACTCCCAATGAATTTGTGGATGTTGTAGGCCTGATTCCAGAGACAACTGTTGACCTCCTCCATTTGTTTAAGGAAGAGGATTGTAAGGATACTTTGAATTATTTGGTAAAGGCAGGCCTGACTCCCATGTTGACCCCATTGAATGACAAATCCTACCCTAGGCTGGTCAAGTTATGGTATCAGAACATCAGGAAGAAAACCACTCCTGGGTCAACTGATCCTTGTCTGGAGATTTTAATTGATAACCAAGAGATTGTTGTGAATTACTATGATATAGGGTTGGCTTTAGGGGTTCCATCAGTTTTTGATACAATTTATGGTCTAGCAGAACCTGAGAATGTATCTTTTAAAGCTATGGCCAGACACCTAACTCAAGGTATTGTGGGGTCTGGGGAGTCCTTGATGAGGAGAGATCTACACCCTAGCATGTTGTTTATTGACTCAATTCTGAGGAAGAACATGTATGTTAGTGGACATCAGCAAGAGAGGAGAACCCCCATAGTGGATGCCCTATATTTTTTCTCCAAGGGCCAATTTTTGAATGCCTCCAAGCTGGTATTTGATGCGATGGTGGATGTGCATGAGAAGATTAGGAAAGCACAAGCTCTACCAAAGCTACGTTACAGCAGGCTCATCACTGCCTTGCTTAAGAGAGGAAAATTTATATTTAAAGAGGATGAACCTATGGAGAGGGTGAAGCCAAAAGTGCTTGGGAAGAGGGCCTGGTCTGTCAGTAGCACCCTGATTGGGAAGAGCAAGAACAAGTCAGCAGAAAACCATGAGATAGAAGCTCCACAAGTAGTCAGCTCAGCTGTTGCACCTGGCACCTCTACTTCAGCTAGTTCAGAGCCTCTCCCTACAGCTACTACTAGCCCAGTACCTCCTCCTGAGATCTCTACATCAGTCACCTCTAAGTCTCTGCTCACATCTGTTGGTCCCGGTTCAGTACCTCCATTTATACCCTTTGCACCCTTACTCATCCCTTCCACACCTGTGACCTATGTCCCCTTATTCATTCCCTCCATAGTTGTATTTGTGCCTGTGATTAGCTCCACTGATGCCAACCTCACCATCCCCTCCCCTGCCATACCTTCCATCTCAGTTTCCATTCCCCTTAGTAGCTCAACCACCCTTTCAACCATCATCACATCCACACCTCTGTCAGTTACTCTTCTTACCATAGACCCATCCCTACCGTACCTCCAGCAAGCCCTTCCATATCAGTTGCTGAACCTTTTAGCCCTACACCTTCCACATCAGCTGATCCATTCACCACTTCTCCACTATCCATTCCCTTTGACACTAACCCCACTTTCTCCTTCTCACCTACCCATACCCAAGAGCTGGACCTCCTGACCACAGAGGGATATTCATCCCTAATTGACTCCATTGTGGGAGACATTGGGTATGAATATACCCCCTACCTGACTCCCCACAACCTACCCATTTCTAGACTACACCCACTCCACCTTTTCAGCATGCCCCCACATCTCCGTTCCAACCCATTAACCCCATTCCACCTGTTACCCAACCCCAAGTCCTATCTGAGGCCTTTAGCCAATTCCTTTCCCTTCATACCATAATCCTTGCCCAGCTTCAAACCAACATAGCCAACCAAGCCGCTATGGCTACTTGCCTTCAAGCCATTCAGTTCACCCTCATCCCTTCCACCTCAACCAGCCAACCCCTTCCAATCCCTACCCCTACACCCATCCATATTCCCACCTCACCCCTTTCTCCCCAACCCTTAACCCTGTCTATCACCAAACTTGCCACTTCACCCACTAGACCTATTCCAAATATCCCTCCTCCTACCTTTACCAATGCTGCCACAGATGTGGACAACCTAGTCCCCACCTCCTCCATTTCATCCCAAACTGACCCTGAGCCTAAACTTGAAGTCCATCACCCTTTACCCTCAATCTCCACCCCATCCAGTCCATCATCCATCCCTTCTTCCAGTGCTGAGCAGCCCATACTACCTGCCTCTTCCTTTTCTATACCTCCTTATTTCACCCTCCTTTATGCCATGCAAGATAACTCATACCTTAAAGAAGATGTCATTAGAGGCATGGCTGACCTCAGGACCTCAATCAGGATGCCCTATGAAGAGAAGCTCACTCAAATAGAGTTTGATCACAAAGTTGAGTTCCTGAAAATATCTATGAGCTGGAAATGAATTTTGATTCAATTTAAAGCTCAGAAGAATATAGCAGCAACTGAGAAATCGAGAGCTGATATACTGGAGAAAAGGCTAGCTGCCTCCAAAGAGGTCACCAAAGCCAAAAGGGAAGTGTATGAAAGCCGAGTTCTACTTGCTGAAAAGAAGGTAGAAATACTCGAAAAGAGAGTTACTGAAATGGCTACCAGAGAGCTTGCACAAGCAGTTGATACTACCCCACTTGCCTCTGCCCCTCTAGCCAGCTCACCTTTGAAGAAAGAAAAAGAAAAAGGAAAAGGAGTCCAAGTCAAGGATGAGCCAACAAACAATTGAGATGATTAGACTTGTACATGTCATTAGTTAGGATGTTTTTGTAAATTCTTTGTGTAGTGATTCTCCCTTTCATTGCACAAAATTTTGGTGTTATAAATGAAATTTCTCTTTAGTATATTTTGTGTGATTTACTCTATGTCTTTATGTTTGTGTGTTTTAATTATTTGTGTGTACCTTGTTTGATGTTGCTTCTTCCTTTCTTTTGTTTTATGTATAATTTTACCTTGCTGCACATGCAGTTTCTCTTTAAAGTAGTGAGGACACTGCTCCTCATAGGTTTGGGGGTGTGGCAGGGTATGCCAATGGATAGTTAATGTTAATGAAGTTATGTTAAACAAAATTTGTGAAAATAAAGGGAAGTCCCACCTAATTTTGGAACAAGAGGACATTTAAAAACTTTTTAAAACTAAATAGTGTTGTAGCTCTAACATTGTCATGAAATAAATGTAAGGAATTTAAAAAAATTAATACTGAGTGAACTTGAAAAGAGAGAAAACTATGAGGATACACCCCAGAAATTTGATGGAAGACCATACCCAGTGAGATTTGGGCCTGAATTTTAAAAAAAAATTCTTTGAAGAGTGTTTTGGCAAAAAAAATTTCTGCTATGAGGATTGATTGAATTTATCTTGCTCACTAGAAGTTAGACAAATCCAAGTTGAAATAGCTTGTCAGCATTCATGATATTGAGGACATGAAGTAAGGCCATCCCTTGGACAGTTTGAGCGTAAAATTTCTCACCTTTGAATTGCCCTTGATACACACCATTTGAGCCTTGAAAATCCAAGTCTTTTTTTGATAAAAAACCAGAAAATTTGAACCCAAAACTCAGTGACCTGATACAGCCTGACCCTCACTCTGAGATTTCAGAAGGTAAAAGTGAAGGAGTTGTAAAAGGTAGAGTTGATTTGAGATTTGGTTGAAAGAGAAAAAAGTACAGTTGAAGGCAAGTATGATGTACATTTGTGGCATTCTAGCCCATAAAAAGAAAATTGGAGAAATATACAAAAAAAAAGAAAAAGTACAAAAAGAATGAGAAAGAGAAGTCATTTCATTGAAAGATTGAAAAGAGGATTAGAAACTGATCACTTAAAATCTAAAAATTCAAGAAGTAGATGAAACTATGCGGAAATGAAGGTTGTGAAGTTGAAAATCACCTCCTTATCTTACTGATTTCTCAATTTTGAATCCCATTCTACCCTATTATTCTTTATAAACTTCACCCATAAGCCACATTACAACCCAATAAAAAGTCCTTATTGATCTGAAAATTGATTGAGCTGTTATGTAGAGATGAGGATTTGTTTAATCTATGGTCAAAAGAGTTAGAAAATTTCAGAAGTTAAAACAATGCCCATGCTCATGCTTGCAGTCCTATTTGAGGGCTGTAACTGTTCTTGAGCTATGTGAAATGACGCCCCCTTCCATTTTTATTGTGAGTGATAGTCCTAATGAGACTTGGGTCTGAAATCCAATTTATTTGGGACATTATCAAAACAGAATTCTTAAATTAAAGGTGAACTCTGTATTAATTTTCATACAAAATGTCTTGACATGAGCTGATTGATTGTGAAAGAATTACAATAGAATCTTAGTTTTAAACTGCCATGTTTCTACTGAGAATCCTCTAAAATAGAATGGACAAGGTGTGGAATGAATTTTCTTTTGCATGAATTTTGTTTTTAATATGCTGAATTGATATTAACTGAGTCATTGGAGAAGTTTGTGGGTACCTTCACTAAAAACCCTTAGGAGACTTCACTCCTCCACTAGGGATCACCTAGTGGTTTAAAAGGTTTGATGCATATGCTAAATGCATCCGTGCTCCCTACAGAAGTGGCATTTTTAATTTTCAATAATTATTTTTAATTTCTCCTTTGCTCAGGGACTAGCAAATCTTAGATTTTGGGGTGTGTTAAGTAGTTGCAAATACTATTTTTTACCTCCTAACCTGACCTTTGATGGACCTCTGAGTTGACTAATAATGTGTTTTGAGTGTATTTTATAGATAAGCAATAAATTATAGTCTTAGTGTAGACATCCACCTAAAATGGCCAAAGAAGCAATCTATTGCTCAAACATGTGCTCAAACAGCTCAAAGGCCAGCCAATCAAGTGATCCACAGAGCTTTAGAGTTCATGAGAAGGTCATGGGTCCAACTGGGGATGCTTGATATCAAGTGTAGTTGCAAGGAATGATGATTGAACCCACCAAGAGGCTGCTGAGTGGTGAACAAATGAAGAACATCACACCAAAGATCTGTGCCAACTGTGAAAACTCAAGGCAGAACATCTCGAGAGGACACTCCAAGCTATCGAGAGGTTGGGTTACTCAAATACCAAGCTGTCGAGAGGTTCCCAGTACCTGTCGAGAGGTTCTGAAGATAAAAGTTAAGCTGTCGAGAGGTTTTGGAGACAAAAGTAGAGATCCCGTTGAGAGATGGAAGAGCAATGCAATACAACCTATCGACAACTTACCTGAAGCTATGCTTATCCTCACGAGGTTCAAGCAACCTGTCTAGTGCTATTTTCAACCTGTCGAAAGCTCAACGAGAGCTTTACAAAGATTATGATAGGATTTTCTATAACCTGTCGAGAGGATACCTGAAGGCATAGGGGAAGTCGAGAGGTTAAACTGAACCTGTCGAGCAGTGTAATGCAACCTGTCGATAACTTACCTGAAGCCACACTCATTCTCGTGAGGATTGAAGCAACTTGTCAATCTTGTCGACAAGTTCAAGAGAACCTATTGAGAAGTCTCCAATCCTGTCGAAAGCCACATGAACCTGTCAAAATGAAGATCAAACTGGCTTCGAACCTGTCGAGAGGTTCCCTGAACCTCTTGACACTCGAATTGGGAACTTCTCAGTTCCTTTCACAACAGCTGCCAACTTTAGTATTCTGCACATGAGTTCCAAGGCATGCTAATGACCCTTAGGGGTATTTTTAGAACACAAATGCACATGAATGGGAACCCTCTAACTACATCACATGTGTCTACCAGTTTTGGACCAATGGGAAAGAACTTCTAGAAGAGAAATCAACCACATCAGCAACTCAGAATAGCAGAATTATTCTCTTGAGCTATGATTGGCTGAAACAGATCTGAGAAGAGAGGAGAAGAGTATAAAAGCTTGAAGAATTTACAGAGCTAGCATCCAAAAATTGAGAGAAACAGAGCCAGATCCGAATTCCATTTCCCTCCAAAAATTACCTCTCTCTTCCTTCCTCCCCCATTCTCTCCTTAGCCAATCATGGTTGGCTAAACCTCTTCAGTAGCTAGGGTGAGGTTGAGAGCTATAAATCGAGAGTTTCAGAGGCTGTGTAGATGGATTGTATGTTGCACAGATTACAGATCTGAGCACAATAGGATTGTAAGTTGTGTAATTGCAATGTAATTAAGGTTTTTAAAGGTGATTCTGATCTATATTTCTCTTTTTCATATTTGATTTCCCTGGATTGGATATTCTTGTGGATGCCTGAGCTTGTAGCCTGACACCCACAACATCTGTAATAGTTTACCTGCTCCAATCAAGATCCTGGAATTGGAACAAACTCTGAGATGATTTGTGGCCATTAAAATAGATAGATCATAACCTTAGGATTGCTTCAATTCATTGGTTGAGATTAGATTCTTATACCTTGCATCTGAGCTTGTAGCCAGATGAAGGATTGTAGCAAATCTGTCCTATACATTGCCTTTGATCCAATTGATTTACAGTAAAGACTAAAATCCCTAGCTGATGCTCTCCATCTTTTGATTTTAATCTTTTCCATTCCCTTGCATTTGAGTTTAATCAGTTCTGGATCATTTTACATTTGATTTTTGTAGTTGTTAGTAAAGTGACATCTCTTAGAAACCTCTCCTCTTTCCTGTTTTGATTTATTTTAACCTAAGATAGGTTAGAGTGCTAGATCTGTTAGAGATCTAGAGATTTACTACATTTGAGAACACATTTTCCTATGGACATACCCTTACTTATCTCTTAAAGCTCGTTGCAACAGCCCTGGTTCTTGTAGGACTGCTTGCTTACGTTGAACCCATACCTCTATACTTTGTCCTCCTATATTGATGTTTTAACCCTTTAACAATTGTAAGGTAAGCAAGACAATAGAGACTATGAGAAACCCCACATCATACTGTTTGATAACATCATCTTTTACTTTCAGCATCCACTCATGCCAGAGACGTCTTAACTTCTACTTGACTGGCTTAACATCCGGGTAAAGTGGCAACTCATGTTGACCAAATCGGAATCCAAACCGGGCATGTCATCATATGACCATGCGAAGACGTCTTGGTATGACCGAAGGAAATCAATCATACTTTTTCTTTCCTCGGGAGATAGTGGCGTTCCGATCTTGGTGATTCTAGGAGCCTCCTCAGTCCCTAGATTGACCTCAGTTTCTTCAATGATCGGGGTAGGGCCATACTCAAAATCGGCATACCGTTCAAGGAGCTCAATGGGAAGCTCCTCAGAAAGGATTTCCTCATCCAGACTCGTGACTCCTACCTCATTTTATATTTCTATAGGAAAGTGGTCGATTTTACATGGGATGGGCTTTTCTATTAAGGCACCTTTTTCTTTGATTTTCTTGAGAATTTTGAAAGACTATTTTTTTGGATTATTTGGTGTTTCTTTTATTTTTTTGGATTTTTATTTTTCTTCGGAAATGAGCCCTTGGTATGGCGGGTCCTTATATACACATGATATTTCCTGCCAAGGGCTCACCTCACTTTTTATAGGTGGTTTTTTTTGGGAAGTGGGTGCTGAATTTCAGGCCACTCAAAGCTTCCAGAGTTAGGGACACAGGCGCCCAATTCCTTACCTGGGGTTCTATCCTTTTACGGCTCTTGGGAGTCAGACTCCATCATGTGGATCCCAAGTTCGTCTGAGACTCTATCCTCAAATGTCAACAGGGTCCTATGGTGATTTACCACAGGGGGAGCTTGTTTAGGCATGAAAAATTCTTCCTCAAAAAGGGACAGAGCGGCTAGGTCTATTTCTAGATTGGGGGGGATGATTTAGGGATTGGTTGGGTGAATAGGGGTTGCCGATTTGTATGGCGTTAGCTGTGTTGCCCCATTCTGATCAATATTTACAATCCCCACACTCACGAGGGTGTTCTGGATGTGAGGCATAGGATGGGGTTTGTCCTCTAAGCTTATTCCCTTGGCTTTTACTGTAGCAATGGTTCAGGCCTTTCCTTAGCTTCTCGGACTTCTTCGGTGGGCCTATAACATAACCCAAATCTAACTTGTTGTCTGGCCTTGGCTCTGACTAACATCTTCTGCCTTGCAATCGGGGTCCCAACCCCTTTCCTTTCTGATAGCCCAATTTATGGAGCATGGCTATGGCTACGACCATTCCTCCACTGGTCTTTATAGTAATCCTCTTGAGGGGCTCAAGGATTATCGTCGATACATCATACTTAAAGCTATGGAGGTCTGTGTCTTTGATCATGTGCGGCACATCCAATACTTTGGGTTTCTCAATGCTATGGGTATCTTTCTCTCTCTCATCCTATCCCTCACCCATAATGGTGACGATCTTCTGTTTAGATTCTAACTTAAGCTTCTGGTGCAGAGTTGAAAGTATTGCCCCGGCCTCATGTAACCATGGGTCCCCTAAAAGTAGATTGAATGTGGATTTGATGTCCATTACTTGGAATGGTATGAAAATGTTCATTGGCCCAATCATGAGCTCAAGATCGACTTCCCCAATTATTTCTCTTCTTGTGTTATCAAATCCTCTGGTGCTTGTTCTTGTTGGCTTGAGAGTGGAGGGATCCACCCCTATCTTGATTGCAGTTCTCAGAGGGCACACATTCAAAGCTGATCCATTGTCTATTAATATCAACAGGATTACCAATTTCTGGCTTCTACATTGATGTTGAGGGGTTTGAAATGATTATTTACTTCCACTGACAGGTCGGCATATGAGAAAGAGATGGCATTGGGAGCCAGCACCTGCCAAATTATCTGTTCCATTTCATCAGGACTTACTTGGATAGATACATGTGCAATTTTTTACGCCCCCATCAAAGCTTGAAAATGGAGAGGGGAAGTCATTAACATATCCCATACTGTGATATGGGCCAGCATTCTCTTCAGCTGAGTTTCTAATATGTGCTCTCGGCTCATTTTCTCGAACGAGTTTACCGTAGTAGTTTCCTTCTTTCCTTCCGGCCAAACTAGTGCTAGTGTTTCCAGTTGCTTGGAGATTTTTCTTAACCTAGTGACGAAATTCACTATCCCCTCTCTGCTATTCCCGACATTGATATCTGTCTGTTCATAGCTAAGCGAAACCTGATGGGAGTCATAGGTTTTCCCCTAGATTTGGAATGGAGAGGCTGTAGGTCCTTGAGGTATTTTAGGTTGGTGGATTGGGATGAGTAGATAGTACTTGGTTAACCTCTATTGGGTAGGTCGGGGGAGTGGAAAAAATGGGCCACGTGGAGTTAGTGGGGATTGTAAGTGGCTGTATCGGGGGTGGTGTGATTGGGGGAGGCCATTGGTAATTAACTGGTGTTGGTAGGGGATGGAGGGAAAAATTGGCCCTGAGGTAATTGGCAGGAGCTACTGTGTATGATTGATAGGAATTGATTTAGACGTAGTTGACGGGAGCTGGTGATGGAAAATACACCCATAAATCAAGGGGTTTTGTTGGTGGTGCGGGATGGGAAAAGTAATTAGCGAAAATCAAGGGCTCGATCACCCTAATGCTTCTATCCTCTTGGTCTCTTTGTCTCGGCATTGTAAAATCTCCCTGGGTGCATATATACTCTAATGGGTCAAACTCCTCGTCATCCTCTTCTATCAGGCTGATGGTTGGCCTTAGGCCTGCTCCTCCTGGTGGATGTGGTGGTAGCGGCACTTGGTGTATACTGGCATGCTGATTGGCCTAGGGGAGTGCCGGAGGGATGATCTTACTAGCCTCTATCAAGTCTTGTATCACGTGTTTCAAGGGAAAACAATGATCAATTGGGTGGCCTATTGGGATGTTTGCCTACCCTCAAATGGGGTCTAAAATCATCAATAAAATTAGGCAGACACACTCATACAGACCTGTAAGTATTCAGGATCTGTCGTAGCAAGCTTTAAAAGAATGGTGAGTAAGGGAATGTCCACAGGGAGGTTGGTTAGAAATATGATAAATCTCCAGATCTGTGTCAGATCTGGCACCCTAACTATTACTAATTTAGCTAAAAGACAAGGGAGAGGTTTGGAATGGATTGTCACTTAAACTAAGCTACAATTAAACATAAGCTAAATTGGATCTAGTTTAGGAGCTTAGATCTTGCAGGGGAAGAGAATAAAAAGCAGAAAATGGAGAAGTGTAGCTTGGAGGTTGGTTTTCACTGAAATAAGATTCAATTAATCATGCTACAGAGGTTCAGAGCACACAATTCTCTCGCTGGCTATAAGCACAACTGCAGGGTATAAATTCCACTCCAAATCACTAGATCCACTTGGCCTTAAGGCTATGATCTGTCCACCTTAATGGTCACAGACCATCCTATAGACTTTATCAAATCCATGGATTGCAGCAGATGAATCTAATTGAGGAATGAGCTTAGATTTATCTTAAGGTTATGATCTGTCCACTTTAATGGTCACAGACCATCCTAGGGATCTCCTACAAAGCCAGAGCCTCAATTAGAACAAATAAAACCACTACAGATGTTGCAATTCCTAGGTCACAGACTCAAGGAATCACAGGAGCATCAGATCCAGGGAGATCAGATGGTATCCAAGAGGTCTACCAGTTAAGTGGGTGAGCTGATCTACAACTCCTCTACACAAATCCGATTGATCACTAAATGGAACCAAAGGAAATTTAAATCTAATTAAAGCATTAAACATAACATTATCATTGCAAACAAGGTCACTCTACAATGGAAATACTCTCAGATCTGTAGTCTGTGCAGCTAGGAATCTATAGTAGCACTCTTAACCTTACCCAATTACAGATATAACTTCGCTCCTCGCTACTCCAAGGGACTTAGCCAACCATGGTTGGGCTAAAGGAGGGAAATGGAATTTCTCTGCAAGCTCTAATCTCCAGAATTTTGGCTCAGATCTCAATCCCCCCCATTTGCAATTGGGGATCTCTATATATAGCTTTCTCCTTTTTTTTTCTTGCAAAAAATCCATTCTAGAAGGTCCTCAGAGTTTGTTAGAGTTTTGTTAAAGCACGTGGGCCGGTTAGGGCTTTCTAGGGCATCTTCTGAAACCGTCGTGTCGGTCACCAAGTTCCTCGAGTTGCATGCAACAGGTCATTGAATCACAACATGTGCACAGCTGATTTCTGAGAAGTTCTACACATGATTTCGACAGGTTCAGGAAGCTTTCGATAGGTTGGAATCAAGCATTTTGGTCCTTTCACTACGTTCTCAGATCCGTTCGATAGGTTTCGATAGGATGAATCTTCGCTTACAGTTCCAGCCTTCTCAGTCCTTGGTTTGGAGTGTTCGACAGGTTGGAGAAACTCTTCGACAGGTTGGAAAACCATTTCGATAGGTTTCGCACTACATTCCAACATTTCGATAGGTTTAAGAAACCATTCGATAGGTTCCTTTGACACTTCAGGTAGGTTTTCGATAGGATGGTTTCTTCCTTCCTTTCAGCTGCTCGATTGGTTCTGAGATCCTATCGAGCTCCTTAATCCACATGAATTCATCTTTCTTCTGCCTTCAGATCCTATCAAAGACCTCTTCAACTGCACGAATTCTTCCTTTCTTTACTTTCAGCTCCTATCGAAGTCTTCAGGTGACCAATCGATAGGACGTTCTCAGCTTGTTTTCACTTCCTTCACCTTGCCCTGCTGTAGCCACGCGCTCCAAGGGTCCAGTGCTATGCTACCCTCTGGTGTGCTGTTGCTGGGTTTTTCTTGTGCTGAAAGATAGCTCCTTTTTGGGCATTCTTGAGTGCTTTTCTGCATTAGTATGTTCTTTTGTTGCTGTCTACAGAATGCACTTGACAAAAGCTTATTAGTGTGCTCACAGATCTATCAAGGGTCGGTTATAGGGTGAAAAGTGGCATTTTTCACCACATAACACAGCCCCAAACCTAAGCTTTGCTAGTCCCTGAGCAAAGGAAAATTCAAAGAAAAAATAAAAATGTCACTCACTTTCGTGGGGAGCATGGATGCATTTAGCATATGCACCAAGCCTTTTAAACCCCTAGGTGATCCCTAGTGGAGGAGTGAAGCCTCCTGAGGGTTTTCAGTGAAGGTACCCACAAACTTCTCCAACAAAGTTAGTTAATAATAGTACATCCTGCTAAATAGAATTTTAGTAAACTAAATAAATTCTCATCATGTCTTTTCAGTTATGGTGGGTTTTCAGCAGAAAAGTCACCAACTTAAAACATAAAATTTTGCAGTAATTCCTTCATCATCAATCGTTCATGTCAAGGTATTATGTCTGAAGATTGATGCATGGCTCACCTTTCATTTGAGAACTCTGTTTTGATACTACCCCTATCAAATTAGATTTCAGGCCCAAGTCTCACCAAGGCTGTTAACTCACAACAACAATGAAGGGTGTAGAATTTCACACAGCTCAAGAGCAGTTACAGTCCTCAAATAGGGTTGTAAGCATGAGCATAAGCATTGCTCTAATTTCTGAAATTTTCTAACTCTTTTCACCATAGATTAGACAGATCCTTATCTCCACATGACAACTCAATCCATTCCAGATCAGTAAGGTCTTTTCATTGGGTTGTAATGTGGCTTATGGATGAGGTTTGTAAAAGAAAGGTTAAAAGGGGTTCAAATTGAGAAATCAGTAAAGGTAAGGAGGAGGTCTAGACAACTCCTTCTTCATTTCAGCACCTTTTTACTTTCTTTTTGAATTTTCAGACTTGAATTGATCAGCCTCTTATTTTCTTGTAGATTTTCAGATGAGGTGATTTCTTTTTCTCATCCTTTTTGCTCTTTTTTTTTTTTTTTTTGGCATACCACAACACCACAGAATTTATTCTCCTTTCTTTCAACTAGATTTAACATCTTCCTCTAATCTCACTTCTCCTTCCTCTTCCTGATTTCTCAGATTGGGGGACATTTTAAGCTCAAACTGACCAAGAGATGGCCTTACTTCATGTCCTCAATGTCATGAGTGCTATCAAGCTGTTTCAATTTGGAATTGCCAAACTTCTAGTGATTAGAATTAGATCCAATCAGGCCAAAAAGCAGAAAAATTGCCAAGGCACTCTTCAAGGAAACTCTTTCAGGACCAAATCTCACAGGGTATGGCCTTCCATCTCATTTTCAGGGGTTGTGTCTTCACAATTTTCTCTCATTTTAGGTTTACTGCACATCAGAAATTATTTTTCACAAATTGTTGACATTTGCCTCATGAAAAATGTTAAAATTACAGCTCGTTTCAGTTTTAAAAAATTGTTTTCTTAATATCCTCTTTTTACAAAAATTCCAGTGAGAATTTACTCTAATTAATTCCAAACACTTCATTTTAACCTAGCTGTACTAAAAGTAACTAATTTATTGGCATACATACATGCCATACCCCCAAACCTAAGCTAAACAGTGTCCCCAATGTTAACAACATGAAATTAGGGGAGAGGTACGGGGGGGGGGGGGGGGGGGGGAAAGAGAGATATAGAAAAACTACATGAAGACAAAATGTATGATAATGCCAAATATATACATGAGAAAATGAGGAAGAAACTAAAACAATAAGTTGCCATAGCTATTTGTAGGTGTCATCTAGCCAATCATAGAGGTCAGCCATGTTTTTTAGCTCATCCTTGGATAAGGGAGATTTGCCTTTAAATTTATCCCTCGGTTGCTGTCTCTTTGTTGCCTCCTCAGACTGGGCAACGGGCTGTTTTTCTTTGGGGTCAACAGCAACAACAGAATCAAAATTTGAATCGAAAGGAAAAAGGGTAGTCGGGTCCAATCCAAGAGCTACAGTAGTCTTCCTTCGTTCTTCGTTTGTCATTAAGGTGTAAGGGGCTGCAGGTTGGGTAGGGGGCTGGGTGGGAGAGGTTGTTTTAGACTGGGCAACAGGCCTCTAGACTTTCTTGGCGGCGTGCAGAGATCTTTGGCGTTGACTTTCTTTTGGGTTCACTTTTGGATTTTGAGGCGGAGTTGAGTGGGGGCGGGGTTCTGGGTGGAGGAGGGTGCACATCCATAGGGGGGGTGGGAGGAGGTTGAGTTGTAAGGGGGGGGGGGTAGGATTGCAAGGTAGGAGGTGCAGGAGGAGGTGCGGTGGCAAGAGGGGTGGGTTGGAATGGCTGAGAGGTAAGGGAAGCAACCTTTTTCTCTAATATGTCAATCTGTTTGGCAGCATAGAGCAAGTTGGCATCAGATAGTTCTTTGGTGGCCTTGAGGATCTCCTGAGCATCGGCTAATTTTTTCTTGAGAAGCTCAGAATTCTTCTTCTCATATTTGGCAATGAGACTCTCAGCCGCTGCCACTTGTTTTGCTGACTCATAACGAGTCAGGATTTCAGACCACCCTTGAGAGATATCGCGGAGTTGAATTTGGTGTTCCAATTCGATGATGGCAATCCTCTCCTCATAAGGGGCCTCAATGGAAGCTCGAAGTGCAGCCATACCTCTCAAGACATCCCTGTGGATGTAAGGGTTATCCCTCATTGCACACAGGAGGGTGAGGTAAGGGGGTATGTACATGAATTGTTGAAGGACAATAGGCAAGGACAATGGTGTAGTGGATGAAGAGGAGGGGGTGGAAATAACCAGATCCTCCCATGGATCAGTTTGGGTGGAGGCATCCTGGAAAATAGGTGGGGGGGTGGCGACGGGTATAGGGGATTCAGCTGCTGGGGAGGCCAAGAAATCGAGGGATGAGGGTAAAGTGGCCTATAGTGAGGAAAGTATGGGGAGAGCTGGTGCGGCAACTTCCTTAGGCTGGGCAACTGCATGGTGTGTAGTAGGTATTGGTGAAACAGGAGGGGATAAGTGAGGGGGTTGAGGACCGGAAGAGGATGGGATAAGGGTGGATTGAATTGATTGGAGACATGAGCTCATGAGGATCTGGGTGTCGGTGTTGATGGTTAATTGGGACTGAATGGATTGAAGGATGGAAATGATTTGAGTGAGGGTGTCAGGCTTGGTGGGGGTAGAAGGGGCTTGTGCTTGGGCATGCTAGAAGGGAGAAGATGGTGCATGATTAAAATGAGGAGGAGTGGGGCATGGGGAGTCAGGAAGTGGATTGTACTCATGAGCGACATCCTCCACAATTGAGGTCATGAGGGTCGTGAACCCAGTAGTGGTGAACAGGTCCACACCCTATGGATACAGAGGGGTTGGAGATGGAGAAGAATTAGAAATGGGTTGTGTACTGGGTGGAGAAGGGATGGTAGGGGTAAGCTCGGATAATGTGGGAGGTTCCAGGATGTCAGGGTGGAGGACCTGGGAGGTGGGTGGAGGAAAAATAGGTTTAGAGGTGGATGGGGGGAGGTCTGGTTGAAGAGGGACTGATACAAATGGAAAAAGTAAAGTGGGTGGAGGTGTGGGTAGTGGGGTAGGTATGGTGGGTGGAGGGGTGGCTAAGGGTATCTCTGCAGGAGTCTCTGCTGCCACGAAAGTGGTTGTCTTCTTAGCCACCTCCCTTCCAACTGGTTTGCCTTTCTTAATCAATGTGAGGCCGGTTGACCATTCTAGCTTACCATACAATTTAAAGGTCAGCTTCTCCATTGGTTCAGATTGCTTAATCACATATTTCCAGTCCTGAGCAGACATGTGATGAGTTTGCAAAAAGGCAGGCCACCTCCTTTAGCAAAAGCTTGCCTCTTCAGAACCTTGTCATTGATGTCCACCATTGTCTCAAAAATAAGCTTAGGTACATTCACAAATTGCCCCTTTGAACAAAAGTATCGTGCATCCACTAAAGGGGTCCTTCTCTCTTGCAAATGGCAAGAGACATAGATATTTTTCCTCAAAATGGTATCAATGAGTCGGAGGGTAGGATGGAGGTCTCTTCTCATCAAGGATTCACCAGATCCCACTATTCCATTAGTAAGCTGTTTAGCTATTTCCTGAAATGTGGCCCCTGTAGGTGCTCCCTCAGCTCTGGTGGAGTCAAATTGATATGGAACTCCCAAATCCATCCCAATATCTCTGCAATCGATAGTCAACTGCCAATCATCAATCGAGATTTCTAGTGTATCCTCAGCTCCAGGTACCACCCTCTTTGTCAGGTTCTGGTACCACGATTTCACTAACCTGGGATAGACATTTTCTTTCAAGGGTGAAAGCAAGGGTAGCAGACCTTCCTTTTTCAAATATTCCAATCACCCCTGGCATTCCCCAATGTTAGCAAAATATGCCAGATCAAAATTCGTCTCAGGAACAAGACTCAATTTTTCTACAAACTCATTGGGGGTAGTTAACCCCGCAGGCAGTTCTACTGGAGGGGCAGCTCTCGCTAAGGTTTCTTCTACTCTAGGTTCCTGAATCTCAACAGCTTTGGCTTTCTTAGCTTTAGGGGTCTTTTTGGGTGACATTTCAACGAGTTTCCTCCTGACAGGTGGTTTGTCAGCTGGCTTCGACTTTTTAGAGGATTTGGGCGTGGAAGGAGTTGTTCTCCGGCGAATGTTCGCAAGGGTTTCCTCCGGCTCATCCATTTTACTCTTAAGAAATTTAACACTCACCAACTTGAAGTGGAGTTTGAAGTTTAAAAATAGAGGAGCGATGGATTGATGTGGGAAGGCAACTGATGTCGAAATACCTAGGGTTTAACAGAAATCGCACTGCACAGCTTCAATTTTTTCAGAATTAGGGGCAAAATGCTCCTATGTGCAAGCTGAATGTACTGACAAAAAGGCAGACTGAGTAGCTAAAGGTTCTATGAGGATTTAGTGAAGAAAGAGGGAGGCGAAAGGGAGAGGAACAAGAGCTAGGGTTTGTAGAAGGTATGGAATGAGGCATAAATGACCTATTGACGGGTATATAAAAGGTGAAATACGATTTCGATAGGATGAACTGGATGGTTTCGATAGGTTCGTGTGTCCTGTCGAAAACATAGAAGATAAAACTTTGAAAGGGGATGATTCGATAGGATCTCGATAGGTGGAACTATCCTTTTGATCAGTTTAAATTGCAGCTGAATCTTCATTTCGATAGGTTCTCGATTGGTATCTAGAACCTATCGAAATCTCCATTTTTCCTATCGAAAAGTTAGTTTTACCTATCGAGAGGTTCAGTACCTATCAAAACCATCTAACATCCTACCGAAATCACTAAGTGACCTATCGAAAGGTGAGCTTGACCTATCGAAGACTTCTAAAAATCAAATTAAGTTGTATTTCTGGGCATTCGCAGTCTCAGTTCTCAGCAGGCTCTGTTGATGTGGTACCCCATGATTAGATTCTCTTATGAACAGCTCCCATTACCTCAGGACAGTTGAGAATGGCGGTCTGGTATTGAGCATGGCAGTTTTGTTGTTTCTTTTTTCTTTTGTAGGTTCAGTAAACACCTACAAATAAAAACTGAGTATGGTACATATGATACATACTGACTGCAGGGGTTAATCTGGAGGGTCTGGAAGGTCCATGGTCTCCTCAGGCTCATCAAACTTGGCACTTTTCATAGATCTTTTCCTCAGCCAGTGTCCATTCCTTAGGTGCAGTCTTCCAGCTGTGAGCCAAGCCTTGTCCTGCACCAGCCAATGTGGATTATCATGCATCATTTTCTTTTGGGTATTAATGGAAAAACAAGCCTCTTCAGGAGAGGGATGATAGCCAGTGTTATACACATTCAGCTTAACCTTCATGTTTCCAAATGACACTTTCATAATCCCATACCTGCATTGTATATGGGCATTCGCTGTGGCCAAAAAGGGCCTGCCTAGAGTCACAGGTATGGAAGAAGCACATTTGCTTGGTTCCATGTCCAATACCAAAAAGTCAGTAGGATAAAAGAATTTGTCAACTCCAACCAAAACACCCTCGATTATCCCCACAGGTTTCCTTTCAGATCTGTCAGCGAGCTGGAGGACCACATGTGTGGGCTTCAATTTGCCTAAGGCCCAACTTCTCATATACTGAATATGGAAGCAAATTCACACTGGCTCCCAGATCTAATAAGGCTTTATCAATGATGTGATCCCCAATGATGCAGGAGATTGTGGGGGTTCCAGGGTCTTGGAATTTGGTTGGGGTTACAATTGACAAAATTTGTTTCACTTTCTCTGCTGAAAAGACTTTCTTGGATAGGTGTATCCTGGATTGTCTTTTATGGGTGCATAGTACTTTTAAAAACTTGGCATAGGCTGGGCCTTATTTTATGGCATCAAGTAAAGGCAGATTGATCTTTACTTGCTTGAAAGTCTCTATCATTTTCTCAATTTTTTCTTGCCCTTTATCAAAAGGGAAAGGTGCTTGTAGTACCTTAGGAAATGGCAAGTGTGGGATTGCCCCCTCACTTGCAGCCTTAGCCAATGGGGTCTCTTTCTTTTTGATTTTTTTCTTTTCTTGAGGATCCTCATTATCCTCATTATTTACAAGAGTTTGTTGGTGTGTGCTGGTAGAAATCTCTTCATTTCCTTCCTCCAAGTTCCTCACAGGCTCACAGCCCACTTGGTTGTCCACTAACTTACCACTTCTCAAAGTTGTAACAGATTTAGCTTCCTCATAAGTGGAGGAAACTTCACCCACTACAAACTGTCTTCGTGGATTGTCCTGTGGTTGGCTAGGCAACCTTCCTCCCTCTCTCCTAGTCAGAGCATCAGATAGCTGACCGAGTTGGTCCTCTATCTTTTTGATGCTCTGGTTGTGAGAGTGCACAGTTTGGATTAAGGTGTTCAAGCTCTGTAATGAAGATAGAACTTGTTCCTCAAAGGATGGTGCTCTCACAGCTGGAGGGGGTGCAGATTGCTGCACAGAAGGAGCTATAGGTTGGGCCATGGGTTGCTGATACTGAGGTCTTGGGGCATAACCTTCTTGATAGGGCTGAGCATTTATAGGCATGGGCATGGGGGCTGTTTCTTGTCTCCACCTCAGATTGGGGTAGTTCCTCCATTGATACCCAGCAGCAAGCTGCTGCCCATAAGACTGAGCTGCAGCTACATGCTCTATTATAAAATCAGGAAATTGGTCAGTAGATGGGCATTCTTTCAAGGGATGAGTAGGGGACTGGCATATGGCACCTGCCTCCTCCACTCTAGCTGCCACAGGTGACTGCATTGCTCCCATCAGTCTATCAAATTTCAGAGTTAAGCTGTCCACTTTCCTTTCCAACTCACTTGGCACACTCACTTCATATATCTTTCCCCTTGAGGTGTTCTCCTTCATCAATTTAGGAGGCTCTAGATCTCTTGCTAAGGTTTCCCTTTGCATAGAGTTCTCACTAATGATATCAAGGAGCTCCCATACCTCCTCAGTAGTTTTATGGAGATAGGTGCTACCACAGGAGGAATCTATCATATCTCTGCTTTTAGCATCAACTCCCTAATAAAAACTTTAAACCAATTTCCATTCAGGGATTTGATGGTGGGGGCATTTCTTGAGGAGTTCCTTAAATCTCTCCCAAGATTGATTAAAGTCTTCAGTTGGATCTTGGGTAAAAGAGATGATACCCTTCCTCAACTGGCTGGTCTTTGACATAGGAAAGAATTTGGCTAGAAACTGACATTGGAGATCACTCAAGGACTGAATATTGTTAGGTGGAAGCAAGGACAACCAGGTCTTGGCTCTGCCCTTTAATGGAAAAGGAAAGTGTCTCATCCTGGTGGCCTCCTCCCCCAAACCTATGATATTAAATGTAGTACACATTCCTAAGAATTCATCAATGTGCTTATAGGGGTCTTCTTTGGTCAGGCCATGAAATGAAGGCAACATTTGAATGATGGATGATTTTATCCCATAGTTTCCTTGAGCAGCTGGGAATTGAATGCAGAAGGGGGAATTGTAGACCCTTAGTGCATTAAACTCCTTAAGGGTTCTCGGTTGCTGTTGCTCACCCATTTCTACAGAATCAAATGCAACCGAGGTGGGTGTAGTTGGTCTGGATCTGAGAAGTCTTTCAACCTATGGATTTAGTGGGACAATCTGAGGTTACAAACTTCTCCTATCGAACATACAACACTCAGATTCTGAATGCAGAATAGATCCAAACACACAACAAACAGAATCAACCAAATTTTCTAACTATTCTAACAAAAATTATCAACAGATCTGAAAAATAACAAGGGAGTAGAGGGATGCAAACCACATAGCAACCTCTAATACGATTCTGCTCTCACTGGTAGCCTTAGATCTGATGAACTGCACACAAACTATTGAAAAATAACACAACTTACAAATGCAGTTAGTAAAAAATCAAACAAAAACTATAGATCTATGATCAAAACTTGGATCTATCAATTTCTAAACATGCCTCCCCGGCAGCGGCGCCAAAAACTTGTTGAGATGTTTGCCTACCCTCAAATGAGGGTCTAAAATCATCAATAAAACTAGGCAGACACACTCATACAGACCTGCAAGTATTCAGGATCTGTTGTAGCAAGCTTTAAAAGAATGGTGAGTAAGGGAATGTCCACAGGGAGGTTGGTTAGAAATATGATAAATCTCCAGATCTGTGTCAGATCTGGTACCCTAACTATTACTAATTTACCTAAAAGGCAGGGGAGAGGTTTGGAATGGATTGTCACTTAAACTAAGCTACAATTAAACATAAGCTAAATTGGATCGAGTTTAGGAGCTTAGATATTGCAGGGGAAGAGAGTAAAAAGTAGAAAATGGAGAAGAGTAGCTTGGAGGTTGGTTTTCCCGAAAATCAGATTCAATTAATCATGCTACAGAGGTTCAGAGCACACAATTCCCTCGCTGGCTATAAGCACAGCTGCAGGGTATAAATTCCACTCCAAATCATAGGATCCACCTGGCCTTAAGGCTATGATCTATCCACTTTAATGGTCACAGAGCATCCTATAGACTTTATCGAATCCATGGATTGCAGCAGATGAATCCAATTGAGGCCTGAGGTTAGATTTATCTTAAGGTTATGATCTGTCCACTTTAATGGTCACAGACCATCCTAAGGATCTCCTACAAAGCCAGAGCCTTAATTAGAACAAATAAAACCACTACAGATGTTGTAATTCCCAGGTCATAGACTCAAGGAATCACAGGAACATCCGATCCAAGGAGATCAGATGGTATCCAAGAGGTCTACCAGTTAAGTGGGTGAGCTGATCTACAACTCCTCTACACAAATCTGATCGATCACCAACTGGAACTAAAGGAAATTTAAATCTAATTAAAGCATTAAACACAACATTATCATTGCAGACAAGGTCACTCTATAATGGAAATACTCTCAGATCTGTAGTCTGTGCAGCTAGGAACCTACAGTAGCACTCTTAACCTTACCCAATTACAGATCTAACTTCGCTCCTCGCTACTCTAAGAGACTTAACCAACCATGATTGGGCTAAAGGAGGGAAATGGAATTTCTCTGTAAGCTCTAATCTCCAAAATTTTGTCTCAGATCTCGATCCCCCCCAATCGTAATTGGGGATCTCTATATATAGCTTTCTCCTCTATTTTTCACGCCAAGTATCCCTTTTAAAAGGTCGTAAGAGTTTGTTAGATTCTGTTAAATCACGTGGGTCGGTTAGGGCTTTCTAGGGCATCTTTTGGAACCGTCGTGTCGGTCACCAAGTGCCTCGAGTTACGCGTAGCAGGTCACTGAATCACAACATGCGCACAGTTGAATTTCTGAGAAGTTCTACACACGATTTCAATAGGTTCAAGAAGCTTTTGACAGGTTGGAATCGAGCATTTTGGTCCTTTCGCTAGGTTCTCAAATCCGTTCGATAGGTTCCGATAGGATGAATCTTCGCTTAGAGTTCCAACCTTCTCAGTCCTTGGTTTGGAGTGTTCAACAAGTTGGAGAAACTCTTCAACAGGTTGGAAAACCATTTCAATAGGTTTGAAAACCATATTGACAGGTTTCGCTCTGCATTCCGCCATTTCAATAGGTTTAAGAAACCATTCGATAGGTTCCTTTGACACTTCAGGTAGGTTTTTGATAGGATGGATTCTTCCTTCCTTTCAGCTGCTCGATAGGTTCTGAGATCCTATCGAGCTCCTTAATCCACATGAATTCATCTTTCTTCTGCCTTCAGATCCTATCGAAGACCTCTTCAACTGCACGAATTCTTCCTTTCTTTGCTTTCAGCTCCTATCGAAGTCTTCAGGTGACCAATCGATAGGACGTTCTCAGCCTGTTTTCACTTCCTTCACCTTGCCCTGCTGTAGCTACGCGCTCCAAGGGTCCAGTGTTGTGCTACCCTCTGGTGTGCTGTTGCTGGGTTTTTCCTGTGCCAAGAGATAGCTCCTTTTTGGGCATTCCTGAGTGCTTTTCTGCATTAGTATCTTCTTTTATTGTTATCTATAAAATGCACTTGACAAAAGCTTATTAGTGTGCTCACAGGTCTATCAAGGGTCAGGTTATAGGGTGAAAATTGGCATTTTTCACCACTTAACATGGCCTAGCCGTTGGTGAAAGTTGCAATGGGTATTTGGGTCATAATTCCTTTCGGATTAGATTCGGTGGGGTCATGACTGGAGTACCATGACCAAACACTTTTCAATTAACAAGGGCAACAAAATATTCAGTGACTACTCCAAGGGTGTGAAAACTCGATCAAAGGGGGCCTTTCTCTATTATGGGTTCATCTGTGCCCCTTATCCATTTCTGGTCCTTTGCATTGGTTCACTCCATGTTGGGGCGTGTTGTGCGGCTTTAAATTGGAATGGGGTTATGCTAGTATTGGGTCCCGTATTTATGACAGTTTGCACATTTGTCCCAGTTCTTCTATCGTTCCTTTGTTCAGTGAACTTTAGAACTCCACTGGCCCATCGAACACATTCTTGCTCAAATGCCCTTCTCTGATCGCATCTTCACAACGATTGGCATTCCTCACCAAATCAGCAATGCTAGACTGTTGTTGGTACACTAGGAAGTCCGAGATGACCGATAGGGTGTATTTTGAGATCATCTCGATCTGCTCATCGTCGGGTATTCTGTTCCTTACTTGAGCTGCCAATGCTCTCCACCGCCCAAGGTAATCGCTAAATGTCTCATCGAGTTTCTATTTTAGGCGAGCTAGATCTGACTTGTGGGGTTTAATGTCTATATTGTAGACATATTGCTCTTGAAACAAATGGGTTAGATCTTTCCATGTTTTGATCATAGTAGGTTCCAAGGAACGGAACCACCTTAACACTGGGCCTGTGAGGGTTTTCTGAAATACCTTTATGAGCAAATGTTCATCCCCTAGTATTGACACAGGTCCCCACAGTAGGATTTGAGGTGTGAAATGGGATTACCCGTGCCATCCTATTTGTCGAAGATCGATACTTTGAATTTTGGGGGTAAGGGGACCTATGAAAATAGGCATAGGTTAGAGAAGTCTGTGGCATGGATTTTAGCTCCACCCATCTTCATTAACTGCTTTTGGATCTTGTCCATTTGTTCTTTCAACAACTCTGACTCTTTGGATGGTGGGGTCGTCCTCTCGGCGGGCGACCTCCATTCCCTCTGAGCTGCCGGTGGGTTAGTGATTATGGGTGGTGGGGGATTGAAGCTGGTGAATGCCCCTTGGTATGCCCCACTATTCCTGATCTTGTCTTTCTCATACTGTGGGCCTACATATGATGGGGGAAGGGTGAGATTATCCTGTTGATTCTGTGTTGGTAGGACGAGTACTTGGTGAGACCACTAAATATATGGGAATCCTTGGGGATGATTTTGAAAGGTATGTTGGTGAGGGTGGCTGATGTCATGGGATTGATTCCTATATTGAACTGGGTATGAGGGTTGTGGATGAGTGAGGCCCATGCTATGTTGGGAGACTGGTTGATGTGGGTGCATCATTTGGGGTGAAATGGGAGACTGTTGGGTGTATGTGAGATATTGGGGGAATGAAGGAGGATGGGAGAATGGTGCTCCCAGGTGTGAGCCTTGATGGGCTTGGGGGAAGGGCCTTGGTGGGCTTGGATTTGGGCTATTAGGCTTTGGTGGGCTTAGGCAATTGGGCCTTGATGGGCTTGGGCCATTGAGCCTTGGTGGACTTGGGACATTGGGCCTTGGTGGGCTTGGGCATTAGGCCTTGGTGGGCTTGGGGCATTGGGCCTTGGTGGGCTTAGGGCATTGGGCCTTGGTGGGCTTGGGGCATTGGGCTTTGAGGCCCACTCCAATGACCCCATAGTTATTGGTGCCCTTGGATGGTATGGATGATGGGGGGTTGATTGGAGTCTTGGGGAAAGGAGGCATGAAGACTTTGGAGGGCATGGGATGAGTTTGGAAATGTGTGGGTTGGATGTGGGAGGCTGCTTTGAGAAGCCTTCCAGTTGGTATAGGCCCTGACCATCTCATCCATCATGGTCATTAGATTGGGTGAGGGGGTGGGAGTAAAAGGTGCATCCAACAGAGGGGGAACATGATGAATGGATTGGGTGGATGCCTAGGAAAAATTGGGCATTACTCGGGTAGACGGGGGGGTATGTGATGGATTGGGCATGGTATGGGTAGATGTAAGAAAATTGGGTATGTGTTGGGAAGATGGGAAATTGAGCATGGTGTGGGGAAAATTGGGCATGGTGGATGGATCGGGAATGAGTGTGCTTGGGGTGGATGTAGGAAAGTGAGATGTAAGTGGGTTTTTCATGGGGGAACAATGGGGGGAATTTTGAATGGTGGTAGATGTGGATGGGGGAAAATTAGGGTTATTTGGATTTGTGGGGGGATGGGGTGAAAAATGGGGTGGATGTGTGGTGAATGTGGATGGATTTTGGGTGGATGAAAAAATGGGAGAATTTTTTTATGGGTGTGGAAGGAAAAATGAGTGCACTGTTAATCACTGAAAAGTACCACTTTTCACCTCTTAACCTAGCCTTTGCTGGACCTTGAAGCTGACTAATAACTCTTCTTTTAGCTTGTTTTGTAGTTAGGAATAAATTGTGCAGCTTAACATAAAGTCTGTGCTTTTGGTGCCAAGAAGAGAGAGAATGCAAGCAAAAGATGACAACTGAACTAGAAAATGATGGAGCACCATGGTGGTACACACCATAGTGACTATTTTTCATGTCATAATGGACCAAGGAAATCCAGCAGATGAAAGAAGTTTAGAAGAGAGTGGAGGAAGCCGCAACAAAAGCATGTACATAGCAGTAGAGGAGCCGTTGACCTATCTCGCACAGCTGAGGTGTTGCCTCACGTTGTTTAAGTCACTAGCAGAGCTCCCTCGTGCAGCTAAGACATGCATAACACAATAGAGCTCACGAAGAAGTCACGTAGCTCAATGAAGGAGTTATCGCAAAGTAGCTCTCGCACAGCAGTCGCGCACTTCAGCGAAAATCATCAAGTGAAGAAACTCACGAAGCTCTCGCGCACTAAACCTCTAAAAATACAACTCGCGCAGTTCTCGCGAGGATCAAGCTCTCGTGCAGTCGCACGCACTACCTCACGAGAGTAATTGGTGTAAACAATAGTAGAAACTTCATGCAGTTCTCACGTGGCTCTGGAAGAGAGAGACGCCTAGAAGTTCTCTCGCGTGCCTAGAAGCCCAACTCTGAACCAAGTGAGATGCAGAAGCATCTGCGCGAGTACCTCACACTAAAGTTTCTTAAGATCTTTTGCTCAAGCTAAGCACTGATAGTCCTTCTGCACGAGTGCATGCAAAGCTGAGGCAACTGTGCAAACGCCCAAAGCTCTTCTGTGTGAGACAACAATATTCCACGCCAAACTCTACCATGCGAACACTTTATAGCTACACGACAGAAGTAAAATGCAGAAGCTAGCCTCGCAAAGCTTAAGCTCTCCACCTCTCAATCTTAACTCAAGGACCTTTTAGGGATTTCCTTAGGTCTATGGCACACACCCCGAGGCAAGGATTCTGATGCACACATTCCAAGACATCCAAGAGTTGTAACAGTGCCACATCTACTTGAAAAATTAGGGTTTACTCTCCTCTCAACCACAGCATTGGGACTAAGTATATAAGCTGCACTTGTAACTTAGAAAAATTATCATTCACTTTCTCCTTCAACCTCTGTCGGCTGAGAGCTCAAGCAGGCTAGGGTTAGGGTTAAGGTTTGATCATCTCTTTTTCCATTTTTTCTTCTCTCTTAGCTCAACACTTGCTGGCTAAACCTTTGGTAAGCATTTAGGCATAGTTTTATTTAAGATTTGTAATAGGTCATTTAACCATTGGGATTTGGTGTTGAGCTGTTGTGCACAAGGCTGCTACCGTGAGAGATTTTATTATTGGTAACATCAAATCAATGGAATTTATGTTTGAATGCTTACTCAGTCTATTATTTTCCTATTTGTCTGTAGTTTTGTTTAGACTATAGCATACATTTAGGATTTTAGATTATTGAAAGGCCCATGGAAGCTTCAGCATGATGCCCTGGGACCATGGTGGCAGACAATAATTTTCATATTCTATCTCAGCATTTATGGGTAAGGGAGCTTCTGTGGATAGCCTGTGACCATTAAAGTGGACAGACCAAAGCCCTAGGGCAACTTGGTCACAGATATGAGATGGATTCTCCTTCTCTGCACTTGGACTTGTGGCCTAGTGAGAGATTGTGCAGGAACAGGCTCCCCTCTGTCTTATTTGACCGCTATCAGATATTAGATCTGGCTTCTCTATAGTGATTGCAACTGGGAGGACATCTTATTGCAAGTTATTTTTAAGCAATAAGAGTGTTGATTTAAAGTCTAATTAAATCTATAGATCTTTTGGTTCCATTAGATTCTCGATCGGATTTGTGTATTTGGGAATTGCCCATTCGCTTAACCTTTAGATCTCTTGATAGGAATTTGATCTTCCTAGGTTTAATATGCCTATGAATGCCAGCCAGGTCTGTGCGCAGATCTAGGGAGCTCGGAGCACTGGCAGACATAGTGTCTGCAATGGTATTCATGGCTTGATTTGATTCATTAGATCGGGTTTGATCAACCCACTCCTTTGGATTAGGTTAGCATTTCTAGCTTAATCAATGGGATTTGACAGACTCTATTGGATAGACTATGACCATGGGTTAAGTTGGATTCTTCTACCTTGTTGAGGTTATTGATAACACTTTAGCAAGGACTTGCTGTAGAGAGAGCCCTAAATCTGAGTTGCATAACTTCAATGAACCTTTAACCTAAATAGCTTACTTCTCACCCTTTTTATCTTTATTTTTATACACCATCACCCCCTTCTCTATAACCCTTTCTTAGGATAGGACTGCACTTTATTCCTTTCTGTTTTCAGTAGGTAATTTAGTGTAGACGTGACACCCAACTCCCTTTCTTTAGGATTGCTAGATCTGTAGTCAAATCTGGAGGCTACTATTACAGCCCATTTTAGGTTCTAGATCAATTTCTCTGTGGGAGAAACTCTTACTTATCAAAACTTGCTACAATAGCCCTGTATCTTGCAGGCTTAGGATTATATTAGTTATGTTGTTTTCATCTTTTATTTTACTTTGAATATTTTTATTTGTTCTCACCACACAGTAAGTAAGCACACAGTAAATCCGACAATATGCACTGAAGGGTTTGGTAACGGTAAATGGTGGTTGGGTGAGCGGAATGGAGGTGAACATTTCCTCTGAATGAGAATGGGTTGGGGAGCATGACGGGGATGAATCAGGATCAACATAAGCTAGATAAACCGCCCACAACATGGCTTGGCAGCGGGTTGGATGCGGATGCCTCGGATGGGGCCCGTAAAATTTTCTTCTCCTCCCTCTTCGAGGTGACGGAGGGTAAGGCAATGCCGTCATGCCGGCACCATAAGCTATTTTTGGTTTTAGACTTTTGATTTGATTTGTTATTATTTTTTTTTATTTTTTATTTTTGGATAAAAAATGAACCTCTCTAAGATGATTTTTGGGGCCTTGAAATTCTCATTTCGGAAGAATCAAAGGAAAATCCTTCGATCTATGTGAAGGCATGGGAATCCACGTGGCAACCCAATCCCTTGGAAAGTGTCAATAAGAGGGTGACCCCTTTTGACTGGTGAGGGCATATTGGGTGTTGGAATGTGTGGGATCTATCAAAGGTACTGAATTGCTAAGCTGGGGACTCGGGGGAAGTGAGGGAAGGCCCCAGGTTCGGGTTGTCAGGCCCATAATGGGCTTAGCTTGTGTATTATATACGCTTGGCCAAAAATCTAGAGATTTTGGCTTAGCGTGTATATTATACACGCTAGGCTAAATCTGAAGAAGGTTAGCTTAGCGTGTATATTATACACGCTAGAGCAATTCTGAGGGAAGTTGGCTTAGTGTGTATATTATATACACTAGGCTAAAAAAAATATAGAACAGTTTTGACAGCAAACAACAAGCCCAAAATTGGTATGATTTTTTTTATTTTTCGGGAAGCGCTGCTTCTAGGGACTGATTTTTTTTTTTATAACGGGTCCCTCCTCTCCGAGCCTAGGGATACACGATTGATTCGGGGTGATTAACACTCTCCCCCAAGGGTTTTATGCTTTGTAGGGGCTGCTTCCGTACTAAGAATCGGGACGTTTGTATCGCTGCCTAAAAATCCCGTAAAAAATTATTTATGTCCCTTAATTCATTTTTAAGGTTCAAATTTTAAATAAATTTTTTTTTTTAAAAGGGGAGTTTGCTTAGGTTCAAAGACGAGTTGTAATGATCCTGTGCTGCCTCTACGGGTCGGCATCCACTGATGGTATATGAGTGCAAGAAAGTAAAAGCTCACGTAAGCCCGCCAATCGACTAAGGCATATAAATAACGGAAAAATATAGGAAAGTAAATACAGTGCTCAAGTAGGCCCGCCAATCAGCTAAGGCACGTAAATGACGAAAAAGTAGGAGTAAGTAAAAACAGACGAAATTGTAGGGGTGAGTATCAAAGAAACGAAGAAAAAAAAGGGTTAGTAAGCAAGAAAAATAAGTAAACAAAAAAAAAAGGCCAAGACTTCAAGGGGAAGCTCTACAAGCTACTCCCTAGCAGAGTCGCTATCTGTGCAACCGTGGATCTTGATCGATCCATCCCAATGACGCACCCTTTTCGAAAAAATATAGAGTCACCACCTGAAGCTTTTGGTGTCCCGGGAAACCTCAAATCAATATTAAATGCACCAAAGTGCGAAATATGACTCTGATTTACCGATTCACGCCAAAGGTTCTTGGGTAGAAGCTTCGGTTATTGATCAAGGAAGGTGTTAGGCACCCGATCAACCCGCTCATAAGTGGTCTCTACTTATGGCCAAATAAAAAATAAAAAAAAATAAGACAACACTTCCTCTTGCCCGAAGGCACTCCAATCCTATTTTCGCCCCCCGTAATCACCAAAAATTCGGCGGCGTAATGGCGCAAATTCAAGGATAGAGGAAAAGCGACGAAGGTAGAGGAATAGAGGAGAGAGCCATAGCTCTCGGGCCCATGTAGCACAGCTATGGACCTTCGCGTGGGTGCACTTGAGTGGCTTCCGATAGCTAGGAAGGTTGGAAGATGGGTTCTAAACTCTAAAACTTAGTAGCTAAGGGGTAGAGGAAGAAGGATAAGGGGTAGATCTCACCTAGACTAAAGGATTTTTGATGGAAGATGGAATCTAAAAGATGGTTTTGAATTCTAGAATTTGTATGGATTTGGTGCACCAAAGGGGAGAAAGGGATCTCTTAATCTTTTTCTCTCGGAAAATTTTCAAGCCTTTGTAAAGGGAGTGGTGCCTCTCTATTTATAGAGAATGGGGTGGTTAAGGGGAAACTTAAGAGCTAATGGGATTAGCAATTAGGTAATCCCCAATCTAAGGTTTCCTAGGGTTTTGGGAGCTTAGATATATGGGAAAGGGGTTCAATGGTAGATAATAGGGTGGGGGTTTAAATGACTAGAGGGTTGCAAATAGGGTAAATGAGGGTGCAACAGTCTTAATGAATCCCACTCTAAACATTGGGATGGTCAACAAGTCAAACTCCAAAAGTCATTTTCGGGAAAATTCCAAGAATTACTATAGCTAAGCCTAGCGTGTGTATTATACAAACTAAGCCAAATATGTGAATAAATGGCCTAGCGTGTATAATATACACGCTAGGCAACATTTCTCTCAGAAATGGCTTAACGTGTGTATTATACACGCTAAACATACCCAAAGCCTCGAAAGGTTCTCGAGAGGTTCAGAGCTTGTCGAGGGGTTCACTCAAATGCAAGTTTTAGGCCTGAACCTTTGGATTTCCCTAACTTTCAGTGTAGGACTCAAATCGAGGTGATTCTTGACTTGTTGGAAAGTTGGGAACCTCTACTTTCCAATGATATATGATGTAGTTTCGGTAGGGGTCCCCACAAGCTTTGGTACATCTCTTCCCAACCATTGCCCGGGAGGGTCAATTAACAAGTTCAGAGAGGGTTTTATAGGTTGGGGTTAATTTCTAAGGGTTTAGACAAGTGTCTAAGGGTTTGGGAAGGTTCCCTAGGGTATGGGAGATTCTATCAGAAGCTCAAGGGTGCACCCTTCTCGAAGTATGTTTCGATCGGGCCATGGGCCAAATTTGGGTGTCTACACGACTGTTGGGGAAAACTAGGGCAAGACCAGTCAAAAATAGATTTCGATCAGGCAAAAGGGATTTAAATAGCCTAGTGCCTACGAACTCCACCGGTGGAAATCATTTTGACCGGTCAAAAAATTAGAGCAAACTAAATTTCTTCAGCGATCCTTCAGATCTAAAGCGAAAGTCCCCGTTTCGGCCGATCAGGACATAGTAAAATCTCTGGCTTCTATTGTGTCTCTTCCTTTTTAGCTAACCTAACTGGTCAAAATCTATATTCGACCGATCAAAATTTGTTAGAGAACTCTGTTCTCAGCCCAGATTCTACCAACTTAATATTAATCACTGAATTATGCCACTTTCCACCTCCTAAGCTTGCCCTTACTAGACCTTAGAGCTATTTAATAATTAATTTTTAGTTGTATTTTTTAGTTAGCAATAATATGCAAATTGGTGCCGCAATCCATGTAATAAGTTTCATGAAGAGAAGAATGAGAGTCGAGCATTGGAGATGATGAAAATACAGAGATTGAACCATGGTGGTCCCCACCATATGGGTTATTCGGCATGCCTTAGACCTCTAGAAGTATTACAATGAGAGAAAAGTGGAAACCATGCTTAAAGGAGTTCAGCAGCAGACTAGATAAAATAGCTAAGAAGCAGAAATCACACTCTTGAGTAGTTCATAAGCCTACAACCTGTCGAGAGCCTCTCGAGAACCTGTCTAGCAGTCTGAAGCCTACAGCAACCTGTCGAGCAGTTCTGAAGCCTGCAGCAACCTGTTGAGTAGTTCTAAAACCTGAAGCAACCTGTCAGGCAGCCTTTCGAGCAGATCTGGCTGAAGCCTTTATCCACTCGAGATCTGCTCAAGATTATATGCCTGAAGCTCTATCCACTTGAGCAGCTCTAGATTTCAAGACTTCAACTACTTGAGAACCATTTAGAAGCACCCAAGCCACTCGAGTTCTGCTCGAGATTATGTTATGAAGCCTCCATCCACTTGAGGCTCGGGTGTCCCAGCATGTTTTGTCAGACTTCAGTGGTATTTTTGGAACTCCACAGCACCTAGGACACTTATCCAAGTGTGTTGTTCTTTTCCTCATGACCCGGGGTAACACTTGGCTGAGAATGAGCCACGACAGCAGCTCCCAATGTTTTGATTTTTCCTTTCTTTTTGGTGAAATCACTTTATTGCTTTATGGATTGTATAAATAGATGTAAGCTATATTGTAAAAGGAAGACATGATACTTTCAACCTGTGCTCATTTTAGGGTTAAGGTGTTCTTGCTTCTTTAATTTTCTTCTTCTTTCCTTAGCTCAGCAGCAATGTTGGACTAAATCTTTATAATAGTTAGGTTTATTTTGAGTTGTAATCTGTTATTGTAATGGCATTATAAGGAGATTGAAATCATGCAGACACTTCAATCTTGAGGGCCAAGTCATTGTAAGGTTTTTTTTAACAATAATGTAGACACCCAAATTTGGCCCAAGGCTCGATCGACATGTACTTCGAGAAAGGTGTACTCCTGGGCTTCCAAAAGCATTTTCCAAACCCTCCCAAAACCCTTAGGAATAATCCAAAAACCTTAGGAATCAACCCTAGCCTTCCCAGACCCATTAGAACCCTTCCAGGGCCCGATTCAAACCCTCCTGGATAGTGGTTGAAAAGAGGAGTGCCAAAATTTACAGGGATCTATTCTGGAGTTAATACCTATACCATTGAAAAGAGATTCTTCCTATCTTTATAACGAGCTAAGAATCACCTCAATCGAAGTTATATGTCAAAAGTTATGGTTGTTTGAATATCGGGCAGAAATGCAGGATTTTTGCCTAGCCGTTTTTTAGCCTAGCGTATGTATTACATACGCTAGGCCAATTTTTGCAGATTTTTTCCTAGCGTATGTATTACAAACGCTAGGCAAAAAAGTGACTTTTGTGGGCTCCAGGGCAGGTTTTGAACCTCCAGAATCCTTAGGAGGTTATTGTTCCTATACTTAGCGTATGTAATACATACGCTAGGCTTAGGAACAATGTTTTTTTATATTGTTGTCAAAATTTGAATTTAGGGTTTGACTTGCTGACCACCCCATCCATTAGGGTTAATTTTGTTAAGATTGTTGCACCCCCACTAGCCTTCTTTTTTACTCTTTTTCCATTTAGAAGCCTACCTATCATCTACCATTAAACCCAAGTTCCCTCTTCTCCAAACCCTTAAAAATTCCAAAAACCTTAGATTAGAGATTCATAATTGCTAAACCCATTAGATTTTAAGCATCCCTCTAACCTACCCCATCTCTATAAATAGAGAGCCCCTCCCCTTGGATTGAGGGCTCGAAATTTTTTCCCAAGAGAAGAATTTTAGTGACCTCCCATTCCATCTTTTAACACTAAACCCATAAAATTCCTGAATTGAGTTTTGCCCTTTAAACCTCATTTTTCCCCATCAAATCTTGAGATTTAGCTAGCACTACCCCCTAGCCTTATTCCTCTACCTCTTAGCTATCAAGCTTTAGAGATTAGAACCCGTCTCCTAACCATTAAAGCTATCGGAAGCTCATCAAACATAGCCACATGAAGCTCGACATTGGTGTTACAAGGGCCTGAGAGCTCCGGCTCTCCCCTCTCTTCCTCTACCTTCTTTGCTTTTCCTCTAACCTAGAATTGAGACGTTATGCTTCCCAAATTTCGATAAGTGGGAAGGTCTCAATAGGATCAGTGTGCCTTCGGGCAAGGGGAAGTGCTGCTCATTTTCTTTTCTTTATATATATATATATATATATATATATTATATACATATCCAAACAACCAAAGTAGAGACCGCTTACGAGCAGGTTGGTCGGGTGCCTAACACCTTCCCGATCGATAACCGAAGCCCCTAGCTAAGAGCCTTTGGCGTATACCAGAATCAGAGTCATATTTTTTCACTTCGATGCTTTTGATATTTATTTAAGTTTCTCGAGACACCAAAAGTTCTGGGTGGCGACTCTATATTTTTAATACAAACGCATAGTCACGATAGATTCAATCAAAATTCACGGTTGCACAAATTAACAGCTGGTTTTATTGATTCATATAATCTGTCTTTTCTTGTGATTTTTCATTAAGATTTATATGGGTTTTATGCTCCTATGGATGCATGAACTTGTAGTCGTGCAAACATAGTGGCTGCAGTGAGTTTACTGTTCTAGTTTTAACCCCTTGATCACATCTATGGGATATTCTGTGACCATTTAAGTGGACAGAATATAGCCTTAGGATTAGTCTAGATCTTAGGGTTGAGTTGGATTCTTTTTCCTCGCACTTGTGCTTATAGCCAAGTGAAGGAGTGCTACTGATCCAACCCCTCCTCTGTTTTTTTTACAATATCATTTTCAGTGATGAGATCTTGAGTCTTACAGAGATTGCAGACTTCAGAGCAAGGTGATTGCAAGCTTCTTTACAGCAATGACTAGCTGATTTCATTGCCCCATTTAATCTATGATATCTTGCGGTTTTCACTAGCTCTTCATGGACTTATGATTGGATCACATCTCTGGGATATCCTGTGACCATTTGAGTGGACATGATATAGCCCTAAGATTAGTCCAGATCACAGGGCGGAACCGGATTCTTCTACCTTGCACTTGTGCTTGTAGCCAAGTGAAGGATTACTACAGATCCAACTCTTGATCTTTTTTGCAATGAAGATTAGCCCATAGCTGTCTATTTCTCCATATTTTCTATTTTATTTTACCAACCCATCTTCACTCTCTTCCGCCCCTTTCTTTAGATCTAATTTTAATTTCTATTTTTAGTTTAGTTTGTGACAACCCAAAAATACCCTCTCTTTACCTTGCTTTCTAGTTTAGGTTTAGAGCTGCCAGATCTATAGCAAATCTGAAGATTTGCTATAGTTTTTAGATCATCATCCCTTGTGGAGCAAACTCCTACTTATAAAAACTTGCTACAATAGCCCTGGATCTTGTAGGACTGTAGTTGTTTTATGCTGTGTGTTCTGATTTTATTTTTTGGCCGCCTCTTTATCTATTTTTGCCTTTCTTTATTTTCATTATATTTTAACCATTTTATTAATAAAAAGAACACACACAACCAATTAAAACCAACATGTTTTTGGCGTCGCTGCTGGGAAGTTCGGATCTAAGTAGTAAATCTGATTTTTTATTTAGATTTATTGTCTATTTTGTGTTTGAATAAATTCCTTCTATAATTTTTTATTTTTACAGATCTTGAGCAGTAGCAATTATGGGAGACAATAGCAGCAACTGGCGCAAACTCTGCCTTAGTTTGCATCTCTCTCTCCCCTGTTGTAGTTTCATTTTTGCATTCTTTAAATTTCAGCAGTTCTATTTAGTATTTTTTTAGTGTGCAGTAAGTTAGCTTTTTACTTGTTGTGTGTTGTATGCTCTGTAGACACCCAAATTTGGCCCAAGGCCCGATCGAAACACCTTTCGAGAGAGGTGCACTCCTGAGCTTTTGATGGCATGCATGGAACATTTAAAAATCACCTTAGAACTCCTAAGAACCCTTCCAAACCCTTAGGAATCACCCTAGATCCCTTAGATACCCACCACGAACCTTTAGAAATCAATCCCAACCCTTAAAACCTGTCCTGAACCTAGACCTAACCTTATCAAGCAATGGATGAGGAGGGGTGGATCGAGACTAGCTATAGCCTTTTACTATGATCGAATCTCATACCGTTGAAAAGTATAAGTCATCAGCTTTCCAATGGTCTAAGAATCGCCCCAATCAGAGGTATACATCAAAAGATATGACAAACTGAGACTGGAGGGCAGAAATGTAAGTTCATGTGGGCCCCCCTAGGGATTTGGCACAACTAATAGTTGTGCCAGTTATAATTTTTCCTGGTGCAACTATTAGTTGCGCCAGGCCAATTCTCTCAGATTTTAAGCCTAGTGCAACTAATAGTTGCGCCAAGGTTAAAGGTGGGGCCCACCCTCGCGAACCTACTCTAGGCACTATTTAAAACTGTTTTACTGTACATTTGCCTGGCGCAACTATTAGTTGCGCCAGGCATATGAACAGTAACTTCTAGATTTTAACCCGAAAATCATGATTAGGGTTTGACTTGTTGACCACCTTGATCCTTGGGTTATGTTTTGCTAGTTCAGTTGCACCCATTCACTACCTGTTTGCAACCCTTTAAGTTGCTTAAGGCCTCACCCCATCATCCACTATTGGAGGACCTTCTCACACATCTCAAGACTCCAAAAACCCTAGAAATCCTTAGAGTTGAGATTACCTAATTGCTAACCTCAATTAGCACTTAAGTGGTCTCCTAATCCACCCATTTCTTATAAATAGAGACCCCCACCCCTTGATTTAGGGGTTGAGAAATTTTCTTAAGAGAGAAAGTGCTCAAGTGAGAAGTTCTTCCTCCCTTTTGTGCATCATATTCATCCAAATTCTAGAATCTCCCAACCTCATTTCAAGCTTGTTCTTGCATCCAAAACCCTTAGCCTAGGTGTGTGTGATCCCCTAGCCTCCCTTCCCTACCTCTTAGCTTTAAGCCTTAGGAGTTAGAACCCCATTTCTACCATACAAGGCTTTCAAAAGCTCATCAAAGCAAGCCACGTAAGGCTCTCCTACAGTGCTACAAGGGCTCGAGGGCTCTGGCTCTCCCCTTTCTTCTCCTATTTCTTTCTAGCTCCCTCCATCCTCCCATTTGTGCCGTTACGCCACCGACTTTTCAGTAGGAATGGAGGGGCACAAATAGGATTCTAACCCCTTTTGGGCAAGAGGAAGCTATTTTCCTTTCTTTTGCTTCATTTTATTTTTGGCCATAAGTAGAGACCGCATTAAGCGGGTTGATCGGGTGCCTAACACCTTCTCGATCGATAACCGAAGCCCCTACCCAAGAGCCTTTGGTGTAAACCGGTTTCAGAGTTTTATTTTTAGTACTTCGGTGCTCATAAAAATGAACTAGGTTTCCTGGGACACTGAAAGCTCTGGGTGGAGACTCTATATTTTTCTGCAAGTGAGAGCATCGCTGCGATGGGATTGTCACAAATCCCACGGTTGCACAAATGGCGACTCTGCTGGGGATTAGCTAGTAGAGCTTCCCCTCGAACTATGCCTCTTTATTTTTTATTTTTCTAATATTTTATTGCTATTTTTTATTTTATTTTTGCTATTTTTTTACTCACCCCTTAGATTAAGTCATTTTCCTTACCCCTACTTTTACACCATTTACGAGCCTTAGCCGATTGGCGGGCCTACTTGCGCATAGTCTTTAAATTCCTTTACTTTTACGTCATTTTTAGTGCCTTAGCCGATCGGCGGGCCTACTTGATCATTGTCTTTCAATTTCTTTAATTTTTCATCATTTAAAGTATCTTAGCCGATTGGCGGGCCTACTTGCGCACTCATATCCCAACAGTGGACGCTGGTCCATAGAGGCGGCACGGGATCATCACCCCTAGTCTTTGAACTAAAGAAAACTTCCAAAAAAAAGAGAAAAGCTTTGAAAAAAAAAATTAAAATTGAACCAAGTTAGGGAGCATAATTGATTTGCTTTTATGGGATAGATTTTAAAAGGATTAGGATTAGGCAAACACACAACCACCCGAGTCTTAGTATGGCGGCAGCCCCTAGTGGTGATGATTCAGAAATGTCCTAGCCCACCTAGTATCTGAGAAGGCACTCGCGCCGAAAGTATATCGGGTGCGTTCCCATTCCAAAGTTTAAAACCCTTGGGGAGCGCGTTAGCGAGTTATACCAGACTCAAACCCATTAGGTGCATAAGGAGAGAATCGATCACCAAAAAATAGCTCAGTTCTCGGAAGCCTAGCTTCCACAAAAACCAAAAAAAAGACTCATTTCGAGTGTTGGTGCCTGCTGTCATCAGATTTGGAGCGGCACTTTTTGCCTGGCGTATGTATTAGTTGCGCTAGTGCAAAAAACTGGAATTTATAATTGGCGCAACTAATAGTTACGCCAGCTTTAACATTCCAAAATTTACCTTGGAGCAACTAATAGTTGCGCCATTGTAAAAAAAGGGTCCTGCTACCTGGGCGTGTGTATTAGTTGCGCCAGGTCTGTTCTGCACAGCACAGCCTGAATCCGTGGCCTTATTCACCTCCTGAGTCCCCCGATCAGTGCACTTAGTGCCTTGTTTGGGCCCCGCCATCTACGCCCCCACCGGTTAAAAGAGGCCAACTTCTTTTTGGCTCATTCCGGGGGATCGGGTTATTTACCTTGATTTCTGTGCCTTCAATAGATCGAAGGTTCTCCTTCGATTCTTTCGAAGTGCGTCAGAATCATAGTTGCGGGTCTTGAATTAGGGTATGAGAGCCACCCAAAAAGGTAATTCCAAGGCCTCAGAACCTTTGTCTTTCAAAAAAATTTTCCATAAATAATAAAATAATAATAATAAAAAGTAAATCAAAACCCAAATATAATAGTTTGTGGTGCCAGCACAATGGCATCATCTTGCCCTCAGCCGTCCCGTAGGGGAAAAAGGAGGAGGAATTTTGGGCCTTATCAACGCCACCCTTACCTAACCCGTTCCAGTAGAATGTTGTGGGTAGTGAACCCAGCTGACGCCGATCCCGACTCATCCTTGCCACATTCTCCAACCCACTTCCATTTGGTAGAAGTTTTTTCCACCATCCCCCTCACCAAACCCCCTTTTCCGTTACTGGCCCATTTGGCACCCCCATTTTCCCAACCACCACTCCCAAAATATCCGAAGCCCAACCCCCCATTCTCCATCTTTTGCCCAAACAATACCCATGCCAAATCCGACTCATTTCCCTTCCACACCCCTACAAAACCCAAACCCATTCTCCCAATCCACATCCATGCCTCATTTCCCATCTTCCCCCTATAGGCCCTATCCACCCACATTCACATACACCACTTCCTCCCTATCCGATCCCCACAAGTCCCCTCATCTACCCGGGTCATGCCCATTTTTACCGAGGCCACACTCGGTTTTTCCCAAACACTCACACTTTACCCTTCATCATCTCCCTTTGCTAATGCCCCACCCCATTCCTTCAGTCCATCCCATACCCCATCACTTACCATGGCCATGCCCAATCTTCCCTCCACCTCCATCCCATCCATACCCAATCATCCCTTAAATCCGCCATCCACAACCAATCCTCCTTCCGTGACCATGATGGAGGAGATGTTCCAAGCCTACTCCATGTGGAAGGCTTCTCAAAACACCCCCCTCCTCCACACCCCATGTCCCTAAACCCATCTCACACCCTAGCCAATCTCCATGCCTCACTCCCCAATGACCCCAATCAACCCCCCATAATCCACACCATCCAAACCCCCATTACCCACATGCCCCAAGGCCCCATGGCCCAACCTCCCACTACCCATATACCACAAAGCCAAATGGCCCAATCTCCAACCTCCCACCTACCCCAAGGCCCATTGGCCCAAACCCCCTTTTCCCACATATCCCAGGGCCCCATGGCCCAATACCCCACCACCCAAACCTACCCAGGGCCCATGGCCCAGACCCATCAAGGCCCATTGGGCCAAACCCATTAAGGGCCCATAGCCCAAACCACATCAAGGCCAATTGGGCCAAACCCATCAAGGGCCCACAGCCTAGACCCACCAAGGGCCCATGGCCCAAACCCATCTAGGGGCCATGGCCCAAACCTACCCAGGGCCCATAGCCCAGACCCACCATGGGCCCATGGCCCAGACCCATCTAGGGCCCATGGCCCAAACCTACCTAGGGCCCATAGCCCAAACCCATCAAGGGCCCATGGCCCAAACCTAACAAGGGCATATGGCCCAAACCAATCAGTGGCCCCTGGCCCAAAATGACCAAGGCTTCATGGCCCAAACCCAAACCCCACACTCATACCTTCCACAATACCCCCAACATTTCACCCAACTTTCACAGCCAGGTCAAACCCAGGCCGTTCCCCAAACCCAATTTTCCCATGGCCCCACACCCCAAGGCCATCTCCAAACCTTCCCCCATACCCAATGGCCCCATCAGGCCCCACCTCAAAACCAAATTCCCATCACCCAACAAACCTTCCCTCACCCCTAATAGGCTCACCCAACCCCCACTCACGTCATTCCCATCCAACCCATATAAAAACAAGAGAATCCCGCCCTTACTGCACATTATGCCGACCAGCAGTATGAGGACAAGATTAGGAATAGCGGGGCCTATGCTAGGGCATTGACCAGCCTTAACTCTTCACAAATAATTGCCCACCCCCTGGTGGCCCAGAGTGAAGTCCAACTAACGGCCGAGAAAGCGGCCCCTGTATAGAAAGAGTCAAAGTAGCTTAAAGAACAGTTGGACAAAATACAAAAGTAGCTAATGAAAATGGGTGGTGCTGAAATCCACGCCACGGACTTCACAGATTTATGTATGTTCGCTGAGGTCCCCCTGTCCCTCAAATTTAAAATGTCGACCTTCGACAAATATAATGGCATTGGCAATCCTATTGCGCACTTGAAGTCCTACTGTGGGGACATGTGCCAATACGGAGGAGACGAAAGACTACTCATAAAAGTCTTTCAGAAGAGTCTGATCGGTCTGGCTTTGAGATGGTTCACATCTTTAGAACCATCCATGATAAAAACATGGAGGGACTCCACGCACCTCTTTCAAGAACAATATGTCTACAATATGGACATTGAGCCGCGTAAGTCAGACTTGGCCCGTTTGAAATAGAACTAGAACGAGACCTTCAACGACTACTTGGGGCACTGGAGAGAACTGATAGCTCAGGTCAGAAACAGAATACCTGATGATGAGCAGATAGAGATGATCTCAAAAAATACTCTCCCAGTGATCTCGGACTTCTTAGTATACCAACAACAGTCCAACTTTGCTGATCTGATGAGAAATGCTAACCGATGTGAGGATGTCATCAGGGAGGGCCGTCTAAGTAAGAACATGCCAAGTGGACGCAGTAGAGTTAAGAGGTTTTCAGAGTAAAGAAATGATAAAAGAATCGTGGCCAATGTCCAGAACATTGCCAATACCAGGCCCAATAACAATACAACCATGTTTCAATTTCAGGCTGCCCCGCTAACACCAGCTAGGCTTGAGTAGATGCAGAGAATAGGGAATGGGCAAGGAATGCAAATGACTCCGGAGCAGAGGAGAGCCCACAACGACCGCGTTTTCACGCCCCTAGGGCAATTGTTGAGTGTACTTCTACCTTTGTTAGTGGAAAAAGGATTAGTCACTATTCATCAACCGCAACCTCCTCCCCATCCAATCTCAAAGAACTATGACTCGAATACACATTGCAATTTTCATCAGGGTCCGGGTCACCCAACTGATCGCTGCTTCCCATTGAAGCACACGATCCAGAGATCGATGTTAGGAAAATCATTCCCCCTGCACCTTCTCAGCATGTAAATATTCACCAAGTGCCACTACCCCCACATCATACTAGAGGAGCTGGTCCCAGACCCACCGTCGGAACGATAGAAAATGAAGAGGAGTTTGAGTTTGATCTATCCGATTGCATCAGTGATCGGGAGAGTTATATAGCATTGTTGTCAAGAAACATTAAAGAGAGGAATATCGGGGTAATTGAACCCCTGAATTTGTCAGAATATTTCCCCAACTCGACCCCGCAAATTGAACCCTTAGATCTCAGGGCATACTTTCCATCCACCACACTCGTCAATTATGTACATATCAATGAATACCAACCATACACCACCACCCCCATCAATTACCCAATAAGCCATCAGGCCCCCAATTCCACACCCGCACCCATCGATTATCAATGGCCTGCGCCCATCCCCTCACCCCAAGTTCAGCCACCAGTTGACTCCACCACCACGGTCAATTACCTAACGGCCCATCAAAGCCCCCATCTCCCACTAGCACCTACCAGCTGTCAATGGCCTACTTTTTCCTTCTTCCCCCCAATACCACCACCCTCAAGCTTCACCACCCCTATTTAGCCCAATTTTTCCACCCAACCCACTACCATCGAAATAAATCAGGTGTTGCCCACACCTCCTGAGCCCGCAATACAAGTGCCTCAAGTACCGATAGCCATACCTTTCCAGCTCTTGGGACCAGCCTATGATCCTCATCAGGTCCCTCTAAGCTACAAGTAAATAAATGTCAATGCCTACTGACCTTGAGAGAAGGCGATGAGATTTTGTTACCAGGTCGGGGAGGATATCAAGCGAAAGCGGCGATGGACAAGCCCAACGAGAAGGGAAGAAAGACAGTGCTGTGAAGCCCTTCGAAAAAATGAGTCGAGAACATATACTAGAGACTCAACTGAGAAGAATGCCCACCCATATAACCGTCTGGGATCTATTGATGATGTCCCTACTCCATTTTCAAGTATTAATGGGGGGCATTAAAAAATACGCATGTATCACTCCAAGTTAGCCCAAATGAAGTCGGGCAGATGATTGGGCAAGTGATGGCTCTAAATGCCATCTCATTTTTTGATGTTGATCTACCTGAGGAAGGATGTAGCCACTCAAAGTCTTTTAACATAACCATTGACTCTGGATATATGGTCATTCCCCTGGTTTTGATTGATAATGAGTCTGCATTGAACATATGCCCGTTAAGAACCACTACCAACATCGAGGTCGATCCATGCATGTTAAGGCCCACCAGAACCAGCACTAGAGGGTTTGACAATACCAGAAGAGAAATAATTGGAGAAGTTAATCTTAAGCTGCTGATAGGGCCAATGACCTTTTCCATATTATTTCAAGTAATGGATATTAAATCCTCGTTCAATCTGTTGTTAGGGCGCTCGTGGCTGCACGAGGTCAGAGCCATACCTTCCACTTTGCACCAGAAACTCAAGTTTGTGTTGGGGCAGAAGATCATCATGATCAGTGGCGAGGGGCACAGTGAGAAAGAAAAGGCCGCTAATAGAGTTGAAAAGCCTAATATGTTGGATGTGCAGCACACTGCTGAGGACGTTGACCTCCACAGTTTTGAATATGAGGTATCGGCAATACTCCCGGAGCCCATGGAGGGCATCATGCCTAAAACAGGAGGCGGTATGGTAGCAACAGTGGCTATGCTCCAAAAGTGGGGCTATCAGTGAGGCAGAGGGCTTGGGCCGAGATTACAGGGTAGAAGAGAGCCAGTCATTGCCAAGGGACAGAAAGTAAGATTTGGGTTAGGTTACAAGCCCACAGAGGAAGAGGTCCGAGAGGCTAAAGAGAAAACCAGGGTCGCTACAGCTGCAAGAGCTCGAGGGCAACATAGAAGAGAAACCTTGCCCTAGGCCGCACATCAGGGAATCCTTTGTCAGCGCTGGGGTCGTAAAGATCAATCAAAATGGGGTAACCCATTTGACCCCATATAAACCCACAACCCCAATACATCCCACCAATCCCCAGATCTCCCTTCCCAGCCTGGAAATAGATTTGGCTGTGTTATCCCTCTTCAAGGAACGACGGCCAGTACCTGAACAAACACCCCCTATGGTAAATCACCACAAAATGGTATTGATTTTTGAGGACATCATCTTGGACAAATTGGGAATCAAGATGATGGAGGCTGACTCCAATAAGCCATACTAGTCAGCACCCTCCATCCCAACAGGTAAAGGAGCGGCCCTTCAGGTACGCAACTGGGCATCTTTGCCCTAAACCCTGGAAGCAGGGAGTGGCATAAAGTTTGGTACCTGTCCCCAAAAAAAAACCAACCTATAAAAAGTGAGATAAGCCCTTGGCAAGCAATACCTTGTATATATAGTAACTCGCCTTGCCAAGGGTCCGTCTCCGAAGAAAACAAAAATCTCAAAAACATGGAAAAAATACAAAATCCCAAAAACATTAAAAAAATCTAAAATCCAAAAATATTGTCATTTAAAATTCTAAAAAAAGTCCCACAAAATGATGCCTTAACCAAAATACCAATCCCACGTAAAATCAACCCCTTTTCTATAGAAATACAAGGAGAGGTAGGAGTTATGAGTTTGGACGAGGATAGTCCTTTGGAGGAGCTCCCCAATGAGCTCCTTGACCGGTTCACTGACTTTGAGCATGGCCCTACCCCCATTGTCGAAGAGACAGAGGATATCAATCTAGGGACTGAGGAGATTCCCAGAATAATCAAGATCGGAATGTCACTGTCTCTCGAAGAAAGAAAAAGCATGATCGACTTCTTTCGATCATACTAAGACGTTTTTGCCTGGTCCTACGAGGACACGCCTAGTCTGGACACTAATTTGGTTGAGCATGAGTTGCCTCTCTACCCTGATATGAAGTTGGTTAAGCAGAAGCTGAGACGTCTCCGACCTGAGTAGATGTTGAAAGTCAAAGATGAGGTCATCAAGTAGTATGATGTGGGGTTTCTCATGGTATCTAAATACCCACAGTGGGTAGCCAATATCGTGCCTGTACCAAAGAAAGATGGAAAGGATCGCATGGGTATCAATTTTTGAAATTTGAACAAGGCTAGCTCGAAAGACGATTTCCCATTACCACACATCGACATCTTGGTCGATAATACAGTTAACCACGGGATGCTTTCATTTATGGATGGATTCTCAGGATACAATCAGATAAAGATGGTGTTAAGTAGTAAAAAATGCCAGTTTTCACCCCTTAACCTGACCTTTGATGAACCTGTGAGCACACTAATAAGCACCTGTTGAGTCTGTTTTGTAGATAGCAATAAAAGATAGGAATAGTCTAGAAAACCACTTAAAAGTGCTGCACAAATAAGTCCATCCCTCAGCACAGTGTAGACCCAGCAATGGCAAACAAAGGGTTGCACACCATTGGGCCCTTGGGGCGCATGGCAACAGCAGGGTAAGGTAGAGGAAGTGAAAACAGGCTGAAAACATCCTATCGAGAGGTTATCTGAAGACTTCGATAGGAGCTGAGAGTAAAAAATGGAAGAATTCATGCAGTTGGAAAGGTTTTGATAGGATCTGCAGGCAGAGAAAGGATGGATTCGTGTGGATTGAGGAGTTCGATAGGATCCAAGAACCTATCGAGCAGCTGAAAGAAAGGAAGAAACCATCCTATCGAAAGCTTGCCTAAGGTGTAAGGGGAACCTATCGAATGGTTTTCTGAACCTGTCGGATGGTGGCTTGGACCTATCGAGATGGAGACGCTGGAACAGAACCTACTGAAGGGTGCTTGAGCCTTTCAATAGGAGTGAGAGCAATCCTATCAGAATGATGGCATGCAGAGCTGAACCTTTCGAAATCGTCCTCTAACCTATCAAAAAGCTTCCCCAACCTGTCGAATGCTCCATACAAAGGGCTGAGAATGCTGAAGCTTTAAGAGATGGCTCATCCTATCGAAACCTATCGAAGAGATTTGAGAACCTAACGAAAGGACTAAAAAGCTCCATTTTACCTATCGGAAGCTTCCTCAACCTGTCAAAATCATGTGAAGAACTTCTTAGAAAATAGGCTATTCACAAGATGCAACTTGGTGACCTACTGCACACAAACTGAGGTACATTGGTGATCGACACAATGATCCAAAAGATGCCCTACGAAACCCTAACCAACCCACATGCTTTGACAGAACTCTAAAAAACTCTGAGGACCTTCTAGAAGGGAATATTGGTGGGAAAAATAAGAAGAGAAAGCTATATATTGAGACCCCCAATTGCAATTGGGGGGGGGATCGAGATTTGGATCAAATTCTAGAGATCAGAGCTTGCAGCAAAATTCCATTTTTCCTCTTTTAGCTCAATGATGGTTGGCTAATTCCCTAGGAGCAGCGAGGAGAGAGGTTAAATCTGTAATTGGGTAAGGCTGAGAGTGTTATTGTGGGTTAATTGCTACACAGACTACAGATCTGAGAGCATTTCATTATAGAGTGAGTTTTATTACAATGTGAATGTTGTTTTTATTGTTTTAAATAGATCTATAGTTCCATTAGTTTCATTTGGTGCTCGATCGGATTTGTGTAGAGGAGTCTATTGATCAGCTCACCCACTTAACTGGTAGACCTCTTGGATACCATTTGATCTCCCTAGATCTGATATCCCTTCAATTTCTTATGTCTGTGACCTAAAAATTGTAGCATCTGTAGTGGTTTTAATGCTCTGGTTGAAACCTTTGGGTTGGAGGAATTCCCTAGGATGATCTATGACCATTGAAGTGGACAGATCATAGCCTTAAGATCAGTCCAATCTCTGGTTTCAATTGGATTCTTCTACCATAAACCCTTGGATGAGATGAAGTCTATAGGATTGTTTGTGACCATTGAAGTGGAGAGACCATAGCCTTAAGATCAGTTATATCCTTTGGTTTAGAGTGGAATCTTCTACCCTGCAGCTGTGCTTGTAGCCAGCTGAAGGATTTGTGTGCTTTGGACCCCTATAACATGATCAACTCAACCTGATTGCAGTGAGACCAATCTCCAAGCTGCTCTTCTCCATTTTCTATTTTTAAATCCTTCCACTTGCGAGATCTCGATATCTGGACTCGATCTCAATTAGTTTGCATTTCATGTGTAGTTTTGTTTAAGTGACAACCCTTTAAAACCTCTCCCCTTTCTTTTACTAACCTAGTATTAGGTAGGGTGCCAGATCTCTTTCAGATCTGGAGATTTACCATATTTTGAACTCACCTCCCTGTAAACATTCCCTTACTTTTCTTTTAAAACTTGTTACAACAGGCCCTGACTACTTGCAGGTCTTGTGTGTGATCTGCCTTGATTTGAGTGAATTTAAACCCTTTTTGAAGGCAAGGCAGACAACCCAACATGTTTTTGGCGCCGTTGCCAGGGAGGTGTTTTTAAAATTGGTAGATCTAAGTTTGATTTAGTTTAGACCATAGATCTGTAGTAGTTTGTTTAATTTTTTCACTAATTGTGTTTGTAAGTTTTGTTGTTTTCCAGTATTCTATTTGTATTTCATCAGATCTGATGCTGCTGCGAAAGAGGAGCATTGTGCTGGAGGCTGCTCTTGAGTTTGCATCCCTCTACTCCCCTTTATTTGTCAGATCTGTTAATTTTTAGATTCAGTAGTCATTTGTTTTGTTCCTGCGTATTGTGTTTGAAGATTTGATCAGCATTAGATCTTGAGTGGTGTATGTTTGGGAGAAGAACTCTCCAACCTTAGATTGTCCCATTAAATCGAGAGGTTGAAAGACTTCTCAGATCTAGACAAACTCCACTCACATCTGTTGCAGCTGAATTTCCCGAAATGGGTGAGCAACAGCAGCCTAGAACTCTCAAGGAATTTAATGCACTAGGGGTTTACAATTGCCCCTTCTGCATTCAGTTTGCAGCTGCTCAAGGAAATTATGAAATAAAGTCTTCCATAATCCCGATGCTACCCTCATTTCATGGCCTGACCAATGAAGATCCTTATAAGCACATTAATGAATTCTTAAGACTGTGCACCACTTTCAATATCATAGGTTTTGGGGAGGAGGCAACCAGGATGAGACTCTTTCCTTTTTCATTGGAGGATAGAGCCAGGACCTGGTTATCCATGCTCCCCCCCAACAGTATTAAGTCTTGGAGTGATCTTCAATGTTAGTTTTTGGCCAAATTCTTCCCCATGTCTAAAACAAGCCATCTGAGGAAGGGCATCATCTCATTTTCCTAAGATCCAACTAAGGATTTTCACCAAGCTTGGGAGAGATTCAAGGAACTCCTAAAGAAATGCCCCCACCATCAAATCCCTGAATGGAAATTGGTTTAATGTTTTTATCAAGGGATTGATTAGAAAAGTAGAGACATGGTAGATGCTTCTTGTGGTGGCACCTACCTCCATAAAACTGCTGAGGAGGCCTGGGAGTTGTTTGATATCATTAGTGAGAACTCCATGCAAAGGGAGACCTTGTCTAGAGACTTAGATCCTCCTAGATTGGTGAAAGAGAATACCACCAGAGGGAAGATGTTTGAGGTAAATGTGCAAAGTGATTTGGAGAGGAAAGTAGACAGCCTGAGACTAAAATTTGATAAGCTCATTGGAGCAATGCAGTCACCCATGGCTGCCAGAGTGGAGGAGGCATGTGCTATATGCCAGTCTCCTACCCACCCTATTGAAGAATGCCCATCAGTTGTCCAGTTTCTAGATTTTGTTATGGATCATGTGGCTGCCACTCAGTTCTATGGGCAATAGCCTGCTGCTGGGCACCAATGGAGGAACCACCCCAACTTGAGGTGGAGACAAGATGCATACCCAAACCAGCAATAGCAGCCACAACAGCCCACGCCTTACAAAAATGCTCAACCCTACCACCAATGTTATGTTCCCAAGCCTCATTACCTATAGCCCATGACCCCGCCTGTGGGCCATCCTATGTAGCAACCTGCACCCCCTCCAGCTGTGAGATCACTTTCTTTCGAGGAATAAGTTTTGGCCTCATTACAGAATTTGGGTCCCTAAAGCAGCACCCAGGGAATGGACATTTGCTGTGGAAAAGATCCACAAAAGGTGTCAAGTTTGATGAGCTTGAGGAGACCGTAGACCTTTTAGATCCTCTAGATTAGCCCCTGAAGTTCAGTATGTATGATATGTACCATATTTTGCTTTTGTTTTAGGTGTTTACTTTGTTGTTGATTGATTTTTATTTTTTTTGCAATAAAAACTGCCATGCTAAATACTAGGCCATCATGTCAATATTACTAGTTGTCTTGAGATAATGGGAGCTTCTCCACTAGGGAAACAAACTGTAGAGCAGTACAGCAGAAGAACTTGCTGAGTGCTGAGGCTGAGAATGCCCAGAAATGCAGCCCTATTTGGGTTTTGGGAGCTTTCGATAGGTCAAGTTCACCTTTCGTTAGGTCACATGGTGATTTCGACAGGATATTTGATGGTTTTGATAGGCACTGAGGCCTATCGGAAGGGTGGTTCCACCTATCGGGATCCTATCGAATCATCCCTTTCGAAAGCTTTGTCTGCTATGCTTTCGACAGGACTCATGAACCTATCGAAATCGTCTAATTCATCCTATCAAAATCGTATTTCACCCCTTATATACTTGTCGATAGGTCATTGTGCCTCATTCCCTACCCGCTGCAAAACCCTAGCTCTCTTCCTCTCTCTTTCGCCTCCCTCTTTCTCCACTAAATCCTCACAAAACCTTCAGCTATTCAATCTGCCATTTCGTAAGTGCATTGAGCTTGCGCAGAGGAGCATTTTACATCTGATTTTGGAGAAATTGGAGCTATGCATTGCGATCTCTGTTAAACCCTAGGAATTTTAGGGTAAGTTGCCTTCCCACCACCAATCTATTATTGTTCTAATATTTAACCTCTGAATTCCATTACAAGTTGGTGAGTGAGAAATCCCTGAGAGTAAAATGGCTGAGCCTGAGGAAACCCTAGCAAACCTACTCCGGAGACTAGCTGCTTCTACCTCCAAATCCTCCAAGAAAGCAAAGCCAGCTTCCAAACCACCTGTTAAGAGGAAGCATTCTGAAGAGACACCCACAAAGGCCCCTAAAGCCAAGAAAGTCAAAGCTGTCGAAATTCAGGAGCCTGAGGTGGAAACACCCTTAGTGAGAGCTGCTCGTGCTACGGAAACACCTTTGCCCACCCCTAACAAACCACCTACGGTAGAGCTTCTAGCTCGGTTAACTACCCCCAATGAGTTTGTAGAGAATTTGAGCCTTGTCCCTAAGACAGACTTTGATCTGACATACTTTGCCAACATTGGGGAATGCCAGGGGACACTAGAATATTTGAAGAAGGAAGGTTTATCACCCCTACTTATGCCCTCGAAGGAGAAAGCGTACCCTAGGCTGGTGAAATTGTGGTACTAGAACCTGACAAAGAAGGTGGTGCCTGGGGTTGAGGATGTACTAGAAATATTGATTGATGACTGGCATCTAATTGTCAATTGCAGAGACATTGGGATGGCTTTGGGAGTCCCATATCAATTTGACTCCACCAGAGCTGAGGGAGCACCTATAGGGGCTACATTTAGGGAAATGGCTAAACAGCTTACTAACGGAATAGTGGGCTCTGGTGAATCCCTAATGAGAAGAGACCTCCATCCTACCCTAAGAGTCATTGATATCATTTTGAGAAAAAATGTCTATGTCACTGGGCATTTGCAAGAGAGAAGGGCCCCATTAGTGGATGCCCTATACTACTGTTTAAAGGGACAATTTGTGAATGCACCTAAGTTGATTTTTAAAACAATGGTGGACATCAATGACAAGGTGCTGAAGAGACAAGCTTTTCCTAAGGGAGGTGGTCTGCCTTTTAGCAGACTCATCACATGGCTGCTCAAGGCCAGTAAGTATGTGATAAAGAAGAATGAACCACTGGAGAAGCTGGCCACAAAAATGTATGGAAAGCGGGAATGGTCCACCAGCCTCACCTTGATTAAGAAAAGTAAGCCAGCTAGAATGGAGGAGGCTAAGACGGTATCCACTACCGTGACAGCAGATCTTCCTACCAAGATACCCTCATTTATCCTTTCACCTACCATACTTGTCTCATTACCCACACCCCCACCCATGTTGCTTTTTCCCTTTGTATCAGTCCCTCTTCCAACAGACCCCTTTCCACCCACCTCTGAACCAGATTTACCTTCACCCGCCACTCAGGTCTTCCAACCTGAAGTTCTTGAACCTCCCACATTCTCCGAGCTTACCCCTACCATGTCTTCTCCACCCACTAACCAACCCCCTCTACATACACAGGGTGTTGACCAGTTCACCACTACTGGGTTCAATGCCCTCATGACTTCAATTATGGAGGATGTTGCTCATGAGTACACCCCCCACTTCCTGTCTCCCCACACCCACTCCTCATTTTAACCATGCACCCTCCTCTCTTTTCCATCCCATTCAAACACCTATCCCCTCTACCCCCACCATGCCTGACACTTTCACCCAAATTCTCTCACTCCTACAGTCCATTCAATCTCAATTGACCATAAACACCAACAACCAAGCCCTCATGAGCTCCTGCCTCCAATCAATTCAATCAATCCTTACCCCATCCTCTTCAGCGCCTCAACCCCCTCCCACTTCCCCTCTTTCACCTATCCACGTACCCATCCATTTATCTCCTCCTTCTTCACCCATAGCTTCACCACCCCTTGCTACTACCCAGTCTGAGGAGGTAGCAGCCCCTTCTCTCCCCATACCTTACTCGCCACCATCTGTTCTCCCTTCATCACTGCCTATAATTGCTTCTACAGTGGCTGAATCACCCATCACCTACTCCCCACTTCTATCTCCACCTGTTTTAAAGATGCTTCCACCCAAACTGATCCATGGGAGGATCTGGTTCTCTCAACCCCCTCCTCTTCATCCACTACACCCCTGTCCTTGCCCATTGTCCTTAGACAAAACATGTATATTCCCCCTCACCTCACCCTGCTGTATGCCATGAGGGACAACCCTTACATCCAAAGGGATGTCCTGAGAGGTATGGCTGGACTCCGAGCTTCCCTTGAAGCCCCTTATGAGGAGAGGATTGCTAACATGGAATTGGAGCACAGAATCAAGCTCCAAGTTATCTCTCTAGGGTGGACTGAAATGCTGACTCATTATGAGTCAGCAAAACAGTTGGCTGCTGCTGAGAGTCTAATTGCCAAATATGAGAAGCAGAATTTTAAGCTTCTCAAGAAAAAATTAGCCAATGCTCAGGAGATACTAAAGGCCACCAAGGAACTCTCTGATGCCAACCTGCTCTATGACGCTAAACAAATTGGCATATTGGAGAAAAAGGTTGCCTCCTTGACCTCTCAACCCTTTCAACCTACCCCTCTAGCTACAACACCTCCTACTGAGCCTCCTTTCACTCAAACTAGTCCCCCTTCTACAACTCAACCTCCTCCTATCCCACCTGTGGATGTTCACCCTCTTTCAGCCCAGGAACCTCCCCTTACTCAACCTGCCCCTCTAAAATCTAAAAGGGCTTCCACCAAGAAGAAAGTTACTGCCAAAAGATCTGCTCCCTCTGCTATTTTTGTCAAGAAAGGAAAGAAGCCTGCTGCCCAGTCTGAAGTAGCTCACCCCACGAAGCCCCCAACCCAACCTGACACCTCGTTCACCTTACTCTCTAGGGACGAAAGAAGGAAGATTGCTGCGGCTCTAGGATTGGACCCCAGCGCCCTTTTTCCTTCTGATTCAAATTCAGATTCTGTTGTTGTTGTTGATCCAAAAGAAAAACAACCAGCTGTCCAGTTTGAGGAGGCACCAAAGAACCCGCAACAAAAATCAAAATCTACAGGAAAAGCTCCTTTATCAAAGGATGAGCTGAAAAACCTAGCTGACCTCTATGGTTGGCCAGATGATGCCTGTAAATAGATGTGGCAATTTGTTGTTTTAGTTTCTTTCTCACTTATATCTTGTATATATTTGACATAGTAATACAATTTTGTTTTCATGTACTTTTTTTTTACTGTGTAGATATTTTCTTACCATGCCTCTCTGCTGATTTCATAGTGTAAAACAGTGAGGACACTGTTTAATTTCGGTTTGGGGGTGTGGCAGGTGTGCCAATGAAATGAGTTAATGCTAGTGCAACTATGCTGAAAAAGTTTTTGAGAACAAAGTGATTCACCACCTGATTTTTGGAAAAGAGGAAATTAAAAAACTTTTTAAAACAAAAATGAGCTGTAGTTTTAACATTTTTCATGAAGCAAATGTCAAGAATTTTTAAAAAAAAAATTGTTGATGTATAGTGAACCTGAAATGAGAGAAAACTGTAAGGATACACCCCAGAAAATTAGATGGAAGGCCATACCCAATGAGATTTGGGCTTGAGAATTTTTCTTTGAAGAGCGTCTTGGCAAATTCTTCTGCTCTAAGGATTGATTGGATCCAGTTTTGAAGAGCGTCTTGGCATACCCAGTGAAACAGCTTGACAATCCAAGTTGAAACAGCTTGACATCATTCATGACATTGAAGAGATGAAGTAAGGCCATCCCTTGGACAGTTTGAGCCTAAAATTCCCCACCATTGAACTGCCCTTGATACACACCTTTTGAGCCCTAAAAATCCCAGTTTTCTGTGATGAAAACCAGAAAAATGTGACCCCAAAACCCCTTGACCTGTTTTAGTTCACCCTTAATCTGAGAAATCAGGAAATAAGAGGAGAAGTAAGGTTAGAAGTTTAAGGTTCGATGTTTGGTTAAAAGAAGAAGAAAGTATATTTGAAGGATAGTGTGATGTATTGTTGTGGCATTCTGGCCCATAAAAAAAAAATAAAAAAAAAAGAAAAAAAAAATAGAAAAAATAGAACAAAAGGATGAGAAAGAGAACTCACTTCATTTGAAAATCTGCAAGAAGGTAAGAAGCTGATGAAGCTGATCACTTGAAGTCTGAAAATTCCAAAAAGAAAGTGAAGAGGTGCTGAAATGAAGAAGGTTGAGTTGCAAATCACCTCCTTACCTTTATTGACTTCTCAAATTTGAATCCCTTATACCCTTTCATTCTTTTACAAACCTCATCCCTAAGCCACATTACAACCCAATAAAAAGACCTTACTGATCTAAACATCATTGAGCTGTGATCAATTTTAAATTAACCCTTGCAAGTGTACAAGATCTGTTCTAGTAAGGCAAGAACAAGGGTGTCGAACCCACAGGGAAATCTGAAATTTTAATCAATTCTTCCTAGAGATTTAGAAAATATCCCCGAGGAAGTACCAAGGGGCAGATTTAATTTTTACCAAAAATTAACACTTTTTCTAATTGCAAGAAAAAAAATAAATTTATCTAAAAATTATGTAATGAGAAATCTAAGAACAAATTTTAAAAACAAGATCAAGGAATTTGCTACCCCAGATTTATACCCTTTTCTATTTTTAAACCCACAATTTTATTAACATCAAACACACCATCATTCTAAGAGAAACATGACTAGTAATTAAGCATGATCATTAACCCGGCATACCCTATCTAAAAACGATAACTCAGCCTAACATTGCGGTATGAATCATGCTAAAAGCATAGCGTATCTCATGATGTTTAGATCAAAACAACATAAACATAATCACAAACTTTGAGAAAAACGATTTGATGATGACAATATTATACTATGGCATTAAACATAAAATATGGGTACTTATCTGGGATCGATCTTCCCCGATCTACGCCTTTTAGCCACTCATCCTTGGTGCAAGATCTTCAATTTCATTCAAGTCCATTCCCAAGAGAAAAGAAAACTAAAAATAAAAATATGTTCTAAGCAAGTCTCTTTACAAAAACTTCTTAACTAAAAACTAAACTAAAATTAAAAACTAAAAGCTCTCGGAAGATAACCCTACACTAAAACTCTCCTATATTCAAAAGCCTCCTTTTCAATTGCTGTAGCCTCTCTTTTATAATGGCCGAACATACCTAACCCTAATTGCCTCAATCGATTGAGACAGAAGTCTCAATCGATTGACTTTGAGTTCGAATTCCCTTAGGGCACTTCTGCCTTCATGTCTCAATCGATTGAATTTCATGTCTCAATCGATTGACTTTCTAGGGTTGAGTTTTACTCCATCTGTCAATCGATTGACCATAATGCCTCAATCGATTGAATCTTCAATGCAAAGTCTTCCCTTTCTTGATGGAAGTTGATTCTCTTCATGGCTTTCAATGCTTCTTTGGACCTTTTTGTCCATAGCTCTTTTATAGCCTGTAATTTCCTTCTTTTATGCACTTGAATGATCTAACTGTCAGAAACACCTGTAAACATCAAAACCTCACAACAACCATCAGATGCTTTCATTGAACAGCTAAATGTAGGATTTAAAGTGTGAAATATAGTCATATTTCAGCACCGATCACACCCCCAAACCTACACTTTGCTAGTCCTCGAGCAAAGAGAATGATAAATATAAAAATAAAACTAACATCCTAAAATTTAAATGCCACTTTCGTAGGGAACACGATTGCACTTAGCATGTGCAACAAGCCTTTAAACCCCTAGGTGATCCCTAGTGGAGGAGTTGTGTCTCCTGAAGGTTTTCAGTGGAGTTACCCACAAACTTCCAAAAAACTTTCAAACCATCGGCAAAATTGAGTTTTCAAAACATGATTTTTTTTTATAACATATATACCATTCAAAAACAAAAACATCATTAATTGGTTCAACATGTGAATCATCAATCTTAAATACCAATGTCATGTCAATCATGCTAGTATCCATTCAAATTAATCTAATGCTCAAATTGTTAGATAACTCATTCATTCATGCTTAAACGTGAAGTGTGTGCATACCAAAACCAAGATTCATCCATCTTAGAACTAGTCCAAACGGAAAATCATCGGATCTCATGTCTCAACTCAATCCTCACTTTAGGTATACTCTCGAAATAAAATCACTCCGATGATGGGTAAGTTTTCGCACACATGTGAGAGATCAATACAAAACAAATAAAAAGGTCTCACCTGATAAATGAAACACGATGTAATCAATGAACAAAAAAAACAGATCTCATAAGAACAGATACTTGAATATCCTAAGCATGTCATATCAAGTGTCATAGGTATCACATATTTACTCTCCATAAGGCAGTTACCAATGCAAGATCAGATCATGATGGTCTTTTGTAGGGTTGTAATGGGGCTCAGGAAAGGGTAAGAACGAAAGGGAATTTAGATTCAAAATTTCTGAGAAATCAGAAAAGGTACTAACTTTTTCTTTCTATTGCTCTTCTTTTTCTTTTCTAATTTCTCTCCATTTTTTTTTCAATATTTTTCTTTTCTTACTCTTTCTTCTTCTTTTGAATTTCTTTTCTTAATGGTACCTCACATTTTTCATTCTTTGTCAAATTTCTCTCTTTTTTTTTTTTCTTTTCTCCCTTTTTTTTTTTCTTTTATATTTTGCCATACACTCTCAAGAACACCACAACTCGGTATCCCTCCACTTACTCTCTTTTCACTCATTTTCATCCCTCGCTTCCCAACGTCTCGTAAATAAGAAGGGTAAAGTGAATTTTGAAATGGTAAAGGGTTAAAGGTTAATGTGGCTTATCAAAGAATGTATAAAGGAAAATTTTTCAATAGGCTCAAAGGGGTACTAGAAGGATAAATTTATATGAGGTGGGACATTTTAAGCACAAACGAGCCAAAGATGGCCTTCAATCATATCCTTAAAAGATGATAATCTTGCCTATTTGTCTTGAGTAGATATACAGTACGTTCTAACACAATAATATGAATTTGATTTCATGCAAAGTCACAAGCCAAAAATAAAATGTATGAGATTATGCAAAATAATTCGTATTCAAAGAAAACTCCGAGTTTATGTATTCACTCATCAATGACGGGAAATTAGCTCTAAAGCTTACCAGGTTTAGTCTCCACTAAGAACCTACGATCCAACGTTTAAAATAATTCATCGATTTCTAAATCTTAGCTTGGTATAAGTGCACAAATTCTAAGCATGAATTTCAAAGTCATCCACAAATTATCACATTAAGCTTCATTATTCTAGATACAAGTAATCAAAATATGCCATCAATATTCTCAAAATTAAATTCTCATGCATCAGCAACTAAAGTTTGAAAACTACTGCAAAGTAAATTATGTATGATGGTTAAAATTGTTTATTTATTATTATTATTATTATTATTTTTTATTTTTATTTATTTTTTTATTTTTTATTTTATTTTTTTTTAAATACATAACACAAGATAGATAACCATACCCCCAAACCTAAGAATGACAATGTCCTCATTGTTTGAAATAAGTAGGCACCCCCAAACCTGTTGAAAAGTACCTCACACAAAGATCAGGTGCAGAGAATACATGCATCAAATTAGAACATGACCAAAAATAGATTGAAGGTAATGTGGCTATATGTATTTGGAAAGTAAAAACAACCTAAACTAAACTAAAAACTAAATTCTAGAACTAACAAAAACAAAAAGGAAAACAAAAATAAGTAAAACACACTGGGTTGCCTCCCAGTTTAAGTTTAGTGTCGGCCTCTTCATTGCTCAAATCTGGATCAAATACCGGATCAACTGTTTCAATTTCACGATTGATGGTCTGCTTTCGATTGATGATTCAAGACAGCCTTTACTTTAACAGGTAGTGATTCTACCTCAGGCACACTTTTAGCATCTTGACATGGTGAACACCAAATTTTCTCTTCTAACTGCCTCCTTTTAGATCCCTTTTTCTCAGAGAAGGCCAACAAAGCCGTTTCAACTTCTTCTTTGATGAGCATTGATGGTAATCGCATCCATTACTTTGTCCATGCGATCGATGTAAAAACAATCGACCTCATCCTCGTCAGGGAAATGGTTCATCGTATGGAAAATATTCAATCGAACCTTCATGTTTCCAAAAGAAACGTCCATGACACCTGTTCGACAATTTATGCAAGCGTTGGCAGTAGCGAGAAACGGACGTCCAAGGATGATGGGGACTTGATTAATTGATTTAACAGATGATTCCATGTCTAAAACAACAAAGTCCACTGGAAAGACAAACTTGTCTATTCCAACCAAGACATCCTCGACAACACCCCTCGGTCTTCTTTCGATCTATCGCCAACAATGATGTGACCGCTAGGGTCTCAATTCACCCAGTCCGAGTTTCTCGTACAATGAATATGGGATTAAATTAACACTAGCTCCCAAATCCAATAACGCTTTCCCAACTGGTTGCCCACCAATGACACATGGAACAGTAGGAACTCCCGGGTCTTTTAGTTTTTGTGGGGTTTCCAATTGCAATATGGAACTGACTTGATTAGTCAAGAACACTTTCCTCGAAACATGATTACGTGCCTTTCTCTTCCGAGTGGATAAATCTGAAAAACTTTGCATACTCAGGCACTTGCTTGATCGTTTCAAGCAATGGAAGGTTTATCTTTACTTGCTTAAATGTTTCGAAAATATCTTCCATTTTTGTTGGCCTCTTTCCCATTCTTGATGGAGGAGTTAGGCATTGAGGGAATGGTGCCTTTGGGACATAGGGCACGGATTCCATTTCTAATTCTTGTTCATGCCCTTGTTGGCCAAGTGAAGGAGGCTCGTCTTCCATTACTTTGTCTTTTCCCTTCTCTCTTCTTTTCTCCTCCTCTTTCTCTTTCCTTTTCTCTTTCTCTGTTCTTTTCTCGGACTCTTTCTCTTCTTCTCTTTCTTTTGACTCTTTCTCTTTTTCCATTTCTCTTGCTTCTTCTTGCTCTGCTTCTCCTTCTTCCTCTTCCGCTGATTCTCTTGCTTCTGTAGGCATTTCCACTTGATTATCAACTTCACGCCCACTTCTCAGCACTGTAACAGCTTTTAATTCTTGATAGTTGGATGGTCCCTCACTAGATGATGTTTGACCCCGAGGATTGTTGACGGTTGGTGGAAGCCTACCTTCCGCTCGTTGGCTCAGTTGATTAGTCAATTGACTAAATTGATCTAACATCATCTGTTGAAAAGCTTGCATGCTTCGCATCATCTTTTCTTTCAGAGCAGAATCTTTGGAATTGTTGGCATGAGATTGATTTAGATTCTGATTGAAATTCTGGTTGTTACGGTATTCAGTATATGGATGATCATACGGAGCATTCTGCTGGAAATTAGAATTCTGTTGGAAATAAGAATTCTGCTGGAAATTGCTGAAATTTTGTGGAAAAACTTGTTGTCCACCCATTGGATTGGCTTTGTATGGTTGGTGTACTGACGGTTTGGTTCAATCCACCCCATCCTAAGTTGGGGTGATTTTTCCATTCGGATTGTAGGTATTGAGTACATGTTACTACCCCGCCACGATAAGATTGAGTCTCATTGACCGCTCTTGACGAGTAGGTCCATCAAGGAAGAATGACAAGGTAGTGGGGCACTCATTAGCCATATGACCTGGGTGGTCACAAATTGAGCACACAATGGGGGTGACAGGAACTTTAGCTTGCTTGGTCGCAGCTAACAACATGTTCATCTGTTTGGACAACATATCAACCTTGGTTGATAGATCAGAGGTATTGTTGTTGACCTCATACAATCCGTTTTTGGTCAACATATGAGATTTAGGCGCCAAGTCCAACGTGGTTCGCCCCAGTGTCTCACTTTGTATTGAAGTTTGATACAACCTCTCAAACAATGCCCACAATTCATCAGCTTCTTTTGTGGCACAAGATCCACCACAAGATGCATCAACCATGCGTCTTTCTTCAGGAATTAGTCCATTGTAAAAGCTTTGGACTTGTTGCCACCTTGGAATTTGATGATTAGGGCAACTTCTGATTAATTCCTTAAAATGTTCCCAACATTCATGGAATGTTTCAGTAGGTTGTTGGGAAAAGAATTGAATCTTTTGACGCAACTCAATGGCCTTCGTCATGGGAAAGTACTTCTTGAGGAACTCACGGCGATGTAGCTCGCCCAACTCCGAATAGATTGTGGTTCTAAGGAATAGAACCACGCTTTTGCCTTATCTCGTAAAGAGAACGGAAAGAGTCAGCTTCGCTATCTCGCAAGAACGTTGTGAACTCTGAACATTTTGCATACCCCAGTGAATTCATTTAAATGAACGTGTGGATTTTCATTTGCCAAACCATGGAAAATTGGTAGCATATGAATCATCGCAGATTTGAATTCATAGTGGTTCCCTGGGATGGGAGCATGCATGATGCATTCCTGATCCTCGTAAAAACCAGGATCATTATAATATTCAAGTGTTCTAGGTCCCTCATAGTAATTATTGTTCCCATTATGTCCATTATTTGCATTGTTGCCATTCTGGTTGTTGTTTCCATTCATTTCTTGCTCTTGATCAGCCATGGTATCAGTATGATGATACTGATTCCTTTGGATTCTACGATTGTCTCGCAAAGATCGTTCGATCTCCGGATTAAACGGTAGTAAGTGTGGGTGATGAGAACGAGTAAAGTTCATACACCACACTCACAATCAAGGGTTTGAAGAATCCAAAATAAATCCACACACAATCTCAATCGATTGAGACAGTGGTCTCAATAGATTGACAGAAGCACACAAATTTGCATAAAAATGACTTTATCAGTCAATCGATTGAGGGGCTGCTCTCAATCGATTGAGGTTCCAAGATTAAAGCACACAAGAGTTGTGTCAATTGATTGACATAGGAATGTCAATCGATTGAACAAAGAGTAGAGAGCACACAAAAAGTTTGTCAGTCAATCTATTGAGGAGCTACTCTCAATAGATTGAGGTTCAAGGGTCACAAAGCACACAGAACTACACACTAATGACTTTGCCTGTCAATCTATTGAGGGGCTGCTCTCAATCGATTGAGAGAAGGCAAGAACTTCACAAAAGTTTAAAATCCAGTGTCAATCGATTGACATAGACTGGTCAATCAATTGAGAGAAAGGTGCACAGTGACCAAAGTAAAGAGAAAGAGGAAAGAAAAACAATCAGAAATTTTTTTTTTTTAATTTTTATTTTATTTTATTTTATTTTTATTTTTCTAAAACTTTCCTAAAAGAAAAACTTCTAAACTAAGAATATAAAATCCTTCCTAAAAAAAAAAACTTCTAAACAAGAATATAAACCTTCCTAAAAATATAAACTTCCTAAAACAAAAACTTCCAAAAAAAAAAATATAAACTTCCTAAAATATAAACTTCCTAAAAGAATAAAAAAATAAAAATATAAACTTCCTAAAAGAAGATTGCAAAATCTAATCTAAGAGAGAAGAATTAAGGAAAGAAATTTGTTTTTGATTTTTTTTTCTCTTTTTTTTTTTTTTTTTTTTTTTTTGATTTTTTTCTATTTTCAGCTTTCAATCTATTGACAGAGTTGTGTCAATAGATTGAGACACAATTATTGCTAAAAACACACACAGTCAATCGATTGAGAACAAGGCTCAATCGATTGACTGACAAGCAAACACACACACAAAATAGAGTCAATCGATTGAGGGGTTATTCTCAATCGATTGACTGCTATAAAAACAAAAATCTCTAATCGGAATTAACCAAAATTTCGCCGATTTCCCCGGCAACGGCGCCAAAAACTTGATCGATTTTAAATTAACCCTTGCAAGTGTACAAGATCTGTTCTAGTAAGGCAAGAACAAGGGTGTCGAACCCAGAAATCAAATTTTAATCAATTCTTCCTAGAGATTTAGAAAATATCCCGATGAAGTACCAAGGGCGATTTAATTTTACCAACAATTAACACTTTTCTAATTGCAAGAAAGAAAATAAATTTATCTAAAAATTATGTAATGAGAAATCTAAGAACAAATTTTAAAAACAAGATCAAGGAATTTGCTACCCCAGATTTATACCCTTTTCTATTTTTAAACCCACAATTTTATTAACATCAAACACACCATCATTCTAAGAGAAACATGACTAGTAATTAAGCATGATCATTAACCCGGCATACCCTATCTAAAAACGATAACTCAGCCTAACATTGCGGTATGAATCATGCTAAAAGCATAGCGTATCTCATGATGTTTAGATCAAAACAACATAAACATAATCACAAACTTTGAGAAAAATGATTTGATGATGACAATATTATACTATGGCATTAAACATAAAATATGGGTACTTATCTGGGGATCGCATCTTCCCCGATCTACAGCTTTTAGCCACTCATCCTTGGTGCAAGATCTTCAATTTCATTCAAGTCCATTCCCAAGAGAAAAGAAAACTAAAAATAAAAATATGTTCTAAGCAAGTCTCTTTACAAAAACTTCTTAACTAAAAACTAAACTAAAATTAAAAACTAAAAGCTCTCAGAAGATAACCCTACACTAAAACTCTCCTATATTCAAAAGCCTCCTTTTCAATTGCTGTAGCCTCTCTTTTATAATGGCCGAACATACCTAACCCTAATTGCCTCAATCGATTGAGACAGAAGTCTCAATCGATTGACTTTGAGTTCGAATTCCCCTAGGGCACTTCTGCCTTCATGTCTCAATCGATTGAATTTCATGTCTCAATCGATTGACTTTCTAGGGTTGAGTTTTACTCCATCTGTCAATCGATTGACCATAATGCCTCAATCGATTGAATCTTCAATGCAAAGTCTTCCCTTTCTTGATGGAAGTTGATTCTCTTCATGGCTTTCAATGCTTCTTTGGACCTTTTTGTCCATAGCTCTTTTATAGCCTGTAATTTCCTTCTTTTATGCACTTGAACGATCTAACTGTCAGAAACACCTGTAAACATCAAAACCTCACAACAACCATCAGATGCTTTCATTGAACAGCTAAATGTAGGATTTAAAGTGTGAAATATAGTCATATTTCAGCACCGATCAAGCTGTCATGTGGAGATAAGGATTTGTTTAATCTATGGTGAAAAGAGTTAGAAAATTTCAGGAATTAGAGTAATGCCTATGCTCATGCTTGCAGTTCTATTTGAGGGCTGCAATTGCTCTTGAGCAGTGTGAAATGATGCACCATTCGATCCTTGTTATGAGTAAACAACCCTGGTGAGACTTGGGTCTGAAATCCAATTTGATGGGGGTAGTATCAAAACAGCATTCTCAAGTGAAAGGTGAGCCATGCATTAATTTTGAGGGGAAATGCCTTGACATGAGCTGAGTGATGGTGAAGGATTACAGCAGACTTTGAAGTTTTGAACTAATCCTTTTTTCTGTTGAAATTCCTCTAATGAATTGAATGGACATTGTGTGAATTTATTTTATTTACTTAAACTCTGTTTTAGCAGGATGCACTACTATTAACTAACTTTATTAGAGAAGTTTGTGGGTACCTTCACTAAAAATCCTCAGGAGACTTCACTCCTCCACTAGGGATCACCTAGGGGTTTAAAAGGCTTGATGCATATGCTAAATGCATCTGTGATCCCTATGAAACTAGCATTTTAAATTTTCTTTGTTTCCCCTTTGCTAAGGGACTAGCAAAGCTTAGGTTTGGGGGGTGTTAAGTAGTGAAAAATGGCAGTTTTCACCCCTTAACCTGACCTTTGATGGACTTATGGCACACTAATAAATACCTTTTGAGTCTATTTAATAGATAGCAATAAAAGATAGGAATAGTACAAAAAACCACTCAAAAATGCTGCACAAAGAAGTCCATCCCTCAGAACAGTGCAGACCCAACAATGGCACACGGAGGGCTGCTCACCATTGGGCCCTTGGGGCGCGTGGCAACAGCAAGGCAAGGCAAAGGAAGTGAAAATAAGCTGAAAACATCCTATTGAGAGGTTATCTGAAGACTTCGATAGGAGTTGAGAGCAAAAAATGGAGGAATTCGTGCAGTTGGAAAGGTTTTGATAGGATCTGAAGGCAGAGGTAGGATGGATTCGTGTGGATTGAGGAGTTCAATAGGATCCAAGAACCTATCGAGCAGCTGAAAGAAAAGAAGAAACTATCCTATCGAAAGCCTGCCTGAGGTGTAAGGGGAACCTATCGAATGGTTTCCTGAACCTGTCGGATGGTGGCCTGGACCTATCGAGATGGAGATGCTAGAACAGAACCTACTGAAGGGTGCTTGAGCCTTTCGATAGGAGTGAGAGCAATCCTATCGGAATGATGTCATGTAGAGCTACACCTATCGAAATGGTCCTCCAACCTGTCGAAAAGCTTCCCCAACCTGTGGAATGCTTCAGGCAAAGGGCTAAGAATGCTGAAGCTTTAAGAGAACGCTCATCCTATCAGAACCTATCGAAGAGATCTGAGAACCTAGCAAAATGACCAAAAAGCTCCATTTGAACTTGTCGGAAGCTTCCTCAACCTGTCGAAATCGTGTGAAGAACTTCTTAGAAAACAGGCTGTTCACACGCTGCAACTTGGTGACCTGCTGCATGCAAACTGAGGCACATTGGTGATCGGCACAATGATCCAAAAGATGCCCTAGGAAACCCTAACCAACCCGCGTGCTCTGACAAAACTCTAATAAACTCTGAGGACCTTCTAGAGGGAAATATTGGCGGGAAAAATAAGAAGAGAAAGCTATATATTAAGACTCCTAATTGCAATTGGGGGGGATCGAGATTGGGATCAAATTATGGAGATTAGAGCTTGCAGCGAAATTCCATTTTCCCTCTTTTAGCTCAATGATGGTTGGCTAATTCCCTAGGAGCAGCGAGGAGAGAGGTTAGATCTGTAATTTGCTAAGGTTAAGTGTTATTATGGGTTAATTGTTGCATATACTACAGATCTGGGAGCATTTAATTGTAGAGTGAGTTTTATTGCAATGTGAATGTTGTTTTTATTGTTTTAACTAGATTTATAGTTCCATTGGTTTCATTTAGTGCTTGATCAGATTTCTGTAGAGGAGTCTGTTGATCAGCTCACCCACTTAACTGGTAGACCTCTTGGAAACCATCTGATCTTCCTAGATCTGATATCGCTATAATTTCTTATGTTTGTGACCTGAAAATTACAGCATCTATAGTGGTTTTAATGCTCTGGTTGAAACCTTTGGGTTGGAGGAATTCCCTAGGATGATCTGTGACCATTAAAGTGGACAAATCATAGCCTTAAGATCAGTCCAATCACTAGTTTCAATTGGATTCTTCTACCATAAACCCTTGGATCAGATGAAGTCTATAGGATGGTTTATGACCATTGAAGTGGATAGATCATAGCCTTAAGATCAATTAAATCCTTTCGTTTAGAGTGGAATCTTCTACCCTACAGCTGTGCTTGTAGCTAGCTGAGGGATTTGTGTGCTTTGAACCCCTGTAACATGATCATCTCCACCTGATTACAGTGAGACCAAGCTCCAAGCTGCTCTTCTCCATTTTCTATTTTTAAACCCTTCCACTTGCAAGATCTCGATCTCTGGACTCGATCTCAGTTAGTTTGCATTTCATGTGTAGTTTAGTTTAAGCGACAACCCTTTAAAACCTCTCCCCTTTCTTTTACTTACCTAGTATTAGGTAGGGTGCCAGATCTCTTTCAGATATGGAGATTTACCATATTTTGAACTCACCTCCCTATGGACATTCCCTTACTTTTCTTTTTAAACTTGGTACAACAGGCCCTGACTACTTGCAGGTCTTGTGTGTGATCTGCCTTGATTTGAGTGAATTTAAACCCTTTTTGAAGGCAAGGCAGACAACCCAACAAATGGCAGAGGGCCGATCGGGAGAAGAAAACATTCATTACCCCCTGGGAAACCTTTTGCTATCGAGTCATGCCATTTGGACTGAAGAATGTCGGTGCAACGTACCAAAGAGCTATGACTGCGCTGTTTCACGACATGATGCATCGAGAAATGAAAGTATATGTCGATGAAATGATAGCCAAGTCACCGGAGCGAAGCGATCACTTGGTAAACCTTCAGAAGCTGTTTGAGTGGCTGAGAAAGTACAGGTTACATCTGAATCCACAGAAGTGCGCTTTGGTGCTATGTCCGGAAAATTGCTAGGATTTATCGTCAGTAGGAGAGGGATCAAGGTTGACCCAGTCAAGGTCAAAGCTATCACTGAATTACCGCCACCGTCTATTGAGAAGGAAGTTAGATGGTTCTTAGGCAGAATATAATATATCAGTCGGTTCATTGCACAACTAAGTGCAATCTGAATGCCGATCTTCAAACTACTAAAGAAGAACTCGCCCATTGAATGGAATGATGATTGTCAGGCCGCGTTTGATAAAATCAAAAGCTACCTCCTCAACCCACCTGTTCTAGTACCACCCGAGCCGGGTAGACCACTCTTAATGTATCTCTCCACGATGGAGGTCTCAATGGGATGCATCTTAGGTCAGTGTGACGAGACGGGAAGAAGAGAGCTGGCCATCTACTATCTAAGCAAGAAATTTATAGATTATGAGACACTATTCTCATCTGGAAAAAGCGTGCCTGGCTCTTGTATGGGCTACTCAGAGGCTCTGCCATTACTTACTATCTTAGGCCGTATTACTCCAAGCCCGCATGGACCCATTAAAATTCCTGTTCGAGAAGCCGACTCTTATTGGGCGAACTGCATGATGGCAGTTGTTATTATCTGAGTTTGACATCACGTACGTCACTCAGAAGTCGATTAAAGGGCAAGCACTCGCCGATCATCTTGCCGAAAATCCTTTGCCAGATTATGCACCTTTAAGGACCGAGTTCCCAAATGAAGATATCTTGTTCATGAAAGAAGACGATACAAAAGAAGTAGCAGATTCTTGGATAATGCACTTTGACGGGGCCGCTAATACAAAAGGTCAGGGAGCTGGCGCCATTCTGATTTCGCCGAAAGGATCCCACGTACCCGTCTCTATCAAGCTCAACTTCCCTTGCACTAACAACATGGCTGAATATGAAGCTTGTGTCATTGGTCTGCAGGCGGCTCTCGATCTAAAAGTAACTCACCTCCATGTGTTTGGCAATTCGCAGTTAATCATATGCCAGACGAATGCTGACTGGAAGACGAAAGATGAGAAACTGATCCCTTACCATGAGCACCTCGAGGATCTGATAGCTTGCTTCCAAGATGTGACATTCTCATATTCCCCTGGATAAGGAATCGCTTCGCCGATGCACTAGTGATGTTGGCATTAATGATAGAAATCCCATATGGTGCTAAGATGAAGCCGATCATGATTGAGCAAAGGAATTAGCCAGCCTTTTGCCTCCTGATTGTGGAACCTACAAAGTCTGATGATGAGCCACCTTGGTTCTTAGATATTAAGAATTTCCTCGAGACCCTAACTTTCCTTGAGGGTACATCCAAGACGGACCGACCAACCATCCAGCATCTAGCAGCAGGCTATGTCGTTTGTGGGGAGTGCCTTTACAAGCGATCCTACAACAACATTCTACTCAGGTGCCTTACTGAAAAGTGAAGCGACCAACATCATGAAGGAGATCCACGAAGGAGTATGCAGAGCCCACGTCAGCGGTCACATGCTTGCTAAAAAGATTATGCGGCAGGGATACTTTTGGACCACTATGGAATCAGATTACTACAAACATATTGAGAAATGCTACAAGTGTCAGGAACACTCTAGTCTGATACATTCTCCTGCCATCGATCTACACTGCATGACCACTCCTTGGCCATTTGCTACTTAGGGCCTTGACATCGTCGGAATGATTAGCCCAAAAGCATCAAACGGGCATCGGTTCATCCTCGTCGCTATTGAATACCTTACCAAGTGGGTAGAAGCAGCATCATACGCCAACATCACAGCCAGTCACGTCGAGAAGTTTCTTAAGAACAATATCGTATGCCGGTTTGGAGTCTCCAAAGATATCATCACAGACAATGGTACAAATTTTGCAAATAAGCGCATCCGAGCTTTCCGTGAATAATACAAGATCAAACACCATCGCTCATCCCCTTATCGTCCTCAAACTAATGGAGCCATTGAAGCTGCTAACAAGACGGTCATCCACATCATAGAGAAGATGGTCGTCACTTACCGAGATTGGAGCGAAATGCTACCATTTACTTTGTGGGCCTATAGAACGTCAATCCATACCGCTATAGGGGCAACACCATTCTCCCTTGTGTATGGAACTGAGGCCGTCCTCTCAGTTGAGGTTGAAGTACCCTCGCTCCAAATACTCATGGAATCATGCTTACTTGAAGTAGAGGGAGAGAGAGATCTCGCTTCGAAAAATTGAACTTATTAGAGGAGAAGAGACTCCTAGCCTTGTGTCACACTCAAGTATACCAGGAGCGAATAGCACACGCTTATAATAAACGTGTCCGCGGTCGAGATCTGAAGGTAGGTGTTAAGACCTGAAAAGTATCACTTTTCACCCCTTAACTTAACCTTTGATTAGACCCTTAGCCACCTAATAAGTTCTTGTTAAATGTTTTGTGCAGGTAATAATCAGCAGTGAAATAAGGCCAAGAATCCTGTTAAGGAGCCTGCTTTGGCACCAGATATCCCTCAGAAGAATGAACTCTGAATCCAGACCTAAAATGAGCCTCACACAGCTGACCCAAGCTTTAGAGGATTCAGGAGAAATATGCCTCGCGCAGTTCAACTGAGCTTCCCAAGGCTTTATAGCAACCTCTCACGCAGATGAATGACTGAAGAGCTTCAGAAACTCAAACTCGCGCAGCTCTCGTGAAGCTCAAGAGTAGAACACATCGCACAGTGTCGTGTAGTTCAAAGTAGACCTCTCTCAATCTCGCCCGATTCGCCGAGGCTGAGGAGAGAGCTTCGAAGAATCTCTCAGAATTGTCGCGCTCACTGGGATGCAATTATCAGAAGAAGAACGCCTCGCGCAATTCTCGCGCCATTCAAGAAAGAAAACATCCTGGCGAAGGTAAAGCCAATCTCGTGAAGATCAAGTGAGATATAGTACCTCGCACAGTTTAGAACTCAGAAGAGCCTCACGAGGTAACTCACGAAGTCCAAGTAAAGAGAAGTGCTCGCGAAGTTCTCGCACTGCTACCCAGCGAAGACCGATTGACCGCGCGATTGCTTGAATTTCAACCCCACGACACTTGAGACTGTGTTTTCTATTCAACCTCGCGAAGCCCAATCCAGCGAGAGCTAAACTCTCTACCGCGCATCTGCCTGAAGAGAAAACCAAGGCAACCTCGCGACGGCTGAAGCTTCAGTGTCAAATCATCCTAACGAAGAGCAAAGAGCTACCACGCGATAAGTCTGGGAAACTATAGCTACCTAACAAGGCTCTGACCCTAAACTTCCATCTCTTCAGCAGAGGACCTTCTGGGTATTTCCAGTGATTAGGGCACGCACTCCCATGCTCAAATCTCCGTGCACTAGCCTCGAGGCATCCAAGGATCATTATCAGGCCACGTGGCATCGTTAAAATTAGGGTTTCCAAACCCTAATGCGCTGCCAGCCCACTGCTATATAAACCCATACCTGAGCTTAGGTTTAGGCATCTGGGAACCCATCTCAGATCGTTTTTCTTTTCTCTTTCTTTTTAGCAGTAAGTAGTTTTCTTTTTCTTTCCTTCTCTCCATAGTCCGGCCTTGCGCTATGCCTTTGTATGTGTTTTGAATTAGATCAATGGAAGTTTTGCAATAGGATCTCATGACTTTGTGGGATTCTTTGTTTGTGTGTGAGATGCTCTGCAGAACCGCTTTGCTTTGCTTTTTCTATGTTTCAAAGCAATGGAGGACTGATTCTAAGGGCCACTCAGATCCAAGTGACCTGTGTGTCTGGGCTATCATGGTCCTACAGCCTTAGCCCCACCACAGGACCCACTAGATCTGAAATCCCCATGGGAGCTTGAGCTGGTAGCCTTGTGAGCATGGTGGTAGCAGCGATAATCTTGTTTTGTTTTGGACTCCGTGAGGAGGATACCCTCTGGGATAGTCTGTGACCATTTAAGTGGACAGATTATAGCCTTAGGGTGATTCTGATCCACCGATCCAAGATGGATCCTTCTTCTTTACACCTGAGCTTGTAGAAGCCTGGTGAGAGATTGTATAGAGGCAGACTCCCCCATAGTTGTATAGATCCGCCTTCAGATATTTGATCTGATCTAGTTATAGAGATTGTAGGTTGGTGATTGGACCATTGTAGCCTCACTCAAGCAATGGACAGCTAGATCGATGGTTGTACTCAATCTCTTGCTAGTTCTATGTGTCTGGGCTATCATGGTCCTACCGCCTTAGCCCCACATATAGAACTTTAGAGGTTGAGGTTCCCTATGGATTCTTGAGCTGGTAGCCTGGATGAAACAGTGCCTGCAATGATTTCCTTGTTATGTTCTGACCCATCCCTGGATAGTGGCTCCCCTATGGGATAATTTGTGACCATTCAAGTGGACAGGTTATAGCCTTAAGGGTGGAATCATGGCAGAGTGATGGGTTAGATCCTTTCTCCTCAGAGGTGATAATGTAGCCTCTGAACAGGATTTCTATAACATCAGATCTAAATCTGAGTTACAAAACTTCTCTGACCTTGGCTCAATAACATACTTCTTACCCTTTTTATACTCATTTTCCACACTCCATCCATCCTCTCAATACTTTCTGTAGTTTAGTTATTAGAATACTTAGAATAAGTGACCTTAAACTCCCCTCCTTCTAGATCGCCGGATCAGAGATGATCCGAGGGACTACTAGAGATGGCTCCTTGGAGCTTTAGATCACCTTTCACTGGGACAAACTCTTACTTATCAAAACTTGCTACAAAGGACCTGTCTTGCGGTCTAGGACTTCGAGTTGTCGATTTCACTCCCCTGTTTTACTCTGTCTTTGATTTTTAAATAACTTTCACCACCAACCAATAATCAAAGCACACCAGAAGCGGTCAACAAGTTTTTGGCGCTGTTGCCGGGGAAAGATGATCTATTAGTAGACCCTTAGTTTTTGTATTCTTAGTATTCTTTGCACATGTGAATAATTGATACTGCTGACATAATTTTGAACTTTTCTTGCAGATCTAGACAGCAGCAGTGAAGGATAGTTGGACTGCAATTGGTGCTTAGCTACCTCTGTTTGCAAACTCTCTGACTTTTAAAGCTCTGTCTATCTTTCTTAAACAATTTTTTTTTGCAATATCTAGGATAGTTTAAATGTATTCTATGAATAGCTGTAAATTAGTTAGATAAATTTGTTAGTGTACAATTATTCTTTTGCAATGTGCATGCAAGAAGCTTTCCTTACTGTGGGTGTGCTTGTATGCTAGGGAGGAGATCCCTGAGTTAGAAAGGGGAAGGAGAATTAGAAGAGACTGGCACACCACAGGAGAGCCCCCAGGTGAATCTGTGACAGCAATTATGGGTGAAGAACAACCCAGAACTCTCAAGGAGTTGAATGCTCCGGATGACTATAACTCCCCTTTTAGCATTCAATTCCCTGATGTTCAGGGGAACTATGAGATAAAAACGTCAATCATCCAGATGCTGCCAGCTTTCCATGGGCTTAGCAAAGAAGACCCTTACAAGCATATTGACCAATTTTTGGCCTTGTGCACCACTTTCAATGTCACTGGTTTGGGACCTGAGGCTATTAGGCTCAAACTCTTTCCCTTCTCTCTGGAGGATAGGGCCAGTACCTGGCTGACCACTCTTCCCAACAATAGCATTGCTTCATGGAAAGACCTGCAGACCAGATTCCTAACCAAGTTCTTCCCTGAGACCAAAACTAGCCAATTGAGGAAAGAGATTCTTGTGTTTGCTCAATCCCAAACTGAGGATTTTAACCAGTCCTGGGATAGGTTTAAAGAGATGCTCAAACAATGCCCCCACCATAAGATCCCTGAGTGGCAGCTTGTACAAAGCTTCTACAATGGGATTGATGAGAAAAATAGAGATATGGTCGATGCCTCTTGTGGTGGATCCTACATGCACAAGACTGCTGAGGAGGCATGGGAATTATTTGAGGTGATTAGTGAGAATGCTTTTCAAAAGCCATCCCTGGCAAGAACTAGTCAGGAATTTGAGTCAAAGGTGGGGCTTGCTGCTGGATCAAAAGGAGAAATTTATGAGGTGCCTTGGAACAATGACCTGCAGCTGCAGATGGCAAACCTCTCTATGAAGTTTGATAAATTATTGACTGTGATGCAACCCAGAAGGGCTGCTCATGTGGCGGAGGCATGTCTGATATGCCAGTCCCCACAGCACACAGTAGAGGAATGTCCATCTGCAGGACAATTTCCTGAATTGATGTTGGAACATGTTGCTGCTGCTCAATCTTATGGCCAGCAACAATCTGGGGGCTACAATAGGTAGCCATTTGGATACCAGCACCAAAATGTTGGTTACCAATGGAGAGACCACCCAAATCTGAGGAGGAAGCAAGACAACTACATGCAGCCCCAGCAGATGTTGGCCTTACCACAAAGGCCACAGCAGCAGTTCAATCAAGGGAATGCCCCTAGGTCTACCTTCCAGCACCATCAGCAGCCCCATCAGCAGCAAAATCAGTTGGTCTTACCCCCTTCTCAGCCTAGAAATGTTTCTTTTGAGGACCAAGTCTTGACTTCATTGCAAAACTTGGGTTCCTTGGCTCAGACTGTGGACTCTCATGGTCAGAGCCTCCAGAAAATGGAAGAGCAACTGAGCCAAATGTAAAAAACCTTGGCTAGGAGAGATGAAGGCAGATTGCCCTGCCAACCAATTGCTAACCCCAAGGGTCAGTTTTTAATTGAGGAAGCTTCCTCAAAGTTTGAGGACACCAATGCTGTCACTACCCTAAGGTCTGGCAGGCTGGTAAACAACCAGGTGGGTAACAGACCAGCTGAGGCAATTTCCACAGATGATGCAGATGATCATGATAGAGAAGTTGTGGGACCACAAAGCCAAGAAGTGCCTGCCACCTTGCAGCAGGAGAAAAATAATAAGGCTATAGTTTAGCCGCAGTAGGGAGCAAAACATGAAAAAAGAAAGAAACAGAAGTTTAGTCATGGGCTAGCAGCTGAGGAACCAACAGAACCTCAGCTGCCATTTCCTCAGGCTTTGGATGGTCCTATCCCTTTTGATAAAGGGAATGCCCAGATGGAGGAAATGATGGAGTCCTTCAGGCAGGTAAAAATCAATTTACCCCTGCTTGAGGCAATTAAACAAGTCCCAGCCTATGCAAAGTTCCTGAAAGACCTCTGCACCCAAAAGAGAAAGGCTAGAGGCCATGTGTCCAAGAGGGTCTTTGCAACTGATACAGTGAATTCTGTATTTAACATATCAATGCCTGAGAAGTTATAAGATCCAGGGATACCCACTATTCCCTGTGTAATTGGACACCATACAATTGGAAAAGCCCTTTTAGATCTTGGAGCCAGTGTTAACCTGTTGCCAAACAGTGTATATCTGCAACTAGGTTTGGGGGAGGTGAAGGCTACCCCCATCGTGTTGATGATGGCTGACAGGTCTGAAAGGAGACCAGACCTCTGGGAATGGTTGAGGATGTCTTAGTAGGTGTGGATAAGTTTTTCTACCCTGCTGACTTCTTAGTTTTGGATATGGGCTGCAACACTAGCCCAAACCCCATACCCGTTATCAAGTGCCTTTCTTGGCCACTGCCAATGCCTGCATCCAATGCAAGTCTGGAGTAATGGAGGTAACTTTTGGACATATGAAAGTTGAGTTGAATGTGGCCTGGCATTGCAAAGTACCCTCAGATGGACAATGAGGAGAGCTTTGCAGTGGATGTACTAGAGGAAATTGTGGAAGAAGAATTGCCCACTCTGCTGGAGTGGGGCAACATTGTCAGGAATTTAGTTAAAATTTGGGACATGGTGGAGGAAGAGAGCCCAGATGGGAGATCAAAAGACATGACCATATCAAAGTCTCCTGTGGGCTCAGTGCAGCACTCCAGTTGGAAACCTACATTGCTACCTCTTCCTCCAACCTCCAATGCACCAATTTTGCCATCCACCCAACAGGCCCCTGATCTGGAACTCAAGAAGCTTCCAGAAACATTAAAATATGCTTTCCTTGAGAAAGGTGATAAGCTTCCTGTGATTATCTCTTCCTCCCTTACCAATGAGCAGGAAGAGGAATTACTCACAGTTTTGAGGAAGCACAAGAAGGCAATTGGCTGGACCATTGCCGATCTGGGAGGAATTGATGCATCAATTTGCATGCATAGGATTCATCTTGAGGAGGGAGCACTACCCTCCAGGGAAATGCAGAGGAAGCTAAATCCTCACATGCAGGAAGTGGTCCTTAAGGAAATCATTAAATTGCTAGATGCAGGGGTGATTTACCCCATCTCTGATTCTCATTGGGTGGCACCTATCCAAGTGGTGCCCAAGAAATCTGGCTAACAGTGATTAAGACCCCGAGAGTTGAGGCCAGCCAGGCAACCTTGGTGGAGAGTGTGCATTGATTATAGGAAGCTCAACTCTAAAACTAGAAAGGACCATTTCCCTCTCCCCTTCATTGATCAAATTCTGGACAAATTGGCTGGAAAAGCTTTTTACTATTTTCTTGATGGATACTCAGGGTACAACCAAATCCCTGTGCATCCTCAAGACCAAGAGAAAACCACCTTTACGTCTCCTTTTGGCACTTTAAGCTTCTGAAGGATGCCTTTTGGACTCTGTAATGCACCGACCACTTTCCAGAGGTATATGTATGCCATATTCTCTGACATGATTGACAAGTTTTTGGAGATTTTTATGGATGACTTTTCTGTCTATGGGGACAGCTTTGGCCGTCTCAGACCTCAAATAGTTTTGCAAAGATGTGAGGAAACCAATTTGGTTTTAAGCTGGGAAAAGAGCCACTTCATGGTAACACAAGGCATTGTGTTGGGCCATGTAGTCTCTAAAGAAGGGCTTGAGGTAGACAAGGCCAAAGTGGACCTCATTGCCAATTTCCCCCTTCCAAAAATAGTCAAGCAAATCAGATCCTTCATGGGGCATGCAGGATTTTACAGGAGGTTCATTAAGGACTTCAGCAAAATTGCTAAGTCATTGTGCCACCTGCTCTGTCAGGATGTCCCCTTTAACTTTTATGCTGAATGTCTGAAGGCTTTTGAAACATTGAAAATATGCCTCACCTCTGCTCCTGTACTCCAAACACTGGACTATACCCTACCTTTTGAGCTGATGTGTGATGCATTAGACTTGGCAATAGGTGTTGTGTTGGGCCAAAGAAAAGATAAATTGCCTGTGGTCATTGCTTATAGCAGCAAATCACTTGCTGAAGCTCAGCTGAACTATACCACAACTGAGAAAGAGCTTCTAGCAGTGGTTTACGCTGTTGACAAATTTAGAGCCTACCTACTAGGATTTAAAACTGTGATCTTCACTGACCATTCAACATTGAAGTACCTACTGTCCAAGAGAGATGCTAAGCCAAGGCTGATTAGATGGATACTCCTGTTACGAGAGTTTGACATCGAAATCAAAGACAAAAAGGGCGTGGAGAATGTGGTGGCTGACCACTTGTCCAGAATTATCTTGGAGAAATGCCTGGATGGCCCTACAAATGATGCCTTCCCTGATGAGCAATTATTTTCCATCCAATCCTTAGTCCCTTGGTTTGCACACATTGTCAATTATCTGGTTATAGGAAAGATTCCTCCCCACTAGACCAAAATGGATAAAGACCTGTTCTTCTCAAGGGTCAAGTATTTTTTCTGGGAGGAACCTTGCCTATACAAGTACTGTGCCGACCAAATCATCCAAAGATGTGTTCTCGAAAGTGATATCCCCAGTATTCTGGCCATGTGCCATAAAAATGCCTGTGGAGGCCACTTTAGTGGGAGAAAAACTGCTGACAAGGTCCTGCATTGTGGTTTTTACTGGCCATCCTTATTCAAGGATGCATACACACACTACAAGGCATGTGAGAGATGTCAGAAATTAGGAGGGCTGTCCAAAAGAAATTCAATGCCATTACAACCCATCCTTGTTGTAGAACTGTTTGATGTATGGGGAATAGACTTCATGGGCCCCTTTCCCTCCTCCAATGGTTACCACTTCATCTTAGTGGCAGTGGACTATGTTTCCAAATGGATAGAAGCCATTGCCACAAGAACCAATGATAACCAGGTGGTCCTCAAATTCGTAAAGCACAACATTTTCTCAAGATTTGGAACCCTTAGAGCTATTATCAGTGATGGGGGTAGCCACTTCTGCAACAGGAATCTCGAGAGCTTGCTCAAGAAATATTCTATGATCCATAGGATTGCTACTCCCTACCACCCACAAACAAGTGGGCAAGTTGAAATTTCCAATAGGGAGATTAAGCACATCCTTGAGAAAACAGTTAGGACTGACAGGAAAGATTGGGCTGAGAAACTGGATAATGCACTGTGGGCCTATAGGACTGCTTATAAGACTCCTATTGGAATGTCCCCATTCAGACTAGTCTATGGCAAGGCCTGCCATCTCCCAGTAGAGTTAGAACACAGGGCCTATTGGGCCATTAAGAACTTGAACATGGACCTAACTTCTGCTGGTCAACACAGGTCATTACAACAATCAGAATTGGATGAGTTGCGGATGGATGCTTACACCAATGCTAGGATCTACAAGGAACGGGCTAAAGCTTTCTTCGACAAGGGCTTGCTGAGAAAAAGCCTCGAACCGGGTGGTAAGGTTTGGTTATTCAACTCCAAACTAAAATTCTTTCCTGGCAAATTTAAATCCAAATGGGATGGTCCCTATGTTGTCGTGAATGTTTCCCCATCTGGTGCTGCGGAAGTCAAGGACCCCAAATCTGGGAGGACCTTCAAAGTGAATGGTTAGCGGTTGAAGCCTTGCATTGAACGACCTGCAGATCCTCTGTGCACTATTCATTTTCATGGGACCCCTACATCTACCTGACCCGTAGTTGTGTCCATGTTGTACTATACTACTTTTGTTTCTACCTTAAGTTTTAGGAAATTTTAGGGGATATGTGGAGTTTGATATTGTTGAGCTTGATAAAGTTTATGTGGGATCGGTATGACTTATTCTTCTCCTATGAATTGCTGATTTGGCCCTCGCGCATTCCAAATTGTGATTTGGGAAGACTCGCGCAATTCTCATGGACCATTTCTTTCACTGTCGCGAGTTTCAATGCTGCAGAATCTCTCGCGCACTTTCAGCGCTAACTCCCATAATCGGGCGATTCTGATTTCTCGTGATTCCCTTACCCAGCTGCGCGAGCCTAATGCATTTGTCATTTCCCATGCTGACTGCTGGGACTTGACGTTTCCCAACTCACTCTCATTTAATGGCGGTGACTTGGATGTTATTCAACCGTTTCATCTTCCACCATCCCTCGCCTTTAAATACACAGGGAGGCCCTGTTCATCTTCATCGCATCCTATCTCCTCTCACCCTCGCGATCCTTCCCTAATCCTAATCATGGCAGATGACAAGCCAAACACACTGCCTAACAAGTTTTACCCGATGTGGTTGGACCCGCCGCCCCCTAAAGAGCCAGATCCCCTCCAACCCCTCTGGGATTAATTCGAGGAGGTTCTGCAAACCCTTGCCAAGGAGGAGGAGGAAAAGCTCCAGCCGCAGAAGAAGAAGCGCAAGACAGAGCCATCCCTTGCCCCCTCCACTCCACCCCCTCCCCCGCCTTCTCCACCCCCTCCCCCTCCTTCTTAACCCCCTCACCCCTGATCTTTCTCCCTTTCCCTCCCCCATTTTTTTATAATTTTCTTTTAAGCTTAATGATATCTTCCTTTTCTGATATGCTTTACAGTTTTCTGTTGTTGCTTACTTTATTTCTTGTCCTTTTCTTTTATACTATAATAAATCTGCTGCACATTGACCTTGAACCAGTGAGGACACTGCTCCTCATAGGTTTGGGGGTATGGCAGGCAAACCCTGCCAATGGAATAGTTAACATAAGTGCAGCAGACTCATCTGAGCAATATGGAAATGGACCTCTGTTCACTTAAGAATCATGAAATTAAGAAGTTTAAAATTTATGCAAACCTTGGACGTTATAAACTTCTAATATTCTACATTTCCATGATAATATCACCAAGGAAACCTACTTGTATCTGCACTTAGTGAATCATTAGAGAGAGAAAAAGGTGAGGACATACTTGAAAGTTCAAAGGATGATCATAACCAGTGAGAATTGGGCCTACAAAATTTTTCTATCCTTTGAGGAGTAACTAAGCCATTTCTTTTAGTTCTAAGGACTGGTTGAGTCACTGTGCTCACTAGAAGTTAGGTAACTCCAAGTTGAAACAACTGACAGTACTCATGAGACCTAGGAAAGGATCAAGGCCTTCTCTTGGACAGTTTGAGCCTAAAAAGACCAGTCCTAAAGCAACTGCCCTAGTCCATACCCCCTTTGAGCTTTAAACCCTAAATTTCTTCAAAATACACCTGAGTACTTGAACCTGAACCTATGAACCTGATTCAACCTACCCTCACTCTGAGAATTCAAAAGGTAAAGGAGACAGAGTTGAAGATGGACTAGCCATGGTCAATATTAGGCGAATGGAGAAGAATGATCTCAAAAAAAAAATCTGTCAGTATGGTAATTGAGAACATGGTGGCATTTCTGAAAAGCAAAAACAAAATAAAAAGAAGAAAACTCCAGTAAAAAGAAAAAAAAATAATAATGAAGAGGAATAAGAGAGAAGTCAAGAGGAACTTTCATTGGAAAATCAAAATCAAGAAGAGAAACTGATCACTTCAAATCGGAAAATCTCAAAGAAGATGAAGGGAGCTGAATTATGGAAGGTGAAGTCATGAACCACCTCTGTGACCTACTGATTTCTCAAATTGGAACCTCTTTTCAACCTTCCATTCTTTTTAACCCTACTCCATAAGCCACATTACAGCACAGTTAAAAGCCCTTGTGATCCAAAGTTGAGTGAGCTGTCATGTGAAGATAAGGAATTATCCAATCTATGGTGAGGAACTGACAATGATGTCAGCACTTAAGAACTCTGCCTATGCTCATGCTTACAAACCCATTTGGGGGATGTAACTGCCCTTGAGCACATGGCGAACCCCTCAACAAACCTTTATGAGAGTATACCCTGCAAAGCTTTCTTTTGGGTCTGAACTTGAATGCATTATGTATGACCTTAACCTAATTTTCTGACATAAGGATAAGCTCAGTGCTGACACACACTTGTGCAGTTTTCTGTGATTACAAACTATCTGGAAATGCTGTGCAATCATGAGAGTTTATGTTGTTTAAGTTACTGTGCAACCAATGAATTAAATTTCTTTTATGTGTCCTGATTCAAGAGTAGACTAAATCTGATTCCTTAACTGCTCATTGGATGACATTGCACTTTTATTAACTATTTCATTTGAGAAGTTTGTGGGTGTCTTCACTGAAAACCCTCAGGAGACTTCACTCCTCCACTAGGGATCACCTAGGGGTTTAAAAGGCTTGGTACATATGCTAAATGTATCCATGCTCCCTAAAAAAGTGGCACTTAATTTTTTGAGTAGATTTAATGTAGCTTTGCTAAGGGACTAACAAAGATTAGGTTTGGGGGTGTGTTAAGACCTGAAAAGTATCACTTTTCACCCCTTAACTTAACCTTTGATTAGACCCTTAGCCACCTAATAAGTTCTTGTTAAGTGTTTTGTGCAGGTAATAATCAGCAGTGAAATAAGGCCAAGAATCCTGTTAAGGAGCCTGCTTTGGCACCAGATATCCCTCAGAAGAATGAACTCTGAATCCAGACCTGAAATGAGCCTTGCACAGCTGACCCAATCTTTATAGGATTCAGGAGAAATATGCCTCGCGCAGTTCAACTGAACTTCCCAAGGCTTTACAGTAACCTCTCGCGCAGATGAATGACTGAAGAGGTTCAGAAACTCAAACTCGAGCAGCTCTCGCAAAGCTCAAGAGTAGAACACATCGCACAGTGTCACGCTGTTCAAAGCAGACCTCTCTCAATCTCACGCAGTTCACCCAGAACGGCTGAGGAGAGAGAGCTTCAGAAGATTCCTCACACAGCTGTCGCTCAATCGTCGCGGGATGCAATTATCAGAAGAAGAACGCCTCGCACAGTTCTCGCGCCATTCAAGAAAGAAAACATCCTGGCAAAGGCAAAGCCAATCTCACGAAGATCAAGTGAGACATAGAACCTCGCACAGTTCAGAACTCAAAAGAGCCTCACGAGGCAACTCGCGAAGTCCAAGTAAAGAGAAGTGCTCGCGAAGTTCTCGCGCTGTTGCCCAGCGAAGACCAATCGACCGCGCGACTGCTTGAATTTTAACCCCACGACACTTGAGACTATGTTTTCTATTCAACCTCGCGAAGCCCAATCTAGCGAGAGCTCAACTCTCTACCACGGACTGCCTGAAGCGCAAACCGAGGCAACCTCACGACGGCTGAAGCTTCAGTATCAAATAATCCTAGCGAAGAGCAAAGAGCTACCACGAGACAAGTCTAGGAAACTACATCTACCTAGCGAGGCTCTGGCCCTAAACTTCTATCTCTTCAACAGAGGACCTTTTGGGTACACGCACCTCGAGGCATCTAAGGATCATTATCAGGCCATGTGGCATCGTTAAAATTAGGGTTTCCAAACCCTAATGCGCTGCCACCCCACTGCTATATAAACCCATACCTGAGCTTAGGTTTAGGCATCTAGGAACCCATCTCAGATCGTTTTTCTTTTCTCTTTCTTTTTAGCAGTAAGTAGTTTTCTTTTTCTTTCCTTCTCTCCATAGTCCAGCACTTGCTGGCTATGCCTTTGTATGTGTTTTTGAATTAGATCAATGGAAGTTTTGCAATAGGATCTGTACTTTGTGGGATTGTTGTTTGTGTGTGAGATGCTCTGTGCAAGGCTGCTGCCTTGTGATCCGCCATTGCTTTGGCTATGTTTCAAAGCAATGGAGGACTGATTCTAAGGGCCACTCAGATCCAAGTGACCTGTGTGTCTGGGCTATCATGGTCTTACAGCCTTAGCCCCACCACAGGACCCACTAGATCTGAAATCCCCATGGGAGCTTGAGCTGGTAACCTTGTGAGCATGGTGGTAGCAGCGATAATCTTGTTTTGTTTTGGACTCCGTGAGGAGGATAACCTCTGGGATAGTCTGTGACCATTTAAGTGGACAGATTATAGCCTTAGGGTGATTCTGATCCACCGATCCAATATGGATCCTTCTTCTTTACACCTGAGCTTGTAGAAGCCTGGTGAGAGATTGTACAGAGGCAGACTCTCCCATAGTTATATAGATCCGCCATTAGATGTTGGATCTGATCTAGTTATAGAGATTGTAGGCTGGTGACTGGACCATTGTAGCCTCGCTCAAGCAATGGACAGCTAGATCGAAGGTTGTACTCAATCTCTTGCTGGTTCTATATGTCTAGGCTATCATGGTCCTACAGCCTTAGCCCCACATATAGAACTTTAGAGGTTGAGGTTCCCTATGGATTCTTGAGCTGGTAACCTAGATGAAATAGTGCCTGCAATGATTTCCTTGTTATGTTCTGACCCATCCCTGGATAGTGGCTCCCCTACGGGATAATTTGTGACCATTCAAGTGGACAGGTTATAGCCTTAAGGGTGGAATCATGGCAGAGTGATGGGTTGGATCCTTTCTCCTCAGAGGTGATAATGTAGCCTCTGGATAGGATTTCTATAACATCATATCTAAATCTGAGTTACAAAACTTCTCTGACCTTGGCTCAATAACATACTTCTCACCCTTTTTATACTCATTTTCCACACTCCATCCATCCTCTCAACACTTTCTGTACTTTAGTTATTAGAATAATTAGAATAAGTGACCTTAAACTCCCCTCCTTCTAGGACTGCCAGATCTTTAGACAGATCTGGAGGGACTACTAGAGATGGCTCCCTTGGAGCTTTAGATCACCTTTCCCTGTGGGACAAACTCTTACTTATCAAAACTTGCTACAAAGGACCCTGTATCTTGTAGGTCTAGGACTTCTGAGTTGTGCTGGATTCACCCCCCTGTTTTACTCTGTCTTTGATTTTTAAATAGCTTTCACCACCAACCAATAATCAAAGCACACCAGAAGCGGTCAACAGTAGGAGACACTGTACTGAAGAAGATCTTCCCATCCCTCCACATTGATCTAAGAGGAAAGTTCAAGCCAAATAGGGAAGGACCTTACGTGATTCGAGAAGTATTGTCGGGATACACCATTCGCCTTGCCACCATGGACGGGGATCATCTTCCTGAGCCCATCAATGCTGGATACGTCCGATGGTTCTACTCTTAGTCTATCGCGATATGGTAAGTATTGGTGAAACAGATACGTGACTGCTTAAGGACCACCCAAAAGAGACCATCATTCCAAACACAGTAGCCGAAAAGCATCCCTAAAAATGATGATATCCTTTGCTATCTCATTTGAGCGTGGGCCTTTCTTTTAATAACCCCCTTTCCCCAAAAAATATATATATATAGGTACATACACAAAGAAAAGAGAGAGAGAAGTGAAATTACCATCAAAATCCAAAGAAAAAAAAAAAAAGAGAGCAAAACATCAAAAAGAGATTGCCTGAAATAAAACAAAAGGAAAAAAATCATGGGGCATGTACAGTAAGATCCCCAAGGAAGAAAGTATGTTGAGAAAACTGAAGCCATATCAGGGAAACCCTTTTAGCCTAGCATACCTTCAAATCCCAATCTAACCCATGGCCAAGCTACACCCTGAAGAAAGCCATCTTTTAGGTTCACAAGCAGTCATAGTATATGTTAAGTCAACACAAGCCAAGTTGTCAGACAATACCAGAACCTCATTCAGCTGGCTATGATGGAATCGACGTCTAGGTCGTGGCTGTTGAAAAAAAAAATGATGAAAATAATAATAATAATAATAATAATAATAAAAATACAAGCTCAAAGCAAGATGGACGTGGTGAAAACCCGAAAGGGCGCTACGGGTAAAAACAACGAGTTTGTGTGGACCAGGTGAAAACCCGAAATGGTGCTTGGGGTAAGAGAGCTAAAACCATGGACGTGGTGAAAACCTGAAAGGGCGCCACGGGTAAAAAAGGAGATAAAATAAAAAAGTGAAAAGAAAAAGAAAAAGAAAAGAAAGGTTTGATTTAAATGATTAATGTTTGAGGAGCCCTCTTGGTTACTTTCCCTGATCCCTATTTGGGACCGCTCATGCTAGTTCAAGACGGGTCCCGACCAGAATTATCTCTGTAAAAATAGCTTTGTCAAACGTATGACGTGAGGCAAGAAGAAAGGTTTGACTCAATCCAAAGGGATGGATGTTCCGGCCTTGGTAAGACTGTTAAAACTCTTTCAGAACCAACCAGTCAAGGAGGGGTTCGACCATGCCCAAAAGAGGACCCAGGGTTTCACAAGGTGATTAAAGCATCACACCAAAAAAATATATATATACACAAAACAAAACCAAAAAAAAAAACCAAAAGATCTGTGTAGATATATATAATAAACTACCTTTCATTTACAAAATGCACTGCTTACACCATATACCAAAAAATGGCCGGTGTGATGACTAGCGTGCTTTCCCTTTTTACAAATAACAACAAAAACAACAAAAACATAAAGGAAATAAGTATACTAAAAAAATGTGTGTATCTGTAAAGGGGTTTTACGCCCCTTTCCTGTGTATCTGATCTATGTAAAAAGTTACGTGTGCAGGAAGGAGTTAGCGGTCTAGCTCGTGCTTCAACGCACTAATCTCAGCACGAAGGTCGTCTTCCCGAACGTTTCGCTCGGTCAGCCAGCGACCATGCAGGCTCTTATACCTCTTCTAAGAAGAGTCGGCGACTCCAAAAGTGACGCTCAGTGATCCCTTCAAATGGAGGACCTTGCTCTCTATTGTTTCTGCTCTAACTTTTTCTTGTACCAAAAGTTCTTGCAGGACCCTCTTCTCGTCCACAAGTAGCTCGATACGGGCTCAGATTGTCGTCTCTTTCTTTGGCTAGGGGCCTCCAGTATCAATGATCTCTGCTGAATCTGGACCATCAGCAATAGGCCACTTAGTCAATAGCCAGGCCTCGTACTCAGAAGAAGTTTTAACCAAATCTCCCTGCTCAATATCACACATCAGCGTTGACTGACACGTCTCCCAAAGAGCAGCAATCCGATCTATGTCTCCAGAGGACCCCCTAGAAAATATCAAATCACATAGAGGGGGTTTGGCCTCGCAGGGCACCTGCTGAGGGCAACCAAATTGATGCAGTGCCCGGATTGGGAAGTAGAAGGTGCTGTCAGTCAATCCTAGGAGGGTAATGCCCTCATGGTCTCTACAGCGAACTACTGGGAGGTTCGGTCCAACCAAGGAAGCCTCCATGTCAGCTCGGCATCGGTCAACCATAGTTTCAGAGCTGACACATCGCCCTTTGGAAGCAAGTGGCACCTACCCAGAAAGCACTGAGCCACCTCTCCTCGGGCAATATAAAAGTGGGGCACAGGCCCCAAGACAGCAAGTTGCTCACCCAACCAGACCTGAAGCAACAAGAGGCACCCCCGAAGGACCTCCACCTTGCCCAAAGCAAATGAATCAAGGCATCGAGACGGCTCGGCGAGCACCAAATGCATCATGGATCGGCCTGCCTCCAGCTCTGTCAAAATGTCGCTAATTGCCAATGAGAAGCTCTCCCCCAGTAAAAAAGAGGATTTCAGAGACGAGACCGAGTGCTAGAGCTTTCACATTGAAAATATTCCTAATCGGCAATTTTCGGAGACTTTCGTCACCGAAAAGTTCTTTGAGGAATTTTAGCGAACAGCTTGTGGGCCCCCCAATGAGACTTTTCTCATACTCAAGTTTCTTCAAATCAAGAGTAAGGTGGATGGATTTGGGGTAGCCCGGTTGAGGTTTGACTCTTACAAGACCTAAGTGAAGCATTAGGCCAGATAGTTTGGACAGCTCCTTGAGGGTTGGGGTTAGCTCCCTCTTCCCAAAATGGAATACATGGAAATTCACATCCCAAAATGAAGCGACAGCGTAAAGGGGTTCCCACCATGGAGGAACCTCTAGAAAGGAACGAAGACGAGATAGCCCAAGGCGCTCCAAGTCAGTGAGCTCACTCTCATTCAAGCTCCCAAACCAGGCTATTAGAAATTTGGGCCCCAAGCCCAAGGAAGGGGGTAAATTGGCTCCAGGCCCTCCACGTAAGGGAGGGTTTGAAAGCGGGTCCATAAACATACAAAGATCTTTTGAGCAGATAAAAATCGATTTATGGTGATGGACTCGCCTTGGAAAAGCAAGAGCAAAAAAAAAGAATCGATCAAAGAGGCCAAGTCAAACAAAAAAGAAGTGATTTTTGGACTAACTCGGGTATATAAGGACCCACTACCCCCTAGGTTAAATAGGGCGCAACTATTAGTTGCGCTAATGCTTTTTTTTCCCCCAGGTTAAGCCTGGCGCAACTAATAGTTGTGCCAGTTGCTTTTTGCCCCCATTTTTTCCTGGCATAACTATTAGTTGCGCCAGCACAAATTTCCTAGGACTTCAACCTGGTGCAACTAATAATTGCGCCACACTACAGGTCCCTCCTCTTCAGCCATCTCGGGGCCTAGCTGTGGGGACTTATACCCTTTTTTTTTTTGCACCTCCTTTCACTAACAGTTTAGCAATTACTTTGTTTATTCATGTGCAGGACTGATCCTACATCAAAGAATGTGACCCAAAAAGTCGCTTTCTAAGAGCATTTTTGCAAAATGCATCCTGCAGAGAAACAGTTCTGACACAAAGAAATCATGGCATACATCAGAGTAGAAACACTAAAAATATTTTCCAAAAAATAATGATCCAAGGTATCACATCAACCATCCCCAAAATGTTTAAACAAATCTAAATCAAATCCCAAAGAGTACTGAGTTTTCAAAACAAAAACTAAAAGCCTATTCCTTGCTCGCGCCCTTGGATTTCTTGTGACGGCGAGAGGAGCTCTGGAAGGTTCGTACGTCCCCCACCCTAGACCACACCTGCGAGATCCTACTAAGGAGCGCGACTCTTTGGCACGGGCACTCTGCGAGGCACAATCAAAATCAAGAATCAGGATCAGTTGAGGGACAAATGATAATGAAATGAATAAGAAAAGCAAGACAGCAAGGCACTCACCGTCTCCACCTCCCTAAGCTCTGCAAGGTGACGATGATACCCCGCATATTCCATGGCTGAGTGGAAGTCCTACATTCAGAACGATACAACATCAGTTATCAGGACAATATCAAAGGCATTTGTAGAAGGAGGCCAAAATAGAGAGAGATTAAGCCATCAGAAGAATTACCCCAGGGACCACCTCAGGAGGAGGGATACGGGTCGCCTCAGCAAAAAGCCGCGCTCGTCGATCCACGTCCATGCAGAGGCTTGAAAGGAAGCTGCCATCCAGGTGCCGGAAGGTCCCATAGACCACGGGTGGATAGCCACCAAGGATACCAACATGAGAGGTACCTGACAGACCAGCACCCGAAGAGCCCTCGCCTTAGGGACCCACATCAGAAGAGCCAGCATCGGAGGGATCTATCCCTAACATATCAGTTGCACTCGTCCCACCTTCACCATCCGAATCATCCCCTAGAGAAAACTATGAACAAAATAAAGATCCTCTTAGAAGGGACGAAGGCCGAATTAAAGCATAAATGGAACTAATCCAAGCTAAGAAGAATTATCGGACCGAGTGGGCCACCGAACGTAAAAAAAATTAGCGCTAGGTACAAAGCGCGACAAGATAAATCGATATGGCAGGCACTCGTACCAAAGATGATAGTCCTCGGGTACATGGAGAGCATGGATGGGGAGCCCGTTATTGAAGAAGGCCGTCGTAAGCTCCTCGATACTGCCAACGGGATACCAAACATCTGCCGGAGGGTCCACAGGTATGGCATAGTAACCCTAGGATTGGTGCACCACTCGCTCTCGCAAATAATAAAACTTGGCCCATGCTCCATAGAAGAAAATGATGCGGCGATTGTTAAAGAGGCGAGAGGGGGCTACAGTTGATCGGTCCTAGAAGGAGGATGCACGGTATGGGTCAGGGAGGATCTGTCCAAGCCAAAAAAAAGTGGGGGGCCAAGCAATTAGCACATCAATAAAAGGAGATTTCTGAGCTGGAACAAACAAAGTTGACAAAGAATTTTACCTACGCAGGAACCATCAGGTTGAGTTGGAACCTCAGACCCATCTCCAAGTGCTTTAGGCCTATGTCACGACGTCGGGCCTGATTCTAATTGCAGAGTAGAGGATTGGTGAGCTCCTCCGAGTGAAGAAGTGGGTGCCCAAGGTGAAAGTTGTGATACCCCATACCTAAAAAGGGGCAGTCCATTAGAGCAGGTCAGTAGCATTTAAAGTCATTCAAAGAAAATGGAAAAGGCAAAGGAATGAGGAATTACCTCCAGGGCAGCCCAAAAATCAACAGCAGACTTTGAATCCCCGGTCGTGACCCGAGCCAAGTTGTACATCAGCTATGCATACCCTGCCCCTCCCCAGTCATACCTGTGGACATCACCCCAATTGTCCATCATACTCAGCAGGGCTAGGCTGACTCGGCCACCGCTCGCAGTGGTGAAAAAGGTCTTACCAAGTAGGACAAAGAGAGTAATGCGGGCTAGGACGATCGCCCGCTCTGGCGTGATGTAGAGTACCGTGTCTGGCTGACCCAGATCCACTAACTCATCAGGTGTATAAAATGAGGTCAGCCAAGACATCTTGACCTCGGTGCCATGTGTCTGCTCGGGAGGGGGATAGGCCACGATCAATAGAATGATGTTCTCTCGACTCGACACCGCGAGATCGGATATCGGTATCCCCCCTATCCTAATGCGGGTAATCATGGCCCAATCGACGGGGCTCAAAGTCATCTCTACATACGGCATATGAAAGGTCATCATCTCGGGGTGAAACCATTCAATTACGGCCTTTAGATAGGCGGCGTCAGCCCTCATGACGGGGCAGGATAAAAACTCTCCAAAGCCCACCTGTGCCAGCAAGACCTTCAGTATGGGAGGGACATAGAGGTAGAAATCTTGGAAGTCGAGCCGCCCACCGCGGAATACAATATTGGGCAGGTCCTGCACTCAAAATAAAAAATGCGCATCAGATCACAGAGGCAAAGCAAAGCTATATAATAGAAATAAATTGAACCTCTCTTTTACCTTGCCCGCTATCCCAAAATTTAAAATGTGGGTATGTTGTTTGTGAAGGAGGCCGACCCGAGCGGCCTCGCCCTATATCTCGAGCCATGGGCCCGCTCTTGATCTACCCAGATGAACTGCTCCCCCTGTGGGCCGTACACTATCTCAGGCCCCTCCTCGTGGCCCTCCTCAGGAATATGCTCACCCTCGCCTGACATGCTGGGGCAACCAAAGGCAATCATATTAGAATAGATCAGTGGTAAAGAACGGTTTTTATGCTACATACCAAGGGAAGGTAAGTATGCTCACCCTCTTTCTATTCATTGTTAGGAAATAAAGATGCATACATACATAGGCAAGAAAAAAGAAGCCAAAAAAAAAATCCCTTTTAGGTTGAAAATGCAAAAAAAATCCCCTCCTTTCTATCTTAAAATGTAAATAAAAAACTAAAATAAACCCCCTTTCTTTTATGTTTAACAATAAAATCCATAAAAAAAAAATCGTCATCAAAACCAAAGAGTCCTTTATGTCAAAAAAGGGGGGTTTTAGAAAAAAAAAATAAAAAAAAATTCCTTTTCTTCATGGTTCATAAAATAAAAAAAAACAAAAAACAAACAAAAAGAACCTTCTTTCAAAAAATCCCTCCCCTTATGTCCATAAAATCGAAAAAATCCCTCTTTTACAAAAAAAATTAGAACAAAAAATATATATAAATCAATGCCTTAGTTTGCAAACAATAAATTTTCTTTTTTATTTTTTTATTTTTTTATTTTTTAGGGGCAAAATCATTTTCCTTAATTAACGATAAGAAAAAATCGAAAAAAAAGAAAAACACATTCCTCTTTATTAGTTTTCAATATATATAGGAACCAAAATCACTTTTTAATTAATTAACCTTTCAAAAAAAACAAACAAACAAGAAACAAATATTTTTTTTCTTTTTCCTAACTAGTTTTCAAAATAGTATCCTTGCTTGGTATTCAAGATAAAAACAAAAAATAAAAATAACACCCCTTTTCTAAGCACAAATAAAAATAAAAACAAAAATTATTATTGTTTGCATATATATATATATATATATATATATATATATATATATATATATATATATATATATATATATATATTATGCATTAATAAAACCCATAAAACCACAAAAACAAGGCACTATTCATAAAAAACCATTCACACATCATCGATCAACATGCTTACAATGGAAATAAACTATTTTTCATCTAGGAGTGCAAGATCCTGATCATATTTGCAAGAAAAAGCAAGAAAAATCAAAGAAAATAGGTGTTAAATGGTTACCTCTTAGAAGAAAGGGGGTTTTTGATCTAGTATGAACCGACAATCGATTCACACAAGCAAAGCAACGACAATGGGGCACGCGTAGAGGCAATGTAAAGAAACCCTAGGAGGAGTCAGTTTTCAATTTTAAAGGGAAGAAGGGGGGAGAAAATTCAAAATTATGCCCCACCAGCCTGAACTCGGGCTGTTTAAATCCCTCCCCAGCCAAGCCTGGTGCAACTAATAGTTTTTCCAGGCAAGATTTTGCCCTCCTTTTACTTGGCGCAACTAATAGTTGTGCCAGGCTATTTTGAGGCCCTTAGTGGCTTGACGCAACTATTAGTTGTGCCAGGCACTTAGGCCGGGTCTTGGGCCTGGTACGGGCCAGATAGGAAGGCCTGTTCCTCCACTCCTTTTTATTTGTTTTGTCACTCCCGGCAGATGCACGCGCTCCCAAGGCGGCATTTCAATCATCCTTCAACTTGCCAAGAAAGCCGTGCTAGAATAAAAGTAGATCGAGATCAATAAGCACCTCGGTCCTACACAGGAAAATATAAAGAAAAATCCAAAAAAGAATCCCCACAGAATAAAAGCAGATTGAGATCAATAAGCTCCTCGGGCCAGAAGTATTCATGAAAAATAATAGGAAAAATCACTTAGAAGAATAATTTGAAAAGTCCCATAAAATAATAGCTTCAAAATTCTAAAAAATCACATAAAATAGTTGAAAATTCCTAAAAAAAAAAGTCACATACAATAATAGCTTCAAAATTCCAAAAAATAATAGTTGAAAAATTCAAAAAATAAAAATAAAATGATAGAAAAATAAAAAAGCAGATCTGTGCTTCCCCGCACAGACGCACAAGCATAAGGCGATAAAATGTCAATATTTTATCAGCAATGCAACTGTGCCATATTAAAGTCCTGAGTCAGAGTTTCGCCTCGGATCTTTGGATCTTACTTTAAGGTAGGAGCAACGGTGTCGGTCCCGGTCAAACAGTCAATGTTTCGATCGAGTCAACTCCACTGCTAAATTTTCACAATGAGCGCCCTGTTTTGGATCCATATGAACTTAAGTATCTTAAGCTTCAGATTCTCCATTGGAAAAGATCAATCATTGGTTGAGACCAACCTGTCAAGAATGAGATTACGTATCAATCAAACTATGTGCAACCATGCATTTAGAAGGGTTCATTTTCCTTTTATTTTCTGTAGGCTTAAAACCTGTATGGGCAGCGGTATCCCTATAAAGTATACGCCATACATCTGGGTATCCGTATGATGGTCGTTTGTCCCCATAAATTGTACTCAAGCGGGTCCGGGTTGGGGCTTCCATCCTTTGTTATTGCTTACTGCCCCTGATGGGTGCATGATTATGCATAGTTAATTAATGTTTATGATCATTGTCAGCAGAGATCTGGATTGGATGTATCTTTAGGGAGACGCCCCAATGTCTGGTTGGATCTGTTCAAAGGTAGTTGAAGTTGGATACATTTAGTCATGTTGATCAAGGGCATGCTTTCAAAAATGGCACGTCCTCCCCAAAAAGAGTTGTGGCAACTATTCACTTTGCTCGGGCAGTCATGCTAAATAAACTTTGGGATCGATGGGTTCGGTCAAAGACCTCAAACCCTGCTTTCAGCTAGCGCACCCGCATACAGTCAGATGGGGCAATCAAATGCCTCGTAGGATTGGACGCAAACAGTGAAGCCTTGTGTATGTTTACTTCACGCCTATCTTTAAATGTGGTCCGATCACCCCTCTTACTCACGAAGCTGTTGCGTTCAGAATGAATTTTAAACATCAAATACCTTCATAATCATCCCGAGAAGCGAATGTCTTTCCCGACTATAGAGAGTTCGCAACTCATTCCACCTCGGTTATGCCTAGTACTGTCGCTAAGCGCTTGGGAACTGATTACCTCGAGAAACGAATGTTTAGCTTGGCATCCAGGGCTTTTGTTTTCTCACCATGTTACTCGTTTGATGTTTAGTTTGTCCTGAATACAGCAGACCTGTCAGTAATGACTTGGGCCTCTTTGGATGTCTCTTTTCTTCGGCATTCAATCATTAGTGATCGGATACCAAAGAGGGGCATCTGTAGACACCCAAATTTGGCCCAAGGCCCTATCAAAACACCTTTCGAGAGAGGGCACTCCCGAGCTTTTGATGGCATGCATGGAACTATTAGAAATCACCTTAGAACCCCTAAGAACCCTTCTAAACCCTTAGGAATCACCCTAGATCCCTTAGGAACCCACCCCGAACCTTTAGAAATCAATCCCAACCCTTAGAACCCGTCCTGAACCTAACCTAATCTAATCAAGAAATGGATGAGGAGGGGTGCATCGTGATTAGCTATGGCCTTCTACTATGATCGAATCTCACATCGTTGAAAAGTAGAAGTCGTAAGCTTTCTAATAATCCAAGAATCGCCCCAATCAGAGGTATACATAAAACGATATGGCAAACCGAGCTCGGAGGGCAAAAAAGTAAGTTCATGTGGGCCCCCTAGGGATTTGGCGCAACTAATAGTTACGCCAGTTATAATTTTTCCTGGGGCAACTATTAGTTGTGCCAGGCCAATTCTCCCAGATTTTAAGCTTGGTGCAACTAATAATTGTGCTAAGGTTAAAGGTGGGGTCCATCCTCGTGAACCAACTTCCATGCACTGTTTAAAACTGTTTTACTATATATTTACCTGGCTGTAGACACCCAAATTCGGCCCAAGGCTCGATCAATCTGTACTTCGGGAGAGATGTACCCCTGTGCTTTCGATGGCACCCTTAAACCCTTAGGAATCTACCCTGAACCCTTAAGAATCTCCCCAAACCCTTTAGAACCATTCCCCCAACCCTTAGAGATCACCCCTAAACCCTAGAATCCCTTCCCAGACCTAACTTAAACTCTTCTGAGCAGTTGATGGGATGAGAGCTACAGAATTTGATACAGACTACTACCAAGGATGGGCCATATACCATTGGAAAGAGGACTTCTCCAACTTTCCAACAAGCCAAACATGACCCAATTTGGAGCTACGGTTCAGAAGTTATGGCTGATTGAAGTTTCACATAAAATCATAAATATTTTGCTCTGACGTGAATATTACATACGCCCAGCCAATTTAGCCCCAGATTAGTCAGGCGTACGCCTGCCTATTTTGGGGGAAATTTGGTTGGGAGTATATAACATATACGCCCAATATAGGTGGGGCCCACCACGGGCTTCATCTTCCCAAGGCTCCCCTGTTTTTGATGAAGTTTACTATTCCTAAACTGGGCGTATATAATCCATACGCCCAGCTTAGCTACAGTAACTGTCATCAGTAGCTCAAATTTCCTCCATCTAGTTTGACCCTTTGACCATCCTCTTGGTTGAGGTGGGTGTCTTAAGGTCGGTTGCACCCCCTTTGAGCTTATTGGCAACCCTTAAGTCACCCATGGTCTCACCCCATCATCCACCATTGAAATCAGTTTCCCAAATCCCTAGGACCTTGAAAACTCAAAAACCCTTAGATGGGGGATTACCTAATTGCTAAACCAGTTAGCCCTTAAGTAATCCCCTAACCCATCCCTTCTCTATAAATAGAGAGGTCCCCTTCTTCCCAAGGGGTTGAAGTTTTGGTTGAAAATTTGGTTGATTAGAGAGCTTAAGAGACAGAAAGTCCTAGTGAGAGAAAATGCCATTTATTTTCCAAAATTCCAGCAAGCTTAGATCACCTATTCCACTCCATTTCAACCATGAGATCACCTTCTTTTAGCCAAAATCTATTCCCTAGCTTCACTCTACAACCCCTACCTATCAAATCTTTGTATTAGAGTCCATTTCCATACCATTCAAGCCATCAGAAGCACGCCAAAGCGAAGATCTTCCACGGTGCAACAAGGGCCCGTGAGCTCCGGCTCACCCCTCTCTTCCTCTACCTTCTTGGTGTCTCCTCCGTCCAAGGATTCAAGTCGTTACGCCGACGAAATTTCGGTTTGGCTCAAAGCTTGATAGGACCGTATTGCCTTCGGGCAAGGGGAAACTCCGCCATTTTGATTTTTATTTTGGCCATAGATAGAGACCGCTATGTGCGGGTTGATCGGGTGCCTAAACTCTTCCCTATCGATAACCGAAGCCCCTACCCTAGAGCCTTTGGCAAGGACTGGTAAATCAGAGTCATATTTAGCATTTCGGTGCTCAAAATATCGATTTGAAGGTTTCCCGGGTCACCAAAAGCTCCGGGTGGCGACTCTACATTTTTGTTGAAAGTGAGCACATCGCCGCAACGGGTTCGAGAGGATCCACGGTCGCACAGATGGCGACTCTGCTGGAGAAATCACCCTAGTGCTTCCCCTCTTGTTGGCCTTTCTTTTTGTTACTAACCATTGCTGTTTTTTTTCTTCTTACTTTCTGTTGTTTTTTCTATATTTTTGGTGTGTTTTTTTACTAACGTACTCACCCCTACGATTCAGTCCTTTAAGTGCCTTAGCCGATTGGCGGGCCTACGTGCGCCTCTAAATTCCCGTTTTTACATTTCTTGTCATTTAAGCCGCCTTAGCCGTTTGGCGAGCCCGCTCGCATTTATTTTCACGTCATTTAAATTTCGGTCATTTACGAGCCTTAGCCGTTTGATGGGCCTACTTGCGCACTTTACTTCGGTCATCACATTTCACCATTGAACGCCGGCCCGTTGAGGCGGCACGGGCTTGTCATCCCCGACCCGATCTTGGACATTAATTTCACTCCCCTATAAAAGTTTGTAATTAAAAAGGAACCAACAGTATGGGGACATAATTGAATTTATTTTTGCGTTTTTGGGTAGTTTTCGGGGGGTTTAGGCACAGATACAATTTACCCGGTTCCCAGTAAGGCGACATCCCTAGTGGTGATGATCCTGAAAAGAACCACCCCTTCCAGTACCTGAGAAGGCGCTTGCGCTGGAGGTATATCGGTTGGGTTGCCAATTCCGATGAAGCCGTAAAACCCGCATTGGTGAGAGCGTAGAAAACCTAAAATTCAGTCGTGTATCCCTAGGAAACGAAAAGGAGGGACCCGATAACATACACAGTAGTCCCCGGGAGCATTTCTCCCAAGAAACCAGTTCAAAGACCCACATTCGGGCTTGTTGTCCACTATCAAAATATAATTGATAGAACCTTTTGCCCGACGTATATAATATATACGCCCAGCAAAAAGGCCCCAGATTTACACAGGCGTATATAATATATACGCCCAGCCAAAATCCCCAGATTTAAGCCAGGCGTATATAATATATACGCCCAGCCAAATCTGTATTTTTTTGGTCGGGCGTGCATAATATATACGCCCGGATATCAAGAATCGACTGAGGCCCGATCCACCACCCCAATTCCCCGATTAGTGGTATTAGTGTCCGCGGTAGCCTCCCACATTCTCTAACACCCAATATGCCCCCGCCCAATCAAAAGAAGGCGACTTCTTATAGATTTGCTCCGGGGGATCGGGTCATTCGCGTGGATTCCCTCGCCTTCAATAGAATGAAAGGGTTCCCTTTCGCTTCTTTTGAAGTGTGTCGAATCCCGCCGTGGGACCTACTAAAGGTGCATATATCGCCCGAAACGGGAGTTGACCCTGGGCACCAGGTCATCATTCATCTAAGTAGAGGGGAGTTAATTGCTATTTGAAAAAAAAGAGAGAAATTCCTCATCTTAAAAAAAAATCCACCTTCAAAAACAAAAAAATCAATCAATCAATCAAAATCAAAAATCAAAAATCATTTTCAAAAAAAAAAAAAAAAATTAAATCATCATCATTTTCCAAAAACCAAAAGAAAAACAATTAAAAATATATCTTGGTGTGACCGTCACTACGGCGACCTCAAACCCGGCCCGTAGGAGAAGAACCAGGAAGGTATTTGGCCCTTACCCGCGACATCGGTACAACACTCGTCAGCGGATCATGTCAAGAGCCGATACATCCCCACTGTCATCCCCATCCCATTCCCATATAGTAGAGGACCCGATCTCCGACACCTTCACCCAAACCAGGTTTGATATCACGGTAGCATTTGGGGCGCCCGTGTTCACCTCCACCTCATCCCCTTCCCTCACATTCTCCCAACATACCCCTTTTTCATCCCCTACTGAAACCCCTCATTTCCCAACCGATCCTTACATCCCTGTCTCCCATCCAAACACCCTTACCGGCTCCCCATACTTCCAAAGACCCCCAAGGGAGTCCCATCCCCCGCCTACATCCCACGTTCCATCCCTCTCATCACCCATGCCCTCATCTCACATACCATTCCCACCACATGGCCCATCCACATCCCAACATACCCCCCCATTTACCCGGGTCATGCCCAATTTCTCCCAACCACCTCCATCCTTAAGTGAGCCATCACCCCCCAATCTCACACCTGAATCCGTGCCCTCGATGGAGGACATGAGAACGATGTATGCTCTGTGGGCTGCTTCTCACAACCCTACCTCTCAAACCCCGCATCCAAATGTCCAAAACCTCCATACCCCATTCCCTCCTAACCATGCCCAACAACCCATCGTCCATACCTCCCAAAATCCCCCTCCTCAATTTCAGACCCAAACCCACACAAATCCATGGGCCCCGGCCAAAAATCCTACAAACCCATGAGCCCAAGCCCAAGCCCAAGCCCATCAGACCCAGGCCCAGGCCTAGAATCCTCAAGGCCCGTGGACCCAAACCCATCAGGCTCAAGTCCAAGCCCAAAACCTCAAAACCCATGGGCCCAAGCCCAAGCCCACCAGACCCAGGCCCAAGTCCAAGCCCCCCAGGGCGCATGGACCCAAACCTACCAAACTCAAACCCAGGACCCATGGATCCAAACCCAGCCCCCTCATGGCCCCGTAGCCCAAACTCAACAAAGCCCATTGGCCCAAGGTCATATTAATCCCCACACCCAGGCCTAGGGCCCGTCAATTCAAGCCTTCCAAAACCATCAAACCCAAATCCCTCAAACCCAAGGCCCATCTGCCCACGCTCATCAAGGCCCATTCACTAACCTCATACCCCCCACCAATACCCTTCATTCACCTATACCCCTTACGCCCCCATCCCACCTCCAACGGGAAATCCAATCCATCCCATTCCTCCAAAGCTCTACTGCATAAGAATTTCTAAAGCTCTACTGCATAAGAAATCCAGGCATTACAAATCACCTCCGCAATAGCATTACAGCACAAAGTAACTGCGCGATCAACTGACAAGCTACTGTGCGAAGGAATAAACCTCCTAAGCCAAACACTCCTCTGTGAAGGCAAAGCAACTACGCGAGTGAATTAATGCAGATGCCAGCCTCGCAAAGCTCAGGCTCTCTACCTCTCAATTTTAACTCAAGAACCTTTTGGGAATTTTCCAAGGCTAGGGCACCCTTCCCGAGGCATAGATTTTAAGGCGCATATCGGTTGTAATAGTGCCAAGTCTGCTGAAAAAATTAGGATTACTCTCTTTTGAGCCTAGGCCTTATGGATAGAGTATATAAGCTATACTTAGAGTTTAGTATTTTCATCTTTCCTTTATCCTCTGTCGGCTAATCCTTTTATAAGCAGCTACGTTTAGGTTTATTTCAATTTTGTAATAGGCCTTGTATACATTGGGATCTTTTGGATGAGCAGTTGTGTAC